>CM056194.1:166647328-167847328 GCA_029692085.1 Gymnothorax javanicus | reverse complement strand
TGTTAAAACAGTTTGTGCAGTTACAGTTATTACAGAACTCTCCGTTGGCAAAGCAGTCACAGTACCTGGAACAAACAGTAAAACAGTTAAACAGCTCAATCTTGACAGTACAATGCAGGACAGAGCCAACTGGCACAGACTGGGTCCCCTTCAACTCAATACGTAACTTCCCAAAGGCAAAGTCCAGCCAACTGACAAACACCAAATATGTAAACAATTGTTTTCCAGGGCAAATAAAAAATATTGAACAGGAAATAAAAACAGTTCTTCGGAGTCCCAAAAACCTTGTGTTAAATCAGGGCCGCAATGACAACTTAGTTTTTCCAATGGAGCATAGATGTATCCACCTAAAAAATTAATTCAATCATTATGTAAATACAGCTCAAGTGAATTTGTGCCATGTTTTTTTGAACATGACTTATTTTCGTTAGACCTCAGTTGTAAAATATGGACAGCGTTCTCCCAATTATACACATAAGGTACTGGCCATCAATATTGAAAAAGACTCTGAACACCTGAACAATATCCCATCAACTCAAAAGCGGCCCAAAATTCTTCATACGGAAGGGACACTCAACTAATCAGGCTGAAGGCGCGAGAAGGAATATCATCAAGAGATTAGATGCGGAAAAGTTTAGCAGAAGGACTTGGGGACACATTTATTGCAAGTATACAGCTGCAACACTTACAGCTTTAAACACTGCGACTTGGTGCAGTTGCATGGTTTCCTGGGCCTCGAGGCAGAATCTGATGTCGACAAGCTAGACAAAGGAGAAAATATATCCACATTATCATGACAATCCGAGCGAGAGACATGAAATGATATTCAATATTTCTCTCGCCCTCAAAATCCCAGTCGAGATTGGACCCCTCTTATTGGCCAGGCTTACCCGTTGAGCGGCAGTCTGGCCTGTGACTGCACGCCGGTGGGTGAGGAGAAACTGCTGCTGCTGGCCAAGGTAACGAAAGTGGACTGCTGGAGCTGGGGAGATACGAGCAGTGTTAACACCGAAAACATCGAACTATGTGAAGGAAGTACAGTGAGGACATCAGCCATGATCACCTGAATCCACAGTAACCACACTGTCACACTGGAAAAACTCAAGAACTGCAGTGCGAAATGCCCAAAGGAGTCAGAATGCAAGAAAAGTATTTAACAGACAATATTTCAGCTGAAATGAACACTGAAATCCCTGTAACAACTAGCCAGAGTAAAACACTGCAGTCCCTGCAACAACTGACCAGTACGAAACACTGCAATCCCAGTAACCACGGACCAGTATGAAACACTGTGGTCCTAGTAACCACTGACCTGTGTGAAACACTGCAGTCCCCACAAACTGACCAGTATGAAACACTGCACTCCCTGTAACCACTGACCAGAACAAAACATTGCAGTCCAAGTAACCACTGACCTGTGTGAAACACCGCAGTCCAAGTAACCACTGACCTGTGTGAAACACCGCAGTCCAAGTAACCACTGACCTGTGTGAAACACCGCAGTCCAAGTAACCACTGACCTGTGTGAAACACTGCAGTCCACATAAACTGACCAGAGTAAAACACAGCAGTAGCTATAACCACAGGCTACTGTGAAACACTGCAGTATATGTGACCACAGGCCACTGTGAAACACTGCAGTATATGTGACCACAGGCCACTGTGAAACACTGCAGTATATGTGACCACAGGCCAGTGTGAAACACTGCAGTATATGTGACCACAGGCCACTGTGAAACACTGCAGTATATGTGACCACAGGCCACTGTGAAACACTGCAGTATATGTGACCACAGGCCACTGTGAAACACTGCAGTATATGTGACCACAGGCCACTGTGAAACACTGCAGTATATGTGACCACAGGCCACTGTGAAACACTGCAGTATATGTGACCACAGGCCACTGTGAAACACTGCAGTATATATGACCACAGGCCACTGTGAAACACTGCAGTATATGTGACCACAGGCCACTGTGAAACACTGCAGTATATGTGACCACAGGCCACTGTGAAACACTGCAGTATATGTGACCACAGGCCACTGTGAAACACTGCAGTATATGTGACCACAGGCCACTGTGAAACACTGCAGTATATGTGACCACAGGCCACTGTGAAACACTGCAGTATATGTGACCACAGGCCAGTGTGAAACACTGCAGTATATGTGACCACAGGCCACTGTGAAACACTGCAGTATATGTGACCACAGGCCAGTGTGAAACACTGCAGTATATGTGACCACAGGCCAGTGTGAAACACTGCAGTATATGTGACCACAGGCCACTGTGAAACACTGCAGTATATGTGACCACAGGCCACTGTGAAACACTGCAGTATATGTGACCACAGGCCACTGTGAAACACTGCAGTGCATATGTGACCACAGGCCACTGTGAAACACTGCAGTATATGTGACCACAGGCCACTGTGAAACACTGCAGTATATGTGACCACAGGCCACTGTGAAACACTGCAGTATATGTGACCACAGGCCACTGTGAAACACTGCAGTATATGTGACCACAGGCCACACAGTATATGACCACAGGCCAAACACTGCAGTATATGTGACCACAGGCCAGTGTGAAACACTGCAGTATATGTGACCACAGGCCAGTGTGAAACACTGCAGTATATGTGACCACAGGCCAGTGTGAAACACTGCAGTATATGTGACCACAGGCCACTGCGAAACACTGCAGTATATGTGACCACAGGCCACTGTGAAACACTGCAGTATATGTGACCACAGGCCACTGTGAAACACTGCAGTATATGTGACCACAGGCCACTGTGAAACACTGCAGTATATGTGACCACAGGCCAGTGTGAAACACTGCAGTATATGTGACCACAGGCCACTGTGAAACACTGCAGTATATGTGACCACAGGCCACTGCGAAACACTGCACTGCAGTATATGTGACCACAGGCCACTGTGAAACACTGCAGTATATGTGACCACAGGCCAGTGAAACACTGCAGTATATGTGACCACAGGCCACTGCGAAACACTGCAGTATATGTGACCACAGGCCACTGTGAAACACTGCAGTATATGTGACCACAGGCCAGTGTGAAACACTGCAGTATATGTGACCACAGGCCAGTGTGAAACACTGCAGTATATGTGACCACAGGCCAAACACTGCAGTGTGGCCACTGTGAAACACTGCAGTATATGTGACCACAGGCCACTGTGAAACACTGCAGTATATGTGACCACAGGCCACTGTGAAACACTGCAGTATATGTGATCACAGGCCACTGTGAAACACTGCAGTATATGTGACCACAGGCCACTGTGAAACACTGCAGTATATGTGACCACAGGCCACTGTGAAACACTGCAGTATATGTGACCACAGGCCACTGTGAAACACTGCAGTATATGTGACCACAGGCCACTGTGAAACACTGCAGTATATGTGACCACAGGCCACTGTGAAACACTGCAGTATATGTGACCACAGGCCACTGTGAACACTGCAGTATATGTGACCACAGGCCACTGTGAAACACTGCAGTATATGTGACCACAGGCCACTGTGAAACACTGCAGTACCATGTGACCACAGGCCAGGCCAGTGTGAAACACTGCAGTATATGTGACCACAGACCACTGTGAAACACTGCAGTATATGTGACCACAGGCCACTGCGAAACACTGCAGTATATGTGACCACAGGCCACTGTGAAACACTGCAGTATGTGTGACCACAGGCCACTGTGAAACACTGCAGTATATGTGACCACAGGCCAGTGTGATACGCTGCTGTCCCCGTAACTGCTGGCCAAAGTGAAAGACTGCAGTCCCTGTACCTGTGTGAAGCACTGTGCAGGCAGCACTGCATAGCCCATGTTCCCTGCTCCGGGGGCAGGCGCCAACACGGTGCCTGGGGGCAGGTTGGTCAGGTTTGGCTGGATCTGAGGTAAGGGTGTGGCTGGCATGATGAGTCTCTGCTGGGTCTGGCTGGTGGTCACAACCTGGGGCGACGACGTCAGGGGTTTGGGCACCACCTGCATGGGAGAGAAGAACTCAACCCTCAGCTAAAGCTCAGCAGGACGCACACACAGCTGAACTACAGCACAGCCCACAGCGTGAGGACAAGGGAGACGCGTTCTTTCCTTTTGTTCTGCACTGACTGCTTACATGAAAACTTTTTTTTTTTTTGAAATTTTTAAAAAGAGACATAAAGAGAGACTGTACTATACAATTCAAAATGTGGGCTAGATTGAAAGATCATGAATAACAAGGAGAATTAATATGACAAGAGAGACAGTCAACAAAGATAGTTTTCTTGCAAATAAATTTCAGTACACAACATGCAGAACAAACTTTCCATTTGAGGGGATGGACAGGGACCCACATGCACACACACACACACACACACACACACGCAGTCATGGGAAGGTAGGGAGAGATGAAGGTTCTCGCTTCACCTGCTTGACGGTCTGAGCTGGAACGATGGGGACAGACATCCTGACTGCAGCAGTGTTAACCACCATTGGCTTTGCTGTGGGAATCGCACACACCAACACGTTAGTGCACCGTCACGTGCCCAACCCCCCGCTCTAAACCTGCCAGCTGGCGTCCGACGGGAGGAAGCATTCATGAGGACATCTCCTAGAAACCAAAACATAGCGCACCCGGCCCCCGACTCTATGCAACTCATCTTAATCCATTATATTCCCGGAGCATGCACAAGACACACAACAGAAAGCAATAGGTTTTTTCATGACACAAATGCATGCCTTTGTGTACTTTATAGAAAGTGCTGCCTTCAAGGTAAGAAAAGGGAGCAAATTTTCATGTACTTGGAAATCCAAACATCAAAAGCAAAAAAAAAAAAAATTAAAAAAATTAAATTAGACATGCTATCAATTTGCAGTCCTGTGACTGCTGAAGAAAGGACCTGGGCTAATGCACAAACATCCACACTGTAAACTGTATCCCTGTAGAGAAAATTCAGATGGGTTATGCACTTTGCATAAAAAAATAAAAGAAAATGCCAGGACCACTGAGGAACCCTGCCAAGATCGGCAAATGTCACAGCTTGGTATTTCGGAGCCGCGCACAATTACCCTAGCATCAAAACAAAATAGCTCAAAACCAGATTTCCAGGTTTGGGGTGACGGTTTAAACCATAACACTGCAGGGCACCCAGGGCAGACATCAGGTGTTAGAAGTTAACGAGTGTGAAAGGCTCCCCAAAGTGTCCCGGAGGAGCTATCACAATATGCATCCCAGCCAGAATTTTGCCACCATAATACACGGCCAAAAACTCATAACAGCCAATTTCACAGTATTTTAGGACAAAAATTATGATTTACTCCAAAACACTGAGTTTAGACCAGAAGGCCTACAGTCAGGTACTGGGTTGTCCTAGAAGACACAGTATGGGGGACCTGCCCAGATGTGATAGATCACGATTATACATAGAAAATATCTTGAAATATGAAACTAAGAAATATGAACTATTACATACATTTTTAACTCAACAGGTTATTAACCAGCTGATTGAGATGGTGTAAACTCTGTAGTCCCCTGACATACAGTCGTCCATAAAAAATTCAATCCAAACTTGGTATGCAACGTCTTCAGCAAATAAACTACTCTGAAATAGTTTTTCAGCCCCGTATCCCAAAAGTGGGCGTGGCAGTGAGGCCATATTAAAAAACTGAAGTTGTCCATTTTTGACCTTTCCAATACAGATAAAAGATCTAAAACTAAGGGAGTGAGTAGTATACAATATGTCTGAACATATAAACGATGGGTTCTGACCATCTCTGAATATTGGCCATTTGGTGACCTTTGACATTCCCTCACACAGACTCCAAAGTCGGGGCTCGAAATTGCGACCGTTGCGACCAAAATTAACACCGTGTGACCTTTGAATTAAACCAGTCGCACCTGTGCTTTCCCCCCCAGTTTAATGCCTCTTTTCCTGTACATTTGGTAGTTAGTTGGCATGCACACCGCTGCTGCAGCTTGAATAGAGATGGGGGTATGTGTCGGAGCAGTGCATGAATCTACTGGACATACCGCAGCCGGGCGTACCTGGGTGTTACCTCGAGCTGACAGTGACCATTCTGACCAATCAAAGGGGAGCTAGACGTCCTACACCTCAGTACTGATTCTAGAATGGTTAATATTAACCGTCAATCACTCCATTTTGCGGTACTAAGAGTTACTATTGTAACTATACACAAGATTTAGACGGAAAATGAAATGAAGAACAATAGAAGACTTTTTTTTGATACAGTTTACATAAAAAAAAAAAAACGAGTCAGTAACAAAAGTTGCTGAAACTGAGAATCATGACAATGACTACAACGGTGATTCAATGAACCGGCGGCGAAATGAGTTTATTAGTTTCGCAAAGAGTGGCTTTGAAATTTTGAATGGCTAAGGTTTAAAGAAGGTGAAGTGCACTGTGTTCGTTGTAAAGATTATGGCCCGGATCTCGCAGGTAACAGCGCGTTACCAGTTGAGTCCAAACACTTTAAATGTGAAAGTCACTCCAAACATAGACAAAGCGCGAAACACAGAAAATGCTGTGACAAATGTGCATCAACGAGTAGGTCCGTTGTTCTGTTAATTTTTGCTTCCAATAAATATGCTGCCTCGCGGTTCTGCGCTTACGCAGACCTAAATTCTTCACTCAAATCTTAAGTAGCCTATCTGCAAAAATCATAAAAACAATTTTTTTCCAGCGCGTTTTTCGACCTGTTAGCCTTTATATATTTGCATGTACACGCTGGGTGTTCCTGAAAATGCAGAAATTAGATGACAGTTGCATGCGGCTTATATCTTAAAACAAACGTATCCAACTCATTATAACATCTGCTTATGCTATCATAAGATAACAAATAAAGTTACCCCTGTAGACTGATTCATATTGCAATACTAAGGCGAAAACAAAGACCTCACGCCTTTACGTCAGATCTGCATTTAACCCTAACACTGTTGAAGATTTGATTCGGATCAGTGTGGAGGGTCCTCCTCTGGACATATTTGATGCCTCTCAGGCAGTGAAGAGATGGATGGAAGGGCAGAGAGCCAGGAGACCCAATTTTAAATCCTGGCCTCAGGATATCACACAAAGCCAATGTAGTGGAAAGTTTTGTTAATCAATGAACTCAAGACTGTCATATTGTTTAATCATTTTCATTTGCTGGAGAGAGTTGTATTGTTAATGTGGAGTGCTATATTGTATTTTTTTTAATATTATATATGTAAAAATAAGGTGCTTCTTTGATTTTGGTGTGTGCGCTCCTAAGTTTTGGCATGCGCTCCTAACTTTTTGAACTTAGGAGCGCAGCGCTACCAAGTAAAAAAGTTAATTTCGAGCCCTGAACGTGAACAACCTGTAACCTCTACCAGCCACAAATATTGAGCAAATTTGCTGAAACTAGGCACACATCATCTTTAGGACATAAACTAGTTCAATATTTCTTCTCAGCCCTGTATCTCATTTCCTAATGGGCGTGGCAGGGCGGCAGACCAGGTGACTTCCGGTATGAGGATAAATGAACACCTCTGAACCTAGCGGGGGGGTCGTTGAATCTGAAAAGGTTGTTATCTCCCAATATAAAAATCACTAGACATTTTTGCACTGGGTGCAATTAACATCTCGGTGATCCACAGTGATGAACTAATCTCAGTGATGTTGAGGCCGGTTCAGTTTGACTAACATCTGTGATGGCCGAGGCTGGTTTGATTCGAGTCAAACCTGAGTAATAACCAAGGTTGCTTGAATTCGACTCCAACCTGAATGATGACCAAGGTTTGTTCAATTTAACACACCTGAATGATCATAGGGGATGTTCCTGTTTGACTCTAACCTGAGTGATGATTGAGGTTGATTCACTTGGACTCTAACCTGAGTAATGACCGCGGTCAGTTCAGCTTGACTCTAACCTGATTGATGAAAGCAGTTGGTTCAGTTTGACTCTAACCAGACTGATAAAAGCAGTCAGTTCAATTTGGCCCTAACCAGCCTGATAAAAGCAGTCAGTTCAGTTTGACTCTAACCGGACTGATAAAAGCAGTCAGTTCAGTTTGACTCTAACCGGACTGATAAAAGCAGTGAGTTCAGATTGACTCTAACAGGACTGATAAAAGCAGTCAGTTAAGTTTGACTCTAACCAGACCGATAAAAGCAGTCAATTCAGTTTCACTCTAACCGGACTGATAAAAGCAGTCGGTTCAGTTTGACTCTAACCAGACCTATAAAAGCAGTCAGTTCAGTCTGACTCTAATCGGACAGATAAAAGCAGTCAGTTCAGTTTGACTCTAACCGGACTGATAAAAGCAGTCAGTTCAGTTTGACTCTAACCAGACCGATAAAAGCAGTCAGTTCAGTTTGACTCTAATCGGACAGATAAAAGCAGTCAGTTCAGTTTGACTCTAACCTGACTGATAAAAGCAGTCAGTTCAGTTTGACTCTAACCAGACCGATAAAAGCAGTCAGTTCAGTTTGACTCTAACCGGACTGATAAAAGCAGTCAGTTCAGTTTGACTCTAACCGGACTGATAAAAGCAGTCAGTTCAGTTTGACTCTAACCGGACTGATAAAAGCAGTTAGTTCAGTTTGACTCTAATCGGACCTATAAAAGCAGTCAGTTCAGTTTGACTCTAACCGGACTGATAAAAGCAGTTAGTTCAGTTTGACTCTAATCGGACCTATAAAAGCAGTCAGTTCAGTTTGACTCTAACCGGACTGATAAAAGCAGTTAGTTCAGTTTGACTCTAACCAGACCTATAAAAGCAGTCAGTTCAGTTTGACTCTAACCGGACTGATAAAAGCAGTCAGTTCAGTTTGACTCTAACCGGACCGATAAAAGCAGTCAGTTCAGTTTGACTCTAACCAGACCGATAAAAGCAGTCAGTTCAGTTTGACTCTAACAGGACTGATAAAAGCAGTCAGTTCAGTTTGACTCTAACCAGACCGATAAAAGCAGTCAGTTCAGTTTGACTCTAACCAAAAAAGCAGTCAGTTCAGTTTGACTCTAACCGACTGATAAAAGCAGTCAGTTCAGTTTGACTCTAACCAGACCGATAAAAGCAGTCAGTTCAGTTTGACTCAAACAGGACTGATAAAAGCAGTCAGTTCAGTTTGACTCTAACCGGACTGATAAAAGCAGTCAGTTCAGTTTGACTCTAACCAGACCGATAAAAGCAGTCAGTTCAGTTTGACTCTAACAGGACTGATAAAAGCAGTCAGTTCAGTTTGACTCTAACCAGACCGATAAAAGCAGTCAGTTCAGTTTGACTCTAACAGGACTGATAAAAGCAGTCAGTTCAGTTTGACTCTAACCGGACTGATAAAAGCAGTCAGTTCAGTTTGACTCTAACCGACTGATAAAAGCAGTCAGTTCTCAAACAGGACTTTGCAGTCAGTTCAGTTTGACTCTAACCGGACTGATAAAAGCAGTCAGTTCAGTTCAAAAGCAGTTTGACTCTAACAGGACTGATAAAAGCAGTCAGTTCAGTTTTTGACTGACTGATAAAAGCAGTCAGTTCAGTTTGACTCTAACCAGACCGATAAAAGCAGTCAGTTCAGTTTGACTCTAACTGTTCAGTTTGAAACCAGACCGATAAAAGCAGTCAGTTCAGTTTGACTCTAAAAAGCAGTCAGTTCAGTTTGACTCTAACCAGACTGAAAAGCAGTCAGTTTGACTCTAACCAGACTGATAAAAGTTCAGTTTGTTTGACTCTAACCGACTGATAAAAGCAGTCAGTTCAGTTTGACTCTAACAGGACTGATAAAAAGCAGTCAGTTCAGTTTGACAACCGACTTAAAGTTCAGTTTGACTCTAACTGATAAAAGGACTTTGATAAAAGCAGTCAGTTCAGTTTGACTCTAAAAGCAGTCACTGATCTAAAGCAGTCAGTTCAGTTTGACTCTAACAGGACTGATAAAAGCAGTCAGTTCAGTTTGACTCTAACCAGACCTGATAAAAAGCTGTCAGTTCAGTTTGACTCTAACCAGACTGATAAAAGCAGTCAGTTCAGTTTGACTCTAACCGACCGATAAAAGCAGTCAGTTCAGTTTGACTCTAACCAGGACTGATAAAAGCCAGACTCTAACCGATAAAAGCTCTAACAGGACTGATAAAAGCAGTCAGTTCAGTTTGACTCTAACCAGACCGATAAAAGCAGTCAGTTCAGTAACCAGACTGATAAAAGCAGTCAGTTCAGTTTGACTCTAACCGACTGATAAAAGCCACTCTAAAACCGACTGATAAAAGCAGTCAGTTCAGTTTGACTCTAACAGGACTGATAAAAGCAGTCAGTTCAGTTTGACTCTAACCGGACTGATAAAAGCAGTCAGTTCAGTTTGACTCTAACCGGACTGATAAAAAGCAGTCAGTTCAGTTTGACTCTAACCGACCGATAAAAGCAGTCAGTTCAGTTTGTTCAGTTTGACTCTCTAAAAGCAGTCAGTTCAGTTTGACTCTAACGACTGATAAAAGCAGTCAGTTCAGTTTGACTCTAACAGGACTGATAAAAGCAGTCAGTTCAGTTTGTAACAGTTCAAAGTTTGACTTTAACAGGACTGATAAAAGCAAGCAGTTCAGTTCAGTTTGATAAAAGCTCTAACCAGACTGATAAAAGCAGTCAGTTCAGTTTGACTCTAACAGGTCATAAAAGTTTCAGTTTGACTCTAACCGGACTGATAAAAGCAGTCAGTTCAGTTTGACTGAACCAGCCTGATAAAAGCACAGTTCAGTTTGATCTAAAACTGATAAAAGCAGTCAGTTCAGTTTGACTCTAACCGGACCGATAAAAGCAGTCAGTTCAGTTTGACTCTAACCAGCCTGATAAAAGCTGTCAGTTCAGTTTGACTCTAACCGGACTGATAAAAGCAGTGAGTTCAATTTGACTCTAACCGGACCGATAAAAGCAGTCAGTTCAGTTTGACTCTAACCAGACCGATAAAAGCAGTGAGTTCAGTTTGACTCTAACCAGACTGATAAAAGCAGTCAGTTCAGTTTGACTCTAACCAGACTGATAAAAGCAGTCAGTTCAGTTTGACTCTAACCGACTGATAAAAGCAGTCAGTTCAGTTTGACTCTAACCGGACCGATAAAAGCAGTGAGTTCAGTTTGACTCTAACCAGACTGATAAAAGCAGTCAGTTCAGTTTGACTCTAACCAGACTGATAAAAGCAGTCAGTTCAGTTTGACTCTAACCGGACTGATAAAAGCAGTCAGTTCAGTTTGACTCTAACCGGACTGATAAAAGCAGTGAGTTCAGTTTGACACTAACAGGACTGATAAAAGCAGTCAGTTCAGTTTGACTCTAACCGGACTGATAAAAGCTGTCAGTTAAGTTTGACTCTAACAAGACTGATAAAAGAAGTCAGTTCAGTTTGACTCTAACAGGACTGATAAAAGCAGTCAGTTCAGTTTGACTCTAACCAGACCGATAAAAGCAGTCAGTTCAGTTTGACTCTAACCGGACTGATAAAAGCAGTCAGTTCAGTTTGACTCTAACCGGACTGATAAAAGCAGTCAGTTCAGTTTGACTCTAACAGGACTGATAAAAGCTGTCAGTTCAGTTTGACTCTAACAGGACTGATAAAAGCAGTCAGTTCAGTTTGACTCTAACAGGACTGATAAAAGCAGTCAGTTCAGTTTGACTCTAACCGGACTGATAAAAGCAGTCAGTTCAGTTTGACTCTAACCGGACTGATAAAAGCAGTCAGTTCAGTTTGACTCTAACCAGACCGATAAAAGCAGTCAGTTCAGTTTGACTCTAACAGGACTGATAAAAGCAGTCAGTTCAGTTTGACTCTAACCAGACTGATAAAAGCAGTCAGTTCAGTTTGACTCTAACCAGACTGATAAAAGCAGTCAGTTCAGTTTGACTCTAACAGGACTGATAAAAGCAGTCAGTTCAGTTTGACTCTAACAGGACTGATAAAAGCAGTCAGTTCAGTTTGACTCTAACCAGACCGATAAAAGCAGTCAGTTCAGTTTGACTCTAACAGGACTGATAAAAGCAGTCAGTTCAGTTTGACTCTAACAGGACTGATAAAAGCAGTCAGTTCAGTTCAGACTCAGTTTGACTCTAACCAGACTGATAAAAGCAGTCAGTTCAGTTTGACTCTAACCAGACTGATAAAAGCAGTTTGACTCTAACCAGACTGTTCAGTTTTTGACTCTAACAGGACTGATAAAAGCTGTCAGTTCAGTTTGACTCTAACCGGACTGATAAAAGCAGTCAGTTCAGTTTGACTCTAACCAGCCTGATAAAAGCTGTCAGTTCAGTTTGACTCTAACAGGACTGATAAAAGCAGTCAGTTCAGTTTGACTAACAGGACTGATAAAAGCAGTGAGTTCAGTTTGACTCTAACCAGACTGATAAAAGCAGTCAGTTCAGTTTGACTCTAACCGGACCGATAAAAGCAGTCAGTTCAGTTTGACTCTAACCGGACCGATAAAAGCAGTCAGTTCAGTTTGACTCTAACCGACTGATAAAAAAGCAGTCAGTTCAGTTTGACTCTAACCAGACTGATAAAAGCAGTCAGTTCAGTTTGACTCTAACCAGACCGATAAAAGCAGTCAGTTCAGTTTGACTCTAACCAGACCGATAAAAGCAGTCAGTTCAGTTTGACTCTAACCGGACCGATAAAAGCAGTCAGTTCAGTTTGACTCTAACCGGACCGATAAAAGCAGTCAGTTCAGTTTGACTCTAACCGGACCGATAAAAGCAGTCAGTTCAGTTTGACTCTAACCAGACTGATAAAAGCAGTCAGTTCAGTTTGACTCTAACCAGACTGATAAAAGCAGTCAGTTCAGTTTGACTCTAACCGGACCGATAAAAGCAGTCAGTTCAGTTTGACTCTAACCGACCGATAAAAGCAGTCAGTTCAGTTTGACTCTAACCGACCGATAAAAGCAGTCAGTTCAGTTTGACTCTAACCGACCGATAAAAGCAGTCAGTTCAGTTTGACTCTAACCGGACTGATAAAAGCAGTCAGTTCAGTTTGACTCTAACCGGACTGATAAAAGCAGTCAGTTCAGTTTGACTCTAACCGGACTGATAAAAGCAGTCAGTTCAGTTTGACTCTAACCGGACTGATAAAAGCAGTCAGTTCCGTTTGACTTTGAACCGACTGATAAAAGCAGTCAGTTCCGTTTGACTCTAACCGACTGATAAAAGCAGTCAGTTCCGTTTGACTCTAACCAGACCGATAAAAGCAGTGAGTTCAGTTTGACTCTAACCGGACTGATAAAAGCTGTCAGTTCAGTTTGACTCTAACCGGACTGATAAAAGCAGTCAGTTCAGTTTGACTCTAACCAGACCAATAAAAGCAGTCGGTTCCGTTGGACTCTGACCTGAGGGGATGGCTGAGTTTGTGCTGGGGCTGCCTGTCTGGGCCGTGCTGCTGCCAGTGGTTGCCGTGACGAGGCGGACGTAGTGAAACCTGCTGCCCGGCACCTGGATCTGCTGGACATTTGGGGGAGTGGCCAAGGGGAAGATGGTCTTGAACTGCGATGTGCCCACGCCCCCGACAGCCATCGTCTGCACCGGCTTCATTGTCTATGGAAGGAATGGGATAAAGGGAATTGATGTCAGTTTCTCCATGGGCCAGGACACTTAGAATAGAGGAAGAATGTTGTGTGAAGGACAATAAAATGCAATGTACAACAAGATAGGAGAGCCACTCCTTTCATAGTGCTATATACACAAATAATACAAAAATACAAAATACAAAAATATCCAGTCCTAAAAACACAAAATATACATATAATATTGCACGGTAGATGAATATTTAAATATACTGCACAGTGAGTGAGAGGGAAGTGCCTAACGTTGAGGGGTTAGACGGTGAATCAGTGCATATGTGAGTTTAGAGAAGTTACGGCTCTGTGGAAGAAACTGTTCCCAAGTCTGTTTGCTTTTGCTTTGAGACACCTGTACCGCCTGCTAGAGGGCAACAGGTCAAACAGTTGAGAACCAGGGTGTGAGCTGTGCTTGATGACCTGCTCAAATGTGAAACTCATTTTTGTGAGCTTCCCAAGAGCCAATTCATGACAGTTTTCCAAGCTTTAAAAGGAACTCCATCAGTGAGTTGACTTTAACAGAATACGCTTCAGTGCAGGAAAAATTCTCCAATAGATGGTGTTGTAAAATCATTTCCAGTCAAACTTTAAAGAACAAGTAGCTTTGTTTCCCAAACCTTCATTTAAGAGATGCAAACAAAAGACAAATACCTAGAGTGTTAGCCAAAATCTGACCAGTTGAGTAAAACAACTTGACCCTATGAATCATTCCCCTGGAGTATCTTCATAAACCTTCCCCTGCTGAGCAGCTCATAAGCCATGTATGATGCCAACCCTCAGAATGCTAAATGCAGCCATTGTTGCTCAACGATGCAAGATATCAAAATCAAAGCTGTTGAAAACCCATCATTTGGCGACTTGTTTAAAAGAGCTCCCGGGGGGAGCTCTTTTAAACAAGTCGCCAAATGATGGGTTTTCAACAGCGCAAGATAGTTAAATTTATATTAGCGCTCCACGGGTTAATGTCCACTAAAGAGTGGTACCAAAATCCAGAGGGCGTGACACTGAAACCGACAATGAGACTCTGACGCCTTTCTGAAGGCTGAGAGCAGCGGAGTGAAGGGGGGGTGGTGGTGAGGGCTAACCTGTGGGGTGGAGTGATTGGACACCACTTTGGCAGGAGACGAGGGCGTAGATTGCTGTACCAGGATCTGCTGCCCCAAGGCCACGTTGAGCGGAACGGCCACAGACTTCTGCGGAGACGTCGGGGACTGGGAGGCCACAGACACCACAGTCAGCTGCACAGGAAGGAGGGCGCGGGAGAGAGAAGTGGAGGCATGATGAGAAATCAGAGTTCACATGCAGCACAGCATAGCACAACACAATAAACAGAGCTAAACACATACAATTTCTACTGCGGTTATGGTATCAGGCCAATCAAAACCTTCAGGCTCAGGTGCATTCCACCATTTTGAAATTTGCACTGTGCAGAATGGACCTTTCTGACCTGTCAATCAAGCGTAGAATAACTACCAATCAGATTGCCTCATCTTACTAAGGTCCCGCCTACCCCAACAGCACCGCCATATTGTCCCACATTCAATGCAGTCATGAGCTGTGTTTAGTAGGAGAGATGTGTTTGACTTTATCGAAGATGGTTCTTAGATGCGCGTGGGGAACGTGTAACACTGACGAAAGATACCCTGCCCGGCAACAGGGAGCTCAATTAATCCTTTTTCCAAGGCCCAAAAAAGCAGTTGGAAAACTGTTTGCGATGGATTAAGGCGTATTTGCTCAAAGGTAAGCAAATGAAATTTTTCGCCATTTCGCCCTCACTAGTTAGTTAGCTACCAACAATTTATGCATATGTTTTGCAGAGAAGCTGGAATTACACCAGAGGCATCAATGAGGTATACGTTAACATAGTATTGTTTTTCCCCAGAGGACTTCTGCATGCAAAACCAGATGTCGCTACAAACCAGTAGCTATTCTGCTGAGAACATGATTCCTTCATGCCACCCAGCACAGGCATTCGCAACACTAGATAATATAAAAAATTTAGCCTGATGGTGAATGATTTTGTAATGGCATGATGTAATCTGCTTAAAAACTTAAGTTGGCTAGGAAGCTAGCCAGAAAACTAGCTACAATCAGATACAGAATGTCAGTCACTTAGCCGAAATGAGTAAAGTTAGCTTGTCATCGAAATTGATATAATAAATGATATAATTGATAAATATAATATATAATGAATGTTAGATTAATAACTTGATTATGTCTAATGTTTAAGGGTTTGCTGCATTGCGTAATATAATTTATTACGAAGTCTAACCAGTGTACTGTCTAACTCATGGCCACTGACATTAAACAGCATACTGGATCCAGTGTTATTTTTAGCTCAGTAATGGCAACAAACTTATGAAAACTACTTACCCTGCTTTACACACGCAGTACGATTCCACTACTTTGTCCGGTTTGATCTCAATGTGTCGTTTATGGGGCGTTTGGTTTTTCTTCATCGATTTCCAGCACTTTGCTGTGACTCTTGTATCGCCAGTTGTTCAGTTAAAAATTTTGATTTTTAAATATGGATATATCCTCGTGTAAAATATTTAAAGCCCCTCTGGACAACTTTGCCGGACAGGTCGGACACATTCGGTAAAAAACAAACTGCAATATTTTTTTCCGAATATGCACGAGAGAGTGATGCCCAAACTTCTGCCGCGCAGTTTTCAACACGGAACTTAGCTGCGTTGCATGGGGCCCATAGCAACAGTACCTAAGGGGGGTGGAGCTGGTCGGAGCAAGTCAGAAAGGTCCAATGAGATTGGCGCAGCTGGGATCATAAGTATTGCAAAAAGATTTATTACCCAACTACAGCTTGACTACGGTTCTTCCCATTTTAACCCTTAGAGTGCTGAATGCAGCTATTGTTGCTCAATGATGCAAGACATCAAAATCAAAGCTGTTGAAAACCTACCATGTGGCGACTTGTTTAAAAGTGCTCCTGCAAGGAGCTCCTTTCAACAAGTTGCCACATGATAGTTTTTCAACAGCACAAGATGATTAAATTTACATTTTTTTAATTTATTTCAGTGCTCTAAGGGTTAAAAAATATTTTCCAGGTTTATGATAGCACGCTCACCAGAAGTCATCGAGTCATGGCTTAGGGCGCCAATTAAAATATAAGTCCACCTGCAGCCCTGTCAAGGGCAAAGAAAGGTGTCTTTATGGGACCAATTCCAGGAGCTAAACATTTACAACGAAACGTAAACAGACTCCTCGTGCGTGAGACTCTACTGCTCACTCTCAGCATTCCCATGTTAGAGCTCAGACATGCAGAAAACTGAAAGCTGTAAGGCCTGGACCAGTCTAAAGCTCCAGGCAGTAAAAGGGAGAATTCATTGGTTTATGAATCTTGACATTAAATAGGAGCAAAGAATAGAAAAAAAATAAAAATCTGGCTGGCTTTCCGATCATTTTTTACCGGACTCATTTAATTCCAGGGAGTCAGTGATGCTTCATTTTGGATTAAATTCCACACGTCTGGCTTCAGCAGGCCCTGATAAACACCACAGTGCCAGAATACATAAAGTGCATTAATAGCACCCTGTATGATTAACATCAATGGAAAAACGAGACTGCTCAGAGAGCATAACATCCCCTGCCGCAGTCGCGACCGCGATATGCACATCATCAGTCTCTCCGTAGCATATGTGCATATTTTCAGGGATGTCCAACGAAAATGGTAGGAGTCGATTTCACCAGCCGAGCACCGTCCGATACGGACAGACAGACGGACGGACGGACTGATGGAGCCACGACATACTCCCCCTTTTAGGCTTTGACCCGGCAGGGATAACTAGAAAATTCAGTCGCTCAAGACGGCAGGTATATAGCCCGTGCTGAGACAAAACTCCCCCTGTGCAAACGCATCTCAATTCTAAAACAATCAGGCGTAAACATCATTTTAAAGAAATTACAACACTGCACAATAATCAATACTCATCATCTCGATAGCCGGTCGACCGGTGGTGGACGTGCATCCCTGGACCCTCTAAAGCAATTGCTCCCAAAATCAATCAGCTTTGTGACCTGACCCCACACAAGGCCCATACGAAATATGAAACAAACAGGCTGAAATTTGTGGCCGGGAGAACATTCACAGCAAATCTCTACAGACATGGCGTGATGATTGCTGACCCATAGTATCCCGGATTCATTATCCGGACGTACAATTAACAACGAAAATAAGGCATTCACAACTACAATCCACGGGCTTTGTCTCCATCGCAAATACACTGCTCACAGGAAGAAAATGGAGACCAAACATCAACATCTGGGACCTTCAGAACAACAAATAAGTGCTCCCTACAAAATCATGTTACAATATTGAATTCTTCTTTATTAATAAGGAAATCTTAACCAAAATCGATGGGTTCCATGACTTCCCCATCACACATAATCCCACCAAATATAAAATCAGTCCATACACACTTATGACCTGCAGTGCATTCACGGGCTACAAATCTTAAAATCAATAAGCCTGTGGAAAAAATTTGTAAATTATCCAAATGTAGAACTTAAGTCGGTCGCCCACAGGTCATCCTGTATCCCCAGATGCCCCAAAGCAATCACTCCCAAAATCGATAGGCTTTGTGATCTTAACACACACAAGGTGCAAGCCAAATACAGAATGAATCCATGAAGAACTGTGACCTGTAGAGCCCTAACAATACATCTCTACTGATACGGTGGCAGTGGCGTATGCAGTGTAATGATAGCTGATCCATCGTATCCCCAACTCGTCGTCGAGGGATACAATTAGCTGACGCCAACCAAAATTGATGGGTGACAGGACCTTGACCTTATCGCCACTAATAACCCCACCAAATAAGTGAGCAATTTGATTTCACTTGTAACCTGTAGAGCGACTACAAGAATCACGTAGAGATGCACCGATGGCTGAAACGTAATGAAGTGTTATCCATAGTATCTGCCGATACTTTTGTCTGGGGTATACGATTAATAGAGCTTGGCTAGATGATTACATTCTGTAATCTGAGGAAATTAAACTGGCCTGATAGAAAATTATGCCCCAAGTTTTTTCCAGTAGACCAATGCAGAGGAAGAACCCTCTCACCTTGCTTGGAGACTTTAATGGCGAAATGGCGATCTTGCTGCTGGAGATGCTCTGCGGGGTGGTGCTGAGTGTTTCGCTGAGGGTGATGGATCGAGGGGGCGTTCCTGGTGTGCTCTGTGACAGTACTCTTCCTGTGGGCGGAGCCAGCATGGAGACTCAAACAGTTTCAATGATGGAAACTACACAGACCGTGACATCCATACACACAGTGCTATGAAGAAGTATTTGTCCCCTTCCTAATTTCTTCTATTTTTACATATTTGTCACACTTAAATGTTTCAGATCAAACCAATTTTAGTATCACACAAAGATAACCGAAGTAAACACAAAATGCAGTTTTAAAGTGATGATTTCATTTATTGAAGAAAAAAAGCTATCCAACTCTACCAAGCCCTGTGTGAAAAAAGTAATTTCTCCCTTAGTTACCAAATCGAACAATTTAGGAAACCTAATTGATAAATGGGTTCAACATCACAAGACATTCCCAAGCATGATTACTGCCAGAGTGCCAGTCCTGTGGAATGCAACCATCACCTGAATGGAACCTGTCTGACAATCTGAAGAAGGCAACATAGAACACAATGCTAAAGTACCCTTTAAAGTATTTAAAGTAGGTGAAGGCCATGTAGCTTCCATGTCCTCCAACTTGATTATCCAGTGAGTACAGCTTATGAATTTGACATAGCCACACCAAAAAATGTCATGGTAGTGCAAAGGCATAATGAAAGTAACACTGCTCAGAAACAATGACCTTTTGACCCCATTAACCAGGTGAAGGTCATCCATCTTTAATGTTCTGCAAGCCGATTCTCCAGAACATACACGCTATAAATTTTATGTGGCCACAACAAAAATAGTGGATGTAATCAAGGAAACCGTGTTTACAAAGAACGTGACCTTTTGACCCCTTAAAGTAGGTCAAGGTTACCCATTTTCGAACTTTTCCTAACTATATGTCCCAAGAACAGTCCCTGTGAATTTCATGACCCTGACATTAATAGGAAAGGAGTTACTGTCGACACAGACGGACAGACAGACAGACGCAAGGTCTTCAAGGCCATGTAGCTTCCATGTCCTCCAACTTGATTATCCAGTGAGTACACCTTATGAATTTGACATAGCTACACCAAAAAATATCATGGGTGAAGGGCATCCACCTTTAATGTTCTGCAAGCTGATTATCCAGAACATACACGCTGTAAATTTTACGCGGCCACAACAAAAATAGTGGATGTAATCAAGGAAACAGTGTTTACAAAGAATGTGACCTTTTGAACCCTTAAAGTAGGTCAAGGTACCTTCGAACTTGTCCAAGCTATATGTCCTAAGAACAGTCTGTGAATTTCATTACCCTGACATTAATAGGAAAGGAGTTATTGTCTCCACAGACGGACACAAGGTCTTCGCAATACCCAATGGCCATATTTTGGCCTCGGGTAAAAAGCAGCATGGGATGTCACTATCTAAAAAAATTCAAGAACAACTCATCCTGACTAACATCTACAGAACTGCAGGCCTCACTTGCCTCTGTTAAGATTAGTGTTGATGATTCCACAGTAAGAATGAGACTGGGCCAAAATGGCATACATGGGAGAGCTGCAAGGCGAAAACATTGCTGACCTCTAAAAAAATAAAAGGTTCGTGTGAAATTTGCAAAAAAAAACATCTTTAGCCCCCCCGCCCTCTCCGCCCCCAAGACTTTTGGGATAACATTTTGTGGACTGATGGGTCAAAAGTGGAACTTTTTGGAGGACAGTGTTCCCGTTACATGTAGAGTAAAACCAACACAGAATTGCACTATAAGAGCGTCACTCCAACTGCAAAACACTGTCTAGGTACTTATAAGGTCTAAGGCCACTTTGCTGCTTCAGGACGTGGGGGTCTTGCCGTATTCGATGGAACCATGAATTCTGCTTTCTACCACAAAATCCAAAAGAATAATGTCCAGCCATCAGTTTGTGCACTAAAGTTCAATCGCAGTTGGGCTGTGCAGCAGGACAATGATAGAAAGCACACAAGGAATTCTAACTCAATGTCTCAAAAGAAATAAAGATTTTAGAGAGGCTAATCAAAGTTCTGACTTAAATCTGATTGAGATGCTGTGGCATGACCTAAAACCAGCAGGTCATGCTCAAAAACCTTCAATAAATGAAATCATCATTTAAAAGCTGCATTTTGTGTTAACACCTTGTCTTGAACGTCCATTAAAATTTGATGCATGATCTGAAACAAGTAAATATTACATGAGCTCCATTGGAGTTACAGGAGGTATTCTGGAGTGGATTCAAAACTGGTTACAGGACAGAACACAAAGAGTGGTGGTCTGTGGAATCTCATCTGAGCTAGGTATGGTGGGGAGTGGCGTCCCTCAGGGATCGGTGTTGGGACCCCGGCTGTTCCTCATCTACATTAATGACCTTGATAGGAATATTGAGAGCAAATTAGTTAAATTTGCAGATGATACTTAATTGGGAAGTTTGGCAAATAGTTTAGAGTCCACTAAATTGATTCAGGATGACTTGGATAGAATCCAGAATTGGGCAGAAATGTGGAAAATGAAATTTAATGTAGCGAAATGTAAAGTTGTACATGTAGGCAATAAAAACATTAGACAGGATTACTTCATGGGAGGTTTAAAACTGGAATGTGCTCCACATGAAAAAGATTTGGGAGTGATTGTTGACCAAACCCTCACAGGTTCTAGCCCTTGTGCCGTAACAGTTAAAAAAGCCAATCGGATGCTGGGATATATAGCCAAAAGTATTGAGTACAAATCTAAGGAGGTCATACTTCTCTTGTACAACACATTCCAGCGCTCCAGTCTGCGACCATTGTATTTGCGACCAAGATTTACGTTTTGCAACTTACATTCTCACAGCGCGACCAACACTTCATGCACTGTGTGCCTATTCTGGGCAGCGATTCACTCCCTAATTATCAGCCGACGGCCGCAAATTTTTTTTCTGCAGGTCGGTTGGTACCATTACGTACATCAGCCAATCACAGATCGGCAGGTGCCATCAGCCAATCACAGCTCGGCTGTACTCTTGCATCGATGAGAATAGCAAAGCATTCGACCTTGTCACTGTCAGCTGAGTTGTGCGCGCGACAAATTTGTAAAACCTTGCGTGACAATAACGATGTAAATGCTCCACAGTAAGCGAAATTACAAGTAGTTAGCTGGTCTGCTGCAGAAGTCCAATAGTCTACGTATTAGGCCTTGGCTTCGGTGACTAATACTGCAGATCGGAGAGCAAATTTCATGATATCAGAAAGTGTTTTCATTACCGGTTTTTTATTTCGCCATTTAGATTTTTCCCCTTTTCTAAGGGTAATGGAAACGCACCTGGAGAGTGAGAACGATGTCAAGGTCACGTTTATTTATAGAGCACCTTATAAACAACCTAGGTTGACCAAGGTGCTTTACATAAAATAAAATGATACATTCAAAAAACTATTTTTGCAATGACAGAGATAAATACAGATACATTTGCCGCACAAAACAACTTTCATCTCACACAGGTCCAAAAGCTTGGGAGAAAAAATGGGTTTTTAGAGGGACTTAAAAACCTCGAGTCTCTGACGACCGGATATGCAGCGGTAAATTGTTCCACTGCTTAGGGGCAACTACTGCAAATGCTCGATCGCCTCTAGTTTTTAGCCTGCATTTAGGCACATCGAGGTTCAGCTCATTTGCAGACCTCAGAGCTCTGATTGGTCTGGGAACATGTAAGAGTTCAGCCAAGTACACGGGGGCCATACTGTTTAAAATTTTCAAAACAAACATCAGGCCTCGAACTACAGGTGATAAGGGGCACGGCAAAAGTTGCTGTGGTCCATGCTGAAAATATAAGGGCACTATGGCAAATGTGCCTCCATATAAGGGGCACCAGAGCAAAGTATGCCGCTACCTTGGGGGCACAGCAGCAAATCCACCGTGGAGCTTTAGGTCATCACTTTAGCTAATAAAAAGTAAAGGTCCATAGTCTCAGATGTTCCACACATAAAGTGACCAATCAGCGTGCGCTATGCAAATCAAAACCATTCTTGAAAGAAAACGTTTCCCGTATGTTTCCCCGCTTGCTGTCTTGGAAATTGGTTCAGTATTGCACTGGGACATCATTTGGGCATTGCTATAATGCAAGTACAAGCAAAGGACATTCCAATCAAACGCCGGGTCATTGAAAAAATAATCATATTTAGCCATTTTGTCCATCTTCTGCCACCCGCAAAGTTCGGACTTTCTCCTGTCATTCCAACACTCACACTGACAGCAGCGTTAAAGACTGGCTAAAAAGACCACTTCCCAAGCTTTATCAACACACAACACGCAACCTAAGATAATTTCAGTACCTCCATAACTTCGTCAATTTGCCACACTTTGCGACTGCCGAGCTTAATTCGGCATTTTTTTCTATTTTGTTGTTCCTTTCACCTGTCGGCATCGTGATCGGATTTAAAACTAGAGGAGATACATAAATTATTCAAGAATAATTCTGCGCCCACAATCGCAAGAAAAGGGCGAAAAAGACAGTTGTAAAAACCAGTGGGGGTTCGTCGGCCGTAACAAAGGGAAACCAAAACCTCGCCCTTCAAAGCTTAATGACTTAAACCTTTCGCAGTTTACTTTTCTTGATCAGCAGTTGCTCATATGAATTGGTAGAAGGAAGGTCAAATTTATTTTCGATAGCATTGTTATACATTGCACAATGAAATTATGAGGGGGTTTCTTTCACACATAAATTACGACGTAAATTACCATAGGCCTACGTCTAAATTCCGCACTCAAGTAGCTTATGAAACAGCATAGATTCGCAAATTGATTAGTGAGGCTCATTAAGGAATAAGCTGTAGAACATCGCATTCTTTACCTCTATATTAAGATTGTAGAAAACGGATTGTCGCGGCTTCTAGCGAAAGAAGCCTCGCAAACTAATTATAAAGACGTATTGATAATTTGTCATTTGCTATCGAAAATAAATTTGACTGTCCTTCTACCAACTCGTATGAGCAACTGCTGATCAAGAAAAGTAAACTGCGAAAGGTTTAAGTCATTAAGCTTTGAAGGGCGAGGTTTTGGCTTCCCTTTGACGAACCGCCACTGGTAAAAAAGGGAAATGCTGTGTGATTCATTTATTTTGGGTAGGTGTTTTGGCCGAAGGGCACTTAAGGCAATGCGGGGAAAGGGCACTGCATTCTACTGCCGTTAATGGGGCTTTTATAGGTGGGCAGCATGGCAAAGAGGTTGCCGTCGATGCCATCGTGAAATACGAGCCCTGAAACATCAAGATCTTAAAATCAATTCTGAACCGGACAGGAGGCCAAAGCAGAGAGGCCAGAACTGGGGTTATATGCTCCCGTTTCTTTGTGCCCGTCAGAAGACGAGCAGCTGCATTCTGCACAAGCTGCAGACGTCGCAACGAGCGCTGGTCTAAACCTATATACAATGAATTACAGTAATCCAGCCTCGAAGAAATAAAGGCATGGATAACCTTCTCCAGGTCACTAGGAGAGAGGTATGGTTTTACCTTGGCCAGAAGTCGCAGCAGGAAAAAGGCACTTTTGACTACAGAGCTAATTTGCCTGTCAAATTTAAACTCACTGTCAAGCATGACACCAAGGCTCTTAATGACAGAGCCATTTTTTGAACCCAGGGAGGGGGGCAGAGCATCAACACAATCACTGTAGCGTTCATGACGCCCAAACACTGTGACTTCTGTTTTACTGTCATTTAAATTTAGGAAACTGAGACTCATCCAAGTCTTGATGTCAGTTATGCAGGCAAGCAGAGTTTGTACAGAGTCTTTACAATTCATTTGTAAGGGGAGATAAATCTGGACATCATCAGCATAGCAATGAAATGACACATTATGTTTGCGGAGAATGGTTTCAAAGGGCAACATGTACAATGAAAACAATAAAGGGCCCAAAATAGACCCTTGAGGCACCCCACAAGTGAGAGGGGTCACACTAGAAGAAAAAAACTCCCAAATGAACCGAGAAAATCCTGTCAGTCAAGTAGGACTGGAGCAGCATGAGGGCAGCACCCTTGAGACCAACATACTGCTCCAAGTGTGACAGCAGGGTCCTGTGATCGACCGTGTCGAAAGCAGCTGTTAAATCTAATGTCACCATGATAGCAGCACACCCAGAATCAACAGCTAAAATAAGATCATTAAACACTCTTAAAAGGGCAGATTCTGTGCCATGTCGTGGCCTAAAACCAGACTGGAACTTTTCAAAAATATCATTTCTCTCTAGAAATGATAGCAGCTAGGTGGCTGTTACTTTCTCTGACACCTTTCTCCAACACCTTTGTCCGACGTTATTAGCCCAAAAACACAGTCTGCTTCGTGACCGCAGACTGTTCGTGACACAGTTTTGAGTCTTGTTGATACCAGCTATGGGTGCTTGCGTCCAGTGGCGAATGGTTTTATTAAGCGTTTCAATATCAATGGCTAACCTTCTATCCTGATGGATTAGGTTGGATGCGCACTTCCACTCTGATCAGAAGTTCCGCATGTACATGATTATTCATGCAGTTTGTATGAAATCGGTGACTGGTTGGTCCGAGTGCAAGATTATTTATTTTCACTGGAGTACGATTAAGATGAGAAAAGCTGCGGTTCTTATAGATTTATAGTCCGTTTTCTTTGGGGTTCCGATAATTGGCCAGCTGTCAGAGGAATGGTATTTTGTCGATTGCAGCAAATGTTCAAAACTGATTCAAAAACTAACTGGTGATGCCTGCCCAATGCACTCCAGCGACGACCATAGGCTTATCAGCGCTATGCCTCAAATATGAGTCTGTGTCACGAACAGTGTACGGTCACAAAGCAGACGGTTTTTTTTGGGCTAATAACGTTGGACATCGTCCCCACTCTCTGTGTGCGTTTCCATTACCCTTCGAAATGTGCAAAATCTAAATAGCGAAATAAAAAAACTGGTAAATAATAATTATTATTGTAATAAGCCATTCTACTACATTGTTACCAGTGAAAGAATTTATTGAAACTTTGTGCAAACGAACTTAGCATACTGCACTTACTTTTTTACCAAATATTTAGGGTGGATCACTTTGGGAACTATATTAATTTTAATGTTAAACTTTCAATTTGTGATGAAAAAAATGTAGCCAAATTATGCTTTTTACAGCTTCAATTCCTCCTGGGTCTCATATTTTCAAAGCAAATAAGCCATGTTTGGTGTCAAGTTGTTCCTTGGGATGGCAGCAACAATAACAGTTATAAATTTTAGAACTAGCACTGTGATAATTGGGAGTTACTCATTGATTTATCCCCATATGTTGGTTTTAGGGGGGTGCTCATCTAAATTTGGCCATAATTTTTCTATGAATGATTCAATTTATGTACAGGGGAGGGTTTGATGAAAAGTTGTCCCTTGGGGAAATGGAGACTTGTACATACATTTAGACTTGTATGATAACTCTCTAAAATGATAACTGCATTTATACATTTTTCAAACATTCTTGTGAACATCAATATCTACTTTTCACTTCACAAAGTGCTTTCTGATAATGTTTCTTAAATAAATGCAGCAACAACTGATAGTCTGTTCAGCTATCTTTATTTGGGCTTGTAAATATTCAGAAAAGTATCATGGTACTTCGCGTGACCACAGTTTTGGCCTGCGTGCCTAAATTTTGGCCTGTGCGCCCAACTTTTTCAGGTTGAGAGCGCAAGCTAGGTCCAAAAGTTAGTCTGGAGGGTTGCATTCGTCAGACCACATCTGGAATATTGTGTACAGTTCTGGGAACCATACTTTAAGGAAGATATAGAGGCTCTAGAAAAAGTTGAGAAGAGCCACTAAGCTGATTCCATGTATAAAAGATGAAAGCTATGAGAAGAGGCTGAAGATCCTTAATCTCTTTAGTCTTAGGAAAAGGAGACTTAGGGGTGATCTGATTGAGGTCTTTAAATATGTTAAAGGGATTAACAAAGTGAATTATGTAGGATTCCTTCGGCCAAGTTTTGTTAGAAGAACTCTGGGTCACAAATGGAAGTTGACCAAGGGTAAATTTAGCACGGATATTAGGAAATATTTTTTTCACCCAAAGAGTAATTTCGATGTGGAATAGCTTGCCTGACCATATTGTTGAGGCAGAAACCTTGGGAATTTTCAAGAGCAGGCTTGACTTAAAGCTAGATACCACTGAGTCACTGAGTATCTGAAGTGATATATCCACAATAGTATACAGAAACTGGCGAGCCTAGTGGTGCTTAACGGCCTGTTCTCGCCACTCATGTTATGTTATTTTATGCTATGTTATAAATAAGGTCAAATAGAAGAAATCGGGAGGAGAGCAAACTATTTTTCACAGCATTGTACAGCTACATCCCTCAAGCACTGTCACGCTTTTTTTCTAAATAAAATCCAGATCGCTTCAAAATAACTGCCAACAGCACACCAACCAAGTTGTCCATTTTCACTTTAAAAAGCTGGTGTATAATGTACAGCACCTTTCATCAACAAGAATAAACATCTAAGAAAATTAGAAAATGGCAAGAAAGCCAACACACAGATGTCAATGACAACCAGTAGGCAAACATTCAGAGCCATTAGACGAAGGCCTCCTTGTATAAGCTCAGTGGGTCAGTGCTGAATTATGGGAGGCATTAAACTTTCATGCAGGGCGTGATTGTCCAGTCGCAGAAATGCAAGAGCATCACAAGCCCCCGTAAATAATGCATTAATTTGCACTCAGTGACAGAAATCCAGCACCAAGACAAGCCACATCAAGCAGTGCAGAAGAGCACAATTGGACACTGTAGATTGGCAGCATTATCCTCCCTCAAAGTCAGTAGAGGGACTTCTTACCTGTAATAACTGGCGAGACAGAGGTCTGCCCCGATACTCCTTTGCTGTTCAGAGGTTTGGTTATGATAAACTTTGTTATCATTGGTCCTGATGAGGAGGCTTGTGTTTTCTTTGCAATCTGAGGGAAAAAAAAAACATGCATTTGTATTTGTGAAAGGACCTTGAAATGGATCATTCTGACAGCATCAGAAAAATGGGACATTGCTGAAGACAACGATCAGGCATTTTAACAATATTCCCTCTATTGCCATGTAAAGCATCCCTGAGACAGTAGAAAGCTTTGTACGAGAAAATGACCTAAAATACAAGTTTGCAATTAAATCTCTTTTGCCAAGAAAGTCAATCCTACCAAGTTCCAGTGACAAAAATGAATTTTAAATTAAAACTGGCATTATGGATAGAACGTGAGGTAGTAATTCGAGATCACAGATACTACTGGCCGACTGAATTGCTCTAAATATATATAATTAGTAACAATTATTCAAGCACAAACAGCCAAAGAGTTAAAAAAATCAAAAACAACTTTTCCACAAAACTAACATTACATAATTACCCATATGGAGTCCAGATGACTGGGAATTTCAGTGATTTTTTTTCCGTGAAGTTGTACAACGCGTCAAATCACGAAAATGCGACCAAAAAAAAACTAAATAATAAATGAATAAATAGCTGGGGGTAGCCATCTTTCCATCCCTTGAAAAGGTTCAACCAATGAGAGGCCCAGGAATCCTTTGGCAGTTACTTGGCAGTGACATCGACTGATCATAGCTTAACCAAAGTCTGTACAGGCTTAACTCATTTCGTGCTAAATTCCCACTTGTATAAAGCCATGTTCCCAGCTTAAATTAGTTAATGCAGCAAGTGCATTTTGTTGGTTGTCTAGCAATAGCAGATTCATTTATGATCCTTTTTTTCATTGTTAGTTCCTTTTCTACAAAGTACGCCTGAGTGGAATGTGACTCGTATTCATTATCTTGACGGGACATTTACATGAGCACAGGCATTACCATTACCATTATGCCCCTCTTTTTATAGTTCTGGTGTCCAGGAAATTTGCCACAGATTTGATTATTACACAATGCTATAAAGTTGCGCAAACTAATTTATGTTTCAGTTATGTGGTTTGTCCAGCTGGCATTAGTTATATTTACTAAGCTTTGCCTCATAACTACCAAAGGGTCATCCCGTGCCAAGTGGACCAGGGTCTGCACCGCACCGTCTCAGAAAAATGTGAAAAAAAATTATGGGTGTTTGCCATCATTTCAAATGGACAAATCCCAAATCTTAAGTTCCGACTCCAATTTTTCATGGAGTAATTGCCAGTTTAAGGAGGGGGGGGGGGTCTAGTCACTCGCGAATGTAGCAATGATTTATAAGCATTTTTGAAGGGATATGAATGCACTTTCCAGTGCTCCTAAATTAATGTCAATGGGTGGACATAATCAGCTATCAGATTTGGCATATCTCATTTGATTTTCCTGTAAAACAGGGTTTCTGCTACATGTAATTGATCGTGGCGCACCGCCACGGCAAAATAAAAGCCGCCACGCCTATGTAAAATGACTTTACATAAACTCCAAAAATCCTAAGGACTATCAGGTGTCGCCAGTTCTCCTTGTAAAGTTAAAAGGAGCGCTAATAATTCTTGACCTGTTGTCAATCATTTTGCTTGATGAACACGTTTTCCAATGAATAAAAATTGGCCATCGGCAGTAAAACGCGCCGCTTTATTCTTAATGCAATTTGTGCAACAATTATAGAAAAAATATTTTGTTCACTTTGCAAAATGATAAACTACAGTGTTAACTTCTGTGTTTGCTGTGAGCACATCCTGCTCTAATTGTATCTTCATGATTATTTAATTCCAATTCCGGAGTCATGATCGGTTTTAATATTACATGTGAAATCCACCGTCACGCACGTGAAACTGATAAACCTCCGTGCACATAGACTTCGATTATTACATCGCCTACGTGCTGATTCATGAAAACTGGCCACACCTGATAATGCTGAGTTTTGACCCAATGCTGAAGCCCTCTGCCACAGTTTCAAAACATCCTGGAGGAAACCCTATAATAGTCTACTAAAAATGACATTTTTACAGAACCAAAATTTTAATTTGAATTTTAGTTGGTCCCCTTTACAGAAGCATGCATCCGGGGTTCATATTGCAGCCTCATCCTTAGCAGCTACAGCACTCTGGGCTCTCAAACCCAAACCAATCTCATGTCTCAAGTTTAGGAGTAACTTGCATCTGAAAATGCTTATGATAAAAAAAATGCCCAAAAATGCCTAAATTCAAGGCATGATTTGGTCATGTGGACACACCAGAAAAAATTCAGAAAATTTGTGGAGCAGCTTTTATATTAGGGCAATAAATAGTAGAAATTTCATCTTGTGTTTCCAACTCGTTCTAGAAAAAGTTTGGCATTTTTATTTACCATGCTGTGTGGCCTATGTCCTCCTCTATTTGGCAATTACTCCATGAAAAATTGGAGTTGGAACTTAAGATATGACCATTTGAAATTATGGCAAACACTCATGATTCTTTTTTTCAAATTTTTCAGAGACGGAGTGGTGCAAACTTCCCGAAAACTGGTCCACTTGGCATGGAATGAGCCCAAACACATTTTGTAACACCTAAGGGACAGCCATTTTGTTTACAGTTCACTTCAGATGAAGGTTGTTTTTTCACTTCAAACATGAACTAAATTAAAACGCATTCAGAAATACCTTTTCTCATGTCAAACATACAATAAAAACACTGAATGTCCACACAAGCAACATGCCATGGATCTTTACTCCGCCAGTCATCTTACTCGTCGTTGGGTACAGAAGTTGAAAAGATGCCTTTCCTTATATGGGCAGCACATTTGCCCTGACAACACAAGGCCATCCAAATGACAGGTGGAACTGGACACCCACACCACACAAATCCAAAAGCTGCAAAAGCACAGAAAACCTCCAAACTTCAACCTGCAACTGAAAATCCTTCAAAGGCTTCCGCTAAGATCATGACAAAAATTGATAGTGTGACAAACCAGCAGATGAAATTGTTTTCAAGCTGCTACATTCACAGAAAGAGAAACCAATGACCCATTATAAACTGCCACACACAAAACAAAAATGGCAGACCCTGACTTCAAAAATGCAGGTGGACGAGCACCATTCATCAAGCGCAATGTAAAAACAGACTGGGAGACATAGTGCTCCTACCTGTACAGTTTTGAGCTGCTGGGTCTGCAGGGTGGGATGCTGGGAAGCCCCAGGAAGCTGGCTGGCTGTGCTGACGGGCTGGACGCCCATAACAGACTTCAGGTCTGCCCTGCTCCCAATAGTCACCACCTTGTACTGCGGAGGCTGGGCCTTAGAGTCCCCAGAGCCCTGGGCAGTGGTGGCCTTCATGCCAGTGTGGGGCAGCGTCAGCACTATGGGCTGGCCGGCTTTCCCCAGAGTGGTGACCACCAGCTTCTGGCCCTCCTGCTTGAGCATCTGGGCACCCGAAGACTTGACATCGACCGCCGCGGAGGCTGCCACCTTGTTGAGAATGATTTGGTGGTTGGCGGAGATGGCGAAGGGCGCGGTGAGCTTCTGCAGGCCCCCGCTGACTCCGGAGCTGGTGGGTTTGGCGGCGGCGGCGGCGGCGGTCGTTGTGGTGGCCGGTTTGAGGGCAGCCGAGGCGGACGGGGTGAGGAGAAGCTGGGTGCCCGAGCTGATGCTGCAGAGAGTGGAGTCCGTGCTGGTGGAGGTGGTGAGGGCCACAGTCCTCTGAGTCGGGGCCACGGCCGCACTCATGCTGATGATCTCGGGGACCTCCGTCTCCATCGGCACCGGGGCCTCTTCAGTCTCCGCCTGAGCCTGGACCATCGGTGGCTCGGACGGGAGCTCCTCGATCACGATGGCCTCCGTGTCCATGATCTCGTCAGGGAGGAGGCTGGTGAGCTCCGGAGACACCACATCCATTCTTGCAAGCTGAACTCAGCCACTGTGGGAGGAACAGCAGGCGTCACCCAAGCAAAACCCACAAATGACAGCAGTGTGCCTCAGAGATCCTCCGACAGAACCGCCCCATACCCCCACATCTAAAAAAGCAATCAAGTACGACAACAGAGTCAAAATACAGAAAAAAGAGGGGTGAGGTAACCGGGCAATTCTTGTAGTTCATACGCACTTTTTAAGCAGTGCAAATCATAGATGTATTGTTTTTCAGATGTTACACATGAGTGTTTTTTTAAGAATGATTTTTATATTAAAACAAAGATTGAGAAGTACATCCTTATTTTATATTATACCAAGTATGAGGTGGGGTTCGAGTGTCCATTTCAGTGAGAAACCTTTAATAATTTTTTTATGTCTTTGGTAGAAATGTAAGAGACAGAAGAACATGTATTAATAAAAAAAAATCCAAGCAACAATATGGAGTTGAGAATCCACCAGCTGACTGCAGAATGAAATATGCGCGCCCAGCATCAGTAGACTAGGGCCTAACCAGGATCAAATAACCATGCAAATATCAGAACTGAATAGTACAACAGGAAAAGCCAATCACTTACAGTTATTGGCCATTTCACAGCCTCAGAATTCCACTTTTTGCAAGGATCTCAAACATCACCAAACATTTAGCTGACACACACCACAGGCAAGTATTTGCTTTAACTGCATATTCACAGGAAATATAATTCATCACAGAATAACCTGCTTTATATCAGCAAAATAATTAATACACATTTGGAATCATCAAGAAAAAAAAAAAAACTACAATGGAACAATAATATAAAACTATAGTTGTATTCATGCATATAAAAATGCAACTTAGTCATCCCTGTCCTTTTACCTCATTTAATTTAATGCTACGGAAAAACATGACAAACTTGGCATTGAGGTAGTTCAAGGCCTTGAATGTGACAGCGATGGAATTTCATGAAATGCCAAGTGGTCTCCCGAGACCGGCCACCGCAACTGGGGTGGGAGTTCTCACTCTAGAATACAACTCCTTCCGCAGTTTATTAACGAAGCCCAAATATAAAAACACTTTAATGTCTCATCACTGAGTAGACATGACCACCAACCAGCGCACTGCATGTTTGCTTACATTATCTACATGCTTCAATGTTTCATTAGATTAGGTAACATAAAAAGGAAATCTGAGCAGAAATTCTTCTATCGGCATTTGCCAGCTGTCAAGCTAACGTCAACACAACAGCTTGATGGACCTTCAGTCCCTTAAAATGCAATGCAAAATCAAGTATTTTGTCGGCCTTAATCTAGGAAACGTCTTAATAGTTTCAATGACTAGCTAAATATGTAAACAAACGAAGTTGGCAAATTGACCATCTGACTGTGAACCAAAATACTACTATAAAATAGCCATTTGGCAAGACTTTAACCAAACAGAAACAAAATGTAAACGTTAGCTCGTTAGCTGACTCCCAGTTATACACTGGGAAGGCAAATACAATCCTCGGCTTTGCTATCAAGCTACAAAACAACTTCGTCAAACGTCAAGTCATATAGCAAGAGAGCACGCAAGACGTAGCTAGCAAGACAGGTCACATTAAATAAATCCCAAAACATCCATACTCGCTTTGCCAGCACCGTTAAAGCCCGGCTAGGCCTTTGAACATCCCAGAAATAATCTTTGTCCTACCTCAACAATACGGCAAATAAAACAGCAGCTCCTGTTAGCCACAGCTAGCTGACCAGCTAGCTTGCTAGCAAAATGAGTCAGTTGTGGCGGGACCCGTTTACATTGTTTTCCCCCACTTCAGAGGACGCATCAGAGACGTTTACGAAATGTTTGGTTTTCACTTTCTCGCCGTGTTAAAATCTAAAACTGGTGGCCACACTTTAAGTGCTAGATGTGCTCTGAAAGTGACAACTAGCGGCTACGTTTCTATTTCAGGCCGGGATTGGATTTCGAAAGATCCGCCATTTTCACCTCGTCATCAGTTCAACTTCAATGCTGAGAACCAACAACAGCTAAAAAAAGCGAGAATGAAATGAACGCCTCTCGACACGGGCACAGTCAGGGAGGAGCAAAACCTCCTCCCAAGAAGTAGACAGCTTGCCGTATGCATATGTGATACTCTTGCTGGCAATAACAAGCTGACGTGCCGAGTAGCTAACTGGATCTTTGACGTTAGCTTAGACAGCGAACTGGCTATTTTGTCCTGGTTCAAAGATCCAACCCCCGCTGACACTCGCGTTAGCCATATTAGCCAGTTAGCAAGCTAATCGCCAAACAAGCGCTGATTTGGCCAGGGGTAGGACTAATCTGCTGAAAACATTCTGCTGAAAAACTACAACCATATATACTTTCCTTCATAATTTATTATAGACAGATATAAATCTCGAGAATAACTGGTGAAAATTTAATCACAATATATTGAGAAATATAGAAATTATGAAGGAAAGTACAGATGGTTGTAGTTTTTCAGCAGATTGTTTTCAGATTAGCTCTACCCCTGGATGGCTGGTGAGCGTCAGCCTACAAGTCATGTAAACTAGTAACTATAAGAGATTGATGGGGAAAAATAATAGTCATTTCAGTGAGTAAATGGTAGACAAGGTTGCCTAAGACGTCCTGACTTTAGTTTCGAAATATGCCATTTAAAAAAAACAAAAACAAAACAAAAGTGAAAGATGAATAATGAGGGTGAGTTAGCTGGCTAAGGAGCGTTAATCCAGTTCGGCTGACGTTAGACCTTTTGCTTGACAGGTTTATCTCAATGTCGCCAGCTAACAAAAGTCAGTTAGCTCGCTAGCTATAGACGTAATGTCCAATTAATACGAAATATTATACCGAATCTTCCGCCGGGTAAAGCTGCTTTCACACCGGACGCGAAACGAATTTTTCGCACGACAGATTACATTCAAAGTCAATGCAAAGACGTGAACACACGCGAAACGCGTGTAATCGCGTCTTTTACATTGACTTTGAATGTAATCTGTCGTGCGAAAAATTTGTTTCGCGCTCCGGTGTGAAAGCGGCGTAACTCTCACAGCATTTTGCCAGATGAACTCCGATCAATAACAAAAGCTAAAGTTAGTTTCCAAGAAGGCCCGACTCTAAACAACGAGAGCCGTGGTTACATTCTCTGGGGAACCTTTCGAGAACCTAACTATAGTTTAGCTACGGCTAGCTTCTGCTGCTAGCCACATATACAGCTGTCTCAATCGGACTGCTATCTGATTGTGTTTATTAGCTTGTTAGCCCTTCGAATACGAGACGCTGGCCAAAGTTCTTACATGGACTGCAAGTGTTCCCGTAGCAATCGATGTTTGCGACCCCGAATGTATTATATCGTTCACTCCTCAACCAATCTCAGCGCTGCATCGCCGCATCCCGATCACTTACACACGGAGACGTTTGTTCAAAATCACGCGCCGAGCGCCATTTCACCTCTACCATCCCATAATAATGCCACGCCCTCCTTGGATACTACGTAGTGCGTCATCAGCACGGCGCTTCCGTCAGTCAGCTCCGCACGCCCCGTTACCACATGCATATTAGACACTCCTTGCCCACAGCCGATATTGCATTCTTGCAGTCGGGGAGGCAGCAGTTTCGGGACCGCGTTTCCAGAACCATGGGCAGAACCGCAGAACTCTTCCGAGCGTCTGATCTTCTTCTTCTTCTTCTTTTCGAGGTTTTACCGAAGTTGTCATCCAAAATGTTGCTGCCACCCCCGAGTGTTATGCTCCTTTTTGTTCATTCTGTCTTAAAATCCGTCTTTCCAGTCCTCCTTAAAAAAAAAAAAAACCCACCAGCCAATTTCTCTGTTGAACACACCGTCTCCGGTCTCTACAGTACTTTTGACACTGTCCTGTGCCAGCCTTGTTTTCCGCAATTGTCTCATCCTCATCATATCTTGCCTGTCCATTGTAAATTTTCTGCGCGATACGACTATATGCTCCACTGTCTCAGCCTCATAGCATTTATTGCTAAACCCTGTTGAATGTTTTCCAGTTATGAGAAGTGAACTGTTCAAGTGGCTGTGCCCATTTCTCAGCCTGCTCGTTATTACTTGCTCTCTTCGTTTCCTCCCTTTACTTCATTACATAGCAACTTTATTCTGCATTGAGTGTAAATTTCTCCCTTTAACTTCATTATTCCAGTACTGTTGCCACTGCTAACTTACCTGTCTCCACACTATGCATTTTCCCTCTGATTTTTGATAATTTCAAGTTGATTTCATGTATTTCTTTTCTGACAGTTTCTTTCGCAAGTTTACCTGCTCTTTCATCTCCCAGGATACCTGTATGCGCTGGTATCTATATGGATGTGTTGTTTTTACCTTGCCTCCCATAGCAGTCTTGAATAAATAAACAATATCTCATTCAGTAATCTTGATGACTTCTTGCTGTACCCATCTTAACACTTAAGTGCTGACACGGAATCACTACAGAGTAATACTTTTTTTTTTTTTTACAATTAACCAGGACAACCCATTCTAATGCCAGACACATGGCAAACAATTAAACAACAAAACACTTACATAATCATATATTCCTTTATTAAACTCCAATTAGTAACTAGGCACAACAACTGCAGATCTTGTTGAATCTGATTGTGGATCCTTTGATCCATCAAAAAAGATCTGCGCACTGTCTTTATATTTATAATCCCTATAATTATTGTACGTACCTGTCAGATTGGCAATCATATTACTGTACTTAATCTCAAGTAATTCTAGATCTGCACATGGACTTCCTAATAGCCAGACAGGTCTAACGGGCCACACCACAGTTGTCAAACTCTTTATTAAACACTCCCATATCTTTTGCCATTTTATGTCCAGTCCAACCAAAACACTCTTCCCTTGTCCTCTCATTCTCCTGACATGTCTGCAGCAACCCCTTCAATTGTCTGCACCAGCTTCAGGTATTTTTTATCACCTTAGTTGATGCCTGCAGATAATTAATATAAAGTGCTACACGGGGGGAAAAAGTACTGTCAAAACAAGAATTAAAAATATTTAAAAGTGCAGATACTTTGCATATATCTGGGGGCCAGTAGCAACCCTGTGTGGGCACCCTGAGTGTTGCTACCTCTTTCTTATTCATGGTCTTCTTCCTCAGGTTAGGGTGTTTATGGCTACCCCTGAAACTACACTGTAAAAAGATTTGAAATTTGACACTCATATTTAGGACTGTCCTCTGATTGATTTTATCAAGTTTCATATCCCCACCTTGAGCACTCTAGCCCCACCAATGGCTCAAAGATGGAGGTGCGTTTATTCAACTATTGAACTGCATGCCCCATTCTCAAAAATGAATTACCATTGGATTCCTCTGATCAAACCAAGTTCAATGCACCCAAAGACAATAATTTATGTAATATTGGATTTTTAAAAAAGAACTAAAATGCTTTATACAACGCACATTGTGTCTAATTTCTCATTTTCAAAAAAAAAAAAAAAAAAAAAAATGGCACAGATGATCTTCAGACCAAGTCCAACTTGGCACATGGACTCGGGATCCCATTTTGAGGAAACACATTCAATTTTGTGTCATTTGACCTTGAGTGGATGCTACAATGAGTTGCAGTAATTTTTTACAGGCCACATATTTCTTCAAATTTTCACCAAATTTGCTACAGAAGATCTTCAAACCAAGCCATATGAAGGTACCTATGCAGATCCTGTATGGTTGAAAGCACTCCCACATCACAGCCAATTGAAACTGATGGTGAAAACATCACACAGGGAGTAAGATTATATCTCAGCAAAATCTATCAAAACTAAATTTAGTTCATGGACTTGGGACCCCAATTTGAGGATGTACCTATAATCTGTGTCAATTAACTACTAGGGTTGTTGCAATGTTGCTTAATAACTGTTGATGTGTTTACTTTAAAAAATATTTCTTGTGTCTTACTTTACAAAAATATTTCTTGTGTCTAATAATATCATGGCAGGTCCTAAGGCCGAAACGTGGGCTGCGTTTGAATAATCTTTTTTTACTTATGAAAGTTCCTAACTCCTTAGGAATGACCCATAAAGTTTTATATGGCAGCCTTGATAATTGAGTTTTGAATTCTCTAAACGCTAACCAAAGGTGCCTCAGTGCTTCCTTACTTACCTCCTCTCACAAGGAGTACACTAAACTATCCTTTACAAAAAGAAAGGAGATAACGCTGTCCCATCCATCCGGCCATTCCCAAAAACAAATGAAGACAATGGGCGTTAGATGCATGAGGACACCAATTGTTTGTGCTATCGGATTCTTTTAGCACCATGGTTGTCAAGTCCTTATCCTTTACATATTTCCTTAACCTTGTGACATTATTCATCAAGGTTGAGGAAACGCAGTAAGGAATTAGACAATAAGATATAATTTTCTGACTATTTGAATGCAGCAATGGCAACTTATCATGTCAACTTGATTTATACAGCTGTCATATTGGAACGGAAAGGTTTGAAAATATCTCACAACACAAACTTTGTCCAATTCTCGCTAAATTTGCTAAAGATTATCTTCAGGCTAAGCCTTATGAAAGTTATCAGATGAATTTTCATAACCTTTTGTCTCTTACAGCAAAATTATAGGCAAACAACCCCAAAAGACATATTTCATTTACACTAAGTTTTTGCTCGATTCACATAGAACTTGCTATTAATGTTTACAGCCTTCCATTTAGCATGATCACATCAAGTTTCCATGACAACCCTGCGCTGCTGGACTGCTGGCCTCCTCACTGCTGCTTGCAGCTATATATTATTATTATTATCATGCGACTCTTGTCATGCAGTAAAAAAAAATTTGATTACATGCTCATTGAAGAGGTAGTACAAATGCATTGTTAAAAACCTCCATCCAAACCATTCTTTGTCTTTGCATCAATTTTCATGGCTGTTTACTTTTTTATATAGATTTTCACAGGCCTATTTGAATGAGCTCAGGTTTGGCACACACTCTTTCAAGTAACAAATATTTTGCCCATTTCTTTTACAATAATGTCGCCAAATCATTTTGACAAAGGTTATAAGCCACCATCAATTTATGTTTATCTGTAATGGAGGCATTTATTACCTACAACCATTTTAATCATTTCAATATACGTTGTAGAATTAAATAGGTTATGTTTCTTTCTGTGAAACAGATCACTCTTGAACTATAGTCCGAGGTGGAATGAAACCTCTATCAGAACTTTTTTCGGGTCCAGTGAAATCGTAAACTGCCTCGTCGTATTCACGTTATCCCATAAATCTCCTTGAGATTGCAGTTATAGTGCATTTGGCCCAGGCTACGCTCATGTAATACCCAAGAACTGTTGAAACCTTTTTGGAGTTTTACGCCAAATGCAAAGGATTATGCCGCAAGTGATTCAATATTGTCAATTGTAGTGATGTTACCTCTGATACCAAGGCTCCGAAGCACGCTTCAAACTTGAAAGAGTATTTTTCTGAAGCACTGTTCAGGGGTTTACTCCATATCGGGAAAAACCATGTGACTGATGAAGTTCAAACCACTTCACTGCTTCATTCAGACTGAATCAGCTGACTGGTTTGGTTCGATAGGCGGAGCTTTTGAACATTGGTGCGACTCAAATGTATTTAAGATGGATGAAACAGTGCTCTGTTATTATTATTTTTGAATAAAAATGCCTAAGTGACACAAGCACACCCAGTATACACCAAGCACAATCAAAAAACATAATAAATTAAAGCTGCAAGCAGCGATGAACGGGCCCTCGCAGCTCCACGCACGTCAGCCACATGAAGCGGCCGCCACCTCTTTGAAACGTGAAGTTTCAGGCAGATTCGACCATGTACACTGAAGTGAAAGCAACTTCCTCTGTAATGGCGAGAAATTGATGTTCACAGTACCGCCAGGGCAACGCCGTTTGACGATACGTGACTGTAAATACCGTGCAACTAGGCCAAGCAGGATCCTAGATGAGGCGGAAGGTCTCAGCGTGTTTGCCTAAACTGCAAGGGAAGATAGAGGCTTACTGGTCTCCATTATAAAATGGGGTCTGGCTACAGCGTCAGCGGTAGGCCACTGCCTCACGTCAAACGTGATGACGTCGATTCACATTTTGCTTTCAAGCGAGCCCGAAGCGTGTCTCCCGGATGCTGCAGCTATAATGTCTCTGGAGTTATAATACCTCTGACTCCATATCAAATTTAGGATAGAAAATTTGGTATAACCCTGTTGTGGTTACGATTAAATTATGCGTTTGCATAAAATTGATCTGACTCCAATTTATGAATTTAAAGCTCTGTTGTGCGTTGGACTCATAACTGGTCAATACCTTATGTTCACCGGACCAAAAACATCTGTACAGCCCAACTCGGTGGAGAACTCAGAGGCTGGCCGTCCTATTCTGCCCGGTGGTTTGACATAGATAATAGCTATGACTAGCGACCTGGGAGGCCGGAACTAAGTTACAGTTAACACTTTGGAAGTATACCTCAAGAGGCGTTCAGTGACTATATAAAAGTATAACGCAATAAAACAAAAAAAAGAAGATACATTCTCGAAACCAATCAGAATAACACCAATCGCAGCATTGAACACCACCATGTACCTAGCAGGAAGGCCTGGTGATCAGGCAGGCCTCATAACCCTACATTATACCCCATTGGGTGACAGGACTCCGGGCTGGAAGAATATAAGTTAGTTAGAGTCAGAGAACCACAACAGAATACAATTAACAATTTATTTTGCCAGGTAGGCACGAGCTTAAATTAAATAACAAATCACACCGTTACAAGAATTGTAAAGAAATAATAAAGTCATACCTGGCGCGAGTCGTAGCTACACATATACACAATGTGTACAATGCGGGAAGGTTGAATACAAGCTTCCTAGACCTGTTTGTTTCTCTATCTTTTATGCCCAGACTATACAATGGTTTTCCTATGGCGAGGTCATAAATTATTTGGGTTGCCAACTCAGGAATGTGGTCCCTCCCCAGGGGGATGTTGGGCAGAGATATCTCCAGAGAGGAATTTTACACAAGGGTGTTCTTTTCAGTCATTAAATTGGGGTCTGGTATAATTCTACTCCCTTCGAAATAAGTCTCAAGCGATTTTGGGAATTTTGTGGAGTAGAATGATACCAAGCACGGTAGGATTGCGCTAAGGTTTGCCATGAGCCGCCCAGTACCATACAAAATTACAAAGACAATCTGCATCAATGCTACCAATCAACTCTTGCCATCCAATATAACATAAATACACATTACATTTGTAACATTATGGGTGAAATCAGGATTTTAGATCAATAGAAATAGTCCTTGAAAATTTGTACATGGGGAGTAATGAAAATTATTTTGTGGGCGTGGTTCCTGAAAAGTCCAGTGGACGGCACTGTGGCAATGTCCAACACAGGGTAAGTTCGTGAAGGTCGTTTTAGGGTGAATTGGGGAACACCCTAATCGATATGGTCCCAGGGTCCTGAAATACCTCTGCCGGATGCAGGTGCCCTTAGACAATGGGTCGTAAATTCACTAAAGTTTTGTGACTGTGAGAAACGCTTGAGTTTGGTTATCTCTGCATTTCACAACCCAGAAGTGTTTCTGTCAGGATACAGGTGCCTTTAAGATAAGTTTCCCAGAGTCATGTGTCAGTGAGAAAGAACTTGAGTTTTAGTTCTCTCTGGATTTCATTGCGGCTTACATGACAATCTTCATAATACAGCATTATCAAGGTCTTGAGGCTATTCTGACCACATTTGAGTTGGATCTGCTCAACCTGCTACGAGTAGCGCGCCAAAGTAGAAAACATGTCATTTCCTGTTGCCAGCAGGTGGCGCTATGACTATGACGGGATATTGTCATTTAGACGTGTTCAGGGCGGGACTCTAATCAAACCTGTGAAGCTTGGGGCAGATTGGACAATATACATCGAAGTTACAGCAACTTCCTGTTTCATGGCAAATACTGGAAATTCGACAGCACGCCACGGCCACGCCGTTCAAAGCTGACTGGATCTTTTAATAACTTTTGGTCACAACTTAGTGTAGATGTCTCACACCGATTTTGCAGTGGATCTGATAAATCCTGCAGGAGGAGTTCGTTAAAATACAAAGCGTGCAAATCGGCAAAACTGACTACTAAAATCAAAATGGCTGACTTCCTGTTGGGTTTAGTCCATGGGACCAAGAGGCTTTTTAGCACGTCTGGGCATGATCCATGTGTGTGCCAATTTTCATGCCGTGGGGGCTGCTGTTTAAAGGGCGTGACCAAGCCATTTGGCCACACCCATAGCCAGAAAACAAATCACACATATCATGTTTGACTGGCATCATACATGTGAAGTTTCAGGCAGATTCAACCATGTACACTGTAGTTAAAGCAACTTTCTGTGTAATGACGAAACATCGATGGTCGCCATTCCGCCAGGGCAATGCCGTTTGACAATAGGTCACAATCTTCATAATACAGTACAACAAACGTCTTAAGGCTTAGCTGACCACATTTGAGCTGGATATCATGAACCTCCTATGAGGAGCACATGAAAGTGTAAAACATGTCATTTCCTGTTGCCAACAGGTGGCGCTATGACGATGACGGGATATTGTGATGTATATGTGTTCAGGGTGGGACTTTTATCAAACAACTGAAGTATGGTGGAGATTGGTGCATCTGCACAAAAGTTATAGCAATTTGTTGTTTCATGGCGAGACATCAGAACTGGACGCCACGCAATGGCCACACCGTTAAACAATGACTGGATCTTTTAAATGGGGCGAGCACGGGCAGCGCACGAGTCCCTTATTAGTCAGCTCAATGTGCCCCCTGTTTGTATGTTTGCATGTATGTATGTCATCAACTGACCGCTCGAAATTCGCTTGCCCCAAACATGCTTTGCATGCTACTAGTAACTTTTGGTCAGAAAATAGTCTGGATGACACACACCGATTTTGAAGTCGATCTGATAAATCCTGTAGGAGGAGTTCGTTAAAATACAAAGCGTGCAAAACACCAAAAAATGGCGACTTAATTCAGAATGGCCGACTTCCTGTTGGGTTTAGGCTATGGCTCCAAGAGACTTTTTTGTGCGTCTGGGCATGATATATGTGCATACCGGTTTTCGTGCATGTAGGTAAAATGGGCCATGGGGGCTGCTGTTGAGAGGGCGTGGCCAAATGCCCCACCTTTGAAGACCATAATACACGTAAATTTTCACCGCGACTGATGCATGTAGGGCCGGCCTACCAAAATTGGTGCGATTTCGAATATGATAAAGCCCCCCAAAATGTGATTGTTTTGGTAAAATAATAATAATAATAATAATAATAATAATAATAATAATAATAATAATAATTCCTTCAATTCCAATAGGGTCCTAGCAGTGTTCACGGCTCGGGCCCTAAATATAACATTTTTGGACAGAGCAAATATTTACAGGATTCAACGAGGCTGTGGATGTAATTAATGTTATAATATAACACAACACAACACAATACAGTATAGGCCAATATAGTATGCATTCTCACGGTAAGGAAGAAAAACAACAGACGCATGTAAAAATGAGGTTAGACTTCAGCTTTATTGAAGTATTTTTCACAATACAACAAAACTCAAGGTGCGTACCCAAGGTGCGACAGCGTCACCTTTGCAGGGCTGTACAACAATCTCTGTGCCAGCAGATGTCACCCACATGTTCAATGAAATGGAGCTCGAGTAGTGAACCTAATTTCAAATGGTCCAAAAGGGTTGAAAGCTTCATGAAGCCTCGTTTGGCAGTCACTTGTCAATTGACTTCGCCAAGAAAAAAAAAAGTCGCTGGACTCATTCTCTTCGCACATCACTTCGCCTCATAGTGTCCCCTCAACGGCCGCATGACAGATTTAACGTGCTAATCCCGTAAATTCACAGATAGTGTTCATAACTTCAAAATAAGACCCGGTATTTCTTTGCTTGCAAGAGCTTGGCAGTAAGCTTGGGAGTTTTTTTTTTTTCCCCTCTCTCTCTCTCTCTCTCAACCGCTCGCATTTATTCGGGATACTACTAGCCATTTACTAGGTAGGTTTTGAGATTTTTTTGCCTGGAGGACCAAAACGTTGCGCGTACTGCCCACAGGGATGTACCCTCTTGATTAGCACTCGTTGTTGACATTTTGGTGGAGAAAATGGCGACTGGAGTCAGACAGGAGCTTGCACAGCTAATGAACTCGAGTGGATCGCACAAAGATCTCGCCGGGAAGTAAGTTTGAGGCGAAAACGAATATAAATGAATACTTGGGGATAACAAAATTAAAAACTTCCAGTCAATTTTTGCAGCCTGAGCATCCCGTACGAATGGTTGACACATCGGGCGCATCATGATAAGCCGGCTAACGTTAGTCCAACTGCTCGCTGAGCAGAGAAGCTAACTTAGCTAAGTAGCGAGCTAGCTGACGGCCGCATATCGATGTGTTCTGCATGTCTCATAGCTAGCTAGCTAGCAAAGTTGCTTTAGCCGTTGATTGCGTTCCATAAAACTGAGGAACGCATTTAATTTAGCTAGCTCGGCATTTCACCAATATGGCTACAACTGTCTCGTATTGAAGTTATTATAAATGGTTAGCACTGACTCATTAATGCTTAATCATTGTGATCGCCAGGCAGCTAGCTAGCAGGGGTTAGCTAGTTAGCTAAGTAACGTTACCACAGTGTGGCTAACTATAACGCTTGCTTGCCTTGTTGCTGGCTATTACTTATAATGATTGTCCGTTAATTAGCTAGCTATCATTAGCTAGTTGTTGTAAGAAACGCGTGATATTGTTACTGAACTAGGTCGTTGACGTTCGCTAGCTAGCTATCGATAGTATGTCTTCCTGGATTACACTCATTGCAGCTCGGCATCTGTCATCGGCTAGCTCATCCACTGTCGGGAAAAGGGCATCATGCCCTGTCAAGACAGCCAAGCGCTGCTTGTGAGCCTAGATTGCTCTACTTTTGCGTTTATGGTATGGAATGTTAGCTTGCTTCTGTTAATATAAATTCGTCGTGGATTTGTCAGCATTTAACAAGCTATGACTTTCTCCTGAATAGGTAGGTGCTGTCAATGGGGGAATACGGTGTGTAACTGCTTAGAATGAATGAAAGCCTGCATCCGCACCGGCCTTTTCTGGATACCATTGAGGAACCCTATGCTATCCAAAAACACCGCAAAATAAGTATTCAGGCGGAGTAGTCACAATTAGCAAAATTCGGAAATTTCCGTTTGCGGACGTGAAGGGGTTAAATTTACGCGTTTGGCCGTCAAATAATGTTATTTCAAGCTAAATGGATTTGTCTGATCACTCCATTTTGATTTTATTTGCATTTTCCATGATGTGCCAACTTTGAAATGCCCATAGAATTATAGAATGAATGTCTTTCTAGCAAAATTTGTGTAAGAGTTTATGCAATCCCACATGAAAAGCACCTATTTATGAGAAAGTCAAAGCTTGTTAAGAAAATTTGGGAATGGAATTGCTGTTGGAACCAAAACCATCATAAGCAGAGATATGCTGTGACTGAGTTTGGGAACCACTGAGCTAAACTATGAGAAGTCTGGCTATGAGCTAAACCCGGAATGTTTCTTGCAGATATCGACAAATCCTGGAAAAGGCAATTCAGTTCTCTGATGCGGAACAGCTGGAAGCATTGAGGGCATTTGTTGAAGCCAGTAAGTAAAAGTTGTCCGACTGAATATTTATCAGCTGTTTGTGCCTGTAGTGACACCATAAAACCAACTTATCAACCATCCATTTGTCCTTCCCGCAGTGGTCAATGAGAACGTCAGTTTAGTCATCTCCAGGCAGCTACTGACTGACTTCTGCACCCACCTACCGAATCTCCCTGACAGCACGGCAAAAGCAGTCTATCACTTCACCCTTGAGAAGATTCAACCCAGGGTCATCTCTTTTGAAGAGCAAGTCAGTGACCTTTGCCATTTAACCCCTTAAACTCTTAACTTTTCTCTTAGCAGCTGCATCATGGGGTTAAGCCTCTGTTCAAAACAAAAAAAATGTTAAAATTGTTTGTTTCTAAGATTGATTACATACAGTATGTGCCTGTTGTGATGAAAAGAAATGCAATCTACATACAGTGGGCTCAAAAATTATTGGCACCCTTCAACGGCCTCCTTCAACTCAGCCCACAGGTTTTCAATTGGATTCAGGTCTGGCGATTGAGGTGGCCATTGTAGAACGTTGATTTTGTTGTTACAGAACCATTTCTGTGTGGATCTGAGGTATGCTTTGGGTCATTGTCTTGTTGGAAAGTTCACCTACAGCCAAGTCCCAGCCTTCTGGCGGAGGCAACTAGATTGTCAGCCAAAATATTCCAATGCTCGATGGATTTCATTATGCCATTAATGATTAATCTTAGCCAGTGCCCCAAGACCTCTTGAATAAAAGTGCCCCAAAAATCAAAAAGGGGAGATGACTGGAGCTCAGCAGATCATCTTAAGAAGGTTTTATTTAGGTGCAAGCATCTTCACTCTGAAGAGGACCATGTGTGTTGAAAAGTTGGTGAATACTTGCACCTAAATCAAACTTTTTTAAGATGATCTGTTGGACTCCAGTCATCGCCCCTTTTTGATGTTTTATGGTCCTGGTCTGTGAGCGCCAGTTTTCATCTGAAAAATTGGTTTAGCACGTGAACCCTCTTAAGCCCCAAAACATGACTGACCCACCATCGTATGTACATTACAATACATTGCAATAATCTTTAAAGGTGCCATTAATTATGAAACCTTGATTTGGAGGAAATTAATTTATAATTAATTCAGTAAATGATTTTCATTGGTTCCATGGAACATTAACATCGTACTGTATCTCTCACATGTAGTTATTTGGAGTTCCTCTTTAAATATATATATTTTTACAATTTTTAAAGTATTGTGTGTGCATTGTAAGTCAGGGGTGCCAGTAATTTTGGAGCCCACTGTATCCTCTCATTTTGATTGCTACCAGCAAAATACTACAGATGTATTTTAACATAAGTTTTGAACCAAATCATGTTGCATTTTAATTTACGAATGGAGTTAACAGTTAACATTGATACAATAGTGCAGTGGTTAGAATAACTGGTTTGTGACAAGTCGCTGGTTAAGTTTTTTAGGATGGACGCTGTCCTTGTAATCGTAACTGAGGTACTTGTCCTAAATTGCTTCAGTACCTATTGTGCTGTATATAAAGAGAAAGTATTTTGAAGCTTGAGGAACTCTGATGGATGAGGAGCATCTGTTGAATGGTTAAATACAATTAAGTTTTTTCAAAATTGTGTGCACCCAGCAGCCATTTTACTGGTCCTTTGTTCTTTTCAGGTGGCTTCAATAAGACAGCATTTAGCAACCATTTATGAAAAAGAAGAGGACTGGAGAAATGCAGCTCAGGTCTTGGTGGGCATTCCTCTGGAAACAGGACAGAAGTAAGCTGTTCCCTGCAAAATAAACAAATTTTTAATTTGGCATTACTTGGATATTAATCTGACTGTTATATTTAATGAGTGTGGACATTTTCAGAGTATTTAAGTTTCCAATCCCTTTACCTTTTCTTGACTATATAAACAACATGGTATGTTTTTACAGGCTGACTATCGGGGAAATCATCCTCCCTACAGAGTGCTGTAGCAGTCACCCGCTGTAAATTTTAATCCAGTGCTCTTCAGTCTGTAGCTGTTGATAGTCAATTGTCTGCAGAGTCAGTGTGAAATGTGAAGCTTCTTATAGTGTCACTGAATCAATGGCATTATCATTTCCGTGAATAATTATCAGCTGGTGATTTTTACTTTCTGTGTCGTTCCTGACCCCTCCGCCCATATTATGGAGCAGGCAGTACAACGTAGACTACAAACTGGACACATATCTGAAAATAGCCCGTCTTTACTTGGAGGATGATGACCCCGTCCAAGCAGAGGCCTACATTAATCGAGCTTCCCTGCTGCAGAACGAATCCACCAATGAACAGCTACAGATTCACTATAAGGTAGCGGGGGAGTTTTCATACTGTGCCGGTTTGCAAAATGTTTGCATGTAGTGTTTGTAGATGTAATAAATAATGGCAGAGAAGGAGTGTATTGAACCTGTCAGTGTTTTGTTGTTTTTTTTTTTTTTTCAAAGGAGCAAAGTAGTGTTATCTGATTGGCTCATTTGATTGAACTGTAACAGTTTGCTTCTTGTAATGTTCATAGATGTGATAATAAAGGCAGAGTGAGGCGTAGTGTTTTGAACCCATCAGTGTTTATTATAAAGTAGCGATGTCTGCGTAGAGTATTGTAATCTGTTTGGTTCTTGTGGGTAAACGACTGGCAGCAATGTCTGATCACCGCAGTAATTAATGGAATCTGGTCATCCCACTGTTGACTGTGGCCAGCAGTCTCACGATGGTAGCACACAATTTGAGGGATCGCAATTAAATATTCGAACCTTGCTGAGGGTGGCAGTCAAATATTTGCATCGTGATGTAGGCTTCCGGTTTCGGTCCGCAAAACTGGTTCTCCCTATGCATGTTCATGCTGCAGGCAGTGCAAGAGCATTACTATTTTTGTTAATGTATTTTTTTCCCGGACACACAGTCTAATGGCTGCTTTCCAGTGTTGCTGTATGATTACGCAAAGCAAATACAGTAGCTGCATGTCGTGCCCTGATGTGGCATTGCATTGCTTGCAAAAAGTTGCTGTGTTTAATGGCAGTGCACTTTCCGAAAAGCAGAATTGATCCCCCCAACCTCCAGCACATCAGCCAATCATGTGCAAGGATTTGGCGAGAATAACGGTAGTGCCACTGGCCGCAAAGTTTTGAAATTTAGTTGCAATCTCTCGAATTGGCTTTGCCTGGCTCAGGGGTGTGGGAGGGATGCAGCCAGTTGGATTAGTTTGGTTTTTAGCCCGCTTGGCCGAAAGGCCCAAGGGGCTTATGCTATGCTCGGGGTCTTTAGTGGTGGTCTGTCGTGCGTGCGTAAACTTTTGGCTTGTCTGCGCTCTAGCGTCTTCAGTTTTTGACCGATCCTTTTCATATATCACATGTGTATATATGGTCATAAGGTCTAGACCAAGTTTGATTTTGAGCCGAATCGGACTGATACTTTGGCCAATAGGGGGCATTCCATTTTGGCCATGTTCGGCCAAGCGGGCGCAGTGGCTTTGCCACTGTTTTTTGCTCAAGTTCCCCCTGCTGGTGATCCTGGTGCCCATGATACATTGCTCCCTGGGCCAGAACGTGTTTTGCGTTTTCTCTGACCTCTTCTGTGCATGCTTGGGCTGTGACTGGCAGTGTGATAAGATGCAGTGGCTGACGGGCGTGTTTCACTTCACCGAGCCGGGACCGTTGAGTCTTGCATGGGCAGGCGTATACATAGATCGCCAATGATAACTTCCAGATTTAGGTGGAATTTGAGTGGCCTAATTTAAAAAAAAGAAAAGAGAAAAGACGGTGAGATTTGATGCAACCGATTTAAGCAGAACACTTTTAGAGAGCTGGGGCATGGTAGTGTGAGTTTTAGATTGCAGTCAGAGTTTTTTTTTTTTTTTTTTAGTTGGGTTTTTTTTTCATGAATCTCAGCCGTCATTAATTTATTTTTCCTTGTATTGATAAACTGATTGAAATTGGAATGACAGTGACATAAATTTCCATCCATTGGGGTACTGAAATTCTCGGTTTTTGTGGATTTGAAATTCGGCAGAGCGAATAGTCACTGCGAGGGCATCATACTCGTGTGGTCCTTATCAGGTGTGTTACGCCAGAGTCCTGGACTACAGGAGGAAGTTTATCGAAGCAGCGCAGAGGTACAACGAGCTGTCGTACAAGTCCATTGTCCACGAGAGCGAGCGACTGGAGGCCCTGAAACACGCCCTACACTGCACCATCCTGGCCTCCGCAGGTACCCCTGTCTGTCTCCTCTGTCCAGTACAAGGACTGAACATTCTGCTGCAGATAAAACAACAGGCACATCTCCCTCTCTTTAGTCATTCTCTCTCCTCGTTATGTTTGCATGATTAAGTCGCCCTCACCCAGTAGGAGGGGGGCTTGACTGTGGTTGGCGTTGGCATTCTCGAAGTGTTTCTAGACCATGCAGGCGGCACGGTGGTGCAGTGGTTATCACTGCCACCTCACAGCAAGAAGGTCATGGGTTCGAATTCGGCCTTTCTGTATGGAGTTTGCATGTTCTCCCCGTGTTCGCGTGGGTTTCCGTGGGTTTCCCCCACCCACAAAAACATGCATTATAGGAACACTCCTACCAGTACCCCTGACCAAGGTACTGGCTTTAGAACTGGAGTTGGTCCCCGGGTGCTGCTCTGTGGCTGCCCACTGCTCCTCACTATAGGATGGGTCAAATACAGAGGACAAATTATCCCAGGGGGTTCAATAAAGTGTGTCTTATCTTACCATAAGTAGGACACCGCTCGATATTTCCTTACCAGATTTTGTAGGTGCATTGACTACTAAACTGGGGTCTTTTGTTATTTTGGGATGAGGGGGTCATTTGTTTTTACGAGTGAAAAAACACTCTAGTTTACCATTAGTTCCAGCAGCGACATTGTTAGTTGTTGCCCCTCCTAGGCTGCCCCAAGTAGTAATAATTTTGAATTGTGATTATAAAAATTTTTATGGTTTCACATCAGTAGCCTCTCGCCTCATTTCCAGATAAGTAGCCTAAATATACTATTCTTGTTTGTGAGACTGTCATAGACATTAAGTGTAATCTCTATCGTGCATTGAAAAGTATACTGTTAAGTGATGGCCCATACGTTTATGATTCTTGATTTGAGTTGGATCGTCTGACACTCTGTAGGATGTGTCCTCAAATTAACCGATATTTTTTGGTTTTGGGTCAGTTTGACACCCACAAAAAATCTGAAACTGATACGGTTTCCCAGTGATCTCTCAGCTATTTTAAGAATTTCTGCTGAACATCTTTATAGCCCATTAAATAGAACATGGCTCTTTTATCCTCTCCTCATACAACCCCAATTCCGAAATAGTTGGGACAAAGTGTAAATTGTGAATAAAATCAAAACGCAATGACTTTCAAATCACACCAGCCAGTATTTTATTCACAATAGAACAGAGATAAAATAGCAAATGTTGAAACCGAGAACTTTTACAATTTTATCCACAAAATGAGCTCATTTCATCTTTGATGGCTGCTACAGGTCTCAAAAAAGTTGGGACAGGGGCCTGTTTTCCATGGTGTAGCATCCCCTCTTCTTTTTAACACAGAGTGGAGGCGTCTGGGCATTGAAGAGACAAGTTTCTTGAGTTTAGCCATTGGAATTTGATCCCACTCTTGTTTAATACAGGCTTCCAGCTGCTGGAGAGTTTTGGGTCTCCTTTGACGGACTTTTCGTTTAATTATGCGCCAGTTGTTCTCAATCGGGGAAAGATCAGGACTGCAGGCAGGCCATTTCAGCACACGGACTCTTCTACTACGAAGCCATGCTGTTGTAATAGCAGCAGTATGTGGTTTTGCATTGTCCTGCTGAAATACACAAGGCCTTCCTTGGAATAGATGTCGTCTGGAGGGGAGCATATGTTGCTTTAAAACCTTTATATACCTTTCAGCATTCATGGTGCTTTTTAAAACATGCAAGTGTCCCACACCATATGCACTAATGCATCCCCATACCATCAGAGATGCTGGCTTTTGAACTGAATACTGATAACAGGAGGGGTGGTCTTTCTCCTCTTTAGTCCGGAGGACACGACGCCCATGATTTCCAACAAGAATGTCAAATTTGAACTCGTCTGACCACAGGACCCTTTGCCACTTTTCTACAGTCCATTTTAAATGAGCCTTGGCCCACAGAACATGGCGGCACTTCTGGATCATGCTCAACAATGGCTTCCTTTTTGCATGATAGAGTTTTAGGTGGCATCTGTGGATGGCACGGCGGACTGTGTTTACTGACAGTGGTTTCTTGAAGTATTCCTGGGCCCATTCAGTAATGTCAATGACAGAATCATGCCGGTGAGTGATGCAGTGGCGTCTGAGGGCCTGAAGATCACGGGCATCCAGTAAAGGTCTTCAGCCTTGTCCCTTACGCACAGAGATTTTTCCAGTTTCTCTGAATCTTTTGATGATGTTATGCACTGTCGATGATGAGACCTTCAAAGCCTTTGCAATTTGACGTTGAGGAACACTGTTTTTAAAGTATTCCACTATTTTTTTTTTGCAAGCCTTCACAGGTTGGAGAGCCCCTGGCCATCTTTACTTCTGAGAGACTCAGCCTCTCTAAGACATCCCTTTTATAGCCAATCATGTTACACACCTGATGCCCGTTAACTTAATTACTTGCTAAATGTTCTTTCAGCTGATTCTCTTATATATTAATTGCTTTTTCAGCCCTTTTTTGCCTGTGTCCCAACTTTTTTGACACCTGTTGCAGCCAGAAAATTTGAAATAAGATCATTTTGTGGATAGAAATGTAAAATGTCTCAGTTTCAACATTTGAAATGTTATCTATGTTCTATTGTAAATCACATATTGGCTCATGTGATCTGAAAGTCATTACATTTTGATTTTATTCACAATTTACACTTCGTCCCAACTATTTCCGAATTGGGGTTGTACATCAAGTATTGATTTTATGGGATTATTGCAAAAATAATGAGAATGAATGAGAAATGAATGAGAAAGTGCCCTTAGTATTAGCCAGCACAATAAAAACAGGATCAGGATGATGGTTATATTTAGCGATATAGTGTGGGGTCAAAATGTCCCAAGCAACACTGATGTACATAACGTGTTCGGAGCGTACGATTAATTTTTAATTATTTTTTTTTTTTTTTTTACTTAAGTTCATGTTCTCCCCATGAAGTTGTGAAATAATCTTGCTGAAAAGTACGATAATCATGTTTTTAGAGACCGTAGTCATTTAATGGGGTCAGTTTGGCCCCATAGATAAATGGGAGGGTTAACTCCGTGCAAAAATTGCGGTGGGTTCATCTCCGTGTCTGTTCCAGGCCAGCAGCGCTCTCGCATGCTGGCCACCCTGTTTAAGGACGAGCGCTGTCAGCAGCTAGCAGCCTACGGCATCCTGGAGAAGATGTACCTGGACCGGATCATCCGAGGGAACCAGCTGCAGGAGTTCGCCGCCATGCTGATGCCTCACCAGAAGGCCACCACAGCCGATGGTCAGTGTCTCCCCCCCCCAGCCTTTGGTTATCATCATCAGTGCTCCTCCTTCTTTTAGTGTTTGTCATATCCGAGGCCCGTACTGGTGTAGTTTTTCATGAATTAAGGATTTGTGTCAGAAACTACAGGTGGATATTGCACTAAACCCATGCGAATGAACTGCATAGACTAGTCTGTGTTGAACTAGTGTGTCCCTAAACATTTTTTGCCGTAGAAAATGAGAAAAATGGAGGAGAATTAAAATTCTCTTTACCAGTGTCATCAGCATGTAAGTTTTTTTTTTTTTTTTAAACAACATTACATATGTTTCATCCAAATGGATGGGCAGATGGTGTGAAATACACAAGAAAATGTTTTTTGGTTTTGGGGTTCTTGATTGGTAAGTCATTCGTTTCTGTTTTTCTTAAAAGCCTTTGCAAATGTCCGTTTCAAAACATCTCGTGGATAACCACTCAAAAAACTGCTCAAACAGTTTGTGAGCTTCATTCTGAAATCTTCATCTCCTGAGCAGATGCTTCTGGCCTTAAGAAACTGAATATTAGGCCGACCTTTTTTGAGACCGATAGAATAACAACATGAATAATGCAGAGGACTATTTCTGTCTGTGGCTTTGGTGAAGAGCATGGTGTAGATGTTTGTCTCATTGTAGACTACCCATGTGTCCAAAAAACTTTCTTTGTGACTTTCGCATTCCATACTGAATATAACAATAGCCAAAACGTAAAAAACACGTTTTATTCTCAGTGATTTTACAAGAGATCAAGAACAGTTGAACAATCTCTCTGATAACCTGTGAGCAATCTGTGCACGCTCGGCTGTGGCTGTGCCCCTGTAAAGCTGAGCCGCATACTCTCTGGCCTGGGAGGATTGCTTGATCGATTAAAAAAAAAAAAGTATGTCTTTCTGTGAAACTTGTTTTGCAGCAGATACGGTGATCTCTGTCTTTCTCCATTCTTGTGTCCCGTTTTCCTCCGCAGGCTCGAGCATTTTGGACAGAGCAGTCATCGAGCACAACCTGTTGTCTGCGAGCAAACTCTACAATAACATCACATTCGAGGAGCTTGGTGCTTTACTGGAAATTCCTCCCGCGAAGGTAAGATTTTGGTCAGACATCACCATGAGTACTTTCCTTTGTGCGGTGTTCAAAAAATTACCTTGGAAAAATTAGGAAAACCTCAGCTAGAAATGGGAATCATGATTTGATGTTCAATTCAGTTTTGAAATGTGTTGTTTGAACACGGTGTGCTTTAAAGCATTTTCATTTTGAACTAGTCCTCAGGACCATTTTCATTCCAATGAGGGCTGTACCGCCCCACAATGAAAGACTGCAGTATCCATACATGTTAACCTATTGCAGATACTGCAGTCTTCCATTTTAGGGCAGTGTAGATCTTAACTACATATTTTTTGACAAGTTGCTGTGATTTTTGACTTGAGAAGTATGCTTTTATGGTTTTTAAGTTTATTACGGTAAGTTTAACGTCAGTCAGTTATTTAGTTTAATTTCTTATCATGAAGTAGGAAAATGGCGGTAATAGTTATAAGACAAGTAGCACAGCTTTAAACAGCCATAGGTCTACAGTATCGCAAAACTCTTGATGCTTGTCCCCCAAGTACATATGCACAGTTACAAAGTGCTTTTCTTTGGATATAATTTTTTTTGTAGTCTTGTGTATTATCTGATATTTATGCAAGTAATAACTCTCATACTTGGGGTAAATGCTGAATTGTTGTGTGATGCCTTACGGTTATTTTGGTTTTTAAGTTCAGTTTTAAATGGAAGTATTTAAAATATCATTTTGAATACAAGAACATTTGTAAAAGTAATGTGGGCAGGATCAGTTTTCACTTCAGTCCTGAAACACAGACTGTGTAATCTAGGCACATGCTGGCTAAATTTAATCAGTTACTTTTAACATTGCTAAATATAATTCTGTTTACATGGGTATAAATATTGACTAAGAAATCTTAAGGCCTCGGACAGGGTGTGAAGGTATATGTAACATAAGCTGGAGACAAGTGAGTCAGTCCAGGGGGTTGTGTATTTGGAAGGGAACGTCTCAGAGAGAGAGGGTGCGATTTTATCTATTTATTTTTTATATATATAAATGAAATTGTCAGTGCGAGTAACAGTCTCACCATTGCCCAATGGCTTGTATTTAAACATGTGTGTTGTTGTGCAGGGCGAGTGTCCTGATGAGGATGCCCCTGGTTACAGATGCAACTTGGTAGGGAACAAATCACTACTTTACTAATAAATGAAGTGTGAACCAAAATATAGACCGAATTGAACATTCACTTTCTCTCTTGGCGTCTTAATTGAGGACATGAGTCCTGAAAAATGAAATGTCCACTCCCCTTATAATAGTTGTTTTGTTTCAAAAATATTTTGGGCTTTTTCTTCATAAGAATTCTCTTCTTCTTTGATTTCTATTGGCGGTTGGCAAACCGGCTTACATTCTTCATATCCTTTGGCTAAAGCGTTAAAATAGCACTTTGAATAGCACTCAAATTTCCTGAGAAAGATCTTTAATATAAAAGCCATCATGCCTGAGTGACTAAAATGCATAAATACAATGCGAAACGATGACGGATAAATGACGACGGAATCAGATTTTGACTTGCAGTCGAGCGGATTCACTTGGTTTGCTTATTTGTTGGGCTGAACAGTTTTCAAAGTTCTGAGCTTGCGCAATAATCATGACGCTGCTCCTTTAAGTAGGTTAAAAGTCAGCAAAGGCATTTTTCAATATTGAAGGACAATGTCACATCGTATTCTGTGTCTTTTGGTTGCAGCACTTCTTTGAAGCTGCCTCACACTTATACACCAGTATTCAGACTCAGGCATGTTTTATGGCCGCAGCATTACATCAAACAGGAAATATCTAGATCCTCTGCATAATTTTGTACAAATTTCCCTTCAATTTTTCAGACATATTTTGGTTCTTTGGAAACCTAATCTCCTGAATTACGACTCCTAAGTCAGTCCAAAAACAATTTGTGCCATAAAATTCTCAGTTTTACAAATATTATTTTTCAATTGCGGAAATGCATGGCTTTTCTCTGTTTTCAACACCTGTACAGCCAAGCGCTGCTATACATTGATTGTGTTATTTGCATAATTTTTAAGCACAGGTTTTGAAACTTTTATCGAAGTTCCTTTAGATGGCAAACAGTTGGCAAACAAGTTGGCTCATTTGTTGCATATTAGGCTCCTACCTGTGAAACTGTGTTTACCTGCTAAAGGATAAATCAGGTCATTGTTGTTTGCTGCAGTTATGGAAATGGATGAAGGCAAATGAGCTAATTGAAAGGACAGGCTTCTGCCCCATGCATATTTCTAGCCTGGCTACCATCTGTCAGCAGGGAAGTTAATTAGTGACATCAGGTGGTGTGGAGCAAGGCTGGATCAATTGTAGCAAAAACTGCTGCCTTCAAGAATCTGTAGCTGAGTGGCGCTGTTTGAGGATTCTGTGTGATCTGATGCAAGAACTTGGCATCATGATGCACCCCATGGAATTAATGCTAATGACAAGCTGTCTGTTGTTTGGGGGAAAATGGCATTTATAGCCAAGTCAGATCAACCATACGTTTTCAGGTGGTCCATATACCTAAATTATAACGGGAGTGAGCTATATGTAACAGCCGTTCTGGTTTCTTTTTAATAAATAAAAGGCATTTTCAAGCACTGATAACCCATGCCATGCACACTGCATTCCTGTTTAAATAAGTTTGCGGCATTTTGCACTTACTTGTATGTAGACTAACCTCTAACATTTCATCGGAGAGTGAGTTCCAGATCATTTCACATGTGTTTGGATCACACGTGCCACACAGTTTGGTAGTTGACGCAACTTTTTTCTGTGGTGGATTTGGAACTCCCAATGCATGTATTGCTGTGGTGCTCAAGCATGTGCCACGGGTTTCGTTTCAACCAATCACAGCACGTACCCCTATCACTAGTTAACGCCCCTTCAAACAGAGAAGAGCTCATTTACGACCTCAGCAGATGGTGATTGGAAGACATGAGAACCTGGCTCATGATTTGGTACCACTAATGTGGTGTTCTGAGCTTTTTCTGTTTTAATAACTTGCCGTATAGTGCAATGAGCTGAACATTTTTAGAGGGTCTGCAGTCAGCAACCCAAACTGAATGCGATAAAACTTGCATTGGGAATGCTGTTTCTGCCCCCGATTTCTTTGTATGTTTGTGAAAAGGAAGTCTTTTTTTGTGTCAGAGGGGGAGTACGGTAAAAATGTCAGCGAGTGTGTTTTTTTTTTCGCTGTGAACAGGCAGAAAAGATCGCCTCGCAAATGATCACAGAAGGCCGAATGAACGGCTTCATCGATCAGATCGACGGCATCGTCCACTTCGAAAGTGAGTACGAAAGCAGTGTTGCGAAATCGAGAGATCCACACCTTATGTTTTTCATAGCTGGACGATGTTCATGACGCACTTATACTGAAGTATAAAAGCAAGCATTCCCTGTCTTCATTCTCTCTTGTCTGGTGCTCATCCTTGGGTGTCGCTACCAAAGAAAAGCTGTCAGGTGTAAGATTAATGCAGTTAATGCTGTGACACTTAATGTGCAGAGTTTAGTAATGTTTGAAAATAAACATAACTTCACCAATTAAGAATGTCTTCGATGCATTCACCTTTTAAAAGTGGTTTATCTTGCTCCTACATCGTCCTTATTGTTTGCGGTAGAGGTTGTTTTTTTGTATGTCTCTCTCATTTGTGAATCTCTATCTTCCTGTTCCGGTGTAATGGCGTGTTTCTGTTTTACACAACCAGCGCGTGAGCCTCTGCCGACCTGGGACAAGCAGATCCAGTCGCTGTGTTTCCAGGTCAACAACCTGCTGGAGAAGATCAGTCAGGCGGCGCCCGAGTGGACGGCACAGGCTATGGAGGCGCAGATGTCCCAATAACCTGCCTGCTGCAGTCCCTCGAACACTCTCCTGTTCCCCCTGCTTTTAAACGTCTCGCCCTGCCCTGCTCCTCCTCACGCCATGTCACTGGAGAAAGGGCGCGCACCACCCCAAACCTAACGGGCCCGTCAAAAAAACTTATCCACCCGCCCCAGTTTGGATGTAACAGCCGAGGCCAGCCATAGGATTGTCGGCGGCTCTGAGAGGATGAATTTGGCGTTTTCTTCAAGCTAAGCTTTTCTTCTTTCGCCATTCTGGAGGAAGGCCTAACATTCTGACGTGGATTTTTGGTGTTTTTTTTTTTTTTTTTTTCCATTTAGCTCGTACTCATTTGTCAGCGCTTCGGAGTGGGCGTAACGCTGACCTTAGCCTGCGTTCGTGAGCAGCACTAGGCCATTTGTCGCGGTTTGATGTAGAGGAAGTCATTTGTTGTTCAGGTAGCGCTGTATAGTGGAGGCGCCAGTGTCTGATTCGGTGGTACACTACTCTCTCCGTCTTGAGTGTCGCAGTCACCTGCTCTTGGATCCCTTTAAGCATCAAGCTATGATTTCCTGTAACTCCTTCAGCTAATGACCAGTTGAGCTCATTTGCTTGATAACGCGGCCCCCCGTTATGGTCAGGACAGAAGGACTTTCTGATCCAGGGCGTTGGAGCTTATGACCACAGGCTTACCGGCCATCTAAAGACTTCCTATTACACACACAGTGCATACCCAGTTTTGTTTGATTCTGGAATGTTCTTTTGTTGTGCCGCGCTTTCCCATGGTATCTTGTTAAAGAGATGTTTATGTATGGCCCCTGTACTGAAATGAATAAAACATGTTGAAGATTGTGCAGATGTTTGTTTTTACTGAGGGGAAAAGCTGGGTCATCAGTGGATTTGGTTGATGTGTGTATGTGAATTTGATTGTGTGTGATCAGCACTGCTCTTCAGCCACAGGGTGGCACTTCCTGTTTACGCGTCCCTGTTCGTTCTGTTAGAGAAGAATCTATTAACGAGAACCAGGCACGGCACACAGCATCAAGGAGAATCAGAAAAAGTCCAGGACTTGAATACGATTTGATGATGAGCTGTAACCAAAGAAGGCAAGGCAGTCTGTACCTTATAATGGTTACAGAAGACGGTGTGCAGTTTCTAAGTGCACAGTATGTCTGGTTGGGGTTTGGAGTGTCCTGTGTAAAATGATTGGCAATTATAAAATTAAGATGAAGCAACTGATTGGCTGGCTCATAAAACGAGCACTCGCCTTCCGTAATGTCTAAATCAGGAATAACCATTTATTTCTTGTCTTGAATTCCATATGTGTATAAAATGTTAATAAAAATCCTGGATGGAGAGGCCTCTCATCATCTTTTCCTGGCATCCACAGAATAGCATGCGGGACACCTGCTCTCTGAGTTCTGGATTCTGCAAGGATGGGAAGGAAGGCACGCACACACCAACGCACGGAGCTCAGTATATCGATTGTGAAATATTGTGCACATATATATATAAAAAATTGTGATAGATGTATGATCTATGTACTCAGCGCCATTAAAAACATACCGGTGAGGTATGTACTGAATTTGCGGCAAATTGAAGAAACGATTGATTTTTATTGCTTTTCCAGTGAGGCACGGGAGGAAATAAAGAAAAGCGCGTGGTATTGTAATCCTGACGCCTGCTGCGTGCCTGCCGCCAAGCACTTCAGTAATAACAAACATGGAGCTGTTCGTGATGTGTACAGTGACACTTGACTTGTTCTTTTTTGGTGTGGTCAATAGCCTACATAAAGCCAACAAAAAAAAAAAAAAAAAAATGCTACTGCATCAAGAAAATGGAACGGCTTGTGACACAGGAGAGAGAAAAGAGCCTTTGGCATGTTACGGGCAGATCTCAGCCGCCCGAGAGGTGGTCGTCATTTGCACTGTCCCGTTCAACAATCAGTCGGCTGTCTGTCCGAGAATGGAACACAGGCACTGTCACTGACCGACCCCGCTTAGGGCAGCCACGAGTGACAATGGCTGCTCAAGAGCGCCACATCTGGTTACAGCCTGTACGTGACAGATTCCGGACAACAACCAAAACTGATCATGAGATGAGGGTCTGAGACAATTGAGGGTGAGCGCAAGTACCGTTTGACGCCGTCTATGTGAGCAACACATGCGTGCACACGGGCCCTACGGAAAACCCAGTTGGCGCGTGCACGTGGTGCGCGTCAGGATTACAATACCACGTGCTTTTCTTTATTCTTTGTGACTCACTGGAAAAGCAATAAAAATCAATCGATTCTTCAATTTGCCGCAAATGCAGTACATACCTCACTGGTGCGTTTTTAATGGAGCTGAGTATATATTTCATTAAAGTATACACAATTAGGTTTCTCATTTCTGGGAAACAATGGAGATATTACACAAATGTCATGCTCTGTAAAGGGTGAAATAAAACATCCTTCTTCAGCATGTGATGCCAGATTAGGCGATGACAATGTCATTTAGCTGACGATGTCACCCTTTATAGCATTTAGCCACTGGCTAAGTGACATTGTCGGTTATATCACATCTGGCATCACATGCTAAATAAGGATGTGTCATTTCACCCTTTACAAAGTCATTTTGCAGATATTTTGGAGAATTTCTCCACTCTCTCTGCGCTTTTACTTGAGATTAAGCTAGTTCACTAGATTTGTTTGAGTACTGTGGTGACCAACAGTTCCAAAAGTGTGTTTAGTGCAAGAGTGACTGCATGAGGACTGGATAATTTCACTGGAATGTGCACTAGCAGTCGCAGGGGCAGTTTTATTTGCACTCACTCCTGCGCAAAACATAATTTTGGCACTGTCAGTTTCATCATAGTCCAGTGGTGAAATGGACGACTATTAGCTGTGAAACGGCACAGCATTGAGAGGGCCTGAGGTGGTGGTGTGTGTGCATATTGACCAGCAGAGGGCACAAACTCATGATTCTCTTGACGTAAGGAGACATAAACTGGGGTGCTTAACAGCTTTTGAATGGGTACAAGTCAGATGGTAAGTATTGCATACAATCGAGAGAGGTCTTCACCAGAGTAAATACAGAAGGCTTACCACAAGATTTAAGCCATTGGCAAGCAGCGAAACAGGAAGACGAGATTAGCATTTACCATGAAACATCTGAAAAGGCCTGTACTGTTGTGGAACAACCTAGTGCAGGGCTGCCCAACCCTGTTCCTGGAGGGCTACCATCCTGAAGGTTATCACTCCAACCAAAGCAAACCACACCTGCTTTCCCAGTTAGAGATCTTGACGAGCTGCTAATGAGCTGATTGAGATGTGTTGAATTAGGGTTGGAGCAGTAACCTACAGGATGGTAGCTCTCCAGGAAGAGGGTTGGGCAGCCCTGACCTAGTGGAAGCAGAGTATGAGAAAAGACCAATTCAAGTGGAGGAACCTCATTTTGTGCAGCATGGGGGCAGTTTGTGTTATGATGTGGGTATGCATTGCATCCCGTGGAACTTGCTTCCTTTATTTATTAGACTACCAACAAATGCAGCGGAATGAATTTTGAAATATATTGGGCTAGAACCCCATTTCCAAAAAAAGTTGGGACGCTATGTAAATTCAAAATGAGCAGATATCTTTCAAAAAATAAAATTTCTCAGTATTTTTTTTTTTTTTTTTTTTAATATTTTGTCTTTTCTATTAAATTAGGGTTCATATGATTCGCAAATCATTGCATTCCGTTTATATGCATTTTGCACAGCGTTCTGACTTTTCTGGGAATGGATATGTAAATTATATGCCTAGACTCAGCTAAATTCTACAGAATCAATGGTTTCACAGTGCAGATGGATAATGACCCGAAGCTTACGCAACAAACAGCTTTTTTAGGCCAAGGAAATAAAATGTTTTACTATGGCCATGTCAGTCACCTGACCTGAATCCAACTGAGTGTGTATGTCTCTTCCTGAAGGCAGAGCCAAAGACAAACACTACAGAAACGTGCAGTGATGGAGGGCAGCAGCAGTAAAGTTACCAACTGCAAAGACTTCGTAACTAAGTATTAAAGAAGACCGTACAAGGTTGTATTATTTTGTCCAATTATTTTTGAGCCCTTTAAAGGGGGGGGAAGGGGGGCTGCATATAAAAGTGTTTATAATTCCCTAAAAACCATTGGGCCAGTTTCACAGCAATGGATTAAGCTTAGTCCCGGACTAAATTGAGTTTTATATGGAGAATCTTCATTAAAATTTGAATTTAGTCCAGGATTAAGCTTAATCTGTGTCTGTGAAACTGACCCATTATCTTTTCATTTCACATCAATTGGCGTACGCAGCCACAGTCATGTAAATTGAGTCACTGTCAAAACACTGACCTGAGTGGTCGTCCAAAGGGAAAACTTTTTTACACATCTACTTCAGACACTGTTACAAAAAGTTTATGACTGAAAACCAAACACCCACATATACTTATAATCTGATAGGAGGAGTGATCTGCCTGGCTCTCTAAGCAAAGCTGTCTGGCTTTGGGTTGAAGATTTGTGCTGTAACTGTGAGAATTGAGATGTCTAAAAGTCCACATTTAATATCAAAGCCCTCAAATTTTGTTGCATGGACTATAATTACCAAGGGCTGCATAGTGACTTTGTTCAATGGATTACAATGTGATCAAAGTAATAAAATGGGAGCAAAATGAATGACAACACACAAAAACCTGCTTTACTTTAAAGAACAAGTTCCACCAATTTTTGAGTGCAACAGAAGTTTTTTTTTTTTTTAAATTTCCTGCAACACTGTAGTTAGGAAATAAAGAAAAAATCATACCAACACATTTACCACTCATCAAATAAGAACGTGAGATAATGTAATTTTTTGACTGGGAGATGAGATATTCATGGACGTTTCTTTTGAACATCTCACGGCTTCTTCCTGCTCCTGAAAAACACCATGATGCATTCCCTTTTAAAAAGAGCCAAATGTCATAAAACATAAAGCAGATTACTTAAGTTGCACATTAAAACTCCTACTCTACAACAGAACATTTATGTTGACATATATGGTTATATTTGTGCAATCAAATGACTACAATGCTGATAGGCCATTGCTTGTGATGTGATCATACCTCAGAAGATTCCTTGTGCCTTTCTGAGGTTAATATCTCTCTTCAGTTGACAGATTGAGCAGATCATACAACAGTAATGGGCAAAAAAGTCGCCGCACAAGGATCCCTGAGGGAGGTCAATAAAGCGTCAGAGTGAGTAATTTCAGTTAATGGGATGTCTCTATACTACGTTGACATTTTGCAATTTACAACCCCTAAGACCCAGACAATTAATTTATTCTCCTTTAAGGTGCACAAGTCTCCTACCTTTCTCAAAATTACCAACACTTCAAGACTAATATCACTAAAATACAATTCATTTTTGAAAATAAAAGTACAGATCTTTGTGTCATCCATGACATTCAATTAAGGTACTTTAACTTTTTATGTGGGATGTCTGAAGGATATTAAAATGAATGTAACATTTGCAATGGTATAAAATTTACAACTTTGAAATTAAATTGTGTCGATAAATTACACATTTTTAACGTACTTGCTCATGGAGCAGGTAGAACACTGGAGGGCGCTATTTTTGTCCTGAGTACTTAGACACTTTGGTTATAAAGGTAAACAAATTTTCTTCTCAAAGTCAAACTTTTCTTTGATCAGGAGGAAAAGGGTAATTCCATGATCTGTTCTTCGACCCCAGTCTCATCCCGACTCATCATACAGTGACACCACCTGACCAAGCGTCAATATACGATGAAAAAGGAAGCCTTTGGTGCCCTTATTTGACGACAGTTCAAAACAAACCTTACGCCTTAACTTTAACCCTTAATCCAAACCCTAACCCTAAATGTAACATAAGGATGCCAAAAGCTTTTGTTTTCGTCGTACAAACCCCAATTCCAATGAAGTTGGGTGACCCCAGACTGTTGAGCAACTGAAGTCATACATCATGCAAGAATGGGAAAGAATTCCACCTAAAAAGCTAATAAAATTGGTGTCCTCAGTTCCCTAAAGCTTATAGAGTGCTGTTAAAAGGAAAGGTGATGTAACACAGAGGTAAACATCTCAACCGACTAATCTTTCTGGCTGGGTGTGAGTTCTTGAAAATTTAGCAAAATTGACCCAAGACTGCAAGCTGAATGCACCTGAGCACTGACACAACTCACAGCCTCATAACTCTGTTCTGTTTCTGAGTATGATTCATGTCAAATTATCTCCCAACTGCCTCAACCTTTTGGTAAAGAGCATTTAGAGTCACTGCATCCAGTTGAAAGATTTGTTGAACTCAACCTGATTAAGCTATAGCTAACACTTGCTTGAGGTGCGTCACGCTGAAAAAAATCCCATCAGTTAAGTTCAGCGCATCTAGATACAGCAACTCAAAGGCTGTTTCACAAAGCTTTTGCACACAGCCAACAAATGCAGCAATCACCTCGCGTGAAATCAGATGGAATTGTCAATGTGGAAACGAAGTATAAGCGAGCCGACAATTTCACATGATATCATGCAAGATGAAGGCTACATTTCTTGGCTGTATTCAAAATCGCCTCTACAATGGAACAGCCTGCGATAACGCAGCAGCCGAAAAATGCAGCCTTTGAGGGATGGAGCCTATACGCTTTGAGAAACAGTCGAAATGTGCTCCACCAATAGGCTGAACGGGCATTTGAAAAATTAAAGGGCAGTCCACTCCTGTTTAGTCCAGTCAATGACTGTCCAAAGACATGCTATTTGAGATTATGAGGAACCGAGGGACCCCAGGTGAACAGCAGGGCACTGCAGATGTTGTGCTCACCTGAATGTTGTACCTAGTCCTGTACACACTGCGCAAAGCCATGTTGACTCCACACAGGAAGCACTCGTTCATGCTGACGGCGACAGAACAGCACAGACAGGGGAAACAGAACAGCCCACAGCAGCCTGGCATAACAGGAGATAACATGAACATGTTTTCTGCTGCCTTTTGCTATTTGCTTTCTGTAATATTCATCTCTTTTATTATTTTTTATTTGTTCCGGCATTAATGATCATTCAGGAGCTATTCAACCTCAGGAGCTATTGCAACCAACTGAGATGAATATAATGATAAAAACTTTGTGTCCCTCAGATTAGAGTAATGTCTTTGGTTTTGTGGCCTGGAGTCTAATGCCTGAGGTTTTCCTGCTCTAGCTTTTCTGTATCCTGTGTGCCTCATTGTAAAGTGCTACTAATATAGGCTTTCATCGCAATACCATAAGTGAGAATTCGATTGTCATTGTTTTTTGTTTGAGACCAACAGAATGGAATCTATAGGTTTTTTTTTTTTTTTGTAATACATGGGTAATTACAGTTTTTGAATACATTATTGAGCTATATTGGGTAAAGGATCTTGATTTTGATAGCAAACATTCGTTCGGGTCACGTCACGATACCAGTTTGACACTTCTGTTGAAGGATGAGAAAAAGACAACAGAAGGGTAAGGGGGTATGTCACCCACTGTAAAGAACACTTGGGAAATCAAAGGACAGAAATATTGCATCCAGTTACAGGCAATATAAATCCCACCCTCACCAAACCTTATGAAGTGTCCACTGAGAATTCTAGCAGATACGATAAGCCCCAAGCATTCGCTGAGTTTCACACTGAATGAAGAGCAATTTCAGTGATTAGAGAGACCAATTGCATGGTAAAACAGAAGTAAAAACGACTGAAATTAATGGTCTACAGCGCAGAAGGCACGTACAGTAATTCACAGTCATACAGAAGCAAATTCTTTCTTATCTCCAGAAGGCTGACAAATAATTCAATGGAAGGTGTCCATGGAACAATGTTGAACGCAAAACGGATAAAGATGATGTTTTCCGAATATAGTGACATTTTCCAAATGGTGAGTTAGCAAGGTCGTGACATGCTCAAAAACTGCCCCTTTTGTCACTGCCTCCTCCTTAAAACACACACACACGCACACACACACACACACACACACAGTTGAATTTACCCGGAAAAGTATAATACTTACATATTCCACAGTCATCACAGCAATCACACAGGCCTGTCTGGAAGCCTGATGGTGTGTAACTTTGAGGTTGTACGGTCACAGCCATTTTTCTTTTGCTGCTGGATTAAAGAGTGGAGAGTTTAAAAAAAAAATCTCTCCTCTTCCTCAGCATCAAACATTCTAAATGTTTTATGCTGCTCACTTTCATTTCCAGCACAGCATATGAATGAGCTTTTCTTATGATTGTGTCACAACATTCTTCTGACACATCCAGAGTAATACCCACTTCTAATTATTCCACCAATGACATTTTTTTTTGAAATAATATAGCTGATGTAAATTCTCTGTAAACAACCTCCTCCATCTATGCAAAAAAAAAAAAAAAAACAACTTTTCTTTCTGGAAAGCAACTGATATTTATGAGGCATAGCAAAATGGATGCAGTATAGGGGATGTACAGTACCAGTCAAAAGTTTGGACACACTTTACTAATATCACAGCACTCAGTTTTTACAGAAATTTAAATGGCTTAACTTCTCTACATAATCTCAAATGGAATCTTGTGAGAGTTAAACATTCAGAAGTTAGAAGAGAATAATTGACCTGTTTGAATAGTGTCCAAAATTTTGGAATTCTCAAAGAGGACATTTTGCAAAATAAACAGACAAACAAGCTCGTTCCATTTTCCAACGGCTGAATTTAAGTCAAGCTGTTGTGGGACTTATTTGGCAAAAGGCCAATGAAAAGCACACCATAAGTGCAGCACATCTTTGGGAAGTTAGACAGGCGTCCAGCTGCAAATTCATTATAGTCATATGGCTGTCCCTGTGGGGGAAAAAAAATTGTGAGTATGCTCCGCAAATATGACAACAAACGCTGGTTAGTTTGATGGTTTTAAGAATTAGATCTTCTTTTTTTTGCAAAATAAAGGGTGCTTCTTTCTTTATTTAACATGTATTATAAGACAAATGTGGGTATGTCCAAACTTTTGACTGGTACTGTACAGGTATTACAATTTTCAAGTTGCGTAATATGCAGTGAGTCTTTGGTTTGCTTATCTGGGGTATCACTTATTATCTGGATGTTTTAGGCATATTTGTGATTATTTGTCTTTTTGAAGTCTAAACTTACACTCCTGACACCTGGGAGAAAGTAATGTTTAACAAAAACAGTGAAATTTTCCAAAATTTTATTTATTTTATTGTTATCGCCAGAGACTCACATGCCCTTCTGGGCACAAAGGTTAACAGCCAGATTTTGAGATTTACTAAATATAAAATAGGAAATATAAGGTGTATTATATTTATTCAATACACATTTTTAAAAACATTTTTTTTTTGCAAATATGCCTCACAGATACGGAGTGAAAAGGGACATTTCAAGTAAATCCTTCTTACACAACCATGGCATTGTTCAAAAACAATATTTTTTCTTGATGTCCAAAAGAAAACCACATAATATATATGCATATAATATTGCACATTATTTTTTCTTAAAATTATTTTCACACACATAAAATGGTATATATTTTTTTAAAATGGACTACAGGTTCACCAATGGAAAATCATAGCTTACCCTTATGAGCTTGTGCTGGTTCTTTGGAGCGAATGTCTTGGATGCAGAGACAAGACAAGTGTACCTTCTAATGCTCAGCACAAGCCAATGAGCAAGATTTTTGCATGACGTCATTACCATTTGACTTTTTCCGCGCTAACAGGAAACAAACCGTGTGGTTGTGTGAATGTGGTTGGATGTGGTTTCGCACCAGTCACTTCCTCCTCTACCCAGCACTTGCTGCTTGGTGCAGGTAGTCACAGTTGTCTACTGCCTTTTATCTTGGTGGCTGGCTGTGGCCGTATCTCTGTGCTTGGCTTACCTGAGGCAGTGGCTTTACATGGTTATAACAGAAGCAAAAATACATTTTAATAACCAAATATGAGAAATTTATGCTGCCCAAGCAAACAGTGAGGGGGGAAAAAAAACTTGAAAAACATTTGTGTATAATTATGTTAAAAACTCAAAAGTAAAATACTTCATTTGAATCTCCCAGGGTTGAAGACTTTTTATGCAAACTTTCCTCTTCAGTAGAATATTCAAGAATTCAGTGAATATCAAAACTACTGAAAAGAGCATATTTCACCATATATGGATTGTTCATGTTGATTAATAAGTAAAATATTAAAAGCTAAATGTTGATTAAATCCAGGCTTTGGTTGGAGTTTGCAACTGAAATTCTGCAACCTTAAAGCCTCCGTAAAGTCTTGATATGATTGTGTAAATGTCAAATCCCCCACTGTCATGTTTACCAGGGTGTTCACTATGCTTACTGTGGTGTATCAAAGGCTAGAGGAAAAGAAAGGAAATGTAAGATGTCATGGATCAATTTGCAGTGCCTAATTAAGGCTGTTTCTGAATGGGAAAATATTACATTCTTTGACTCCTTTGCCCAGAATACAAATAATGCCGATTTTTCCTGTTGTGCATGAGCCTATTTAGGCTTCAAAACTCAGCATTTGTGTCACAGAGACTGTGGAAAATTATTCCAGTGAAGCAAGACATTTGGAAATTCAATTACAGAAATATTTAGGAATAAAATGTCGGAATTTACAGACGCCGGCGTCTATATCTGCACAAAGGGGTTAAATATGTATCCTGAGATTTATGGATTAAAAAATAACAATATTAACTGCCGTAATATGTGTGCGTAGGCTGTTGGCAATAAGGGCGCTTTCACACCAGAGCTGTTTGGTCCGCTTAAACGGACCAGAGTTCGTTTCCTTGGATAGTCCGCTTTGTTTGGGCGAGTGTGAAAGCTCATCCAAACTCTGGTGCGGACCAAAGAAGCAAACTCTGGTCCGCCTGAAAACGTAGGTCTCGGTTCGCTTGCAAGTGAATTCTGGTGCTGTTCGCTTACAGTGGGAAACGCAAACGGACTATCCAGCGAACCAAAGGGAGGAAGTAAACCAAAGATAGCTCGCTGCCTCGCCTGCTGCTCATACCGGGCAGCTTCTTATGAAAAAACAATTAGGTTTGAACACCAAAGTAAAAACAGAAACCTCAAGACTGCGTAAATTTGGTGTTACACCATTGTTTGTTTTTGTTGTGAACAAGCTGGCTGAAGGGGATGGATTTTCATGTTCAGTCCCGGCCAATCGATGAGCTGGGTTTTCTTCTTCCTTGTGCTTTTTTTCTTTGTGGTAAGTGCTTGTTTTGGGAAATACCGCCCCAATTGAGCAGCTGTTGTAACTGCATGACGTTGTCCAGGCAGTTTGGTCCGCTTTCAAAAGAGCAGCGTGAAAGTGAATCTAACCAAATGAAGGTGTGAAATTTCTCGGCATTCCGCGCCTAATCGAACCAAGTCCCGTGGACTATCCTGGTGTGAAACCGCTAGAAGAGGAACTAACGGTTGTTTTATTGAAGAAAGGGTGAGACTTGACTCGACACTTGACTTCCTGTGCTAATGCAGATGACAGATCAAGGCCAAAATGTGCGTGAGACACAGACGAAATTGTCTTTCTTTCAAAAATAAGTGCGGAGGTAGGGTACACATAGTGCAGTAGGTTGGCTTGTTACTTATTGCATCACTACACAAAAGTCAGTGACTGAAAACAAAGGGAGCCAAGGGCAGGATCAGCAGTACGATCAGAAAACTCAATTAACAGGTCAGGTAAGGGCATGGCCAGACTGAGCGATGGAGGGCAGGCAGATGAAAGACAAAGGACAGGCAGAGGTCGAGCAGCAGTGAACAGGCTCCAGCGGGAGAAGTCCAGGTCCCAGGTTAGAACCATAGAGTCAATCTGGAGGGAGCGGGAGACGTTAGGATGGGAAATGATGGGTCAATCAACATTAAAAACAAAAACCGACTACATGATATAGTCAAAGTCTGCAGCAAGATCGCAGGCATGACCTTAAATAGCCTGAATTAACTCCATAATATAAGGTCCTTGAAGAAAGCCCGTACTGTCCTGGCTGACCCCTGCCATCCGCTTTTTAAAGAAATCGGGTTGCTTCCCTAAGGCCGCAGATGTATTGTGCCAAAATGCAAGACTAATAGGCTCAAGAGCTCTTTTAGTCCTTCTGCTATTGGCCTTTTAAACAGTGCAATGTGAGCTTCCCTGTTATTTATTGTTTGTATTTCTTGTTTATTTATTTGTTGTTGTTGCTGTTTTTGCTGCTGGCTGTGGAACAAGTTTCCCTTTGGGGATAATAAAGATATAAAAATATTATATTTCACGTTGTTTATGTTCTATTGGGAATAAAATGTCAGTTTATGAAATTTGCTTACAATTACATTCTGTTTTATTTACATTTTGCACAGCATCCCAACTTTTTTGGAATTGGGGTTGTAATTTCAATTCATCATTTTTATTGAGCTACAGTTAGAGTAGTTAATTTGTAAAACATTGAACAGAAATTGCAAACAAAGGATGAAAACAGAGATGGAGGCTATTACAATACAAATAAAACAAACAATAAACAGTAGCCGAACAAACAAACAAACAAACAATAGTCTTTCAGTCACGTCACTCATATTTGTGGCAAATGTACCTTTGGCCTGCATTGGTGCAGTCTAAATGGAACCACATGCCACAGACAGTGCAAAGAGTCTAATGCTCCCTGGGCCAGGACCTGGCAAACCAGTGTATTCCAACCTCTTCTAGAGGAGCCAGGAGCCCAAAGTATAAGACTGCTGCCTTTCTGATATAAAACTGCAACTTCAGCTCACGCTCAGCAGTTGAAATTGCATTCCAGCCCTTGTACCCTATAAGATCAGCAAGCTTCAGTTTTGCTCGGTGCAATGAGCAATACCTCAAAGTAAGGAAATAACCTTTCTCTTATTGGCTACCTTAGCAAAATTGTTCCTGCGTTTTAAATGAACCACATGATGTCGCAAGAAGCAAAGGGATAATTCAGGAAAGCGGCTCTTTCCACTTCTTCCTGTGAGCATTAACGCCTCTTGACAGTTCGGTGCAAAATTTCAGTAAAGCGCGGTGCTGAGTCCTCCTTCAGGGGGGTTGGGCATGGTCGCCTTATCAGCGCGGTATTAATACTCACAGCAAGTCAACTTGCGCATTTTAACTGGGAATATCATACAGGGTCTAATCACAGCAAATTCAAAAATGAAAACGTCCCACAAATGCTGAAAAATATGAAGCTGACTCTGAATCTGCATTGAAACTTGCACTAATGGCCTGTTGTGAGTTTTTTTTTTTTCTCTGTTATTTTTCACTTTTCGAACTTATTATCACTTCCGATCTTGTGGCTGATCATGCACTCATCTTAGGGGTGCCTGTGCACCCTAAGTTGCCCGAGAGAAAATTCAACCGTTGGCAATGCCGTTATTTGATTATAAGGTTTCGTTTCTTCTCGATTGTAATGATGTGCGCAGATTACAATTAAGTTACGGGGGGTCTCGTAAATGTACATGACAAACAATATACAAATAAAGAATTAAGCGCGACGACCAGACTCATTATACTTTAAATACACAAAAGACACTCAGCCTATGCACAGTCAACCAAACTTTTGGCATTCAGATCTTATTACTGGCAAAAAAAAAAAAAAAAAAAAAAAATGCGAGGGAATGTAACCTAGCAAAGTGACAGAGATAATCTCCTCAAGTATAGAGCCTGCATAAAAAATGGGTAGCTACCTTTAGGCTATATGATACAGGTGAGGTAATATTACAGAATTGTTTCCATCAATCACATATATACGTTACAACACAGTAAAGAGAAAGACAAAATCCACGACACCTGTGCACCGTTAAAAACTGTTGAGTGCAAAAACAATTATTGTGCCCTAGTTGCACCCCTGGACCCACCTCCCCCTTCACGCGATTCTACATCAGTACATGCGCACAGCTGATGGTTAGACTAGGCACATCTGCATGACGTCAGTCGAACCTCCCAGCCTAGACTGCCAATTCTGTGCAGCTCGGAACTTGGCCACAGGCCGGGTACTGTAATAAAGGGGGCTACTTCAACCCAACTTTGCTGTCCTGCATGCACTGCTTTTGTCTATTTTTGGTATATTTTTTTGCAGAATACAGGAGGTTACGTGTTTGAACCAAAAAAGCAAACAAACTGACGGGACCATCAATAATAGTTTATAGAGAGCAATACAAACAAATAAAACAGCTTGCTTTTCTTTCTTTTTTGAGCTAATGAATTGATGGAATATGATTCTTCTGCCGAGTCAGTTGATTCTGTGAAGCTTCAAATCACTTTTTTAAAGGAGAAGAACCTCTTGAATTTTTCGGCATGAAAATCTCAGTGAAGTGTTTAAACCGAAAGGGAAAGGGTCAGAAGAAGTAAGCAAGGAACTTCAATGCAGACGAATTCATTTGTCTGTATTTTCAACTGTAGGTATTGCCTCTGACAATGAAGATGAAGACGGTAACTATCCATTCATGCAATCTGTTATGTTGCTTGTAGCCCATACAGGAATTGTGCATTTTTTCCCTGCAACTTTACGGAGCCGAGTCAGTGTACAGTATTGCGTTCATTCATGGCAAAAATACACGTCCAAATGAATCGGTATTAAAACCAATACAAGTTTAGCTATTTATGGAGATGTATGTGCTTGTAAATTAATATGCATTCATTTTAGTTGTAGGAAAACCGATAGTTCTCTTGGTAATTGGTATTAATATTTTGGGATTCCCTTTGCTGTCTTATTAAGAACTAGTTGCAGGGCGCTAATTCAAAGCTGGTTTACAGTGTACTAGTGGAAAAACATTTGTTTGAAAAAAAACTGGCGAGTCATATACGAAATGAGAGAAAAGGCGAACGGCGCTGGAGCACGGGCTTATAAATACTGGTGTTGCTGTTAGATCTGAGATGACCCCACTCAACAGTTAAGGGAACTTGTTACCGATGTATCCAGACGCTCATTTTGATTGTCACTGGGCTATATGAGTAGGCTATCTCAGATGCTAATGTGCATTGGGGAATTAATCATAGGTTACCAAAAACTGCATAAAATGCGTTAAAAAATTTTCTTTATAGTTTCTGATAGTTTCTCAAGTCCAACTGTGGACAGTAATAAGTAGCCTAATGCATTCCGCTCTTCAGCCTTGGTCTTGGATGGCAGCTGTGAGAAGCCCCTTGTCACGAATCGAAATACTCATTTAGAGTGAAAAGATACTTGCTTTCATTTCAGCGACCGGTGGCGGAGGATTCGGGCAAGCTGCCAGCTGTCTGGGTCACACGCATTTTAGCCAAATAGACATAGAGCTGCTGTCTGGAGCCGGGCGCTGCTGGGTCGTAACTTAAAAAAAAAAACCAAGTAAAAGATTCAGTCGCTGTCTTCAGTGCAGGACTCGGCTTGTGATTAATGTCTTACCGACGCTTTTCACGTTGAGTCGCATTTTCATGAGGAATGGATGTCTTCAAAGCAAATTTTGCCTTATTGAACTGACTCAACTTCATTCTTTACTTCTCCGAGATAATGTTGCCATTTTTAGCAACTTCTGCCGACTATCGGATTTGAATGAATGCCGATAGCAACCAGTGGCTTTCAGGTTTGCTTTGGCCAGAGTGTTTAGATGGCGCGCTTTGCTGGAAGAAGAAAGAATTAGGTTCACTGTCGAGTGCGGATTGCAGTTAAAATTGCTTCTCGATCGAAATCGTTGCTTTGCAATCATTGTCGGTTATACCTGACCCAGCACCGTTACCAAAATAGCTTGCCTTTTCGCCACTGTGCGCGACGTGTGAAAAATGCACCATGCTTGAATGTGGGCTTCTTGTCAGCTGTAGTTTAATTGAATGGACCCAGTAAGTTCTGGTTAGCTCTTGCATTTGAGGTTGACTAGTGGATGTCGGGTTCGTTGAAGGTGCTGAAAGCGGCTGCCCTGCAGCAGTATGGGCCGCTGTAGCATAAGAAATCATTCAAGATTAACATTTATTCACTCGATTCTCAAAGCCCAATTGGCTTATTTTAGTTGTTGCTATTTACGGTTTAACAACAACAGTTTTCGGTCATACAAGCATGTCTACGTGAAATTATCGATTGACGCCAGGCGTTCCATTGACCTTTTCCGCTTTGGGAAATTATTGATGGAGCTCTTTTTACTTGAATCAGTTTGTTGGTTTGACTAACCCATGGAAGGCTGGGAGGTTTTTCCTCGGCTGCGGCTCCTAAATCTGAGTTTCATACACCCTGTCACAGTTTTGAAGTGGGAAATGCACCTCAAGCAGTTCAAAAATATATACTAGAAAGACTGCTGATATGAGCCATCTTAAGAGTATCTTTTGAGAAACAGTTTAAAGTATACGTTTGAACTATTTTTTTACTGGCTTTTATGTTCTTTCTTAAATCGACATTTAGGAATTTGTCAAGATAAAATATTTTTGCTGATTGATTCCAGTTCTCTGCGGGATAAATGGGCAACATTTATTTTCAGGTACACAGATGGATTGTTCAAGACAGATCTCCAGTATAGCTCTGCTGCTTTGGACTTACTTGAAGTAATCGGCCAATGGATTCTTGTGTCTCACATGGAGGAAACAAGCACAGAAGCGAATGCATGTAGAGACTTGGAAGGGCCCGCTGTCAGCATAAATTTGAAACCTGGATCAACACTTTCAGAAGTCTGACGACATACCACAGATGTAAACCATGGACTTGTTACGGTGCAATGCTGGATTGAGAAAGAGATCTTAGCCCAAACTGTATCCCCCCTCCCAACCCCCTCCCCCCCACCCTAAATTAGATCTGTTCTAAATTATGGAAATTTTGTGGAAGACGGTGACATGGATATTGAGCCTCATTATGGCTGCTTCTGAATCTCAAAGCCTCAACAGACTTTCACACAATTCCCAAGGTAGGTCATCCCTGACTTGTGTTGGCTTACATTAATGGGCTGGCAATAGGCTCTGACACTTAATGTTTTGGGCAGTTACCCCTAATTAGTGGGGGAGGAGGGGTGACAGTGTAATAAGATTTTAAAAGCTGAAGTGTTGAAAAGGAGTGCTTAGAATTAGCATGTTTTTGAAGCAAAGGGAGGTTAAGATGAACTTGTGGCAACCTTGAGTTCCCACATTTTGTTTAACCCTTGAAACTATTTTTTTTCATTTAAGTTTTCCCTTAAGTTGGTTCAAAGTGAGAAAAAAGCATTTGTTTACATTAAAGGACAATGTCACAGGCACACTCTGTATCTCCTGGTTGCAGCGTATCATTGAACCTGCATCACAATAAATATTCAAACCCAGGATGCCATGTTCTTATGGCCACCGCATTACATCAAATAGAAACTATCTAGATCTTGTAGATCATTTTATACATATTTCCCAATTTAGCAGGGTATATCTAGGATTGTTGGAAACCTTGTGATCTCCACTAGAATTTGAAATAGCCTGATGTTCCACAGGTTTGAATACAGACGGTGCATTTGTCAGACCCATATGTGGGTCCGTAGGTTTTATGGGACTAAAGAAAGCTGAGAGGTTATATCAACCCTGCCAAGAGGAAGGGTCCATCTCCTTTCTTTTGTGCTTCGTGAGCTCAGCCTGAGTGTATTATCTCCAGAAGGATGCAATTTGTCCCCAGTACCTTTCAGTCATTGTGACTCTGAAGTCTGGCCGTTAAAGTTTCAGTAAATCACTGGACCCAAGTACAGACCATGTGTTGATTCCTTTATCTTGTTGGGTAGGATTAGAATCAGTCTAACTGAAATATGCTAAAGATCGTAAATCTTAAAATTCTGGCTGCCCAGTTTTCCTCATGAAAGTAAATTGCCCTTTTTTCCCTCCGAGCTGTGGTCCAAGGTTATTGTCAGGGGTATTTATATTTCAGTCAAATATTTTGAAGGAATTTTGCAACCTTCTTCCTTAAGGGAATCTTTGAGTATGACTATATCAGCGGGCATGATTGCTGTACTGTATATATCCTAATTAATTGTGAACTTCATTGATAACTGTGAGTCCATGGACACCCGTTCCCTTATCCAGGACAAATGACAAGTCACTTTCTCGCTCAGTTTTAAAGGTTTGACTCTTATAATGACATAGATGCAGATAAATTAAGGATATGTACGTGCAGTAATCAGACTGTTGATATATGGCCCATCAGACGTGGCTCTCTAGTCTATAGTGAAATGGTGCCTGATTCCGCTGTTTTAGTTATGACAACACTTTAAGGGTAGACAAGAGTCTCACAATTTGAATGATATAAGCTGCTGCTGCTGTACAGTGCTTTAAAACAGGCTGAAGTAATAATTCTGTTAAATCAGTGCTTTTGCCTTTTGGAGACTTAGGCGAATTGCATAAGTTACATTTGGTTGCCATTAGATATTGTGGTTTAAAAAATAAATAAATAAATAAATAAACTAGGCTTGTATCCATGAGGCTGCAGTTTAGATCCCTCGGCAGATTGAACTCTCTCAGTGTGGGAAGGTAGTTCACATCAGTTTCTGTCAATGCAGGCTTGTTTTCACATGTTGTCGCAAAAATGGAAGCTTCCTAAATCACAGTATCCAAGGTTGTCTTTCATGCAGTGGGTAATTACATGCCATATGATTTATACTTTCGATAAATCACACGGAGAAATGGGTTAGCTGTTGGAATTGGGTCTTGATAAATCAAGTTTGAATTTCACCGCTTTACTTGAGTCTGATGTTACCTCTCAATTTGCTCGAGGAAAGAATTCTAGTCTCTGGTGTGGGAAGGTTGGAAACAGTATGTTAGGAAGGTTTCTGGAATCTGTAATCAGCTAAAATTACCGATTGTTTTTTACCTCATGTTTTATCGCCCACCCCCCCCTCCCCCACACACCTCCTGCCCCCCCGAAATCCTCACACCGGGCTGACGCTTCCTGAAAAAGAGGAGTTTCTGTCCTACCTTGAACAGTACCAGTTGACAGTCCCAGTGAGGGTGAATGAGAATGGCGAGTTCCTGAGCTACACTGTGAAGCACCATCAGCCCGCAAGGCGACGGAGGGGTCTGGATTCAGCCGGACCTGATCCGTCCGCTTCCCGGATCTTTTACCAGCTCTCGGCCTACGGAAGGCTTTTTCACTTAAACCTTACCCAGAATCCCCGCTTGGTGTCAAAACATTTTACTGTAGAATATTGGGGCAAAGATGGACCGGAATGGCGCCACGACTTTGTAGATAATTGCCATTATGTTGGATTTCTGCAGGACCAGTACAATACCACAAAAGTGGCATTGAGCAACTGTAAAGGCTTGGTGAGTAGACTGAGTTGTTGCTTTCATTACTATATTTTCAGGAAGAATGTGTATATATGATTACCTCTGTACTCAATTTAAATTTATATCACAGAAAGTGTTAAGCTTTTTGATGGACACGGAATATGCTGCCTTTGCCTAAGCAGCAATGAGGTTATGCAAGAGGCTTTCCTCTGCTGACACATGGCTAATTTGCATACTACTGGAGGCAATAAGGAGCAATAGGGTAGATGGCTGTGCTGGCAGCAAAGGTCTCTGCTCTGCTCTGTTGGGCACAGCACACATGCACTCTTACACACATACACACACACACACACGCACATAGTGGTGTAGAATCATTGTTGGAGAGTCAGTGAAATGGTCACAAGTTTCTTAACATCATACAATAATATATCAATAGGTAAGAGCTTGGTCGAAAATCTAATTATTGCATTTCTTGAGGTTGTTGTATGCAACGGAAAGATCCGCAGCCTCACGTGTTCTTTTGTATCTTTTGGGTCTTTATCCACAGGTAAAACTCCGTTTTAACTTAGTTACAGTCTTAGGTAGTTTGGTCTCTGCGTTGACGTCTCTCACCAGTGGCTGCTGCAACTGAGTGAGCCTTCTGATTGCAGTTACAGGCTGCTCGTAAATTACATGTTCCAGTCCCACAATTTCAACTCATTGTGCTACTGCCCTTTAATACAAAGTATTCCCTTGGGAAAAGTGACGGAAGGGCACTTTCCGAGTTCGAAAAACTTGCTTGCAAAAAACATTAACTGGGTGGCTGCTTGTTAATTCTATTTGATATAATCAGTAAAACACAGAGACAGAGTGACTGGCCAGCTCCTTCATGCCATTGTTAACTACAGAATTCTATTTGTCTGTGAAATTCTGCTTTGTCCTACTTTAGATGCCTTGTAAGAAAACAAAAATTGTTCCCCTTTTGCTGCGTGCATTAATATGCAGATAAACCAATGGTGTTAGCATTTTGTTTTCTCTTATTGTAAGTGAAAGGTTTGGCACCCAGGGCACGAGTCTAATTTTGGGTTATGTTCAATTGGCTGAACTCCCCTTCATTTCTAGTGAAAACCAGAAGTGGAAAACTTGCATTGAAATGCATCAGCTGGTCCAATTTCATCCTCACCGCCAGAATATTCTAAAGGCCTGCACTGTTGTGCTGTGAGCTTGTAATCAAGCGCAGTGTTGTTTTCCTCATATACTTGTTAGAGATTTTAATTGGCTGTACTACTGCAGTTTCAGAGACATTAAGAGTGCACAGGTGTTTTTGTAAACACTTTCCGAGTTACAGGATTTGTGCGAAAACAAGACTTTTGTGAGGCCACAGGATTGGGTAGCTTGGTCATTATCCCAGAAATTTGGGTTTTTAATCTGTAAAATGGATTATTTTACGTGATTATGTATTGCACTAGAATGTACTGTTTCAGTCTTTGACTGCGTCTTTGATGGATCTAAATTATATGTGATGCTGCTGCTGCATGGTTTATGTTGCATGGAGTGGCTCAAAGCTTCATTGGTGTCACAGGCACAGATAGCCCTCTGAATCTCTGCAGTTGTAGAAGAGATTATGTTACAACACACTCTTTTTATGTGAATGACAAATAAGCAAATGACTTGTTTCAGGTGTTGTATTCAACTGCAGTCAGACAAAGTCTAATATGCTTCAGAATCCAGTGTTAAACTTTCATGACACTCAATAAAAGATATTATGGGGAAAAAAAACTTGGAATACCAATGTAATTGGGAATGAGGTTACACTCCTGGTGTGGTTTGGGCAGTCACAGGTTTTTGTAGAGCAAGTTACTGAAGAAGTTGCATTTAACGAACAATGTAAACATGAAATATTTTGATGGCAATGCACCATAATGGTATTGCTAAAAGTGCTGGGAATTTAAGTTTTCAGATTCTGATTATGTGAGCTGTTGGAATCAATTGCTGTACAAATGTACATTCTGCTAGTTAGTGAACAGCAAATATAGTAAAAACAACAATTACAATAATAATAATAATCATTATTATTATTATTATCTTGGGGCTCTGTAAGTGTGATTGCACAAGCTTTGCTGTCACAGCCGTAAATGTCTTAGATCTGACAGCGGTTTTTTCACATCTCTGTATGCTGCATGTGTTGCCTTTTTTCTGCTCGATTGTTCATAACCTGTTTTCTCAATGTTCTTGTTTTTCAACAAGCATGGTGTTATTACAACAGAAGAAGAACAGTATTTAATTGAGCCATTAAAGAATATATCCTCCACAAATTCCAGTGATTTAAACCTTGAAGAAGGTCAGCCACATGTTATTTATAAAAAGTCTTCTATTCCCCGGCCCCAAGAGCACCGGGAGGAGTTCGGCTGTGGTGTTTCAGGTTGGTGAACCCGCATCTTGGCCATTTTGTTCACTGACTTTGATGAATGACCCTACACAGCAATCAAGGAAATTTTAGTGAAAAGGGTAATAGAAAAGAAAGATTAGTTTCTAATGCAATTTACTCTCAGCAAAGAGCTCACATTTGCGCATACATCCATATTAAAACCTTACCCCACACTGCTCCATGTGTTCCAGTGAAAAATCTGGCATGTATAGTGCAATGCCTGCATTTCCTCTCCATTAATGCTGCATTACTCTGGGACATCGGCTTATCCTGGGACTGGAGTTCCTCCTGGACCAGTGCTTGGGGCATGCCAAGTTCCTCAGGTTTCTTTAAACTGCTTGACAGAGTTTGTCAGAATGAAAATATCTAAATTTATGTTGTTGGGCTGATGTTTTCTATAAGGTAGTTATTAATTTCAGTGAAGACAATCATTGCAAAGCCAGGGTGTAGCAGCTTGTGCCATCTTAGAGATTTTCCCAGTGTGTCTGGGTGTCAAATGCAGAGGCCTTTCCAAGGTTCAAAGGGAAAGTGCTGGTCAATGCAGAAATGTTTGAATTGGATTCTTTGTAAAGCTCACCCTGAAAGATGTTATTTTAGGTGTTTACTTGTTATGGAGACAAATATTTTTGCATTGCCTATGCCCAAACAAATGTGAATGCAATGTTTTGAACAAAGGTTTTTTTCCCCTCTTTCAGACATGTCAATATCACGCAATGCAAATATTTTATAACTTTTAATGACAGTGGTTTCCTGGGGTCCTGTCCAATGGTCTATGGATGCACTACTATTAGTGACAGTATTCTGCCTCCTACAATTAAGTCTCATTAAGTTTTGTTGTTTCGATCTATGCCGTGCTGTTCAAGAGAATATTGTAAAATTTACCAGAAGTTTCACCCCATTGTGGAAAAGCAATGGCGGCTTCATTAACCGCTGGCGACTGGAGCCCCCATTCCCACTATTATTACTTAATATTGGTGGTTGCATGAAATCTCAATGTTTAGTTTCTCATGTTGTTTTATGCTATGTTATGGTTATGCTTATTTTCTTGGGTTATAATGGCCTGATTCCTTGCTGAATCTTCCAAAAACTTTAGTTACTCCGACATTCTGAGCTGTGGGGACAAAAATTTGGTAGAACCACAATGGCCCAAATTGAAGACCTGTGTGCAAGAAGTACTAAGGTCACATTTTGCAAAAAATGAGCTGACACCAGTATTAAAAGCCACAATGGCCAGAGCATCATCTGATACCAAAGATTTCTGCAAAGAAGCACTCAAGTCTTGTGCACTGGTGCATTTCCATTGTCTATTGTCACGATCTGCAACATGTTTTCAGAACTTTGACCCCCAAAACTTCAAAATTATTATGTTGTGACTTAGGTACTTCTTGCACACAGGTCTTCAATTTCTGCTTTATGAGAATTGGTCTATAGTTGCAATCCCCTCTTTGAGGTCTTTGGGAAAACTTTTAAAAACTTTCATCATTAGCTTGTTCCACTCACTGCTCACTACTACACAATTCCTGAATGGCAGGTTGTTTAAAACTGGGATGTCGCTGTTAACAGTCATAGAACATTTCTGAATGTTAACTGGTGACCCCAGCCAAAGTCTCTTTCTCTTTGCGCACCCCCACCCCTCTTCACCCCACTCCACACCATCTCTTACAGACCTCACAAGAAGTGGGACGCCCTGCTGGCCTTGTGGCCGCACCTCAGCTCCCTCTGCCCCTTCCCCAATTAACAGCAGCACACTCGGCAACCACCGGCACAAACGATCGGTCAGCTTGGAGCGCTTCGTAGAGACCCTGGTGGTAGCCGACAAAATGATGGTGGGGTATCACGGCCGCAAGGACATCGAGCACTACATCCTGTCCGTGATGAATATTGTAAGTTTGATCCCACTTTTCCATGCCTGAACCCTTCTCCACTCACGCACCCCCTCTTCCCCTCCAGGGCAAAGCAGCTGGAGCTGTATTTAAATAGCTCGACAGTAGTACCACCGTGAAAGTAGTAAATGTGATTTTAGTCAAGCTTTAGTTCTGCCTTTCTCACAATTTACAAGACCCCATTGATTTTCTCACAACGGGAGAAAAAAAATGTGGGTTTATGTTTGAAGAACTCACTCTGCTCTATCTTTTCACTTTGTAACAATGAAAAGGGCCCCCTTCTCCTCTTAGCTTTGTTCTCAGCCGAGAAAAAGAGTTCCTGCAGGATAATGGCTCTGAGATCTCGCTAAGGTTCAGCTGGGAAACCGTTTGCCATGTTTTTGAACTTGCTTGTATTTGTAGCGAGGAAAGTATAATTTCAGTCAAAAATTACCAAATTTTCAAACCTTCTCTTCTTATATCCCGTATGAAAAATTACTATAGTTCCAAGCTATAGTTATCCTATAGTAAATGGATGGTATTTTCTCCACCATAGTGTAGTATTACTATTGTGATACTAGTTATTCAAACTACAGCAATACAGTTGTGTGGACTGTAGTAATATCATGGTACTGTTGACTGTGGCAATACTATAGTTATAATGTGATGGCTATTGTACTACTCTAGTCATACTATGCAAACTATAGTAAAGCTATAGTTATGCATTAATACTATAATATTACTAAGAAATAACTGTAGGATATTTTCATAAGGGATAGCTTGTGTTTACATCTGGTTTTACAGTTTCTGTGAATGATGAAATGATACAGTTAGTGCACCTACATTTCGGTGTTGGATAATCTTTGCAATGTTGACACGATGACATTATTTGTCTGACTTTCTGTCTTTTTTTCTTTTCTGGAGGTCAGGTTGCCAAACTGTACCGGGATGCCAGTCTAGGAAACGTTGTGAACATTGTTATAACACGGCTGATTGTACTGACAGAAGACCAGGTGAGTACTTATATTCACTCAGGTTTTTTTTTGGCACATCTAACTAAAAATCTCTTTTGTTTCAAAGCGTGAAATTTCAGTCATTTTTCTGTCTGTGAAAAGGGTGTTCGACAAAGCTCGGCAGGACTGTAAATTCCTATATTTTTCAATTGTATATGTAGACTAGTGCAACTTTAGCCTGATATGTTGACAAAGATTGATTGCGGCTCAGTCTTTCTCCAATATGCACTGCTCTAAAGTTCATTCTAATTGTGTGATATATCTATAAGGAGACTCCATCTGCTCTTCAAATCTTGGAACAGAGAAAAATATTCAGCATCTGCTTTTCCAGACTGTGCTGTTTTTACCCATATTATTATTGACAGCAGTCTGCGTATGTGTGTGTGTCTGTGTCTGTCTGTCTGTTTTTCCTCAATGCTCCCAAATGGATAATGCCACATGTAGTCTGCACACCCAAACACACAGGAGGACGTTGTTTTCTCCTCTGCATCACTTGCATGACCTCGCTCGTGTCAGCCCAAACGTGTCGACCACGGTACCATTGACCTACATCTCTCCTGTGTATCGGCCACACCCTCCCAAACCTCCCTGTTCCATTTGCTGTCCAACCTGATAATCAGTGTGGGAGATAATTTTTGCTCCAGTGCTGTGAGGTTCTTGATGCATGAAGACTTACCATTTTTCCTGAGAGGAGAGATAACCGAGGGAGAGAGGACAGAGATAAAAACAGACAGACAGAGGCAGCACATAAGCCGCAGTACCGGGGAAAAAAATAGCAGGAAAACCTATTTTAAGAAGCTGAAAGTCTTGCCATGTGAGGGATGTAGAATGTTTTATGTGATTGGCATGAATGTGATGGAGGGAATTGTCTTACCATATGACTACCGCCACTAAAGATGAAAGAAGCTGAAATAGAGATGTGCTTAGACACCACTCCAGAGGGAAGTTTTGCTTCAGGACATCTTTTCTAATCTAATGGAAAAAACAGACATTGATGTTTTAAATATCCTTTTTTAAAGATCATGCATGTCATTTCTTTCACAAGATGGAGGCCAGGAATGATTTATATTCACGAGATTTTCCATGGTAGATCAAATAGAATACTTTGTGTCTGTTTGACTGTTATTGCCTTCGTGCACGGAGTGCACTTTTTCTGCCAAATCAGTGTAGTGTTGTGACTGGTGGTTGACTAGCTTAAGGGTGGTATGGTATTGTTGTGGGTACCCTGTCACCTCACAGCAAGCTGGTCATGGGTTCGAATCCAGCTTGGGGCCTTTCTCTGCGGAGTTTGCATGTTCTCCCCGTGTTTGCGTGGGTTTTCTCCCGAGACTCCTGTTTCCTCCCACAGTCCATCGACATGCATGTTTGGCTGATTGGAGACTCTAAATTGCCCATATATGTTAGGATCTTAGTGAATACTGTGTGATTTAATTCCTACATGTGTTTACGAGAGTACAAAAAATATTGCTGTGAAGTAATGTACTGTATGTGTCATTAAACAATAAACAAATAGTTGAAAACATGTTTGTTCAAGACAAGTTAGAGTTCAAGTATGTTTGTGTGCAATTCAAGGTGGAGATTGTTTTAGCCTATTCACCCCTCTGTTTGTATTTGCATCGTTGTGCTATGTTTCTTAGTCATGCTCACTCAGACCTCGATGTTCGGAACACCAAGTGCTGCTGTTTATGTTTTAGGTTCGTTAAAAATGAACTCAGTTCAGGCTGTGTCACACTGTTTACAGCCAGACAACAAATAGTGTCTGTAAACAGTGCTATCGGCACTTGGTGTCTGTAAACAGTGCTATCTGCACTTGGTGTCATGTTTTATTCTGGGCACAGAATTTGAGAATGAATGAATGAATGAAATGATGAATCAAAGGAGCTGTGTCAGGATTACTGCGCATGGTTAGAAAACTAACTAACTAACTAGAAATCAAAGTTAATCCGCTCGACTGCAAGTCAAAATCTTATTCCATTGTTGCTAACCCGTCTTAGTTTTTGTATTCTGTTTACATATTTTAGTTACTCAGGCATTATGCTTTTTATATTAAGGAGTTTTCTGTGGAAATTCAAGGATTCAAAGTGCTATTTTATCACTTCAGCCAAAGGATATGAAGAACGTAAGCTGGTTTTTCCAACCGCCAGTAAACATCATAAAGGAAGTGATATTCTTCTTCTATGATGTGTATTGGCGGTTGGCAAACCATCTTATGTTCTTCATATCCTTTGGCTAAAGTGCAGAAATAGCACTTTGAATCCTCAAATTTCCAGGAAAACTCCTTAATATAAAAGGCGGATTCACTGAGTTTGTTTTCTTGTTAGTTTTCAAAGTTCTGAGCACGCGCAGTACAGTGATGGGGAATCTCACCTCACCATTATCAATGTGCTGCCCCCGTCTGCACGATGCACTGCAGCCATTTTGCATCAGAACGCTCACCACACATCAGCTGAGATGGAGAAGGAGATGACAATTCTCATAGCCAGTTAGCTCAAGGAATGATCAGGTGGCAAGAGCCAGGTTGGGAATTTACCCGGGACACCCGGGAACCCCCTACTCTTGTCGAAGGGTGTCATGGGATCTTTAATGACCACAGTGAGTCAGGACCTCGGTTTAACGTCTCATCAGAAAGATGGAAACTTGTGGAATAAAGGCCAGATGTGAAACAGATATTATCCTGTATGTTTTGTTTGCAGAAGGGGCCCCTGCTAATAAATTTCAGTCCTAACTTCATTCCAAATGCAGGTTAATGTCCATCCTATTGGATTTGTAGCTGTGGAAGACTTCATTGCTGACTTAAATCAGCACATGAGATTTACTGACTGAAATGTATTTCTTAGTCACTGTGACACTCAGCTCTTTTCCTCTGTGTGTGTCCGTGTGTGTTTCTTGTGTTTTAGCCAAATCTGGAGATTAACCACCATGCGGATAAGTCACTGGACAGCTTCTGCAAGTGGCAAAAATCTATTCTGTCCCACCAGGGAGATGGTAACAGCATTCCAGAAAATGGAATTGCTCACCACGACAACGCCGTTCTTATTACAAGGTGAGTTTGGAAATTCAATTCAATTCAATTCAATTTATTTGTATAGCGCTTTTCACAGATAGACTGTCACAAAGACGCTTTACAGTGAGAGATGAAGTAAATGAAAGGGCAGTGCCCAGCCTATTCCCCACTACTGCAAATGAGGCAAAAAAACTCCCAGTAGGGAGAAAAATCCTCTAACAGTGGTGAGAAAAAACTCCCCAGTGGGAAGAAATCTCAGGAGGAACTCTGCTATAGTGGGGAAGCCCATCCTCCGCAGGCTAGCTAATTAATAACAAAATAAAGTAATAATAGAATAAAATGGCAATAGAGTTCCATTGAAGTCCATCTAAACAGTGGCATCGGTAGCTCCAGGAAGTGGCATGTCGAGGATGGTGCAGAACTGGATCAGGACCGGATCAGGACAGCTGGACAGCAGCAGCCAGCGCTCATGGTGAGGGACAGGTCTTGGACGGTCCAGGACTCAGGCTAGTGGAGGGAAAAGAGACACAGAAAAAAGGGGGGTGAGGCACTGGATAAAACTACTGCATATTAATAAAAATATGGTCCTGTGTCATGTGCCAAGTAAGAATTTAGGAGCAGACTGGTCAGGAAACAGTCAACACCCCTCTATCCACTTCTTGCAGCACAGAAATTCAGTTCTTAAATGATTTATTGCAGTGAAATCACTATTCACAAATGTCCCCTTTCCAATCGGTTGAGCCTTGTGCGGTGATGTCTTCTTTTACAAGGTTTTTTTTTTGTTTAATTGACTATGTCTCGCATTTTGTTTGCAAATTGGCTGCAGATCAATGCAAAAAAGCATGCTCTACAGACATGCTCAAGAGGTCGAATAGTTGTTCAGACCAGTTATCAGATTGGAGGTGGAATAAGATCTAAGTGACTCTGATAGCGGAGTAATTGTTGGTATCTGACAGGGTGGTTTGAGAATCTTGGAGACAGCAGATCATCTGCCATTTTCATGCTCAACAGTGTCTAGAATAATAGTTTAAACAAATATCCAATGAGCAACAGTTTAGTGGGAAAAGCTGCCTTGTTAATAAGAGAAATCAGAGGAGAATGGCTGGACTGGTTCAAGTTGATAGAAAGGCAACTGTGACATAAATAATTACATGTGGCTACAGTGCTACGCAGAGAAGCATCTCTGAATGCACAACGCTCTGTAAGCGTTTGGGAACTAAGAAGACCAACTGCTGTAGTTTTGAAAGCAAAATGTTTTCCCATTCTTGCTCTATGTTGGATTTCAGCTGCTCAAAACTTTGCAACCTCATTTGTCATATTTTTTGTTTCATCATGCGCCAGATATTCTCAGTGAGTGACAGGTCTGAACTGTAGGCAGACCACTTTAATACCCAGACACTTTTACTAAAGAGCAATGTTGTTGTAATGCCTGCAGAGTATGGCGCTTGGCATGGTGTTGCTGAAATGAGCAAGGCCTTCCCTTAAAAAAGGCTTCTGGATGGCAGTAAATGTTGCCCCAGAACCTGTAGGTATCGTTCACCATTAATGGTGTCTTCATGGATGCACAAATTACCCATGCCATTGTGTACTAATGCACCCCCATCCTTTCATGGATGCTGGCTTTAGAATTGTTTGCTGATAACAAGTCGGATGGTCCCTCTCCTCTTTCGCCCAGAGGACATGGCATCCATGATTTCGAAAAAGAATTTCACATTTTGATTAGTCAAACCACAGGGCAGTTTTCCTCTATGCCTCAGTACATTTTGAACGATCTCAGGCCCAGAGAAGAGCACAGTGTTTCTGGATCTTGTTTATATATGGTTTAATCTCTACATGGCAGAGTTTTAACTTGCAATTGTGGATGCAGTGACAAACTGTGTTTGCTGACAATGGCTTACAGAAGTGTTCCTGAGTCTATGCAGTGATTTCCACTACAAAATCCTGACTGTATTCAATGGAGTGCTGCCAGAGGACCCGAAAATCACAGCCATTCAAAATTGGATTTTGGCCTTGTCCCACGCGTACAGAGATTTTTTTGATTCTCTGACTCTTTTAATGAAATTATTTACCATAGAGGATAAAATCTCCTAATACTTTGCAATTTTAAGTTGAAAATGTTATTCATAAATTGTCGGACTTTTTCCCCATGCAGTCTTTCATAGTGGTAAAGCACTCTACATATTTACTCATGAAAGGCTTTTTATAACCCAATCACATCACTGACCTGTTGCTAAATAAACTAATTAGTTGTGAGATGTTCTGTCAGTTGTGTTTTTTTTTAGCATCATGCAACTTTTTAAAAACATGTTCTGTCATCAAATTCAAAATGAGCAGATATTTTTCAAAAAACAAAAAAAACTTGTCAGGTTTAACAGTTAATGCTTTGTCCTTGTTCTATTTTCAGTGGAATAACTGATTTTAATTGATTTGCAAATCATTGCATTCTGTTTCATTTACATTTAACACAGTGTCCCAACTTTTTTGGAAATTGGGTTGTTATAGTTTTACCATTTGATATTTTCTTCTGCTGAATCCTTATCCTTCCGAAACTTTTGACTCAATTCTTATTTGTTGATTTGTTTTTGGGAGTTGCCTGATGGGGTTTTTTTTTGTGGTTCTGTGAGCAAATCAGAGGATTTGGTCACCGTATCGCGTTGCTGCCTCTGCTTTGATTGTTGCGGCCTGTTTTTTGTTTGTTTGTTTATTGGCGCATTCAAATTCCCTCAGCTCATCAATTCTTCGTGCTTAGAGGAAGGTGAGGGTGAAGTTAGCATTGACAAATGTTGCCTCATTCGTCCGTTTGCAGTATAATATATTTTACCCAAGGTCCCAAAAATCCACGAGCATGCTAAAGCACCCCTTTGTGCATACCAGTCATTCTGCAGTTTATGGCTAGCAACTGTATTTTAGTGAAAACACTGTCATTACCAGGAATCGAGTTTATTATTGCTTAGCTGTTTTGCCACAGCCCGTAGCAACAGGGCATATCTCCTGAGGGGAGTTGGGTCCTCTTGTTATGTCTGGATAGGAAATTCACCCTGTTGATTGGCCTTGAAGTATGCTCATGTTTTTTACTCGCTGAATACAAAACCATGCCTCTGCCTCTTTTTTTTTAATTCCATTGAAGCTATGCCCATTCATCAGCAGTCAGCTGAAAATTCTGCAGTCACTATGAAGTTGTTTTTGGTAATGAACAGTTTTTTTTTCTTTTTGTGCAGTATTCCATTGAACTGGTGTGCGTTTCAGTATAAAAAAAATGTAATTAATAAAAGTATCTAATCTGGCTAATTCCACTGATCAGTTTTTTGTAGTGCTGTATCTGAAGGATTGAAGGCTGTTTCATGACTTGTCTTTGATGGTAGCCTTGTTTTATTGGGGGGGGGGTCACAATCTGTGAAATGCATGTCAATCAGGAGAGACAAAATGTTAGGGTTAGTGATGGAAGTTAAACTGGCTGATGGTTATTAAGGAGCATACATAGAATAAAGTCTTTGGCGCTTAGACCATGGCAGAAAATATATATACAGTGCTGTGAAAAAGTATTTGCCTCCTTCCAGATTTCCTCTATTTTCACTTATTTGTCATATCTAAATATATCAGATCATCCACCTAATTTTTATATTAGATAAAGAATAAACACAAAATTCAACTTTTGAATTATCATTTCATTTATAGAACGTGAAGAGTTATTTTAGACCTATAATTGGTTGCACCACCTTTAGCAGCAACAACTACAAGAAAAAGTTTGCCGTAACTGAGTCTTTTATATCGCTGTGAAGGAATTTTGGCCCACTTTTTGAAGAACTGTTTTAATGCGGCCACACTGTGGGGTTTTTGTGAGTGAAACTGCCGGTTTAAGGTCATGCCACAGCATCTCAATTGGATTCAAGTCCAGACTCAGGCTAGTTCACTATAAAACATTAATTTTGTCTCTTTAGAGCCATTCAGAGGTGGACTTGCTTGTGCGCTACAAATCACTGTATTGCTTGTATGCCGCAACTCTGCTTGAGCTTTAGGTCATGAACTGATAGCCGGACACAATCCCTCAGGATTTTCCGGTAGAGAGCAGAATTCATGGTTCCATAAATTATGGCAAGCTGCACGGATCCTGAAGCAGCAAAGTAGCCCCAGACCATCGCATTACCACCACCGTGTTTGACTGCTGGTATGATGTTCTTATTGTAGAATGCTATGGTAGCATTATCCTAGCTGTGATGGGAACTATGTCTTCCAAAAAGTTTTACTTTTGACCCATCAGTTCACGGTATATTATCGCGGAAGTCTTGGGGATCATCAAGATGTTTTTTTTTTTTTTGGCAAATGTGAGACAAGCGTTTGTGTTCTTTTTGGTCAGCAGTGGTTTTCACCTGCGATGCCAAGGAACCTCAGTGAGAGCCATTATCCACAATGTTGGCAATTTTTAAGTGTTCAGCCATGTGATAATAAAGGCTTTTTATTTGCATTACTTTGAAAAGTTTGAGTGCCTGGATCCCAATTCTCAATTTGTTTAATTGGTTGATTTATTAACTTGGGGGGAGTTACTTTTTCATACAGGGCCAGGTAGGTTGGATAGCTTTCTTCCTTCAATAAATGAAGTAGTCATTTAAAAACTGCATTTTGTGTTTACTCTGGTTGTCTTTTTTTAATATTAAAATTATTGTGATGACATGAAACATTTAAATTTGACAAATATGGAAAAATGAAGGAAATTGGGAAGATGAAAAATACATTCTCACAGCATTGTTGTAACACTTTCAGTGTCTTAATTATGGCACTGAAAGCAATGAGCAAAGGCAGGATCTAAGCAATTATGAAGTAGTTTATTAACATGGCTGAAGCGGCGCTTCACAAACACAATTAACAATACAAACACGGGGAATCCAGTCCCCAATACAAATATACAGTGAGCACTGTTCGTCTAACTAAGAGACTACTTTACACAGTAAAGGTAGAACACTACATCTACACAGGCTGGATAGCAAATGGCAAGTGAGACTTCGCACTGTAGATACTGCGGTTTGAGCTTAAAGGGGACCCATTATGCTGATCCTTCTTTTAATACATATTAGTAATGTTATTATAATGTTGATTGTCCATGCTCAACCTCTGAAAAGTTTCTAAACATAAGATACAGGGGTTTTGCCGTAATCCAAGAACGTGATTTCGTCAGCGTGATTTCCTCTCTGAACAGCTCCTCCCGAGATCTTCATGAGATCTGGGCAAAACCTGACGTCAGGTAGTGCCGTCCAATTAGTACAGACCTAGCCAGAGCCAACCACTGCGCTGGACCTGCCCACACCGGAAACTATTCTAGCAGGCACTAACAACGGCAGATCATACTTTGCCTTAGTAGCGTCTACACTTTTGGAAATACAAAAGAAGAACCGCAGATCATTTGAGGTGTAATTTTGTCAGTATCTCTCCCAAAGCTGCTTGTCCGTTTACTTTTGGACGCGTAGAAAAACAATTATTTTTCTTCCGAAAGACGATGCCATCAGAAATCAGTGGGTAGCTTTTTTGTTTGCTGGCAGCAAACAGCCACGGCCAAAGGGAACGTTAGCTGATTGTGCTCAGCATTTCACCAAAGACAGCTTTGTTAATAAAGGATAATTCGACACAGGATAAGCGTTTCAGCTGCTTCTCAAACCTGAAGCAGTTGCATCGATCAAGCACTCGGAGCCACAAGCTGTAAGTAACCATATAACAGCAAATAATGTAAGTGAAGCTAACGTGTTACGGGTGGCTAGTAGGACCGCTAGCGATAGTTAGCACTAACAACTGGCCTCAAACGCAGGCTTTGTAGAATATCTGAAGATAAAGCCTGTATCGGTCGCGACTGTCCGTGACTCACAGAACAGAAGCTGTAAGTTGCTTTAACTGCATAAGCCAACCTGACGTGATAGCCAGTTGATTGTGGCTGTAGCACAGCGGCTAACGTAGCCAAGTTACTGTTGCTAGTGTTTGTGTCCTAAATATGCAAGAGTGATATCAGGGGAAATTCTACAGAAGGTGTGTGAACATAAACCTCATTTGAAGCTAACTTTTAATACTTGTTTGTAATTTGGATGCTTGGTACAACTGTTCACAGTAACAGAACTTGCTGTCTGTAAAACCTGTATTGCAAGGGTTTGTCTCTGTGGTTATGACCGCTCGGTTACCAGCTACTGCATGTTAGTTTGCGTGCTCTGCTAATTAAAAATGCTCCTGGTTAACTTATATGCAGTAATTCTGATCGGTATGCTTGTGTTACTTCGGTAAGCACCAATGTGGCAGTTTCATCATAACGTTGCCCGATTGTAGCCACTACAGTTAGTGATCGCTTCACTTATCCATGACCGGGATCAGCCGGATACTTCACAAATGTCTGAGCAAGCTCTCTGGTGCTACCTTGAAAGCAATGCGAAACGCAGAAGCTCTACCGGTTTACAAATGATTTCTCTGCACTACCTTGACATAATTTCATCCCCCTTTAGAAATTGTTGTGGCTAATAAAAAGCCGAAAAAGGCGGAGATTAAATAGGTAATTCTTTCCTGTAGAAGTGATCGATTCGCTAGCTCCACATAAGCAACTTGTCCGCGCTAACGGAACTTACGGTCTGCAAAACCTGTATTATGTTCATAACATAACCGAGCTCTCTCTAGCTGTCGCGTACTATCCATACAGCTGCTTTCACATTGGACACGAAACGAATTTTTCGCGCGACAGATTAGCTACATTCAAAGTCAATGCAAAGACGCGAATACAGGCATTATGGGCGCGTTAAGCAGCTTTCACACGGACGCCGAACTAATTTTTTCGCGCGACAGATTACATTCAAAGTCATGACCGCTTATCAGCTACTGCATGTTAGTTCGCGTGCTCTGCTAATTAAAAATGCTCCTGGTTAACGTATACGCAGCAATTATGATTGGTATGCTTTTGTTACTTAGGTAAGCATCAATGTGACAGTTTCATCATAACGTTGCCTGATTTTAGCCACTACAGTTGAAGCTAACCGGAGAGGTGCTGTATGTGTCTGCCGAGTTGGGCTGCAGTTAGACCAGACGTAGGTTTTGCAGAGCTTGAGGTGCGTTTTTGGGTGCTTATGAAATGATCGCTTTACTTATCCATGACCGGGGTCAGCCTGATACATCTCCAATGTCTGGCCAAGCTCTCTGATGCTACCGGTGAAAGCAATAGGGAGGCGCACAGGCTATAACGTGTCCGGTATAACAAACGATTTCTCTGCATTGCCATCGATTGAATATTAAATTCTTTCCTGTAAAAGTAGTCGATTCGCTAGCTCCACATAAGCAACGGTGCACGCAGACGGAACTTACGGTCTGTAAAACCTGTATTATGTTCATGACATAACCGGAGCTCTATCTAGCTCTCGCACACTATCCATAATGCGCCCATTTTCCGCGAGGAAAAGCTGGTCATTCCGAAGCAATAAGTAAACCATTACCACGGGCAATTTCCGAAAAGGCCGTTTAGCCTGGAGCTTTCGCCCCTCCGTCATATACCAGCGCGGAAGCTGTTCGTTTCTCCATGCTAACAACACACCACAGCTATGCACGCGAACCAGCAGGTCCTAATACACACCGAAGCAGTCTATAAGCTGTTGGTCCACTTTTAGCTGCTCCTCACTGTCCATGTTTCCCTCTAAACTCGACCCACCGGATTTCTACGGTCTCCGGTCCACACTTGGGCATGTCGACCCGTTCTACAAATGTGTCTATATGGGGTGGATTCTAGCTTTCCCTGCATCCTAGCTACAGAGTAGAAAAACCGCTGTACTCACCACTGTTGCCGATAGCAAATTCGTGTTTGAGCTGCCAGAGTTTCGCACTGCGTCCTCCATTTTCGCTGTTGCGTTTATTAGAACAAGTTAATTTCATGCGTTAGATTGCAGAATATGCCCGTCGATTCCTTCGGGAGACGCGTCAGTTTCACTCTGGAGCCGGACCAGGAAAACTGCGTTCTGCTGCCTCGTCCCGCCTAGATCCGCCCTCCACAGAGCTGGCCAGTCAGAAGAAAGTGGGCACACGGGGAGTGGGGGCCATAGCGGAAGAGCCACCCCAATGAGGCGTTTCAGGCAGAGACTACTATGGACTACAAATGGAGTTTTTTGAGGATGGCAGTATGGGCGAAATAAGTACCCTTTTTTTACTTTGCACGATCAGGAGTACTCTAGGGGAGTCAAAGACCAAAATATAAACTTGGAAAAATAGCATAATAGGTCCCCTTTAAATAAGCTTAATTGGATAATTGATATCCATTAAGCGACGGGGGAGTGGAGTGAGGAATGTGAAGTTGAGCGTGGCTGGGAATTAGAATTCTGGTGACGCAGACCGTTGTGAGCGAGGTATGGCAATTGTATACATCCTGGTGGACAATCCAACAAATTATTTGGAGTGTAGGATTCTCTGGGGGCCCAGACACTGGTGGTGGGGAATAATATTATTTGTAGGCTTAGGAACTGGCTGGAGAAGGGCCAGGTTTTCTTAATGAAGATTGAAGGAGAGGAGGTGGGTCGCAGAACACGTCAGTACTGATTTGACAGCTGAATGAGCGCAGAGAGAGAACTTTTAAAGTTTGATGGACGCATTTGATTGGTTATTGTGTCGAGTTGTGATTGGTTGAGACAGGAAGAGCTGGCAGAGTACAAGAGCATAATAGGAAATCAGTGCCGGAGTTTTAGGGCCTTTGGAAAGAGATGGTCTTCTTGATTGGAATTCTCGCTAAGCTTCATTTTTGGTGACTTTGGGTATCACATGGTATCCTACAATGTCTGAAAATGAGTCTTGGATATCACTCTTGATCAGTCTTGGACAGCGGCTGCTATTGCGTTTTGCACCCCACGATAGTCGAGTATCCTGAGTAAGTTATCAGCAAAAGTGGATTTGAATTCAGAGACACTGTTGCTGTGTCTAGCTGCCAGCCTTACAATGTACAGTAATGCACTGAGCAAATAAGGATTCTCTGTGTAATTTAGTATTATTTTTTGTAAAAAAAAAAAAAAATGAAATAAAAAAGGTCCATCTTTGAAATTAATTTCAATGATATATTCATCTCTTTCTCATGTAAGTCCAGCGTTATACCATGTGAGATCACATAGTCAGCAGACTTGGTGATGACTCCTTCATTTAGCCTGCTTATGATGCACTGAGTGTATGCTGTTGAGTCAGTTTATGATTGGTTATGTTTATGTCACCAACACTGTGGCCCCAGTTGTTAGAAAGCACTGATGGCTGTTTGCCAAACCTTGAAAGTAGCCTTTTGAGTCCAAACAAAAGAAGTCCACACAAGACAGAGCAGAATTGAGTTTGGTTAACTTTCTGAAACTCAGGGTTTGAATCGTGTTTACACGGCCCTAAATCGTTGTGAAACTAGGTTGTTTTGGTCTTGTTCTCTGGCATATAAATTCCAAAAGATGGAGTGAGTTCTGGGCACTTGAGTTCAAAGTCGTAGTGTGAGATGAGTTGGTGCCGATGCCAGAGGGCTGTTGGCGTTTTGTGAGTTTGTAGCTTCAAAACAGACAGGCAGCAGCCAGTGCAAGTTGTGAGGTAAACAACTAGCCGTTGTGCTCCTAATTACTGGTGTGAGCTCTGGCAAACCCTACTCTTCTCTGCGCTGCAAATGTGATTAAGCAGTCATGGCCAGCATTATACTCTCCATCAAAATTACAGCTCATTAGAAATTATCGTTGGGTTCTTTGGGTTTCTCTTGAGGTGAGGCAGAACCGGTGGTGAATAACCTGTGTGGTGGTCTCTGTTACAGATTTATGGCCCTGTGGCAAAAAGGACTGCAATGGGAGGTTCCCTGCTTGGCAGCTAGGCATTGTAATGTCATCTCCAGCACATATAGCCTTCCCATTGTTTCTCCTGGCTCAGTTCACTTCCTGTTACATTTCATCTAAAGACCTTAAGGAGCACAAGAACGTTTCTTGTGGAGTATATGAGGAGTGTATGCCATGCAGTCCGTCTTTGCCATCATTTTGGATGCTGTTGAAAAGGCATCAAGCGCTGTCTGGCCCTGAGCACTCCAAGGCTCTCGGTCTGTATGACAGTTCATCCATAATAACTGTGAAAAGGGGGAAAATACTAATTTCTGTGGAATAGCCTCAAAAGAACCTATTCAGACTTTGTACTGTTCATGTCTGCCATACCTTGTTGTGATCATGGGCTATTTGAGTCTTAATTTGAATAGTGGTATAAACCGGTCTGACCATTATGAATTGCCTACACTTGTGCTCTAATGTGCTGTTCAGCAGTTGCCTTAGTGTTTTATTTGCTCAAGATCATGTAGCATATTAAGAACAATAAAAGGAAAACTGAAATACAAAAACAGTAGCGCTTCCTCTAGCCGATAGTAGACAGCTTTTATGTGTTTTTTTTTTCTTGAGACGAGGCTCAGGAGAACAGGAGGCAGATGTATGATCAGCTGTGGTCTGAAAGGGCCACATCACAGAGATGATGAAAAAACGGTGGGCGTGCCAGACCAGGAAGCTGTCATTAAACGGTGCGTCTGGAAGGAACGCCACTGCGGAGTCTCCGGCTGTAAAAAAATGGACCATGCTTCAGAAAGCCCTGCAGTTTCAGGGCAGTTTACTTTAGTGAGAATTAATTGAGTGGACATTTATGCGTGTGGGGTTCCCTTTTAGGCCTGATGATGACCTGGCGCATGCTTCCAAGGAAAGTTTGTGCAAGTAGGGTTTAGGGAAGCCTTTATCGCAAAATCTTGCTGATGTTGGGTCGTAATTGGCCAAATTTGGAATTAATTTTCCTAACTGGTTCATATATTTGTGAGTGCTGAAGTGAGCAAGTTGTCATGGGTAGGGAGGAGATTAGCCCAGTTTTTTTGGAGTCGTTTGATGTGCAGCCCAACTGCACTTAAGCAGCCTAAAAATAACTGCGAAAAACAGCCAATAGTACAAGTTAATTTACTGTAAGGTTTGAAAGACCTTTCTGTGAAAGTAAATGTACTGAAAGATAGAATCATAGCTGTTAAACCTTAGAACACTTGGCGCACTGGAAGCACACTGCTGCATACATGGTGAGAAATGATAGCTCATCAGCTGTGTACTTAACTTATAATTGCCACTTATTTTTGAGGTATACTTATTTTGGAGGTATGCTATTTTGACTTAAGACCTATAATTGACTTCTTGTAGGCTATTTTCATACGGAGTAGACCGATCTACATGGCAAACTGGAAGCGTGTGAGAGGACTCCAAGGAAGGATCATTGTAAATGATGTTCTCATGATGAGTATTAGACAATAATACTATGATGCAGAGATATTTGCCTTCGTGTCTAAAGCCGCTTTCACACTGGATGCGAAACGAATTTTTCGCACGTCAGATTACATTCAAAGTCAATGCAAAGACGCGAATACACGGTACACTTTGAATGAAATCTGTTGTGCAAAAAATTTGTTTCACGTCCAGAGTGAAAGCGGCTTTAGTCCGTGTGGATGTTTTTTCTGCCACACGAAACTTCTGCCTTGGTGTGCAAGCTTACATTAGAACCCATGAAATAAGATTCTATAAATATCTATAATCCGCACAGAAATTTGCGCTTGGTGTGAATGGGCCTTAAAGTGGATTGGGGGATTCTACTCCCATATCTCTCACCTACCGCTTCTGTTGAGCCCCTTTAAGATGGAATTGAAAGGTTACACTGTTATAAACTGGCACATTTTTGCCAGTTATTTTAACTGGCACCTCTTTTGCCGGTTATTTTAACTGTAATTTTATGATCAGTTTATAACAGAGGTTCCGTGTATGCTAACTGTAAACCACAGTTAAATGCGCGCAGGACTCTACTTAAAGTTAAAATAACAAGGAGACAATGCGTAAACTTCAGTGTTAAATTCAGTGTAGGAACTGGTGATGTAGTTGCAGACCCTTTCAGGAAGATTGGTTATGCTACTGCAGTGGTTCCCAAACTCAGTCCTAGGGCCCCCCTGTGGATGTTGGTTTTTGTTTTGATCATAAATGTAGTTGTAGGATTTTAAGAAACTGTTAATTTCTCTGTTAATTACATGCATTCATGCTGGGAACGGTTATTTATACCCCTTAGCCTCATTCTGAGGTATCTATACATGTCATGAGGAACAAAAATTTCTGTATCTCCATTGTTTAGTATTTAAGACAACTGCAAAAAAAGAGGAAAAAAACTGCAATGGGTGGGCGATAGACCCGAGCCCAGACACCAAGTGAAGCAATAAAGCAGAGTTCATTAGCAAAAGCAATTTTAAAACCAGCAGAGGTGAAAACCAGGTGGGCAGAATGAGGTACAAAAGTGCTATCCAAAATCAGAGTCAATTACAGGCAATGGCTTTTATTCAGGCAGACTGGATGGACAACACGGGGCAGATGCAAGAAATGGAAAATCAGGGCAAACAGGGTCAAAAAACTTATCATGCAGGCAGGCACTTGGAATAGTACAACGCTGGAATGGAATCAACATGACAAACTTGCGGTGAAACAGAGAAAGGCAGGGACTAAACTGACCATGAGTAACAATGGGAAATGGGTGCAGAACAGGTGTGACGAATGAACGTATTGAACGGGGAAGTAACAAGACTGATTGAGTGATAGTGAATGAACAAAAGGAAACCAAAACCAACGCAGACAGTCGGAATGCTGGAAAAGCTAATTAACACAGACAGAATACACGGAAGGAACAGTTAAAGAGAAGCACGTGGACCCAAAAAAACGGAGATAAACATGGAACTGAAGTGACACAAGCATGAGAAAAACAAATGCAACAAAAAGGCACAGGCTAATTGTAGCCCCTGGACGAAGTTGGATTACTCCTTGGCTACTATAAATTCATGCTTGTCGTCTCCTCCGCTGCCGCCGCATCCGCATCCGTAGGCCCTTCCTTGTGGACGCTGCACAGACTGTAATTTTTGACCGATTACTTTCATATTTGGTATGGACGTGTTATACTTCACTTATGACATCTATCGATTTTGATTGCCATAGTGACAGTATTGGCCGAATTGTGCGCTACTAAGGGGAGAAGTGAGCTTTCGGGGGCTACACCCATGTGGTCGCGGCCACCCGACCTGTCTTGTTAACTAAGAAGGAGAAACAGCATAATGAGGAGCAGGGCCAGGCGAACAGAGGGAAACGAAAACAAAAAACCTGGACAATCAACAAATTAACTGACACAGATAGACACAGAGCACAGATAGGAAATAAAACAGACACGTAGAAGTGACAAAATAAAAGATCAGACGAACACTGTCAGTAAACAATCAGTATGTTCCTAACTGGTGAAACCATGGACATATGGTTGTGAAAACAAACAGTCTGTTAGGCAGACAAATGATAGAGTCAAACCTGTTTTGTGCCATGTTTACACAAACAGGTTTAAGAAAGTTAATTTTCGAAGAACATTTTGTGTCTGTGAGCATGTAGTTCCCTCATATACACAGGTTGTCAGATGTTTTCCAAGGACCGTTTTGGGCCTTCTGACGGAAATGAATGGCAACCCTGCCATTGGCGTGGGTCTTGATTAGCCTTTGGCAGGTAACGGTTGGGGACTCCATGCCTTGTTCTGAGTGGGACTTTCCAAAGACGAGCAGCAAGGGAAATTAAAAAAGCTAAATCAAAATTAAATAGATGTACAGAGGAGGCAAGAGCCCAGCCAACCCAGAGGCTCTACCTCATGGTTTTGTACCGGGGCCATGCGGCTGAAATTGAATTTGCTCTGTCCTTGGATTTAATAGATTAAAAGCCTGGACCTTATTGGATTAGGCATTTCCATTAGAAATGGAAGATGTGTTGTTGTGAAACCCCAAAAGCGTTGTAGATCGTTCTCGCAGCTTTCTGTTTTTTTTTGCTGTTTTATTCCCTTCTCAGCACCAGTACCCCCTTCCTCCAAGATCTTTTCATTAGTTCATACATTACCGCAGCTGGATAAAGCTCATGGCGATTGTGACTCAAACACCAATGGAGAAATTCTCTCCATGTTACAAACTGAAGTCTTTACCATGTATTTGCTTCAGGGTGACTCAGCTGCGGTTGTTTAGCAAATTAAAGGTCCCCAGTTCAGTTTGAGCAGAACTGGTGTTCATAATGAGCATTGTTTGACTTTTTCTGCCAGTACACGTTGCATATACTTTCCGTGTTAGCTGACGAAAAAGCCGGAGGATATTACACTTGTGTGATTTTGAGTAATGCAGGTCCAGCCATTAGGGCTGTTCTGTTTAACAACACTTTGTTATCACTTTTGGTATATTAATCGCATATGCTTGTAATATGCAGTCTTCATTTATTTAACTGATATTTAGCCCTTTAAAGGGTTGTGCTAGACAGATGTGAGCTGCAGCTGTATTTCATTGGATTCGATTGTTTCACTCTCTTGAACTGAGAACAATGCTGCCTCATGGCGTTGTAATACTTAATCCCCTGTAGCTTTTGTAAGTAATTGCGTGATTTTCTCTCTTTCTCTATTGCTCTTTATCTCACTCTCTCACTCACGCTTTCTCACTCACTCTCTCCCCTCCTCTCTCTCTGGCTCTGTTTCTCTCTCTTACACTCTCTCTTTTCTCTCCTTCTCCCTATGTCTTGGGCTCTCTCACTCACTGCATTGTTACTGCAGTTGGGTATGTGACAATGGCAATGTCACTGTAGGGGTTATTGGATGGTCCCCTTGTGGGTCGGTTAACATCACAGGACATTTTCCTAGCAAAGGAATGGATTTTAAGTTGTAGTTAGTTACAGAATATGGTGATTTAAATTGATAAGTTTCCCCTTTGATACAAATTCAGGTAATGGTCTCAGTTCAGTATACATCTTGCTTTGAAATTAAATTATTTTAACCTTTGCTCCTGTACGCATTATATTTTTTGGATTATTCCACTTAAAGTTTGCCATACTGGTTTCCGTTGCTGTTGAACTTTCTTCTGGGAATAATTTCACTGTATTATTTTGGACCCTTGCAGAATTAAGTTTGCAACTTTATAAGATTACTTTGTCCCGATTTACAACAATTCAATTATTATTTTACCCGTATATTTATATGTGAAGCATTTAAGTTACTTATTCATGTCTCTTTGCCTAAGGTCAAGTACTTCCAATACCTCACATTGTTTAAGGTGGTGCACACTTGTGTACTGGAAGAAAGTAACGTGTTGCGGAGTGTAAGTCCTTAAGTTGTGTGTACTGTCCTGCCATGTTGGTGTTGATAAGAGGAGTCTTTAACCAAAATGTAGTCTGCTTGTTACCCACAGCAGAAAGTGACTGGTGAATGCTACTCACTAAATAATCGGGTTCAAGATATTGAACTGAACATCTGACCCTGATCTGTTGAATTGCAGGTGTTAATATTGTGTCTCGCTGCTGGTGCATGACAGATACAAATGTGACTCCCTCCTCTTAATTTAGAGTTTTGACCTCGGTACGGTTGACGGTTGAAATGTCCTTGGCTAGTCCGTCGCTAACGAGCTGATCCAGCTCTGAAGATGAATTAAAATGATTTCGCTCAGTGCTCCTCATGGCAGCCCTGCTGGTGTTGCTGACTGAGAGGTGCAGACAGCACAAGGGAGAAGCAAAAAAGTAGATAAATCACACCTATTTTAATGCGACAAAAACAATGCCCCAGAATCATAATCAGAATCATATGAGCGGTGGCTTTGGTTACAGAATCAGCACAAGCCACAAGACAGTCATGATGCCTCCAAATTGCATGAACCGTCACGTTAATCCGCAAGACAGTGGATTAACGTGACGGTTCATGCAATTTGGAGCCATCATGACTCAGTTTAGGCTACTATGATAAACATTAGCCGACTTGTCTTTGTTCTGTTGTCCGTATGGCTTTAAAAACGTCTCTGCACAAAGACACACACACACACGCACGCACACACACACACACACACACACACACACACACGCTGACTTCACTCACTTCACGTATACTGAAACCCCTGCTGACCTTAATGTTATTCAGATGCATTGCCAGGTATGATTTTAGTGATGTCTCATTGTGGTGACAACGTCTTGGGGAACGCATCAGTTTGGACCTCCCGTCTTCCAGATTGAGAGGTTTTTTGGCAGGTCTGTTGGAAAGATGTCAACTGCTTTCTGTTTCATTAATATAAGCAAAAATAACGACATCAACACAATTAATAATGGCAGAAATAATAACACTTAACTTTAGGGGTTCATTTATTAACATTAGTTAATTCAGTAATAAGCATTAATGAACTGTTAATTATGAGTTAACTAATTCGTTTGATAATCATTAACTGATGATATCCATATAAACTAAGGTGAATACATTGTTGAATAGTTTAATAGTTTGAAGTGTTACTCAGATGTTTTCAACTTCACAATTAGGGTGTCAAAGAGCATTAATAAATTGTTAATTACATCATGCTTATTGAGCACTTTGATACACTGATAATTAGCTGCTAGTTAATGCTTACTTCTGCATTAAAGAATGACGATTAATTTGCCATTAATGTGAAGTTTTACTGAATAATGCTGGGATGAATATGAAGGGCCTACAGAATACTTTGCTTATTAGCAGTTTTGATGTGTGAAAATGCGCTGGGTCATGCGATCAGGATATGCTTTTACCCATGATGCATCTCTCACACGAGGGGGAATGAGGAGGAAGAATGCTGGCTAACCCGCGTGCCCTGAAATCAGTTGGGTGTCTGTTTTACGGCTTGTGAGGGGAAATTAGTGTGTGTGTGTGTGTGTGTGTGTGTGCGCGCTATGGGGGAAGGGCAGGGGGTGTGTTGAGCTAATCAGAGGTGGGCAACGAGGGCCATATATGTCCCTGGTTTTCACACCAACTTCTGGCCTTTATTTAGTTGATAATCTAAATTAGCTAAACTATTTCTGAAATCTGACATTTCAGGCGCATTTCTTTAAATTATCATGAATGGCCAACAAAGACTGTTCTCATCTCCCCACATAAAAATGTTTTCTTTAATCCAATCTTTGCACAAATCTATATTTGTGTATGCAATCAATTAACTCAATTAGTCAGGGTAATTGATAGAAATAAAAACCTGCATACACACCGGCCCTCCAGGACCAGGATTGCCCACCCCTGGGCTAAGCTCAAACTGCGTAGTAGCCCTAGTGTTGATTCCCACTGGTGAAAATGTGATTAGTGCTTGGGAGAAGTACTGGGTGAGGCCTTCTCTACGGAAGCTGGAGGCACAGATTGCTACAGATTGCCACCCCAGCTGCTACCTTGCAGCTCCCCTCCCTACCTGGGTTTATGGCTTTATATCTTTATCTCTTCCTTGCCCGAGGTCAGGCACTCTCTGGCCAGGGGTGGGTGAAAATCCCTACAGAGGGGTTCCAAGCAGGGGCTCTACCTCACCTGGTGAATGAGGAGACCCAGCTGGGCTTGGGGAGAGCCATGGATTCACCTGAAGCATCATTCATGAAAGGAAGAAAATTACTCTCTTACTCTCTCTCTCTCCATACAGGTATGACATCTGCACTTACAAGAACAAACCCTGTGGCACCTTAGGTAAGGAGGAGTGCTTTCCTAATTATACATTCTTTTCTCTTACGAATTCTCGTACACACTCTTCTCTCGTATGAATGCTTGTATAAAATTTATTGTCAAACAAAATGGCCGCGCAGATTTCAGCATGGCAAAAACACACTCTTGTTTTTGAAGAGGAATGTTGAAAAACGTGTGGTTGTCAAGAGCAAAGAATATACCATCAAAAAAAAACGCTTTGTGTGTGTGGTTATGTGAGCAAATGAAGGTGATGTAGCCTTTTTTTTTTTTTTTTGGACAAATAAGCATTTCAGATTTTAGTCGTTAGCTCCTGCCTTGTCGAGGCTAGGTCGTTTTCTCTTCCTGTTCACACTACTCTGTTCTGAGGTCTGTTCTGAGGCCTCCTCTACCTCCCTCCCCTGTAGCTGCAGCTGGGAGGTTTGGCACGAGCGAAGCGCTAACACGGCACTGCCACCTCAGGCTCTCTGAGCTCCGGTTTCACTGCCTGCAGGTCCTGCCTTTTGGCCTGTGTGGTGTTCGAGGTGTTTATGCCTCCCTGGGGCTTGTAGTGTGGGGTGGGGGTGAGATGGAGCAGGACCGGGCATTAAATTAGCCTGCAGAGCTAAATTAACTGCACTCGTAGGCAGAAAAGAACGAGAGGCGGAATGGACGAAGGTTGAGAAATGTTGCAAAAAAGGCAGGTCAGAGTACTTTAAAGAAGGGAGATCATGGATAGAAGAAAAGGAGGGAATTTGCACGTGAATTTGGATTCATTTGAGGGCTAAAGGATTGGTTGGAGAGGAAGACAGAAGGTGTGAGAAAGTAAAAGCGAGTGGAAGGTGTGAGAAGAGAGAGAGAAAAAAATCAGGTCAGTAAAAAAGTCATTGAGGGATAGAGAGAGTGTGGGTAAGGGTGAATTAGGTTTCCTGGTGAAAATTAGGTTAGACTTGAGGAGACGGTAAAAAATGTGAATGAGTGAGGCAGAGAAATGCCAAGAAGGACAAAGAGAGAATGAAGGTTGGAGAGAGATCGTGAGAAAGATAGAGGGCCTGAAAGAAAGAGAGGGAATTAAAGCGGACTGCGGGGAATGTCAGAGCCCTGTCTTTGTGGAGAAAGGCCATCTAAGTAAAGCAGTACATCTCAGAAGTAATATTGTGACTCCGGGGGTGGTTTGAAAGGTTGAACGCATTCGTCAGATTCCCACCGTGGCTTTAATTGCCCCGGCATCTGCTTTGCTTCCTCATGCAACAGACTCTTGCCCTCCTCTCCTCCCCCTCCTTCCCCTTACCCCCCAGGCACCCAGCGGGATCATGATCTAGGGTCAGCGCACTGGCCTCTGAGGTCAAGGGGTAATCCGGCAGCGGAGACAATACATATGCGACCTTTCAGTAAAAAAAAAAAAAAAAAAAAACCCTGGAGGCAGAGGTGGTGCGGAGGTGGTGCGGGATGGTGCGGGGGGGCAAACACCTCCAGGGCTGGCTTTGAAAGCCAGTAGCCTCTTAATCGCGAGTCAGCTCTTGCCTACTTGGGTCTGGACGTTGATCCCGCTTCTGAGTTACAGACACAGATAGACTATCGCTCCGGCACCACCCCACCCCCTCGTCCCCTGCTCCAACCCCACCTGTGGTCTGAGCTGGCGTCCGGTGTCTCACAAGGCCCTTCGGGTTAGGGTTGGGGACACTTTGACCCCTGCGCTCGGGGTTCTTCCCTCCCAGGGTTTGATGAATGGCGGGGTCTGGTTTTCCCTTCCTCCTGAGTGGGTGCTGCTCCACTGAAGAAAAATACCTGTCCTAACAAGTGTATTTGTCTTTTTACGAGACGTCAGGGCCGCTTCGTAAACGATTGCGCCATGCTTTGCACAGCAGTAATGCCAAGCACTGCCTTGGTAAGATTCTTTATTATTCATAAATGAGTATTGATGAACCATGAACCTGAGCAAGCGAGCTCCCCTCTCTTGCCCTCAGGATTTGTGCCCTCACTCCTCCACTCAATCATTTTTATATAACAGAGACTTTTGCCCTACTATCTCAAAAAAATACCGCCTGCTACTCCTCTGTTTTTGGGATTATTGCCACAATTCCTGAAATGAATGTCAAATGTATTTGAAATTCATTTTAGAATATTAAAATGTTTTGAAAGTATATCCCAGAGTGCAGCACTGTTAAGACAATATTTACATGTTGGAAAATAAAGCAGCCTTCTCACATCTGCACTGGCTGCAAATTATGGAATTTAATGTGTTTGGTTATAACAATGTTTATATAAACATTACGCTGTTATGTCATGGTAAGGTAGAAAATCAGCAAGATTTTTATGTGTGGTTGCAAAACACTAGTTCATGCTTTTCAGAGAAGTTTCATGACCTCTCTATCCCGCGTTGCTCTCTGTCCTAGAACGAGGTGTTATTCTCGGGAGAGAGCTGGTCGTAATCTATTTTAATGCCTTGAAAATGGCAAAAATTCACTAATACACCTCATAGAATACTATCAATCCTTATTTCATCCGTCAAAAATATTGGTGACCATGATTATCTAGGTGTAAGTCTACGTAATAAATTTCAGTATTTAGATTATAGCATACGGTATTAATGATTTTCAGTGGCTTCATACAAATTTAGCAAGACGCTTTTTCGGGACAGATTGTTTGTGTTCTCATAATTATGATCTAATGTATGCGAGACAGAAAGAGGGACATATACTTTGAATGTAATATCTGAAATTATGCGTAATTGTGTCTCTTCGGATAAGTTTGTTAATTTGGAAACTTCTGTTCAAAAAACCATATTCCTTTATGTGTCTTGTAACTCAGGTTTAAATATCCGTTTACGGTTAAAAAGGTGGAAAACCACAGTTGTACACTGGAAAACTTTATCGGCCTCTATCCCCTCCCATATATTGCCCTCTCACATTCCTCCACCAGTTCATTGTCTGCCCCTGAGACATTTCGATGCTCTCTGTATACCCCTCCCTTCTGGGCTTTCTATCATTTTTGACTGTCTTTTCCTCCCAGACAGTCAAAAATGTCTGGATCATATTTACATTATATCTTAACTGCCAACTACACAAAGGTACTCACACGCACACATGCATTCACAATAACAAACAGATAAACCCTGGAGCGTATAAACACATCCGTCTGCGGACACCAGGTACTAGCACATGCATGCAGACATGCAGAAGTACATGCACTCACACATATAGGCACACACACATTCACATACACACACACACACACTCACACACTCGCACACACATGCGGAAGCTCTTAAGCTAACTCCAACCTGTTCAGAATTTTCTCATTCTGTCTGCGTCGGAGTCATGCAGGGTAGCGCCCAGTTGTCAGTTAGCTCTTCATGCCTGTGAGAAATGACCTGCATACCACACCTGACACCGTGACGGGGGTTTGCGGAAGTAACCCGGGAGACACCTGGATTTTGGCCCTCTCTCCTTCTCCACTCTGGGGCATGGTGACCTCAAACACCCCCCAGCACCCCTACGCCCCAAGACCCCTGTTAAGGATGTCGGCTCTGTCTTTCTGTAGCCTTGAATGCACATGTGCAGGCTGACATTAGTTGCTCTGCATGGCCTGTAGTGCCCCACCAGTAGGTAGGAAGTCCTGAGGTCAGAGGGTAAGAAGTGCTATGTCTTTCTTCCATCCGTGAATTCGGCCTGCAAATTTATATTAATTAAACTAGGGCTGGGCTACATATCGATATTATATCGCAATATAAGATATAGTCTAGGATTTTGGGTATTCTAGTATTGTAATGTGACATAAGTGTTGTCTTTTCAAGTTTTAAATGCTGCGTTGAAGTGAAGGGATACAGTTTTATGCACCAGTTAGGCTCTGACATTCTGTTGCCTGCACCTGCCTGGTCATCATTTTCACAGTATTAACTTTTTATCAAAAATCGAATTGTGTAAATATTTTGTGAAAGTGCCAATATTTATCCCTGCAATATCACCACAATATTGATATTGAGGTATTCGGTCAAAAATATTGTGATATTTGATTTTGTCCTTAACCCATACCCTACGGCAAGCCGCTGCCAACGGTGCAGCGAATTCTACCATTCCCTATGGTAAGCCGGTGCCAGTGGCGCGGATGACCATTCGCAGTCCGATGAAAACATGAAATCAGTTGACGATCGCGGGCCACCTGTACTTCAAATACTTTATATTGTGTAATTTTCGGGAAAAGTATTCCGTACAAACGCGACAAATTTATATAAAAGTATTCTGTAGGGAATGAGTTAAGTTATAGCTAAAGAATTAGGTCAATTTGTTAACCCTTGTGGTTGGAACAACGTAAGAGGTGAAGTTTTACTTTTTATTGACCTTGATTGTCGTGCAGTACTCCCCACTGTCCTCCTCTCTCGTGCACTACAGTGCCCCATGGTGCCCAGGCCCCAGGCAGACAGCACACAGTCCAGGTTCTTAAAACATTCGGGCACCAGACTAAGCTGAACCGCCTATTGGGGCGAGCCATGTGGAAACATTTAGAAAAATCAGCATAGATTTATTGTTTCCTCCAGTGTTCTGAAATTGGTAGAAACTCTTAATGTGGATGTTCATTTTCACTAGCTTTGAGTGGTTTTTCAGCGCAGATTTATACACATGCAAGTATTACGCAATAGCCCCAAGCGGTCGTGACAAACTGAGCTGCGATTTGTATAAAGGAGTTGGGTCAATTTCAATACCAATACTATGTGGGTCTCTGCTGTTTGCACAAGAAGGCACTCATGTAATTAACTTTCTTAGTTGGCTTTCATTAAGGCATTTGCCTTTGTTTTGTAGACATTGATAAAGCAATAAATGGGTTCGTTATTTAGTTTATTAAAGAACTTTATTTGGTGAGTTTATATAGCTTGAAGAGACTTAATATGCTTTTCGTGTTTTTATCTTTCTTTGGTGTTTTATGTAGTGTATTGAGTATGAAAAAGGGTTATAAGTTCAAAGTCCACCCAAGAGCCGAGAAATTCTTGCTGATAGGAAAAACCTAGCCAAAACTGTGCAAAAAACCTCGATTTCGTCCAAATGTTTCTTACTGACCATAGAGACATCACCATGGCCATAGGGCGGGCTAGTTTGACATGCCCTAAAACAGGAAGTTATAGAAGACTGCCTTGCCCCTGCCACCCCTAACTCAGACCGCCAGCCTGGAAGAGTTCAGATCTACTATTGCCATGCCGAGAAGACAGTGTTTTTTATCAGCAACTATGTTTCTGGAAATTCCAAATATCGCCTTGCACGACCTCATTTAAATGACACTGCCTCTCCCATTCATGTCATCTAATTTACATCTGAACATTTGAAATAGAACAATGCCATCCAGATCCAATTGTTCATCAAGTTGAATGTATCGCTGGCAGGGAGTGATCAGGTAGTTATTGCAGCTAGTAAAAAACGGGTTGAACTTAACACTTTGTCTGCGCACGATTTGTAAGTGGTGAGGAGCGTATGAGCTTCATTTTGTACGTGCACTGTTTAGCTTTGTATTAATTTTCTCTTTTTGAGCATCCATCCACGCATAAGAATTGTTTCATCCAATCAAAATTGCATAAGATACATCTCTTTCTTCCTCTTGCTCTCTCAGCCTCTCTCTTTCTTTTTTACCATCTCTCTGTGGCCTTGAAACGGCAAAAACATCTATATATTTAAAAAAAAAAAAAAAAAAAAAAAGGAAAATGTTTTCTTAAATTCCCAGTCCTGGCTCGCATTACTAGGTGGTCCCTAGTTACCAGAAGTAAAATTTATAAATCTAACCCCTTGTCTAGACATTTTCCAACTTCGACTGCAGTTCAAAAAAATATTAATGTCTAGCCGGCGATGCAGAACTCCCCGTGGTGATTCAGGGAACGACTTTAAGTTAACTTTTCGCCAACTCCTCAGTCAGTGCCACGGAGGTTGCTGTGAAGAATCCAGGCTTTTATGGTGGGGGCTTTTAAGAACACTGCTCTTTGGCCTGAAAGGTTCTGTATCATTGCGGCTGTGTTTTATTGTTTGTGTGCGTTTGTGCATCTGTTTGTCTGCATTCAGGTCTGGCTTCAGTGGCTGGAATGTGTGAACCGGAGCGGAGCTGCAGCATCAACGAAGACATTGGTTTAGGCTCGGCGTTCACCATTGCCCACGAAATTGGCCACAAGTGAGTACATACGTGCGACCTCACTGACCTTCTGCTCAAGGTGACAAAATGGCTATTGAAAACCCCAGTTTGCCACTATAACCCTGCTGTTTGGGCTTCAGAGGCCGATAAGCACTAGTTGTGTTGTTATTGTTACGACAAAAAAAGTGCTAACATTGTCAGTTGTCCAACCAGGGATCCATAACTACACTGGCAACAAATAACACACTTATTTTACAGTGTTTATTTGTTTTAAAGTGAGCTTTTGAGACTGGCCTGACCCTGGCTGCCCTTGAATTTTCCCCATAATGCATCAAAGGAGCATGTCAACAGAAGCAAGAAAATATGGAGTTTCCAGTTCATAGAACACGATGTCCGGTTTTGTTCAAATTAGGTCTCTGAGACACTTATCATTGTGGTCATATTGAGAAACAGAATAGTTTTAGTTAAACAGCGTATTGCTTACCTGTGCAATCTCCTCATTTCTAGTCACTTCACTTAAAGTAGTTTCTCCACAGACTGTCATTCTTGATTTATTTGGGCTTTAACAAAAGCATGTTTTTCTCCCCAAAAATGCATTTTTACTATAAATAAATGATTTGTATGGCTGGTATAAAAATATTTTAAATAATTGAAGGGCCTAGTGCTAAAAGTACTTCAGTCAAATTTCCACTCAGCGTTAGGTAAGGATGGGAGAACGCCTTTTGTATTTACCAAAGTCCACTGCCTCAATTTTTTTTCCTCGAAATAGACATTTTGTGACTTAAGCACATTTAGCACTAGCCTCTTTAGGCAGTAATTTACCTTGAATTCTAGCTTTATCCCCTTCTCGCAGCATATTTGGTATACACATTGTCTGCATTAAAATCTTAGACGTTAGACATTTGACTCAGCACATTTTTTAAACATATCAAATGCACATAATTCTCCCGTGCTTGGTAGTGTTGAAATACCTCATGCATTTGTCAACCTGAACATAAAGCAAAATAATTATAATGTATTGGTATACGGATCCCCTCTCCTGAGTTCACTGAGATGGTGATCTCCACTGTTACGTCTCCTGTCTGCCTCGCTTACCAGGCAGAAGAAAAAGTACTGATGCTTTTTTGTTTCAAAAAAATCCAAAATTTTTGCTCCACTGCTGATTCACTGCTGGATTGGAGGGAAATGTCATTAAGGTTATCCATGGAAAAACACAGAGAAATTGTGTGATGTGGTTAGACTGGTTAAATGCATTAAAACTGATGTGCGCTTTCAGGCTGTACTAGAAAGTATGATTTGAGCACTGGATGTGATGGGTCTGTGTGTCTTTTAAAAATCATGTATGGATGAATGGAAGAAAAAAAAAGATTCCTTGTTTTCTTTATTGCAAAACCAATGTCAGAGCTACTCTTGAATACTGTAAGAACCTATTTGAGCCAGGATCATAGTGGTCATGGGTGACTCTCATTCATTTGTGTTCATCAACATTTGTAATGCTGTGGATATTCTTTTTTGGGTAGAATATTCGCAGTTTTTGAGGCAGAGAAAGTAATCTCCTCCATGAAACCTTGATTTATAGCGGAGTTGATTTCCATTCCCCTGCTCTTTTGTCCTCTGACGTTGTTGGTCCCACCCTGCAATTAGAGATAGACAGGTAAGTGCAAGGGTGGTGATTAGCACTTTCTCATTCACCCACAGATCCAGACAGCCTTTGACCTTTAACCCCCACCCCATCCCCTCCACACAGCTGTTTCAGAGTCGAGGCAACCCCCCACCCCGAACACCTTTTACAGCCTGGTCTAACAAGACATTCTCCGCCAAAGCTGTAGCCATTATCCTGCCATCCTGAATGGCCCATGGGTCAGCACTAGATTTAGCCCTGGTCCTCATTTGAGTTTGACGTGGTAGACGGGAACAGACAATATGAGGTGTGTGACTTGCCTCTCTCGCTCTTTTTGTCTTTGTCCTGTGGTAGTTTCGGCATGAACCATGATGGGATCGGCAACTCGTGTGGGACTAAGGGTCACGAGGCTGCCAAGCTAATGGCAGCGCACATTACGGCTAACACCAACCCGTTCGCCTGGTCCGCCTGCAGCAAGGAATACATCACCAGCTTCCTGGAGTAAGTGGGGGAGGGCAAGTGTTTGAATGGGAATGCGGTTGCTGGCAGCCCTTTTATATTCACCCATTTATGGCCATTTTACTGCCAGGGTGCAGAATAATCTTTGAAAAAGTATAAATATTGGACCTTAGGTTGGTATTATCAAAACGACTATGAGCCTAATTCCGTTATTTAACTCGTAATAGCTTAAACCTTGCCATACCCCTCTTTTTGAATTTTTGATTTATTTGAGTTTGTGTTGTGATGCAGTTGTAGGAATGACTCAGCCTGCCTGAACATGCTGTTTGATCATGATTAAAAAAAAATACAGTTCTGTTTCTATGCTCCCTAACAAACTACAAAAAAAAAAGTGGTGACCGCACTTTGGGTTAGTCTGTGGTCTGTTAAGACGAACGGTGGAAAGCTGCCCCAGATTTACATGTACGACTGCAACACACACACAGACGGAGACAGTGGGAGTAGGGATAGCGTTCAGGGAAAGATTTTATCAGTATTGCATGGATATGAGTTGGCTTTTCACGAAAAAGAGGATAGCCCTCCTTTTCTTTTTCTTTATTGGAGAGGGGTAGGTAGAGAAAAATTCAGATGGCGATCGGTTCACAGTGCTGGGAGCGCCATCGTGACATGGCGCTTGTGTCAATTTATGCAGCTTAAGAGTTGAACAACTCTATATATTTAAAAAATTCTGAGATGACTAATACAGCTTACATTCAATCCATTCACACTGCTAGAAGTCTTATCAAAGCAATTCCGGACACTTTTCGGAGATAAGTTATATAACAGCGATGGCCCCTGCTGGAAAGCTAGCCTCCTATCTATGACTTACTGACTGAGCTCTTTATCTTTCATGCTACATTAGTACCATGCAGTCTCTTCTCATTTAGTGTTGATAATCAAACTAATAACAGTAGGAATAAGGGTAATTGCACTTTGGAGATATTTTTAGCTCATTGCTTGTGATATACCTTTTCCGTCATTCCGATTAGACACGTAATAACGGAACCTTGTTGAGGCATTGGATGAAGTCTCCTCCCCGCTCCCATCACCTGGATCTACATATACGCTGTTAACCCCGATAGTGTGGTGAACTCAAATGTTTTGTGGAAACCTATTACCTCATAAAATTGTGTAGGACAACTTATTGCATTGTGTGGAAGGAACTTAAAGAAAATAAGGCAAAATTACGTTTTACATGGTTTTTTTTTTTTTTTGGTTTTTTTTTTTTTGCTGTGAACACAAGATCATTAAGTTGGCATACTCAATTTTTTTTTAGGTAATCGGTTTCCACAAAACATTTGAGCTCACTTGTCAGGGTTTATAGTGCTGAGTATAGACTTAATGAAAAGCTGATGGTCAGGCCCTACAACTTGTACCATATAAGCAGTACTGTACCGAGGAACGTTAAAGAAAGAAATTATTTAATTCCATTGTGAAAATGCTGTTAAATTTCAATAATGAGGCATACTTCAATGCAATAGCAATAATATTCATAATTCAGTAACAATGTCATAGTATTGTGATGGAGACACATGCACTCCTGTTGGGGGAATCAGTGCATGACTTGATACTGCCGTTGGTACCACAACAAATCATCTGCAAAGCCATCATTCCGCGCATTGTTCAGGGTTACGGAGACCCAAGTAAAGTATTCTGTTTCTTTTTAAATTAGGCCTCGGCTAGTCCAGTTTGACTGGGGCCATCTAAATGCACTCGTAAAACAGGAGATTTTGATCAGAGTGAAGTTAATTAAGGGTCATGTTGTGGCCATGGTTTCATGGCTAAGATTCACCAGAGGAGAAGCGTAGCCTTTGGGCGTATGAAATTGAATTGAGGAAGTAATTGCCATGGACTTTACAATTTACTGCAGGCCCTGATGTTTTGAAATGAATTGTGGTGACAACTGTAATAATGTGGACGGTGATCATAATGATTGATATTGAATTGGGGTTGAAATGGTGCATCTTCATCTTTGATGAGTTCCCTGCAGTCAAGTGTATGTTGTAATGCTCTGCAAATCTTGAGATGAAACCAGCTCTGCACGTAATTTTTTCTCTGAAAAATAAATTAAGAAGAAAATGTAGATTGCACAGCTCCTGTTTACCTAATATTGCCCTTCCTCTAATAACTTTGTCTACAAAGGCAGTCTAAAAAGACCAGCAGTCCTGACCAGTTTGTAGAAAATTTTCAAATCCCATTTATTTTAAAATATCACCCACTCCTCATTTGGCTGCCTTTTCTGTAATGGTATGTGTTTTCGTCTTCTAATCCCCACTAATGGCAAGTTTGGCATATACAGTTGTATCATGTCATGCATACAGACATGCTAAATAAGGTAATGTAATTAATAGTTGTAATTTATTCATTCTGTATTGTAAAGTATTCCATTTCTCTGCGGTTTTGTTTTGAAAACAACCAATATGTGGCAAGTAAGTGAGTAGTTCTTTGCTTTCGAGTATCATTGATGGTCCAGTCAGTAAGCGCAGGCCTGAGCTCTTGGCCGATCCTTTTCCGAACTCTCTGTTAGTGCCACAGACATGAAGTTGGACTCTGTTTCTATCTCTCACTCTTCTGAGAGGAATAAGAGATGTTCTGGCTGTCAAGACGGTAAACTGAAATATCTCAGGTCAGAAGTGATGCTTGCTACACACAAAACAAAAGGAACTGCTTGTATTCTGTACTGGCACACCCTCACTCTGATTGGTCTGGCTTGGTTGGAAGCAGTGATTTGTGGGCTTTGGTGTTTTTTGTCCCTGGTATTTGAGTTTCAATTCCATTTTCTTTGGTGTGGCGCCACAAGCCTCGGTTGGTTTTGCTCGTGCCATATTTTCCTGTGGGCAGCTCGGTGGTGCAGTGGGAAGCACTCTTTCCTCACAGTGAGGAGTTTTAGGATTTGAGTCCAGCCCGGGGCCTTTCTGCGTGGAGTTTGCAAATTCTCCCTATGCTCGTGTAGGTTCTCTCCAGGTGCTCTGGTTTCCTCCCACAGTCTAAAAACATGCATATCTGGCTAAACGGAGACTCTAAATTGCCCGTTGGTGTGAGTGTGTGTGTGAATGGCGTGTGCACCCTGCAATGGATTGGTGAGCTGTCCAGGGTGGGTCCCTGCCTTTCGCCCGTGGTTAGCTGGGATAGGCTCCAGCTCCCCTGCCACCCTAGTGAGGAAGAAGCGGTATAGAGATTAAATGGATGAATGGATGGATATTTTGTCACTCTCTCATTGACATCTGTGCCCTGTCTAGCAGAGCGTTGCCGTTTAAGATGAGGACAGATTGTTTTTGATCGGTGGATGCGCTACATATTTCCCATGGCCAAGTAAATAGCTCTGGCGTCAGGGCTGGTCTAGTTCTGCACTTTTGATCTTGTGTGATTCAAGTGACTGAAGTGTTTTGAGAACTTTACCTAGCATATGCAAACAGGGTTTTCATGGTTCTCACAGAAGCCGATCCACGCATTGGTTGTGTGTGCTGTGCTTTATACGGCAGTGTGTTTGATGAGTTTGTGCTTCATACAGTGATGGGACGGTGACTAATTTGGCTTATTGAATGGACGTTTCACTGATACTTCACAGTGTTTCTGAGTGACTTAGGCGAGCTGTCCTTAATAATGCCCAGCCTAAACCATTTTTACCTCCTTCCCTCTCTCCTCTCTTGGCCTTTTCTCTCTTTGTTACTGTTCTGGAAATACAGACCCTGCCTGTCCTTCTCCTTGGTAGACTGTGATCCAAGAAACCCGAGAAATGGGGTTATCCCAGCAAACAACAGAACAAGAGAACAGAAAGGGGGTGCTGGGAAGCTGAGTTCATAAAATAAAATGCAGCACATTTGTTATGCCCCAGGGAAAGAGCTCAAGTATTCCTTGCTCTTCTTTGCATTTGGTTTAGCTTTCAATTAGATTAGACTTCCGATTTTCTGGTTGGAAGCCAGGGGGATCCCTGATACAGCTAATTTTCCCAAAGCCACTCAAAAATAAAAAATAAAAAACCCAATCTTCTGCTCTCCCTCTGTCTCCCTGTATCTTGCTCTCTTTTTATCAGTCTCCCTCAGTCTTTGTGTTGCTTTTTATTATTATCCCCCCGGCATATAGTGCGGGGGGGATATAGTCATGGGTGCAGTTTTCCAGCCTTCCGTCCGTCCGTCTGTCTGTGAACATTTGTTTCCGGACATAACTTGAAAACCGTTCAATATTTTCTCACAAAACTTGGTGTGCACGTTAATTATGACCTGACGTGGTGCCTTTCGCTAATCCGAAGTTGATGACGTGGGGCAGCGGGTATATGCCATCCCTTGATGGCTCTTGTTGATTGCCGGTCATAATATTTTATTGAGATATGAGAAAGAATTTTAAACGGTTTTTGTCCCTCACTTTGGAGTTTAAGCAATCCAGGGTACGTAGTGTTCAGCTCCATCTGTACATTTGTCCTGACCTTGTTTGCAAGAAATCTCAAAAAAAATATTCCGACAGATTTTGTTTTATTCTGGTGTACAGGTACTTCTCACAGGGCTTTTGACGTCAGTCGATTTTAGTGGGCTTACATCCATCTGTACGTCCATACGTACATCCCAACCTTGTTTGCAAGATATCTCAAGAATTTGCGGACGATTTTTTTTATTTTTGGTGTGCTGATACCCTTTACTTTCACCTTGACAGCAGTTGATTTTGGTCGGTGTCCATCCATTTGTATATCCGTCACTAGTTACAACCAGATCTTGTACATGAGATAGCTCAAGAACTTGTGGACGGATTTTGCTTATTTTTGGTGTGCCGGCACCTTTCACAGAGACCTTGACAACAGTTGATTTATTATTCATGCCTGCCCAATCTCTTGGAAATCTCAATACTGTTAAGGCTTTCTTCTCACAATTATATCAAGAATTTCTGGCCACATTTTGTTAGTTTTTTGTTAACTTTCACATATCATTTTCACAAGGTCAGTTCAGTGGAGGGGGGAATATAGTCATACAAGATTAACACTTGTCTTAATTTATCTTTGCAATGCCTCCCAATTTAGAAACCAGACTGACTTCAGAACACTATGATTACACAAAGTATTGTCTGACTCTTAATTAGCTTATATTCTTCTTTTAATTGGACTTACCCTTATGAAAAGATACTATAGTTATAAACTATAGTTATCAGTTATCCTATAGTAAATGGATGGTATTTTCTCCACCATAGTGTAGTATTACTATAGTGATACTATAGTTATTCAAACTACAGTAATACAGTTGTGTGGACTATTGTAACATCATGGTACCGTTGACTGCGGTAATGCTATAGTTACGTATAATGTGATGGCTACTTCTCTACACTGTAAACCCGGATAGTGTGGTGAACTCAAATATTTTGTGGAAAACTATTACCTCAAAAAAATTGTGTAGGCAAGCTTAATTGCATTGTGTGGAAGGAACTTAAAGAAAATAAGGTAAAGTTATTTTTACTTGTTTTTAAGTGCTGTGAACACAAGATTATTAAGTTGGCAAACTCAATTTTTTTAGGTAATCAGTTTCCACAAAACATTTGGGTTCACTGCACTTGTCAGGGGTTACAGTGTAGTTATACTTTGCAAACTATTGCAGAACTATACGTAGTTGTGCCATAAATACTGTAGTATTACAAGAAATAACTAAAATAACTATATTTTACATAAGGGTAATGTAGAAAATTCTGTGAAAGAGTAGTGGGTGAAGAGTGAAATTAATTTTCACAAGCAGCCTCTGTGGTCCAGGTTGAGCACATACAGCACTTGCAGGCTGTTGGTTGACTTGTCCAGCTGAAGTATGTGGATCAGTGCGCTGGCTCTCCCTGTGGTCTGATATACAATCCTGACCATGTGAGCACTAACTCAAGCAAATAAGCTCTCAGGTCAGTGCATAACTGGCCTCAGTGTCCAGGGAGGGAGTTATCTGAGTCAGCACATTCGACCATCTTCGTGACTGCTGCTAATTTGGTTCCTGCAGTTTTCCTGAAATGTTCTTGCTTCGGCTGCCCGTAACCATGTCCCCCTGATTCAGTGACTGTGCAGCACAGCTGGTAGATGCAGGTTCTGAGTGGTCTCGGGCAAACGGAGAATGTGATCATGTAGACAGAGGCCGACTGCATTCCTGAGCTGGGGACAGGAGAAATAGCAAATGGCGAATCAATTTGAAAAAACATTATAACTGAAATATATCTGAAAAAATATATTTCTTGAAAACTGTGTAACTTAATTTCTTTAAAAAAAATGTTAGTTTTAATGCAAGTGTGAAGTTGGGAAAGCTTACCTGAATTACACCTCGGTACAGACGCCGCCACAAAAGTGAGACGTAGTTTATGTGTGATTTAGTAAGCTCCTGGGATGGGCTATCCTTACAGGAAGAAAAACAGTGTATGCGATGTCAGTGTAAAGGCTAATGAATAAGCCGTCAGAGGAAAACACTGCCGTTATGTGTCTCCTCACACCACATGGAGGGTCTGCTGCAAATATCTGCGGTGCACTTCTTCGCAGCTGCTTGTCTGCGTAATATAGCGTAAGCGTTTATGTTGTACCGGAGCCCGCTTGTCCTTACGAGGGATATTAAACATGTTCTCGTGGCATATCCGTGGACTGGCTGCTCGGCAGCGACTACTGGTTTAACTCAGGGGAACACTGAGGCGCGTTTCCAGGCCCACTCCTCCGCATTGAGGTGAGGCCCTGACCTCAGGGGAGAGGGAAACATCCATGGGCTTCAATACTCCTGCCTGGGGGTCGAGCTGAACTCAAAATAAACACACCCGAACCGAAAATGAGGCTTTTTGGCCCACCTTTTGAATTCCTCCTAAAAACGATGCTTCGCTGGATACAAGCAACAGCTTGAAATGCTGGGGGTGTTTTATTTATTTTTATTTATTTATTTTTTGAGCGCACATATTTCTGTGTGACACAACAGACTAAACACAGGTCTCGTGCGTGACAGCTGGACTTCGGCCCGCTCCAGACGTCTCTCCCTCTCTCTGTCCTCTTCTCTTTCCCTCTCCCTCCCTCTCGTTCTTTCTCTCGCTCTTTCCCGTCTCTTTATTGCTTCTCGACGGCATTCCATGGGAGCTTTGCCGCACAGGGCTGTGGAAATGTCTCTCTCATGGTTTAATGGGTGACTGCTAGCTGCCTCTCTGCATGGTGCTCTTCGCTGCATACTCCATCATCCCAATCGCCACAGCGCCTTCACTTTCAACCGATTTCCATAAAAGAATTTTCTGTCTGTGGTGAATATTACAGCTTAAGGGGAAAAATTAAAGAAAGAAAAGACAAAATGGTGGTGATTGATAGTACGCCTACAAATCGCAGTATATTACAACCTCATTTACGAATAAGATTGGATGCTGTGTAAAAATAGAAACAGAACGCAGTTAGTTTAGCAAGACAATGCCAACCACCACATTCTGCATGTATTACAACTACGTTGTACATGGCTCCGGTGTAAAAGAGTCTGGGTGCTAAACTGGCCTGCTTGCAGTTCAGACCTGTCACCCACTGAAATTATTTGGCACATTGTGAAAAACTAAAAATATGACAAAGTGTTGAGCAGCTGAAATCCTACATCAAGCAGGAATGGGGAAATATTTTGGTTTCAAAACTACGGTACTTGGTCTCCTCTGTTCCCAAACACTTTCAAAGTGTTGTTAAATTAAGAGGTGATGCAACACAGCGGTAAACATGCTCCCATCCCAACTTTTCTGGGTTTTGTGTATTGTTATTATTCCAGGGGAATCATGAGCAAGGATGAGCAACTGAAATTTGCGCAATGATGAGAAATGTCTCAGTCAGTTGCATTTTTGGATCTGCTGTCTTTTTTAAGCCCCTATGGCTGATGAATGGTTTTGCTGCTCACAGTGGATTTTTTCACCCTCTGCCTGCAGTATTTCATCCTGTGAAAGGACTGCTCAGCACAATGCTGACTGAATGTACGGGATCTGGTTTCTTACAGTAGGCTGGATTTGTGTCCGGGGAGAACGGCGTGCTCGTCTTGTCCCTCCCCTCGCAGTCCGGGCCGCAGAGGCTCTTTAATGGCAGCTGTGCACCTGAGATGTGCGACCCTATTTTATTTTTTTTTTTAAGAAACAGTTCCATTGTGGGTTTGTTTTTTTGACAGCTCAGGTCGGGGGACGTGTCTGGACAATGAACCTCTGAAACGCGACTTCCTGTACCCCACAGTGGCCCCGGGGCAGGTGTACAGTGCGGACGAGCAGTGTCGTTTCCAGTACGGAGCCTCTTCTCGCCAGTGCAAGTATGGGGTAAGAGGGCCTACATCTCCGCCGCAGCCTCCTCCTCCTGAGCCAGGCCCGCCCGGCTCCTCGGAGCAGCGCTGTCATTGGCTGTACGGCACTCGGGCCCTGCTCATTGACCTCTTATGTAGCCTCATGTGACTCTTCACCAGACAATCTACATTCTCTTTCAGTTCAGATGTGGAGCAGAGCTCTATTACTCCTGTTACTTTCAAATGAAAAGTTTGACATCATGTTGGGTTTGACTGTTGGAGGGAATATAGGTAAAAACATTAAAAAACACAATTATTTTATCCCTATTTACACAAAAAAAATTTAATTAAACGGAGGTGTGAAGTCGAGGAGTCAGTAAGTTCTGCCATGTGTTAGTTTCATGCACAAATTTCACTTATTTCATTTATTCTGTCCTCTGGCTGAAGAATTCTCAATTGGCTAATCCTGTTTGATTTATTTATTTCTCAAGATGGGTTTTACACCTCTGCAAGAAAGAATGTTCCAGCTCTTCCTTCCTCTGTTGAAGTTATCAACATCACTAGATTTCTTTGGTGTGAAAGTTGGTCTGTGTTATTTTTGTGATTTTGCGTATTTTTTAATTCAATTTTTTTTTTTCAATTCAGTTTAATTTTTTTTTTTTTTCGTTGACTTGAGGCAGAACAATAATTAATGCGATAAGTCAGGGCCTTTATTGCATGTTGTGCTTTGCAGATCATTATTTACAGGCCTCCTGTCTGTAACATGAGAGTTTGAGGAGTGTACAGGATGGAAAGGGTCTCTGTCTTTAGCAGTGCCCTATGATGAATGGTACAGAAGTTTGCTGGCACTTGATGGAAGCACATAGTTAATACAGGGCTGTGAGTAGAGCTGTGGGGGATAATGGGTGCCTTTAAAACGATGCCTGAAGACAGCTATTATTTTTACTATTGACCTTAAGGAGTTTGGCTGGAGGACTTGGCTTTCTGGAGTCAGACAGCCTCCTGTAGGTGTGATTGCAACACCATCTTTCTGACGTGCCTCTTAAAATCTTGGGATCACAAAGTTGTTGGCCTCGTTCTGAGGCCTCGGCAGCTTTTCACTTGGCCCATGACAAATAAATAAGCTTGATATGAAAGAGCGGAACGCCCTTTTTTTAACTTAAATCAAGTGGTATCGTAACCCTGGGGGAGACGGAGGACGTGTGAAAAGGGACAGTATTTTAAACACAGAGGAAAGCTGTTGCAACACTCCTGCATGTGTTCATTATTTATGTCTCATTCCTCTTGCGCTCAGCTGTTTCAACACGGCCAAAGAGGTGTTCTGTAGAGATGTATCTGAGAGGGCCTCAGTTCTCTCCTGAACTCAGAAGCATTTATATAAGAAAATCATTATTTTTACACGTGCACAGTGCTTTTCTGGTGTCTGGAGGTTGGGGTGGTGGTCATACATGTAAAAAAATGTATTTTGTTTAGACTTGACCACAATACGTAATGGACCTCCTAGTGTCAATTAACAATAGGCTTTACAATTAACATGAGAGACTTCTTCTCAGAGTTACTTGTTGAGCTTCGCTCCATGTGTCCCGAGTCTGTGGCTTTGAGTCAAGTAGGAATGGCATCTTTGATTGTCAATAGTGATTATTTACTTAGCTCTTCGGCAGAGGGGAAAGGGTTTTTCTTTCAGACACTTTCCTCTGGGGATCAGCTGTGGTTGATCTTATTAAAGGGCAGTTCTTTCATTAGTGTGGAGAGAGGGAGGTCCTTGCCTGTTCTTGAAAAAGCAAAGAAAACAACATTTTGTCGGCCTGCTTTGATGGATGAGTCCTCTTCTCCCCATCTTGTTTTAGTTTGGTGTTGCTTATTGTCCTGTCAGTGTCACAGCAGTGTGCTAGTGGTGTAACTGGGCTTATCTTTTGACATGTAGATTAGAAATAGACTTTTCTCAGATTGTAATTTGGTGTTGAGCAAGTTTTTTGTTTTGTTATTAGCCGATAAGATGGTGCCCAGAGTTTAGTTTTTCTTTCTGTCTTGTCTCGCCCGAAAAAAAAGTTGAGGTGAACTTTGTATCTCGTGAGAGTCCACAGCTGGGCTCTCATCCCTTGAGTCCAGGCAGTTCTTCACAGTTGGAAGGCTGGGAGTTCTTAACGGCCTGAGTCTTTGGGAGTTAGAATAAATCTTAGTTTGCAGGGAGATATATAGATGCCTACACCACTGAACAGTGGGTAACATGCACTGTTACTGAGCAAGAAAACAAAACAGTGTATGTTTATGCATAGAACTGACTCTCTTGGTGTAAACAGTGGGCATAAATGTTGGGAATGCTTTTACTGTTGTACTGGATTAACAGTGAACCATTAGCATTGCTAACATATTAAATGCTAAAGCTGTGGATTTAATGCTGTTACTAAAGGAACCGATTCGAGTACAACTGTCAATGAATATATTCTCACCAACTTGCTTTTGCCTTCTTTCCCAGGAAGTGTGTAGAGAGCTGTGGTGCCTTAGCAAGAGTAACCGCTGTGTCACCAACAGTATTCCTGCCGCCGAGGGAACGCTGTGTCAGACGGGCACTATCGACCGCGGGGTAAGCCCACCAAGGCTGCGATAGCTATTAACGGCAAACCTGGCAATTGTGCTCCAAAACATTCTGTAGGAGGCCAACAGAGACATACACATAAAATGGTTATTTTTGTGTATCCATTGTCAAACGCTGTGGATGGTATCAAAAGAACCATTCTAATAACTCTCGTTTTCATAATCCCCTATGTTGAGTTACCAAGCACATTGATCCAGTACTAAAAGCTAGAGCCGGGGCGCCCCGGAGGCTCATCGGTCTAAGCGCGCGTACCATAAAAGGCTGTGTCCTTCCCGCAGTTACCCGGGTTCGATTCCGGCTCAGGTCATTTGCCGCATGTCTACCCCATTCTTCTCCCCCACTTTCCTGTCTGTCTCCATTGTACAAAAGCTGTCTAATAAAGGAAAAAAAATCTTTAAAAGGTGGAGCCAGAACACTGCAGTCTTTTGGTCAAGAGAATATTGTCAATTTTGCTGGACAAGGATGAGTGGTAAACACAGGTATTGCCATCCTACAACAACCCTGCCTATGTTTAAGAGTACTGTCTCTGGTGGAAATGCAAGGGTTTAAGCATGTACATAGGTAGTTTCCATGTAGGTTGCATACTGGTTCTCAGGGTACTACACTGAAAGTGTTCAGTGGAAACATGGCCTTGGAGCTAGAAGTTCTGTCCTTCTGTTCAGCATGTTACTGTGTAACCTGGACTCTGTGTGGCGCTTAAAGGTTTCACTTATTTCCCTGGATTTCTCCTTCTGTTTCTATGAAAAAAATTGTGTTTTAACAAATGCATTTAACATGGCTGCGCATGAACTTTACAAGATGTTAAGTTAGGTTTTTGTTTAGAAAAAGTGTGGTAGAACACTGAAGTGAACCCAAGGGAGTGACTTCGGTCATAACAATAATTACAGGTTAAATTCCATGGATTACCACTACAGCTTCCACAGTAATAACTTAATTCATTTGTCCATATTATTCTATCAAATTTTTTGAAACCAGCTTATTTTGGAGCAGTAATGCCATCCATTCATTGCGTAGATTCACGGGAATTAGTCAGTTGTACATGCTTGAATCCTAGCTTAATACTCTTAAGTCACATTTATCTGTGAATTGTGTGTGCAGCTCCTGAGCATTCCGAACAGGCATTGTTTTCAATGGTCTATTCATTCACCTCAATCCCTGGATTTGTGTATTCAGAGTTATGATTTCAGATAGACTGAAAGATTTTTTTCGGGCCTGTCCTGTTTCAGGAGAGTGGGAATGTTTTAGGAATGCCAGGTAGGCACTCACTGCAGTGGGAAAACGGCCCTGGAAGATTAGCAGCGGAATAGCACGGGCATAGCATTAGCGCTGGCTATAATCATTCCGGCTAATCCCATTGTGCGGAATATGGGAATAAGAACTCCATTCCCAGCGCCTGGCCGCTCACGCACGGGAGGATTTGCGCAAACAATGCGATTGGGTCATCAGTTCATGTTTCTGCCCGGACAGGTTAGAGAGGCAGTTTTAACAAAGATTATGCCTGCCATTGTCAGCAACGGTGCCCGTGTCTAAATGGGAAGAATGAGAGCGTTTCATGTGCTGTCGCCCTCGGTTACCGTCGATTCGCCGGGCCCATTCAGTGGCCCAATCCGCATTTGGAGTTCTGAACTACACTCGGAGCCCAGGTTCAGTCATTTGAAAGTTTTTTTTTTTTTTACTTTGTGGGTTTTTTAATTCAATTTCTCGGAGTTGCTAAACAGCCACCTGCTCTTAGCGTGGAACAGGCCAGAGGCATACAAGCATGTCTGCCATTTTCTGATAAAGCAGACTCCTTCCTGCCAGCATAACAGAGAGGAATCACGGTGCATGCCCTATAAAAAACTTGTGTCGGGTTCAGAAAAATGGTTGCCAAACCATGGCAAACCCTTGTCCTGGAAACTCACAATTCCTGGAAATGTTCTTATAATTCCATGGATGAAATAAAAACCAGAATTACTGTATGTAGCAAGTCACTGACACTCAGATACCTTTTATGCCATTTAGGTTGCTGCTAAAGCTCTGTTACTTACTTATTTACACATCCAAGGGTTCAATTTCTTGAAATTGGCTCTAGATAAAGCTAAGCTGTGGCCCTTTTATCTGTATCCTTCATCCCTTTAACAATTAGATGTACAGGGTCATATTTAGTGTTTATGAAGAAAAGTCAGCATACTCTTGTATTTGTTTGTGACTCTGTAAGTAGTTTATGTAAGAAGAGTCAAAATGTTATTGGGTCTTTGGCAGATGAAACAGACACAAGCGGAGTTTTAAACACAATAGTCTCATGCTTTCGAGTTAGCCCTGGTCTACATTAAAAGCCTTTTAAATGAGGGAGGGCAGAGGGTGCCAGGATCTTGTTAGTCGCATGGGAGTAGATTTAAAAAGTGGGGGGGGTTACAGTTGCGTAATATTTAGCTTTGAAAAAGTGCACGGGACAAAATACTGGGGTGGTGGTTATGTTCCCTCCTTCTTCCCTGTTCCCTGCACCCGTGAAAAATGGGGGAAAATTATGAAGGCCGCCGAATTGCCAGTGTCATTCTGCAGGCGCATGTGGACAACCAGCCGAACACTGGGCAGATTACCTCTCGTAAAAAATGTCCCTCCTCCCTCAGTGTTTCTCAAACTTTACTGCTGTTTTCTTCTCCTGTTCTGGAGTTGGGAGGGGTGTGGGCTTTTACCCGCTGAACCCCTGACCCCAGCTTGGGGGGGGGGGGGGGGGGCATTGTGACTGGACGCAAGCGGGCGATGAAAAGCAGATAGACTCTCAGCCTGTGTGTAGGGAACACAGGTACAGCCTGTCCTGGCTTTGCCAGATAAAGAAATTCTTGGAGGGGTTATTTTGGGATTGCTAAAGCATAGCTGTCCTTAGTGATGACTCCCTCTCTCTTAATCTCAGTCTGTTTGTCTCTCCCTCTCTCTCCTTTTCTCCCTCCCCTACCTTAATCCTGTTTATAAAATGCCTTAGTGTGGGGCGCCCCAATGGCACATCGGCCTAAGCACGTGCACCATTAAGGCTGTGTCCTTCCTGCCGGGACCCGGGTTCGATTTCGGCTCGGGTCCTTTGCTGCATTCCTCTCCCCAACCTTCCTGTCACTCTCCACTGTAGAACCATCAAATAAAGGAGAAAATCCCAACAAATAAATCTTAAAAAAAAAAATGCCTTAGTGTTTCACCTGGTTTTGCAGAAAGGTGATAGACCACACTGGTGTGGCCTTGCCACTTATGTTCCTCTCTCAGCCTGTGGGCCAAGACACAGCTTAATCTGCTGACGCAGTATTCTGCTTTAATGGGGAGAACTAGCGGCAAGTCGGCAACACTCTTAATTCCTGCTCAGGGCCTCACCTTTATTAGAGAAAAACTGCCTGAATGAAACTGATGTTTTTTGGATAACATACCAAGTAAAATAAGGAGGGTTATTTGCTCACTCTTCATTGAATTACTATTCCACTATAAACGTGTTACAATGTGAATATGTGGTATGCCGGCATTGAGCCGGCATTGAATTGAGGTCTGGTGGAGACCAGCTCTTTGGCTTTCAGAGCAGAAAGGGAGTACTTGCTGGCATATAATATAATATTAATCAGTCATTATTTTATTGTCATATTTTTGTTGAAGTATGCACCCACCTATTAGTGTATACCCAGAGTCCGTCTATTCAGCTGTCGGTTGTCTTGGAGAATTCTTTCTTGCATTTCACAGATTTTTTGGTTAATTTTTCCCCTTGAAATTGAAACTCCCTGTGTGGTGTTGTGCTTGGACGAGCTGAAAAAGAAGGAGGAAGCGCTTGGAGCCAACTTTGTGTGGCATCTATGCCAAACCGCCAAACCCTTCTGTAAATGCTGGTTTCCTTCGGATTCCGGCGGTATTAAGGCTTTGTGTTGATGCCTCACAAACGGATGCGAAAGCCTGTAGCGAGGCACACAAAGGAGAGATCGGAATCTCCGCAGACCTGAACCCATTTCCTCGTGCCACAGATAAAGCCACTGGCAGTGAACCGCATTGTCTAGACACTTATCAGATGTTTACCGCTGTGCGATACAAAAGTCGGCCCTAAGAGTCTGTCTGTCCTGTGATGCTCTGCGTGCTGAAGCCGAAGGGCACATCTAATATTGACAAAGTGCTGTTTTTGTCAAAACAGTCAAATTAGCTTAACCCGAAGGCTAAGGATGTGTCCACTCTGCAGTTCATTCCTGTGAATAGAAAAACCCTTCTGAGCACAGATGAAGGAAAGGCCAAAATGCAATTTTGTCCTTATGTTTGTATGGCGCACTGATAAAATTTCACTCTACCGCTGAAACTGCCAGTTTTCACTATAAAATCAACATTTGCATTGGCATTGATGGACAATATTAATAGTGGTGTGCTTATGAAAATCCTCTGGCATCATTGTTTGAATGGAGCCTTCAAAGTTTTTTTAAGCAACGAGAGAGTTTTGCTGTTCAGGAACATTTCAGTTTGATTGAGTTATTTTCCTAGAGAGTAAAATGATCTTTTCGAATTCTATCATTAATAATAATAATATAATAATATCTATAGACGGCAGATCATGGTCATGTTTTACGAGCAGTGTGGCCTGTGCTGGAATTATCCATATTCATTAGGGAATGTGGGCATACAATATTTCCTCATAAGTGGTCATTAAAAATTTGCCTAAGGCTGGTATCAGCTCGCCATAATCCCTGGCAACAGAGAACAGCTCATATGAGAGTCAGGTCTTGAGAGCTGAATCTGGCCAATCAGTGGCCATATTGTTTATGTCATCACCTGAGAAAATTCCAAAGCTGGATTTGGATTTTTGCGTAATATCGAAGTTGTCTAGCCTTGCAGAGCAGACGGCCCTGCCTGATTTATTGTCTGAAATCCTGCAGGTCTGTCTTGCCAACTACCGTCGTCCAACAATTTCACGGCTAAATTTTTTACGGCCCAATCAGGGGAAAGAGAGGCGGAGCTGCAGACGTGACATCACCAGGAAGCGACTTTATGTTTGAATACAATGGCGGCGTGCGGAGCGGTTCCTATGGATGGGTCAATATCAGCAGTTTTATCAGAAATAGACTCAATTTCTTCATTAAAAGAGGAGGAAAGAACGTCACTAAAAGCTTTTTTGACGGGAAACGATGTTTTTGCTCTTCTCCCGACCGGTTTCGGTAAGAGTTTGATCTACCAGCTGGCTCCTCTGGTCGTGAAAAAGATGGGAAGGACTCCAAACCCCATGTGGATTGGTCGGTGATGAGTGTGACGAGAAGAACCATCGTCCAATCAGCAGCCGCAGATTTTTTTGAAGGTTCCTCCTCTGAAGACTTTTTTGAACGACTCTTTCTCAGATGGACTTGTGAAATATTTCCGAGGCGGATATATGGAACTGTTCGTCTGGCGTGTCAGGTTAGAAGTTGTCTGATCAAAATTATTTGCCGTGTGGAGTTCATATTTGTGCCTTTTGAATGTTTGCGTTCCAGTTTGTCCTCAGGTGTTTAGAGTTCCACGTTTAGAGGCATGGCTCTAAATTTTTGGTTTTAGGCCAGTATATTGCAGGTTCAAATCCCTAATGGTCTATTGGTTTGATGCTCTGATGCCATTAACCTCCAGATAATGCCGCAGAAAAAGTGTTTGGCCTCTAGATCTCAGTATTCAGTGTTGAGAAAGTGTTGATGGATTTTAAATAAAAGTAAGTTTCAGCATTGTCAACATTGCCATTTGAAGCTGGGATTATAGATTCAGTGAGTTGGTGCTATAGCGTACATAGCGGGAGAAAAAACAAAGGCTCTTGCTTTGGGAAATGTTGCAGACATCGTTCTTGAAAAATTTACAGATTAATGATTTAATAATGATGCCTTAATTTACAATGCGTTACATGACTGGTGGAGTAAACCCCTGTGGAATAGGGGAATGGGAAAAAGATGTAAAAGCAAGGCTCGCGCATTAAATCACGTCTTGTTTTTTTCTTCGCTTTTTTTATAGTGACAGCGGTCTAGTTGCTCCAATATCAATCAAAGATGGAGTGACAAAAAAGTGTGCCTGCTCTGCCATTTGGATGTCTGACCTGTAAATCTCTTTCTCTGACCCCCCCATCTGGTCTCTATCCCATTCCTTCATCCAGTGGTGTTTTCAGGGGGAATGTGTGGTGTTTGGAACATGGCCCCTGAGCGTTGATGGTGGCTGGGGTCCCTGGTCCATATGGGGCGAGTGCAGCCGGACCTGTGGTGGTGGCGTCTCCTCTTCGCTCCGACACTGTGACAGCCCAGCGTAAGTAAGCTAAAGTAAGCCAGAGCAAGCTGACCACGCCCCCAGGGTGTTCTTCTGGGCCCTATGCTGGGCTCCTTCACTCATCTATAATGTATTTTTGTTCCTTTTTTCCCCTCTCTTGTTATGAATTGTGCGGAGTTTGGGGGTCGAGAGTAAGGGAAAAAAGAAGGGCGGGGGCGGGGGTTTAATTCTTTAATGCTTTGGTTCATTTGCTTCACAGTTCTGCTCGGAAATGGAAATGTACATTGTGAAGCACGGAGACATGAGCAAAACCTAAAGGAATTTGCAGGAGCACGTTGCACTTTCCCTCACGTGAAAACGCATCATTTAATTATATGGAAATAAGTAATGAACAGAAGTTGATGAATACCGGTCCTTTGTCACATTGTGGTAAGTTCTGTGTGCCATTCACAGAGATGCACTGCAAAAAAATCTGGGCTGACCAAGGGTTCAAGTCTGATTTGATTGTATTTGATCAAACAGCATAACCTTGCGACCTGTTCTCCTAAAACTGCAAAAGACCTGGCAAAAGATGGTCCCATGACTGTAATTTGAGCGCTAATTGTCCAGGGGTGACTAGGGAACGGTCTGCACAGGAGGTAGAGCTACAAACCTTGCTGAGTGGAAAATCACCCAATCATCATCTCTCTCAAGGGGACCCAGGCCTTTTCAATTCTGACCATCCTTTGGGGGAGCTTTGGTATGTCAATATTGCCTGAGGGATTTGTCAGTCATGCATTCAACCAAGACAGGCTCTGTTATTACTCTCAAGCACACAGGCGGAGGTTTGGCACTTCCCTGGGTGCCCTAATCGATCGCCTATTGTTCCCCAGGTCTCGAATTACCGGGCCTTGCTACGGCAGCCGTAGCGCTGATCCGGGGGGGGGGAAAACGAGCAACAGTCGCGGTGTGATAACAGCTGAGCTTTATGCGCGAGAATAACCCGGTGAAAAGATAAAAAAAAACAAGACGGCTGTCTCCCCATTTAAAAAAAGAAATGTTTGGGTGCAAAAAGGGAGCCTGAAAACATTTCCAGAGTCGCGGCGGGAGCCGCTCACGGGGGGCTGCCTGACGGAGTTTGGGTTACAGTCCCGACGGTGGCGGAAACGTCTGTCTTCACACCCTGCCCTCAGACGGCGGAGAAAGTGCGGTCGACGTAATGCATAACACCTGTGTAAGACGATCGGCCTTAAACCTTGGGTACCGCGCTGCGGAGAGGAAACCGAGCCACTTCTGCCAAATGGGTCTGGAAAGCATTCATTAGACAGGGCCCTCTCTCCCGGCCCAGCTGAGAGGGGCTTCTGTTTTCTGGGTTTGGCCCCCCCCTACCCCCCCCGGCCACTCGCCATGAAGAGGGGGTGCTCTGAAAAAGCACAGCCCGATTGGAAAAGAGTCAAAACAACTCTCGCTGGTGAATGTCTTCTTGCTCCCCTCCTGTCTCCCCTCACCTGAATAATGGATTATTTTTATGCTGCAGGACAGTTTGTGTCTTTTGATGCACATAAGCGTTTAACTTTGTTATTCCTGATGATTTGTTCACTCAATCATTTCTACAATGAGAGATGGACCTCCTAATCGGTCATGGTCCTTTCTTTTCTTTTTTTTCAGTGATTTGAAATGCTCACTGTGGGTACTCAGTTGACCCCAGTTGTACTGTATTTCAAAGCAAACCATATTGTGGCTCTTTCCGTTGTGCTGTTCTCTTTCAGTAGTCTGGGGATCAAACCCCTGCTGTTACGCAACAGGTAAAAGGAAACATGTCCTCTTGTCCTTATGTTCTCTGTCTGGGGTGAAGTCGCCTTCTCAATGTCGCCCTGGGAAGGGGTCAGATATTCTGTGGATAGCGAAGTTCACTGAACCTTCAACCCCTCCTGCCATGTATGTACGCTTAATCTTCAATATTAAAAGCATGTGATCGGACTGCGCACGACTCATGATGAAATTTAGACCAATCAACTCCTCTGGAAGAAGGAAGTAAATATGCCTCTTTCATAGCCCCCGAGACAGGTTGAAGTCCACGAGCGAGCGTTCTGAAAAGACCCTGTGCTCCCAAAAGCACAGTTAGCAGCACAAATGCTCTGTGAGGTATTGAGTGTGGGAGCGATTGCGCAAAAGTTCATCATGCATTCCCAAACCCTGTAACCCCAGAGGAAAAAAAAAATCCCACTTTACCTAAGATTACCCTCTGGTTGAAATCCCTGCCTCAGCACAGTAGCGCTAAGGGATAGAAGTTCTTTGGGGAGCTTTTGGGGCCTCGTTCTCTACCTGGTTTGAGTTCTGGGTACAGATTAAGGTGAGCCCCCCTTCCCCAGTCACCCACTGAAATGTAGAGCAGATGCTGGCTGGTGTTGATTGGAATGTTCTGTGCTCTGACAAAGAGTGGAAAATGCTTCATTAATCTTTTTCCTTTTTTTTTTAATTCTAATTTGTTTCAGGCCGTCTGGTGGAGGAAAGTACTGTCTCGGAGAGAGGAAGCGCTACAGATCGTGTAACATTGACGTGAGTGCGCACGCATCTTCCTCTCTCCCTCCCTCCTAATGTTCGTCTCTCCTGCTCGATCTAAGGGCCGCATCTCTTCTGAGACGTGATAAATGTCTTCTGCCGCGTCCTGGATTTAGTGTGCTTGCGTGTTAATTGCGAGATGCACGTAATCAGCTGCACGTTGGATTGTGTCATCCGTGGTCTGAAGCTAGCATCCGATGCCTAGCAAACTTTAGGTCGGAACGTCATAAAATAATAGCGATGATTGGATTTTATCGTTGCAGTTCAATGCGGGAGTTTATTCCAGACAGACAACCACTCAGTCATTTTGCAGTCAGCCCTGGCTCAGCTAACGAGTTATTGCCAGGGCCTGCTGCTGGTATAAATACGGTATATAGCCATTTATTTGAGAATTTTTAAAATGCAGTGATTTATGTTATTTTCGTTGGAGCCCTTTAGACCGACTCAGAGTGGTGAACAGTAAATTGCTTTAAGTCAAATTAACCCTTAAAGCGCTAAATGCAGCTATTGTTGCTCGTTGATGTAAGATATCAAAATCAAAGCTGTTGAAAACTTTTCATGTGGCAACTTGTTTAAAAGAGCTCCCTTTCAGGAATGAACTGAATGGCTCAAATATTAAAAAAACATGGCGTAAACAAATATTGTTGACTAAAATTTGCTTTATCTGGAATTACTGTATTAATCGAACAATCAGAAATAATGGATGTTGATGGATATTACGTCAACCTACCTAGCATGAATTTTGAATGTTGTGTAAATTGCGCATTAGTTATGTGGACCTTGCCTAAAATTCTGCTTTGGTCTGAATTTTGGTGTAATGTCCGATCAACACTATTCTTGGTGCAACTGCTTCTTCTTCATCCACCTGCAGTAGAAACAAAATGTACTGTGTAAATGTAGTGGACCTACAACATTACTCAAGCCATTTCTTCTTTGTTAATTTAAATTCCAATACAGAACAACACTTCACATTATGAATCCCATTGAAAGAATATGTGAATCTTCTTGTGGTGCAGTGCCAAGTCAGTAGGATTACAGAATACAAAGTGTCTATTCCCCCAAGCGTTGGTGGCACAGGAAAGGAAAGTTGCTCTTATTCCCCCAACCGTTGGTGAAACAGGGGTAAGGTTGCTCTTATTCCACCAGTAAATCTAAGACACCATTTAAATGGCGCCAAAAAGTTTCACCAAAAGATGTCAACAGTTGGAGAAATAGCCTTTGCGTAGAGAATATGCTCGAAATGCACCTAGAAATGTTCTTAATGGTGAATGGATTGGGAGTCAGGCATAAAACCAAGTGATGAACATAATAACCTAAAGCCACTTGCAGGTTTAATAAGAACCTTTCGGATTTGAAAGAGAACAAACATGAGTAACTGATGATCGCAAGCCCCTACCTCGCCCCCCTCCCTTCCCCTCCCCGGGAGGGCTGCTCTGGGTTCTTGGTATCAGTAGTGGAGTTGGACAGCAACGCATGGCTGCACTGACACTCTCACTGACCCAGGAACAGGATGAATGGAACCCGTGACGGATCAGGACTCGGGTCGTGTTTACTGTCAGCTTACCCTCACCACCCCTGGTTCTGCCAATCCGCCGCTGGAAGTGTGTTTGCAAAATTCCCCTGGGAACCGTCAAGCAGACAGGGTTGTGGGTCAGGGATGGGGAGAGAGGTGGAGGTGTGGAGGGGTGGAGGTCTGTGTGCGGGGGTGGAAATGGCACTCGTGAGGCTGTTTGCAGAGTGTCCAGCTCTCTCGATCGTAGTGATTAGTGAAGTACGATCCTCTCCCCCAAAACAATCCATCCCTACCCCCACACTCAGCCGCCCGTGACGCAAGACTGACTGGCTAAACGTGATGGTGGAGGCATGTTGTCAGAAGAGCTGTGAGGCGCTGTTGATCAAACGCTCTCTCCCAGGTGAAAAAATTCAGAAGCTTCCCCAGTGCTTTTCCTCCCCTCTCGCTAACGTTCGCTCAGTCCTGGAATTTTTTTACTTCCTCAGTCTTCTCAAGCGCTCCCATAGTATGCACAATTACCTGCACTGACTGACGGAAAAGTCGTCCAAGACGGAACATGGACTTTTATTTGCCATTATTTACTTGTGCAAAATGCCCAGTTTCAAAATTCGCTGTTCACAAATGTTTTCTTGGGGGTAGGAAATATACCCAACACCAACTGGATCTTAGTGAGCAGTTCACCTCAAAGGTGAGGCACGAGCTAGCTTGACCCCTCTGGATATTCTAACATTTCAAAAAAGTGTAAAAATAACAACTCCCAGCCAGAAAGAGAGGGCGTTTATTTGGAAAAACAAGCCGCGTTCCCGAAAACCGCTCCCACAGTTGCCTTAAAACTCTGAGTATTTCAGCAAATATGTGTTGCGCTTGTGTGTCTCATTGCCCTGGTCATACAGTTCAGAGTGTATGGGGGGGAGCGGGGTGACGCAGGAGCAAGACCTGGTGCTTATTGCAGCTGATTGAAGCCCTGGGCCCCAACATGAGCCTTAATGTAATTAGGCTTTCGGCCCTTTGGCGGTTCAAAGGAAACCCCAGAGCCGTTCACTGAAATGGCCGGGGGAGAACCGGAGGGGGGACAGTCGGGGGCGATTTTACCCAGCACTGCCCCCAGTCGTGTGGGGCGTCTCTGTCAAACGTCCAAATTTATTAGGGTTTAAGTCATTTAGGATATGGCCCCCCACTGCTCGGGGGTCCCCGCCCGGACCGCCGGGCCTCGGTGGAGCAGAGGTCAGCTCACATTTGTTCTCCGTCTCACAACAACGAGCTAATCCCCCTGCCCTTTGCCGGTTCAGACTCCCGCGGTCCCTTTAATACTCTCCGGGCACTTGCACCGGTGCCGCAGCTCTGCTTCAAAGCCACAGAGGCGCGAGGGCGGCCCCCGCCGTGTTAAAATGTCACCCCGTTAATTGAAAGCAGGGGGCAACAGAGGCGAGAAGCCCGGTCGTTTGCGAGTTCATTACGAGGCGAAATTAGGAGGGTGCGGAGCCGTCAAGCTCTTTGCTTTTCTCAAAGGTGTGAAATGCTAAAACGCTGCCATGGGTGTGTGACCCCCAAATGTGTGTACACATACTTGTGATTTGGTTTATTTTGTTTAACGCGCGATAATGGATTCTGTGTTTTCTTCTTTCCTATTGCGCTGTTTTTATTGGAATTTTCAATGTTATAATTTTGCTGCGTACAGCAGAAATGGGCTTATTTGAAGTGTGTTAAAAGTGTAGTTTGCATGGTAAGCTAAGACCTAATGTTTCATACCTGGCAGAATGATAGAGGAGATTGGGAAATATAATAAGTGCAATTTTAAGCATGAATTTGCAAATAGGTACACCTCACTATAACATTTTTGAAACCAAATTGGTTGATTTTTGGTATTAAGCTTTTTATAGTTTTCTGAATTCACTTATGAGTTCATTGTACACAGTGTTGCTTGACCTTCATAATATGATGACGGCCTGAATATATGAGTTTCAGAATCAACTGAGGTTGAGTCAGGTACACATTTCAAAGCAAATTCCAGAAAAGCGTACAAATAGTGCTTCTAATGGGGCCTTTGAAATCAAATTTGATTCAAGCCATTTTTAAAAATGTCCTTGCTCTCTGGAAGACTGATTGATCTATCTTGCTTTTATTCGTTTTGACTGTGGTTGTTCCCTTGATCTGTGAAATACTGCAACAGACAGAGGAAAGATGTTTTTATTTTTGTTGATAGGGGACTGCATTTTCTGAATTTCAGTGGAGTTTTGCCGCACGTTACTGCTCTCACTCTTGCTCTCCCTCTGTCCTCGTCTTTGTCAAAGTTGCATTAAGACACTAACTGTGCATAAAGCGGGGGTCCCACATTTATGTTCCTAACTGTAGACTTTTAATGTGTGAGAAAAATCGACCTTTGTCTCGAAACTAGTCCTTTAAACCACATCGCTATGAGAGAGAAGTCACTTGCAGCTTGATGAGTCTGTATTGGTAGAGAGGATGTGCACTAACTATTTTCACGTGCAGTTTTTGCCTGGGAATCACTCGGCGAATAATAACACTCCGCACTTTCTTCCCCATGTCTCTCAGGCCTGTCCAGATGGATCGCGGGATTTCCGGGAAAAACAGTGTGCGGATTTTGACAGCTTGCCATTCCGTGGGAAGTACTACAACTGGAAGCCGTATATGGGAGGTGAGCGTTCATAGCTGGTTGTGCTAACACGGCGCTAGCTCTGCGCGTGTGTACCAGGAGCTCCGATGTAGTGTGAACTTTGCAGAGTCTGTATTCTTTCCGGCTCTTTCTGTTTCTCTCGCCGCGCTCGGTGACAGTTGGCACACTGGGCTTTTTGTGTTGAGCCCTGCGCACCCTGGTGGTGTGAGTCTCTTACGATGCCATGCAAATTCTTCACATTCCACAGCCTGAAGCGCTTGAAGGCCTTCAGCCCTGCTGATTCTGCATGATACGCTAGCGGCGTGTTAGCTCTCACAGTGTGAAAAAATACTGTGGGGGGGTGTTAGGGTGGCAGGAAGGGGTGATGGTGATGGTAATCGATGGTATTGGGGGAAGGGGGGTGGGAGGGGTCGCCAGGCCACGAGCTTGATCAGGTTTACTGCCACATTCCGCAGTGCTGTCAGGTCTGGTCAGTAATGTCTTCCACATGCCGTCTACCCTTCACCATAAGCTAAGCCATGACTTACAGTCCCTCTATCACCGAAAGGTTTATCTGCTCACTGAAACAGGTGGTTCTGACGTCACACAGGCTGCTGAATAGAAAGTTGGAAAGTTCAGAGGTCATTCCCTAAGACTAGGGGAGGGCATGTGCTGCTTCAGCTTTAAGACAGCACCACATACCATGGTACTTACATGCTCCGGTGACACATCAGATATCTTCTGTTCTCTGCAGTTTAGTTATTATTTCCGCCACAAAGTGCGACTGGGGATATTGGATTGGGGTCCGCCCGTCCGTCCGTCCATACGCCCATCTGTCCGGGCCACAATGGGGACAAGATTTCTCAGAATCTACTGTACCTAGATTCGTGAAATTTTGTCTGCTTAATAAGCTACTTATGATCTACTTTGCGTTTAAAAATGGATGTCGAAGCATATTTCTTTACGTAGTTATGGCCCTTGATCGTGGCTGGGGATAGTGATGACTCTGTCGTCTTCTAGTAGCTTAGTGGGGGGATTCAATATTGATTTAATGTATTTGCGCAGATGCAGTATTGCATTCCACTATCACTCTCTTTCTCTCCTTTTTTCTCTCTGTTCCTTCCCCTTTTCTCTCCCTCCCTTCGTCATCCTGATCCATGTCTCTGGAGTTTATTGTGAGCTCTTGGGAGCCATTTCATAGCACTGAAACGAGACCTGCTACACATAAAATTGTGCTGGCATTTCTAACGTCCTACCCAAAAAACCAGCTGTGCACATGGAAATGGATCAAGGCTGGCAGATCTGTGAATGATTTCCACGAGAGGGAAGAGACAAGTGAAAGAACGAGAGGTTTGCATGTCGACCACAGCGCCGTAAAAGGGATTTAAACTACGATTGTACCCCCCCACGCTCCTGTACTGAAGCTGGTATGCACCCCCGCTCAGAACTTCTCGGCAGAATTCGCTACTCTTCATCAAGCCTTGGATGTGTGACAGAAAGTTGATATGCTGCTCCACCTGACATTTCTTTGCCGGAAGACTGATTTATGCATTTGTCTAAATCCGCGCACTACATTGCCAACTAAAAATGGAGGCAAAACTGACCTTTGCAAAATCTATGTGTGGCGACGCTTCTTCGTGTCTTGACACAAGAGGCAACAGGATGTTTTCACCAATTTGACATTGAACCCAGCGCTGCTGCCACTGGACGCCGCCATGTTTATCCAGAAAAAAAAAAGTTCCGGCTAATGGCTTCCGCAGTCACACATCCGAGGTTTGATGAGGAATGAATCGGCCGAGGTTTGCCGAGTGCTACACCCTCTCACGGAGACATCCCATGATGCCCTGCTGCCCTGCTCTTCCGAGTGGCTGCCGACAGGCTGCTTCCATCGCTCCGCGGGCGTCAAGATCTTATCGCCGCTCTGCTTTCATCCCCTAATTATCTGCACTTCTCCGTCTCTTACTATTGTGTGTTAGCCGAAAACAAAAGAGCGGTGACTTATGGACGACTTCAAATGAAAAAAAAGAAAAAAAGCAGGAAGGAAAATCAGTCTGTGAAGCTGGAAAAAGTCGTTTATTGTGCTTCAGAGTTAAACTGATTTACTGCTTGAGGAAAAGGACTGGGACCGTTGTTAATATAGCAGCCAGTTGTGTGGGTTATCTTGGGCTGCTTTTTGGACACCGAGATTAACTTCAGGGGGGAAACTGGGCCATTCTGTGGGGCAATAAATAGAGTTTAATGCCATTGCTTATCTTTACTGTTTATCTTTCTCATCTTTTACAGGCCTGTTTGGCTCTGGAAAGTCCTCTTATGACACAACGTATTGCACAGTCACTCCAGGCCACAATGCCCCTTCATTTGACTTGACACTGGCTAACGATGTGTCATCACTTTTAAGTAAATTACACAACCGAATGTGGCTCGCAGAGGTCCTCAAACAACGCTACATAGATTAGATTTAGAGGAGAGAAATCACCAGTTATGACTTAAAACCCTCAGTCATGCGTGATGGTATTATTGGGGTCATTTCCTGTCTCTGATATACGGTAAGTTACTGTTTGTTTTTTTTCTGTGTGCATTTTGCACTGTAGGCGGTGTGAAGCCCTGTGCCCTGAATTGCCTGGCTGAAGGCTACAACTTCTACACCGAGCGAGCTCCGGCTGTCATCGACGGCACGCGCTGCAAGGGTGACTCACTGGACATCTGCATTAACGGCGAGTGCAAGGTGAGAGCCGGTATTCTGTAGCTTTCATCCTGTTTTTCGGCGTCATGCCCCTGCGATGTCACGTTATTGGTTGTTTTCAAATGATAACGGCTCTTGAACCGCATTAAAACATATTTATCTGCATAAAAGATCAGATGCCAGCTATGACAGTCTCTCTTCCTTTGAGGGACCCTTCACATTTAAAATGGGCACTGTCCAAAAACGTGTGTTTCCAAAATTTAAAGCATTTGAAATTCAAGGGGAAAAAAACAGAGGACTCTGATGAATTACCGGTTGTTTTTATCTGTGCCCAGTTGGTCTCCACTAATGACACTCTGGCATTCTGTGTTTGTTTTTCCATGTTGAAATGAGCAAATACCTGGGTTTTACCCTGCGGTAAAAAATGCTCCTGTCGTCCACTTATTGCCTTCCTCGGCTAGTCAGGGCATCAGGATAGTCTAGCGGTAGGTTACTTGACTGGTAAGTTGCTGGTTTAAGCCCGCGGTGGGACTTGGTCTTCTGACTTGATGTGGAGAGACGAAGTCGGGAAGACCCCTGCCTTTGGGCCCTTCAGCGAGGCCCTTAACCCCAAAAATTGCTCCAGGGGCTTTACCCCAGTTTCTCTCTATACCTCCTCAATTGTAGTCGAATCATTTGGCATTTTTCTCGGGGCGTCCTTGAAAATGAGAAACTTAATCTCTGGGGGGAAAAAAACGGTGCCGTTGTGTTTAAGTATGAAAATGGTAAGAAAAATAGCTTGCAGTGTCCCGGTCCAAAGCAGTAGTTGTTTTTCGTTGTTGTTGTTGGGCCAGAGCCCCATGGTTGCATTGCAGCTCCCCAGGTGCTACGTGCAGCTGCAGAACGTCTGCAGCTTCGCCCTCACTGTCCCCTGACCCAGTTTGCGCTCGCAGCCACAATGCTGGATTCATTATCTGCAGGAGGAATCTCTCTGCAGATACCAGAGCACTGCGCCTGTCGGACTGCAAACAAGTAACAGAGTCCTCAATGGGGGGGACAATGAGGCCACGGAAAAGACTGAGACCAAGCGCAGTCACCTGATTCGCTGAAGCAGGAGAGTTTGAATCTCTCTCTCCCCCGATCCTTATCTGACCTCCACAGTTCCTGCCGCAATTGTGTCTGGATTTGTGTCAGAAAACAAGTGGGCCAGTATTGTGGGAAAATCGCATTCAAAGGCAATGTGTACATTATCACCGAGTGAAAATTGTTCCATATTCGGCTCAGGAAGGTATGAACTTGCGTTCAGTGTTCTGAAGCGATCGTGTGAGAGAGAGAGTGGGAGAGAGGGAACACAGTAAATCGTTGGGCTGTACTTTTAACCCGTCACAGCATACATGTGAGACCAATTGCACCGGATGTACTCAGCGCGGTATTAAATTAGCTCCTTATTTTTACAGTTAAGGTGTTTTTGAACTCACTGTTGCTCAAGTTTTCTTGCAGCTTGTTTCTTATTCTTTTAATGTGTTTTAAAAACTGCATTCAGTTCACCCTCAGCCGTACTGAGGTGGCCACGCTCCAGCAGTGGTGCTATTTTTAAACAAGCTGATTTTGTAAGATTGTACATCACTTGAGTGTTTTGTGTGGCATCATTAATTATTCACCACTAATTCAATAATGCCGATAGCATTTTCTAAAATGCAAAAAAGCTTCACAAAGTCGGCAGATTTCAGTATTGTTTAATTTTTTTGTGTGATTTGGGATTTTTTTTACTTTGAGCTCATGGTTTCTGAATTTTATTTTAAAAAGTGCATCACAAATAAACATTCACCAATAAACATTTTAGAGACTGGCATTTTTTTTAGAGGATCACTGTGTCTTATATTATCACAGTTTATTGTCCGTCCCATTTTGGCATTTTCTTATTGGTTTTGCTTGGATTGTGGTGTTATTATGCTGTATATGCAGTAACTTATCCTTTGTGTTCATTTATGGGGCAAATTAATAATGATAGCCCTATTCACATTGTATTAATAACATGTCACGCCGCAAAGTACAAGAAGCTCTAGCAGGGCCTTTTTACAAAACTCCTTTGAGCCACTCAGTACTCTGGTGCCAATCATGCCAGTAGTGTTTCACTGCCTGGTGCCTGTCCCACCAATTGTGTTTCACTGCCTGTAGCAAAAGCAGCATTTATGCTTTCTTTGCGTCCAGCTACTAGCAGGTTGAAAGAGCGAAATTGGCAAATTGTGATACTCGTTCATAGACCTTTTGCAGTGTGTTGTTTGTCCTGCTGAAAACCCCCGATGGAAGGAGGAGTCTGTCTTTAATTCCTCTTCAGCATGTCGGCTGCGACAACATCCTGGGGTCGGACGCGAAGGAGGATCGCTGTCGGGTGTGCGGAGGAGATGGGAGCACCTGTGAAGCCACAGAGGGATTCTTCAACGACTCTCTTCCTCGAGGAGGTAGGCTGCTCACATCTGCCGCGACTGCGTGTTGCTAAGACACTGTAACAGGTTACAAGTGCTGGCCAGCCATTGCCCTTTGAACTCAGTGGGCTTTGACTGCAGAGAAACGCTCAGGGCGCTGAGCCATAGGCCGTAAGCCTTTAGCAACGGTCTGAGATGCATGGCGTTACTGTACATTTATTTAGCAGACCCTCTTTTCAGGATAAGTGACCCAGCTGTGACGGCAGTGGAGGCATTTGAACCTTACCCTGGCTCTGGGGTAACATTCTCCATAATTCTTTGAGCGATTTGCATTTGCATGATTGAAGGGGTAGCAGGAGAGAGGCTAATTAGGGTGACGAATGGAATATTTGCACCTGCCGCTCAGCGTACCTTTCCTTGAGGGACCATCGGCCAGGACGAGTTTCTCCTCGGTTCTCTGGAGGACAGTGTGCACTCTGTTATCTAAAAATGAGGAAGCCAAGCACTCGGTGACTCATTTAGTTTTTGGCGATCAGGACTTTTCAATGTGCCAAAACAGCACACTTTCCAGATGCTTCATTTTTCACAGGGCATGTTAGTTTCTGCGGTCGCCGGGGGATAAAAGTGTTTAATGTTTTTAACACTGAGACGAGCAAAGTTAAAATGCAGACAACTGGACAATAGATGAGCATTAACAGCATCGTTCATCAGATAGAAGTGGTCATGAAGACATCACTTTTCTCTGGATCCTTTTGTGATTTGAAGGGTCTGTGAATGAAAAGATGAAAAGCATATGAAGTGATGGAATAAGAGCTAGTATTCTCACTGGAAGCGTGATTTCTATGTTTTTATTTTTTCTGGTGAATGGCAGTGTACTTCAGGAGAGAATAGCTTTTATTGTCTTTTTTACCCAAATTAGTGGTGTTGCTGTACTTATATGTGTTCATTCCTTTTTGTCCTCTAGGCTACATGGAGGTTGTTCAGATTCCGAGGGGTTCTGTCCATATCGAGATCAAAGAAGTGGCCGTGTCGAAAAACTACATTGGTAAATCATTCTCTATGACAGGATGAATCTGGAACTAAATGTCACGATAAACACATTTGTTTTACGTCCTCTTGTAATGAAAACCGTTCTTTAGTGGTACTTATTAAAACATAAAACAGGCTAGAGCGTGTTCTTTCAAGATGTTCTGCCTGGAAGCACAAATCGAGCTGGTCCCATTCTCACTTTGTCATGTGTTTCACTTTTCATTAGTTTTAAAATGGCTTCATCTTTAAGCCTGAACGACATACTTTACCGGCGGGAATGTTATGAAGAAGACTGCGGGCCGGAATCGGCTTTCATTAATGAAGGCGCTGCTGTGTTCAAGTGCGCTGTAACTTAAAGCAACGAGCAGATAGTGATGTGTGCGAGTAATGAGTGTCTGGATGAATATGGCTTTTCTGTTTATCTTTTCCGAGGGTTGTTTTATCCATTAGGTCCATGTTATACATCTCTGGGTTATTTCCTCGGACTCCTCTGGCTTAGCGGGAGAGATATCGAGGCTGCCCGGAGCGGTTTTAGCACACTGTAAAGAAGCCGAGCTGGCGGCTCCTCCACCATAAATCTGAATTACCAATGACAATCATTGCCTCTCCTATAACAGGCATTGATTTTAGTGGCCTAGATGAAGGAGATCGGGATTACTGAGAGGAAAATGCTTGCCGCCAGGGACATTCAGTAATTAAACCAGTCTTAACAAGCGGATTCAATTAGATTGTTTGCAACACAATGGTAGATTGGGCAGGGGCGTCATTGTGCCGTTTATGGTTTATGTCATCGCTGGAGAATCTCGGTCTTGTGGTGACAGAAGACTCCTTTCCAAAGATGATTATGGGGGAACAAAAGGGGTAGCAGGAGATGTGACGCTAATACGGTTTGCGAAACAATTGTTGATATATTTCTGCCGTTGATTTAATTTGGTTATTTTGTTTTGTTACCTACTCTGTCCTGTTAAACTCTGTTTGCTGATGGGTAATACTCTTTCTGGGCATATTTGTCATTGTTTATGCGTTTTTTTCTTTTTTACTTCCCTTTTTTCCTACTTCACAACCAAAGCACAAAAATAAGAATCTTTCAGCCTAGGTGCCTAATAGCACGCTCCTAAACTGAGGTTTGTCACCATGGATCTGTGGTCGGCTACGTCTCTGTATTGTTTCGAAAGCGTATGGTAAATACCGTTATACCCTTTAACGATAAAATGATTGATTAAAGGCTATCTTTTCTTTCAGCTGCAACCCTTCTCTGGCTTCTGTACAGCGTGTATTCTGGGCTGTGCGCTGTTCCAGCATTTGGGACGGATTTGTAAGGAATGCACAGTCACTGTTTGAAAGTGATTTTGATTTATGGAGTGCAGAAATCGCGTCTGGTTTTGTTCACGCGAGAGGCTCATGTCCGTGCAACGTGAACACGGCCCAGCGACTCACTTGAGGCAGACTGACTGAAGCCGGGATGAAACAGAGGAAGGAAAGAGATGAAGGAAGGAAGGGAGAGAGAGAGACAGTTTTGTTGAATAAACTTCAAACAATGGTGGTTAGAACGACTTGTTCAAGGTTGTTCTGACCCATTGAAATAGTCTGACTTCTAAAACTCTTTAATGATGAGGAGGAGACACATACAAAAATAGCCAAATATGGGCAATACCCAAAAGGAATTTTCATTCATTCTGGACCTCAGTTTATTTCAAACATCCTAAGTAAGACACAGTCCTCTTGTGTGAAGTGAAGCATTTGTCAGTGAGATTTTTGGCTGTGCTGATATGAATGCTCAATTTGTCTGATGTAGTTATTGCTTTGAAAGCATTTCCCCTTTAGTTTCCTGTCCCTGTAGGATCCACACACACGGCAGTCAGCAATGTGGGGTATAGTTGCCATTCGTGCCCATTTGGCTATTTATATTGTTGCCGTCTGCCCTATTGGACGGACTTTTTTCTGGCCAGTGCTGCACTGGGTGATGGCTGATCTGAGCATGTCTGCGATGGATAGCACACCTGCTCCTTCAACGGCCTCTCATGTCTTGACTGACTGTGACCTCATCTTGTGTGAGCGCAACAGTTCTCAGTGGGCCTGATTTGTCAGGTTGATTGGTTAAGTGGTTGACTCTGTCTCTGAGCTGCTCAAGTGTGCCGCATTAAGTCTGCAGGAACCACGAGATTGACTTGTCCCTCTGCTAACCCACGACAGAACAAAACTGTTTAGGCACTACAAGTGTAATGCATCTCATGACCTTTTTTCATATAATATCACCCTTCTCAATTCTTTACACACAGAAAGCCTTTTCCTCAGATTTTTTCAGGCTTGCAGCTACTGTCATTTCAGGATGTCTATTTTTGCTGATAATTTTTTTGATCAATGCGTCTTGCTATGATAAATTCTGTTTTAAACCCTGACCCATACAAACACAAGCAAAACCATGCATGAGACTTACTTTGTAGTATTTTTTGTTTTTATAAATGTAGCAACTGCTTCTGTGAAAATATGGCTAGTTCTTGGATACCTTATGTATGTATAATCTAATGTTACAGTTATAAATTATTAGCTGTGATTTTCTGTAAAGGACTGGGGATATTAATTGGGCTGCGAGTCATTTTTCTCCTCTTAAAGGACTCGAGAGAACGAAAAGAAAACAACCTTCTAGATACTAATGGGAAAAGTAAAACTGATGAGTCATGACCACTGCTCTCCACCAATCGTAATAAGTTATGGGCCCAGCTCATAATGATAACATTGGAGGAGAGTTTGGAACAGAGATCAAATCATTTCTGATTTCTAATTTGGTGCCTTTCAGTGCTGAGAAAAGTGGGTGTCTGGAGACCTTTTGTAATTGGAGACAAAGTCTCTGTTTTGACAACGATGTCGGTTTCTGAGAGGGAAATGTCCCCCAAGAACTGCAGTGACCTTGCAGTGGCAGTCAGTGTCATCAATGACATCAGAAGTGTCAGAATAACGATGAAAGACAGGAATGGCCTCATCATAGCTTGACCCTCACACACTCCATGTGTACATAGACACTTGTGTGAGCACACATATGCACACACACTCACTCATTGCTCCTGTCGGACCTGCCCGTGTACTGCTGGATTTTTTATTGGATGCAACCTCTTGTCTCCAGCTTTGAAATCGGAGGGAGATGACTACTATATCAACGGAGCGTGGACCATTGACTGGCCCAGAAAGTTTGACATCGCAGGGACAGCATTTCACTACAAGAGGCCGACGGATGAGCCAGAGTCCCTCGAGGCCCTTGGGGCCACCACTGAAAACCTGGTCGTCATGGTAATGTTATTCTCTCCCCCTTTTAAGTTGATAAGTCCTAATTTTACATTGCAGCATTAGCCTGTATTTTCTGAATAACTGTATGTCACCAGGGATGGGAAGAATACCGAAGTTAGAATGACTTCGGAGCTTGTTCCTATTAACTATACAAAGAAGTGAACTTCCATAAAGTACTATCATTAATGATTATATTTTAATTGGCAAAGATAAAGAGTTTTACTGGTAAATACTAAATGGCTCAGAGCGCTTTTAGCAAATTACAATCCAGCAACTTGCAACTCAAAAGAGGGGGTATAAATACATCATGCACACAAGGTAAGGTAACAATGAAACAAGACACAGCTGGGGATAGGGGGGACGGGCAAGACACAAACCAATCAAAGGAGACATTACTTCTAATAGACACAGAACTTGCTGAATGGGAGGAGACACAGAAGGCATTCACACGTGGGTTGTGACAGATGGCAAAATACTGATAACGGATGTTACTGTTCGAATCTGGAATGTTCTCCTGGAATTAAGGCATAACCTTGGCTGAGGTCAAACTCAAAAATATACTGCCCTCCCCCACTTTCCCTGCACATTTTCACTCGGAAGGATGTGACGCGGAACCAAAAACACATGAGAAGGCACTTCAACTGTGGAAGAGGAACGAGGAGAGAAGCAGTTTTTGAATTGGACCCTCGTTGTACTCGGAAGTTCATGAGCAAAACCATAGCTGTGCCAGTTGTTGTTGCTTGAGTTGAGTGCACCTGGGCAGTTCATTTGGATTGTATAAATTGCCTTGCAACATTGCAACAACAAAACAGGTTGTGAGGCTAAAAATCGATATGAAATAAGAATTGCAAGCTAACTAGCACAATAACATTCACAGAGCTGTTTAGCTCATTTGCTGCTTAAAGTCGGCAGTATAGCTTAAAGTAATGGTGAAATATCTATGATGCATCCTTGTTGGCCTATTAACAATTGTTAATTAGTTGGAGCCAAATTCTGATGGCGTTATATTCCTTATCCAGTCAGTAAAATTGTATATCCTATTCGATATTTAAGTTTCGCGAATAACTTGAAATGTGCTTGTGGACTTGCATGTCTGATGGATTGGACCGTCCTCCACGTGGCCAATGTACAACTTCCAGTTCCTCGAGGGGAAGTGTGGGAGAGTATTAAACTAGTAATAGAGCCTGGGCCTTCATGTTTATTAATGCTCTATCGCAGTTGAAGGATTTCACTTGACATTTTTGATTGCGTTTTTTTTTTTTTTTGGATACAAGCTCCATATCCTATATTCACGAAGTGAATCACTGAACTCAATTAAAAAGAGATAGACAAGCATTTTAAGCAGCAGACACCAGCACATAAAACTACCGTTTTAGTTGCAGAGTGGCCATAATGCGGCTGTATTTTTCTGCGTGGAAGATTCTGCACATTAAACAAGCAAATTTCATGATATTTTCATATTATTTTAAGTTTCTGTTGAAGAAGTGCAGAAATCCACTATGAATGTGAACTGTTTGAAACGTCTGCTTCAGTCCAAATAAACCAAATGTCTGCGTGCTAACCTTACATGACCTCTATATAGCCATCTGAAATGTACCATTTTATATATATTTATACTGAATAACCAACGTCTGCTTGAGTTTAAGTGCATGCGTACATACACACGCTTAGAAAAGCACACACACTATAACTGTGACTTCCTAGCAGTTATTTCCAGACCACATTGGTCTAAGCCTGGTACCCAATTTCTTAAAATATCAGACCTCACATTGGCAGCCATTTTTGGCAGGACAGGCCAGTTCATTGCCTGCCCAGTTCTTCTGTGGCCTGCTGTGCTGCCCTTAATTCCCATGGTGCTCTTCTCTATTGCATATACTGACATAAGAGCTGCATGAACACGGCCCTCCCAGTATAAACAGAGTGGGCATGAAAGCAGGGAAGTCAAGAGGGTGTGCTATTGGCCGACGTGCTGCGTCATGGCGTCCCATTAACTTTTCTGGAGTTGCCGTATTAGATTTTTGGCTTTCACTAACAGATTACATTCCTTCACATGAAATCCATTTAAGCTGCTGGCTTTTTACTGGAAGCCATTTTGGTTAAGTACCTTGTTCATGGGTATGATGTCAGCTACCTGCCGGGTAACAGAGCCTACAGCCTAGCTTCCTACTACTTTCCTTGCGACCGAACAGGTGCTCCTGCAGGAACAGAACCTGGGAATCCGCTACAAGTTCAACGTGCCCATCATGAGGACGGGGAGCGGGGACAATGAGGTGGGCTTCTCCTGGCACCACCTGCCCTGGTCCGAGTGCTCTGCCACCTGTGCAGGAGGTAAGCCTCTGTCACCCATAATGGATGGTGTCACTGAAAAATCTGAATGAATGCCGCAATTTTCCACTCTCACATTGTGTTCACGCAAATAAGGATAGTTGGGTAACTGGTTGTTTCGCTACTTTGGCTTTTCGCTAAAGTACTTTCGCTACTGCACACTTTACTCTCGCTACTATGTCCAAGTCAGTTCGCTGCTATAATCAAATAAAGATCAGAGCTTGCTAATTCAAACCCGTTCCCTGCACTTCATTGTTTATTCACATTTTTTTGAAAGCTTAAAAGTAATGAAGTAATAAAGCTTTGGGAGAGCTTCTGAGTAAACTCTTTTACCAGGATTCGTTATGAGCACAAGTGAAGCCAAAAGTTGGATAAGCGGACGGACTCGGATGCAGGAGTGTTTGTTGCCGATTCGATCTTTGTTTGATTGTCCGTATTGAGTCAGAACCTGAAAAAATTTTCTCAGCTGTAATGCGAATGGCTTTTATGAAATTTTACCACTGATTCTTAGGTAGTATTTATGTTCTTAACTTGCATTTATCTATGGTAGCGAATGGACTTGGCCATAGTAGCGAAAGTATAGTGTGCAGTTGCGAAAGTGGCGAAAAACCAAAGTAATGAATCCACTGTAAACTGGATAGTTGTGCTAGTCAGCACTTGTGTAGGAGCTGGGTATTCAGTAATAGAGCAGGTAAAAATAAAGGGGATAAACTCAATGCCCTGTTCTTATGTTCTGATGTTCTTATGAATACTTATACATACTCTTGTCCGTTTGGAATGTGTTTTAAGCGTAAGTTACTGCTTTCGGCTGGGAGAAGTCACTGGCTCTTTGCATTATTTATTTATGTGCTTTTACTTGTCATCTCATCTTCAAAAGCAGGAGCGCTGAATGATCGCATGATTGTAACTCCTTCTGAAAGGTCCGTGCCCCCACTCCGCCATCTTCATAAGACTACAAATCATTTACAGGTGGCCATGGCTGTTTTTTAAACGGGTCCTATACCCAATACACGATTTGAGCTCATTCCCATTAATTTTTGGACTAAATAAACCCTTCCAGACAGTTTTGCAAACCGTCCTTTCTAACTAGAGTTATTCTCGGTTGCTTTGTGTTAGCCTATTTGCAGCTTTCATTTATCCAGATGGACCCCTGTAGCCATGTCATCACCTTTGTCTTTACAAACATGATTCGGGCATTCTTAACAACCAAATCACATTACAAACCATATCTACACTCTCAAAGTCAGTTATTTACCTGGTAGGTACTGATTGTGCCCTGTAAAACGAGTTGAGTGGACCATTCACGGGAATGCGAATCCAGCTCAAGCCCAGGCTGCGGCTCTGAGCTTTGAATGCCTCCTTAGACATAAGAACATGATTGAGTGTTTTCCGTAGTTTAGAGTGAGACATTATTATTGTTCAATTTGTATGCGCTAGCTCTTCAGCATTTCTCTTGGTTAACCAGTGCAACTATTTTACAGATGGAAGATGTCCAAAAGCCTGCCTGTCCTGTAATTAAACATTCAAGCTTCCCAAGGCAGTTAAATGTGGGCAGCGGGGAAAAAAAATGACTAAACCATGGTGTTTGCTGAAAAGCACGGGCCTCTTCTAACAAAATATTGTTTTTATGCCTGGGCATTTAAAACATCTAAATTATTGGTGATATTGGTTTCATTGGGATGCTTGGGTGTTTTAGTTTCTTAACCACTAAAAAGAATAATTTTATTGACGTATTTTATGGGTATTTTCTTGTGATTATTGTCCTTTTTTAAATATGCCTTAACCACTCAACCAAAAAAGCAGTTCAACTGCTACTCTTCCATGAATATCTGATGGAAATGAATATTATGTACTGCTCAATGTTTATTATTTTTAATTCCCATATTCCCATAACTGCTGGAACATTTCTGCCAATATACTATTATGAACTGTATATATGAAGAGTTTGTTTCCAAAATGCAATATATCCATTTTACTTATTTTGAGTAAATCAGCTTTTGCTATGTCAGCGCCAATTGCATTATATAGAAAAACACAAACTTCGATCACGAGAAAACACGCCTTATAGTATGAATTTCAAAAAATGGATTTCTGCACGATGTGTAAGGGGTACAGGGCTATTGCTTTATGGTATTATCTTAATTTTTGTCATTTTGGCACTTATTGCATTTTGGAAACAAACTATTCGTATGCACATGCAAGTATATATACACATTTACTGTAATTGTGAAGGGGGAATGGAACAGAGGCCCAGACGCAACACAAGATAGGGTTTTTAAAAGCCACCCACGAAATGCGAGTGACCACTAATAGGAGAAACGGTAACAAAAAAAGGAGCGTAACTCCCCAGCTATTCTGCCAATAAAAAAACAACCCAAAAAAAGTGGGCGAAAATCCTCCCAGAAAATAAGGGCTTTCTCGTAAGAGACCTACAGAGTTACCACTCCTTCCTGCTGAAACAGGAGCGAACTGACAGATCTGCGAGCAAAGACAATGCTCCAACAAACAAGACCTTCTGCGGGAACGAACATAAGCTCTGACGAACAGAACAATAAATAGGACGGACAAACACCAAATCCTAAACTCTTTCAAGGAGTTTCCTCCAACTAAACGCTAAGGGCTTCGTAGTCCTCGCAAGAGTAACACAAAAGCACCAGACAGCGCTGGAAGAGCTTCTTAAATAGTCTCTCGACAGCTGCAAACAATAAGCAATCAACCACCTGGTCAGAGAGCAGGATAGCCCTCAGGTGGCAAAGAAAATGCACAGAAGGCAGCAACCCCCCAAAACCATGACAGTAATTTACTGTGTACTGGTAAAAAGCAGACTCTTCAATCAGTCTGGTGATTTTTTTTTTTGCTATCTGTTTTCAAATATAGATGATCTCAATTTAGATTTGGGGTTCCCAGTTATGGTTCTATACGGACTAGCTGTGCAGTTCCAGTTAAAAACTGATTTTCTGTGTACCTTTTGTGGTTAAATGTGGTTTAAGACCTCAGTATGACTGTCAGTCTGTTAATCCCTGTAAGTCAGATGCATTTAGCCTTTGAAGACAGTTTTACACCACATGAAGAGTAATGGTTAAACACACCAGTCATCAAGGAAAATTAAAAAAAAAAAAAACCCTTAAGGGTTTGCATGCCTTGATATCCCCCAGGATATTCATGATTTCACTCAATGCAAAACATTCTTAATCTCATGAACCTTACGGACCCATACATGGACTAGTCCAATGCCGCTACTGCATTCATACCTGAGGAACTTCAGGCCTATTTTAAATTTTAGAGGAAATCCCAATGTTTCCAATTATCTCAAATATGTCCTGCTGAATTACAGGGAAATGTGTAAACTGACAGAAATGATCTAGATATTTTACCTTTGATGTAATGCTGTGGCCTTGAAAACATGGAATCCTGGATTTGCATATCTCTCTCAATGTAAGTGTGATGTTGGTTCAGAGAAGCGCTGCAACCAACAGATGCTGAATATGAATGTGACATTGTCCTGCTGTTAGAAAAAAATTTTCTGACTTTGAACCAACTTAAGAGAAAACTTAAGTGAAAAGTTGGAATTTAAGGGGTAAATATTGGCAGAAAACTGTGTTCAAGTGAATACCGCAACCCAAGATCCTGCACATGTCCTCATCTTTGCTGTCTCCAGGAATCTTGTGAATTCATCCTTAACATGAACCAGAGCCGGGAGCCTGAGTCAGCTTTCACAGCGGGGGGTCACGGTTACGTTGGATGGGCTCAGCTCTGCCTCTCTGTCTTGACCCTAAGCTTTGTTATCCCACCGCAAATGCGCGGACAGTCTTGGCCTCCAGTCGCTGGCAGATCATATTGCAGCGAACTGAATAGCATGGCACTCCGCTCTCTCTCAAATCGTCCGAGTGGCTCGATTGGAACTCGTGCGTGGAGAGGAATGCAAACCCACAATGTCTGAACCTCGGTGTCTCACTAATACTGTGGCATTTCACAATACTAATGTCTCTATTTGTGTACTGGTGTGATTTTATAATGATAAGAGCTCTGATGCCTGGTGCAAAATCCAGTCACCAAATATCTGCGCAGAAAAATGTGATAGCATAGCTGGAGAGTTTTCTTCCAAAATGAGATATCTGCTGTTTATAAGAATGATAGCTACTCTTTATAAAATAACTGACAACATGAAATCAAATCACTTTTTTGCACTGTTGAAAGGATATTCAGAATCCTTGATTCATCGTTTATTTTTTAAAGACTGAATCATGGAATGTGATGAAGCTCGAGTGAAATATTTGCTCCAAGATGGATATGTCTCGGCTGGAACGTTTTAAGCTGATGAGATGTTGTTATATTCCGTAGAGTGTTCTGACATGATAAAACCGTATGGTTCTGTGTTGTTTAGAGCATGTCCAAAACTGTGATTTCAATAAAGGTTAATCTCGTGTATTTTTCATGCATATGAGGGATTGCTTCTCTCTCTTCCGAAGGTTCTCAGAAGCAGGAGGTTGTGTGCAAACGGCTCGATGATGGCTCCGTGGTCCAAAATAGCTACTGCGACCCTGACAGCAAACAGCCAGAGAAAAATCGGGCATGCAACACGGAGCCCTGTCCTCCAGAGTAAGTGAGCCCACTCACTGTGTTTGTGTGTGTGTGTGTGTGTGTGTGGTTGTGTGTATGCGCATATGAGTGTGTGTTGGTGTGTCGGTGTGTGTTCCTATCTTTGTAGGGACCACATGTCCTCGTTAACAATGGAATAAAAGATTTATTTATCCTTTTTTGGACATTTTCTGGTCCCCACAAGGTACGTAACTGAGCTATTTTTGGGTTAGAGGTTAAGTTTAGAGGATGATAAAGGTTAGGGTTTGGCATGTAGTGTTTATGGATAATGTCAGGGTAAGGGGTCAGGGAATGAACGCAAGTCTATGGGATGTCCTCACAAAACATGAGAACACAATGTGCATGTGTGTGTGAGTGTGTGTATGAGCATGCTTATGTGAAATGCTTGTGTTTATGGCTATGGGGTGCTGTGTGTGTTTGTGTGTGTGTTTGTGTTTAGGTTTGGTGTGAACATAAGTGATTTTTTTCATTTGTGAATTTGTTACATAGCATATGCCTCACCATATCCTTATCCTAAGTGTATGATGATGTTGTCATTGTTTTTCAGTCACCTTTAAATATATTCATGAATACTGCCTGAGTCTTTTATATACACCACACAGCCAAAAGTATGTGGACACTCCTTGGTCTGAAGCTGCTTTTGTGGTTCAGGCGAAGGCGCCTTTGTTCCAGTAAAGAGAGATCTTGATGCAATAGTATGGCATAACATTCCCAATGATGCTGTGCTTCTAATATTTAGGGGAAAGGCCTTTCCTGTTTCACTATGGCACTGCCCCAATGCACAGAGGGGAGTTTTCGCTTGGTTTATCAGGATTGGTTTTGGAGAACTTAACTAGCCTGCAAATAGCCTTGCAAAAATCTCATTAAACATTGTTGGGGTCACCTGGAAAGCCTCACAAACTCTTGCTGAGCCAAATCACCCAATACCGCTTTCTGACCTCACAAATGCCTTTCTTGCTGGAATCCCAACAGCCGTGTTTCAACATCTATTCCAAACAATGAGTGGAAAGGAGAATGAAGCCTGTTATTTCTGCAAAGGGGGACTGACTCGATATTGATGCCTGTTATTCTGGAAGGAGATGTTGGATAAGCTCACGTCCACATTATTTTGGCCATGGTAGTGCATCATATACGGTTGATAATGCTTCACTTTGGGATAGAATTGATTGAAGTTGCACTACAAGGCCGATCAGCTGCCCTTACTCCTAATCCTCTATCTTTATTGTAATCCTGTCGGATTTCTTCTTCTTTGTTCTTTTCCAATAAAAGTGTGGGGCCTCTGTAGACTTTTCTGGTGCTGTGCACTGCTCAGCTGTTCTGTAAATGAGTCTCTGACCTTTGGTTTTCTCTTTGTTTACCAAGTCATGACATAAAGAGATCCATCAAGCCATATGCTACATCCTCAAAACACTCATTGCAGAGCTTTCATCCATTCGGCATTTCTTTGAAATGAATGAAGAGCGAGTAAATTATTCTTTAATGAGTTACTCTGAATGAAGTGTCACCAACACGAGATTGAATGACCTCCTGGTTCTACCTCCTTAATGGTCTTAGCCAACTTTAGTTTCCTTTTACTGTCACCATAAATTATACCTTGCAGTGCGTACAGATATTGTTGTGGTCATTAAGGGGATATCGTCTTATGATTCAGGCGTGTGAGCCTCATCTTTCCAGCACTAAAATATCCGCAGTCCTTTCACAGATTTGCGCTGAGAGTAATTCTGGCTGGATTTGATGTCAGCACAATGGCAGTAAGCCCCTGAGCCTGCCAGGACCATAGTAACCCAATAAAAGAAACAAGCCGACCTGTCATTACATCATGTTAGTGCATCCTCCAGTCTTGTCATTTATTAAATCAAAATTACACTGAATTAGGCTTCTGTTAATGCATCCAGAATAGTGTGACATCAAGTAGTAGTATTATTTTAATACGTATTTGTACAACTACAGAAATAATTGACAAATGGATATGATGAGAAAATTGCGGACCATGTTCTCGAAAGTTTCTGAAAAGGAGCAGAAAAGTATGGAATAATTAATTATGTTCGTAGCATTCTGTTTTAAGAAGTTGTAATCATGAAAGTTGGCCACCCACTGTTTTTTGTGTGTAATAATTGCTATGTTAAGGTAAAGTGAAGAAAAACGAACAATTTGTTTGCATTGCGCTCAGTTGGAAAATCCATTTTTTGGTCAAATATGCGAAAAAAGTGTTAGTATTCTGTCTTCACTTCAAAACTATTTTAAGTGTTGTCTTGCTCCAGAAGAAAAAGAAATGACCACCTGTGTTTATCCATAGTGGCCAGTTCACTGTATGAGCCCAGAAGGGATAATATATGTGTATATGTGCAGTGGATGAATGCCTGTTGTGGCCAAAAACGCTTAAGCCATCGTTCTCAGCTGGGAAAACGGTCAGGCGGAGTTCAGCTCTGTCTGAAGCACTAAATTGTGAGGATGATGGATCGAATGTTTTGGCCAATCCACGGTGATGCTCTGCCAATGGCAGTGTGTGAAAATCTCGACCATGACATGGGCATCTGTAATGATAGGATCCACAGCCTGTTTTTGGCTTCACCTGATACACAGAACTGCTCTCCCTGACCTGTGGAAAACTCCTACGCTGTAGCTTGTATGTCAGCTTGAATGTTCAGGTTGCTTCTTAAATTGAAGCCAGATCCAATGGTAAAGTTTTCACCAACTCAAACGCAGAGGAAAAAAATTGCTTGAAATATTTGTGTGCGCGCGTGTGTGTGTGTGTGTGTGTGCACGAAAGTGTGTGTTTGTGTTTGCATGTGTGTGCTTGTTGTTTTGCATATGTGTACATGTATGTGCACATTCCTGAGCGTGTGTGTGTGTGTGTGTGTGTGTGTGTGTGTGTAAATATGTGTGCTCGTGCGTGTATGTTTTTATATGTGTGCGGTTGACTCCACAAAGGTACACACCATTTTGTAATTCCTCTTTATTCACCAGGCTTTTTTTGTTGAAAATTTTCAGCGGAAAAACGGTCGAATTTACGCGTCGCATTCCTGCGCATTTGAACAGTACTCAAAGGATCCGGCTCGGCAGGAAGCAACAATAATAAAGTGATGCAAATGGGCTTGTTTTTGAAATATCCAGACGTTTTATTTAGCAAAAGCTGGACAGTAATCCAAGCCACCGCAGATGTTTGGATGTCGGTTCTGATTCACCGCACTGTCTGGGCGCACAGTGGGCCGGTGTGATCATTGGCTACTTCAACCAAGTTGCTGAATTGATTGAATACTTTTATGACGGGTTATTTTTTCCCGCTAAAGAAAATGTTTGCATGGCGAGGTAATTCCCCTCCGGTCTTGTCGCAGGTGGCTTATTGGCGACTGGTCGGACTGCAGCAAGACCTGCGACGGAGGGATGCGCACGCGGACTGTCCTGTGCGTACGCAGGATCGGGCCTGCCGAAGAGGAAACGCTGGAGGACAGCCTCTGTTTGACTCACCGACCAATCGAGAAAGAGTCCTGCAACAACCAGTCCTGCCCCCCGCAGTGGATCACCCTGGATTGGTCAGAGGTGCGGGGTTAGGGACTTTCGCAGTGCAGATTATGTAGCTTTCAGGGTCTCTTTCCCTGTCAGTTAATCTCCTGAGTGTTACATTTTTATTGACATCTGATAGTCCACCTAGGGATTATGATTGTTTGGCCCCGGTGTAGAGTGTGATGAAGATATAGATCTTATAGTGGCTAGCTTCGCTACAATTGCGCTGAATTGAGTTGGTGAGAACCAGAGTTTACTAACCCACAAATTGAAAGTTCTTAGAAAAACAGGTTCGAAGATTCTGCTAAATTCAGATGTTTACTAGATTGTTAATATTTCTGAGTGAAAGAACTTGTCTCTGATGTTAAATATTTATGATTTAAGTGTAGTCAGAGGGTGCTAAACGCGCTTAACGCCTTTGCGCAGAATACAAATCATGCCAGTTTTTTCTGTTGTGCATGAGCCTATTTAGGCTTTGTAACTCAGTATTTGTGTACAGGGACTGTGGAAAGTTATTCCAGTGAAGCAAGACATTGGAAATTCAATTACAGAATTATTTAGGAATTAAATTTCAGAGTTTACGGACGCCAGTGTCTATATCTGCATGAAGGGGTTAACTAATTTTTTCACCAAATGTCAGATAGTAGCCTCTGGTTCTCACCCGCTCAATTATGAGTGAAGTTACTTATATTTTGCTCCATCTGGGGATTTATCGTCTTTTCTCCCGAGTTGCTTTGGTAAAATTGTGTACTGAATGACTTTGCTGTGAATTGTACGAGGAGGCATGAGTGTGTGACTGTTGCTGATTAGCCGTTTCCCCGCCTCCTCAGTGTACTCCCAAGTGCGGCCCTGGATTCAAGCATCGCATCGTCCTGTGCAAAAGTAGCGACCTGACCAAGACCTTCCCCCCGGCACATTGCCCCAGCCACAACAAGCCCCCGGTCCGGATCCGCTGTAGCCTGGGCCGCTGTCCGCCCCCCCGCTGGATACCAGGAGAGTGGGGACAGGTACTGTACGGGCCAATCAAATTCAGCACCGCTCAGTTCAAAGACATGTATAAAAGGCAGGAAGCATTTTAAAAATATCAAATACAAAACTCTCGCTCAGATTTTAAAGGACCATTGATATTTCCTTCCATTGATGTTAAAACATTAAAACGTAAGACAGGGAGTTATTTCGGGAAACCTGCAAAAGACATTCTTGAGCTCGTTCGTGAAAAAGATGCAAAATTTTCAACATCTGGCAATTTTACTGTCTGCTGCGAAATACAAGGCGCAACACATGGGCGAGCAATCCAGGGGCATAATGTCTGCTATTGGGCAGTGCGATCCTGCGCTCATCAAATACCGCAATCGACCTTGACGCAGTGGAGGCTCTGCTGACGGAATGGTCGACTGTAATTCACCATTTCCACAAAAGCACCAGTTTACTGCCCTGGAACGTTTCTTTGTTAAAACAACATTTCCAAACAAACTGGAACGCTCTCCGATGCCGGGATTTTGTGAAGGCGCTGCGGATTTCTCTATCAAATCTTGTTTGTTTTAGCCAACAGTCAGCGTAATTTACTCTTCAGATGACAAATGAGGGCCCGTGGAGGACCGGTGACGTCGGCGTGTGATTTAACGCGCTGCAAGTGCGCGAGCGGCAGGAATATCGTGCTCATTGTTTGAAGTTCATCTCCACAGGGAACAAGGCCTGCTTTGTCTAGCCTGAGAATATGTTTTGAAAAGGAGGTTTAAAAGACTGTCCTTCCAGGGGGTGCTCCTCGCTGCTTTTAAAGTTGGGTTTGATCCAGTTAGAAATGGTGAATCAAAGAAATAGTAGTACTTTCAAATGGACAAAATATGGTAAGCCTAATTGTCGGAAAATAATCTGTTGTTCCTTAAATTTCGTTCATACTTCTGCCCCCAATTACGATCTTGCAGTTATTTTTGAATGAGCGTTTTGAAAAAAATGGTTGAAAATGACTTCTTGGGAAACAGTGTGAAAGGTTATCACTAGCATAAATAAACAACGCGGAAAGTCGTGGCCTTCGCTCGCCCTTATCACCGCAAACAGCAATAAACAGACTGTGGAGGGCAGCCATATGCCACCTTCCTTGGACTGTGGATCTCTCTCCCACCTCTGTCCAATCTCCCTTGGCCCTGTCCTGCACACAGATGTACCAGCAGCTGACCTGTATCAGATCTCACATCACGCTCTACGCAGGTCTGGGTCAGTCCTGACCCCGCTGCTCTCTGATATTCGGCGCAGGTTTGACTGGAACTTATCTAACAGCCCCCAGGCACTCCACCCGAAACACCCCACCCCATCGCGGACTCCTGTCACTCAGCACACTTTATTAATGTCTCGTTTTAATTAGCGCTCCTGTCCTTCAGGGAGATACCGCGGACATGACATGAAACGCCTTGACGCTATTCGTTCGATCTGTGATCTTATTGGTTTTCCTTACAAGCCGTGCCGTGGCGATCCCGTTTACCCGTGAAAGGAGATAAATAATTTCAGATTGCATTCACTACGGCCCATTGACGTCTGTCTCGTCGCAGTTCAAGGCAGTTTCTGCGCTTGTTCCGGCAAGTTCTTTTTCAGTTGAGACTTTCGTTGTGAGTCCCAAGTCCCCATACCAGTGAGTAATTACTGTGGGAGCCCCTGACTCTTTAGGCGACCCCGGAGCCTGCAAATGGGGAGGATTGTTGTACGGCAGAGTCCGGAGCCCTGCGTGCTGAAAGGTCAGCGGTTCAAATCCCACTCAAGGCCTAACACTGACACATCCCATCTGTCAGGGCTGAAACCCAGCACTAATAAAAGGGCTCTTTAATTTGCGAGGGATGAAATGGCCAGACGCTGATGCGAGACTCCCAGAGACTCATTTGAAGTGGCTGTTAGCCGCCGGTCAGGCCCTGCTAATGGGCCGTGCGTGCTCTAATGGCTAAGTGCTAATGGCTACGCGCTAATGCAGGTGTGTGCCTGTCTGTGTGTGTCATGCGGGGAGGAGGGAGCGCACGCCCGACTATTTACCTCAACATTCATGGCTCAATCACAAAAACGCTGCGGAGTGCTGCGCAGACCATTTAAACAACCAAAAGAATGCTTTCATTATTATTCAAAAACAGAAGAAAGGAAACAATGTCTGGGGCATATTTGTGGCTCTCAGTGAGTTATTGTATCTGCATTCATAGCAAGGTAGTCGTGTCACAGTCTGGCTTTGCAGTGGTGAATGGGTGTTGGAAATGTTGACATGAAAAGCCAAGTATTTCATGCATTTTCTGCAGCCTGACAATCCACATTTTAAAAAGCTGACCGGACACTTTTTAATAGACCTCAACTTGAATAAGTGCAGACAGTGGTGAGAGTTGAAGTTTAACTACTAGTAATTACTATCTCATTCCAGGGGGTCATTAAGCATGCAGGTGGAGTTAAGGACATCAATTCACTCATTCTGAATCCACTGAATTGACAGTTGATAGTATGACTAATCATGTGTCATACTGATTGAGTTAACAGCAACAACGGCCAGGACCTCTTCGTCCAAACTTATTTGCTATCGTATCCTGGCTTATGTATACTCACTGCTGGTGAACACACACGTGCTGCTTAATGAGCCGTACAACTTGGTTACACCCTGCTTAGAGCTACATACTTGTAAACACTTGCCTTGTTTGCTGCAAAAGGGCCTCTGTCAGTTTATACCCAAACCCATTCAAGCTTGGGCTGCATTACTGACCCCGTACCCATTCAGGTCACGGTTAAAGGTCAACTGCTCCTCATTCCAACCTTCAAAGTCACTGAGCCAGTAATCAGTGCTTATGAATTGCGAGCACTTTTCTGCTATTTGAAGTTGAAGGTTTTATGTTGGGGAAACTAGTTTGAAACACTTGAACACCAAAAGAAAGAAAAGTTTTTCTGCTGTTTTGTGCTTTAGCATTGCATTGGACGAGGTATTAATGGGTGACTCTGGTTTTCATTCATTCCTTGTACCATTTCTAAATGCTCTATACCTACTTAGGTTCCAAGAAATATGTAAATTGTGGTCTTTATTCCCAGTACTTAAGTTGGTTTCATTTCTCTGGCCCTGTGGTGTTCTGCAGATTCCTTAATCCAAAGAATAGTTAAATGATCAACTCCAGCATGGGGCTTATAGTGCCTGAAGTGCATTGTGTTATGATGGAGGCTTAAATATTAAATAACTGAAAATACCTTTCTGCACAGTTTAATTATTGGTGGCATGTAACCACGGAAACACCCTAACACCTCATTCCACATCCTCATAATTATCACTGATATTGCTGTTCTGCCCTGCTTTGGTCATGATCACAGTAATGTCCCAGTCCATGCTAGTTGGGATTATCCTCAAGGTAATAAACTCTGGCCATGCTGAGCTTTTGCTGAATTTACCAAAATGTTAATACTCTATATAACTGTGTTATTTTTTAACTGTACGTGAGCAGTAGTGTAGGACAACATAGATCAAACATAGGAAAACAATGGAATTTCTTTGACCTTTATGTGAGGCAGTTGAGAAATGAATTCCCATTGCATGCATTTCCCCGCTGTAAAAATTCAGCCAGCAGTCATTCGCCTGTGGGATATTGGTTGTATAAGATGGAAACATAAATTAGTGGGGGAATAGCACATGGATGTATTGTCCCTGCCTCAAGAAATGTTTGTAAAAGATATGAGGCGGAAATATGTCTGAAAAGTTGAAGAGGGACATAATGGATGCATTTTATCATTCAGATGAAATTAAAACAAAAGTAAAGATTCAATGACAGTAAATCATAGAGTGCCCCAGAACCAACCAGTTAACAACTCAATTGATTGATTGATGGTTACAATTTTTTGAGGAATGATTTCAGCCCATGTAACAATCTTTGTTTGTGTGTATGTGGCGTGTCTGTGTATACGTGTGTTAATGTTGGGTTCGTGTACGTCTGTTTGTGTGCGTTTATGCATGTGTTGTGTGTGTGTGTGTGTGTGTGTGTGTGTATGTTGGGTTCATTTACCCCTGTGTGTATGTGTGTGTGCTTATCTGTGTATGTCGTGTTCATGTATGTCTGTGCGTGCGTGTGCCCCGTGTTGCTCCCACAGTGCTCGGCGCAGTGTGGCCTAGGGCAGCAGATGCGCTCTGTGCAGTGCCTGTCCTACACGGGGCAGCCCTCAGGGGAGTGTCCCGATGCCCTGAGACCCCCCAGCATGCAGCAGTGCGAGAGCAAATGCGACGCCACGCCCATCTCCAACGCAGAGGGTGAGTTCGCCGCTCGGCAGGGACCCTTTAAGCCCAGTCTGGAGGCCAGCAGAGATATAAACACTAATGAGGTCCCGGATTACCTGGAGAGTGGGTCTCTGTGGCCAGTTACTGACATTAACTAATTAGTTAGCTATTAATTACTAACATTGACCAATCAGTTAGCTATCAGTTACTTAAATTTAACAATCAGTTAGCCATTAGTCACAGACATTAACCAATCAGTTAGCCATCAGTTACTGACATTAACCAATCGATGAGCTATTGTTACTTCAATTTACCAATCAGTTAGCTATCAGTTACTGACATTAACCAATCAGTTAGCTATCAGTTACTGACATTAACCAATCAGTTGGCTGTCAGTTACTGACATTAAACAATCAATTAGCTATCAGTTACTTAAATTTACTGAGCAGTTAGCCATCAATTACTAAAGACGTTGGACAGCACTTGCTTGATAAAGTGTTTTTAATCTTACAGAGGCCTGTGAGCCGAAACGCGTCCGTTTTTTATCCTTTGTAAGATTAAAGATCCTTTGTAAGATTATTTTGGATTCAGCACCTTATATGCGATATTTGAAGGGCAGCCTGTTTGTTTTTGCATTTTTAGCCATCAATTACTGACATGAACCAATCAGTTAGCTATCAGTTACTGACATTAACCAATCAGTTAGCTGTCAGTTACTGACATTTACTAATCAGGTAGCTGTCAGTTACTGACATTAACTAATCAATTAGCTATCAGTTACTTAAATTTACTGATCACTTAGCTATCAATTACTGACATTAACCAATCAGTTAGCTATCAGTTACTGACATCAACCAATCAGTTAGCTATCAGTTCTCATATTAACCAATCAGTTAGCTGTCAGTTACTGACATTAACCAATCAGTTAGCTATCGGGCCGAAAGCCTGCAGTATGGCTCTGCTCATCCTGTGGGCCTGGGTTTATATTGTGGTCCTTGTGTAGCCGCAGATTAGGGCAGGGAGTCCCGTGGATGTAATCTGATGGCCTGATACAAACAAGGCTAAATGATTTGCACCAAGTGTTTGCCCGTTATAAATGTACACCTTCTTGGCCCCCCTGCTGTGTGCCAGCACAATGTAGTGTATTTTGTGTCTTCAGCTGAAACTTAAAGGCCTGGCTGTGACTTTCTGTTTGCTGTCCTGAAATTTTTCTCACAAGTAAATAGAAGTGCTTGCTTTTCATCTAGAAACAGAAAGTATCGTAAATATGACCTAATTAGGTTCACATAAAGAAATATGGTATAGGAAATCTAGCGATTTATCTCAATAGATGTATAGTTCAGGTTTTTGAATTCATTTTGAATTCATTTTTGAATTTGTTTCACTGTGCATTTATAACAGTACAGCATTTTTGCCAATAGATCAGAAATCATCTGTTTTCATTTGTTATTCCTGGAGACATTAGAACAAACTAGTAAAGGAAGACACTCTCATTGCGATAAGGCGTTTAATCCCTCATTATTCAGCCCTGCTCAATCATGGCAGCCTGCCTGGGCTATGAATCACACAAGGATTTCTCTCTCCTCTCTGTCCTCTGTCTCCTCTTCTTCTCTCTGTCGCACTCCATTTCTCTCTATTTCTTTGTCTCCCTGTCCCTTCTCTCTGTTTTTCTCACTTTTATTTTTCTACCCATCCGTCTGGAGATGGTATAATTATGTTGCGTTGGCTGAAAGTAGCAAATCGGCTGGCCTCGCATTCGTCCAGCCAAAGAAAATTGTGAGGGGATTGAGGTACATAAAGTGAGTTTGAAGGAGGTAGGGAGACGGGGAGAGGGCAGTGGGGTTCCTCCTTTTCCCCGCAGTCAGATGTGGTTACATCACCCAGGCTGGCCTTTGAGGATTCCTGAAACCGAGCTTAGGGCTAAATCTCATCTGCCTGAAGTCACGACAACAAGAGAGGCCTTACAGGAACAAACAAAACACTGAGGAAACTCAAAGGGATTCCGTGCATTAAAGGCTTTTAGGAACTGTAGTCTTATCTCACAAGAAGGGACTTTCTTAAGTATCCTGAGGTGCCTGGTTTGAGAGACCGGCACCCACGGTGGCTTTTCATTGTTCTTAAGTAATTCAAAGCCTGTAGCTCTATATGATTCTTTTTTTTGAGTCTTATCTTTATCCATGTTGAAGCATTTTCTCACTGATATAGGAGTAGAGGAAACCATGTTGAAAGGCAGAGCATTATTTTAACTGTGGGCAGAGACAGTTTAGAGAAGTTGTATGAAGTTGTCTCAATTATTTTCATGCAAAACTGGGTGTCTGAACTCGTCCGCAGTAAACTGGTGTGGATGCAAGTTTTTTGTTATTTTGACACCAAAAAACACCTGATTCTGCTCGTTGAAGTCTTGATCGAAGACCTAATTTAGATGATTAATGAGAATCCATCAGCTGTTGTCTTGCTAGGCTAAAACTAAAATCCGCATCTTCACTGGCCCCTTTCAGATAAGATTGGGCACCTATCCTCTCTGAATATCTGCTTTAATGAGAGGCATTGTTTGGCAATATCCATCACATTGCCTGACCTGTAATTCCCAGGGACACGGATGGGTGACTTGGTCTCCATGGTGATCATTCTCAGGAATTAAGATTGGTGGTTGAGCCGCAGGAGGTGAAGTCAGTTCTCAGAGCTGGGTTAGAGAGATTTTACACTTGTGGACTCAAAGGGCAAAACGGTGTTAAAGAATTACGGGGATCTGATGATGGCAGTTTATACCGTTCTTATGGCCTTGTTTAAATTTGGAAGGTGGTCGGTGAAGTAGTTTACTTTTGTTGGACTTCTTATTTTGTACCACATATTCTTGATAGTGGCATTTTAATGCCACTAGAACACATGATTGTTAAACAAATAAGCTGAGATAATGTGACTGTAACCCCTCATTTTAACTACCCCGCAGTCTTTCAGAAACTTTCATAAATGGCATTAAACTGTTATGCTGACTTATCTCAAGAGATGTATATTTACATTATGCATTCACATTTGGCATTGCTGTGCCTGCAGAATGACCCAATTTTAGGGTCATTTAATCCTTTGCATTCGATGACTGCCTAAATGCTGGAACCCATGGATATTATTAGATGCTGGGTTTCTGGCCAGGTGGCGCTATGACAGGCGTACCCTGAAGTTTTGCTTATCTCCTGCCTGTTTTAGGGTGCTCTACCGTCAGTGTGATCTTTAGACAGTGAATTGCTCAGTTGTTTTCGGGTCTAGAGACTGACTTGGCCATTGTAGATCATTCCTCGTATTGGCCTTCAAAATGTCTTGGATTGCATTTACAGTTTGCTTTGGGTTATTGTCCACCTGCACTTTGATGCGCCATCCAGTGAGTTTTGAAGCATTTGGCTGAAATTTGGCTGGTCACAGTTGCATCATCCATAAGTATAAGGGAAGCAGTTCTGTTGACAGCCGTACATACATGTCCTCACATGACCACGGGTTACGTGGTGTGCTTCGGATCATGAGCAGTTTCTTCCCTTCTCCGCATTCTTCACTCTCCATCATTATGGTATAAGTTGATCTTTCCCTGTTGTTCCAGAACTAGACAGGCTTTTTTGGGGTTTTTTTTTTTTTTGGCAAACTTCCTGTTTTAGAGGCTTGCTAATGGTTCACATCTTGCGGTGAACCTTGTGTATTTACTCTGATGAAGTCTTGTCTTGTTTGTTGACTTAAACACGGATGTGCCAACCTCCGGGATGGTGTTTTTGATCTAGCCTAATGTTCTGAAGGGCTTTGTCTTCACCAGGGGATTGATCATTTCTTTATGCACCACAGTTATCATCAATGGCCTTCCAGGCCTTTTTGTGTTCTTGAGCTTACCTGTGCATTCCTCATTTTAACCCCTTTGCACAGATGTAGACGCCGGCATCAGCAAATTCTGACATTTTAGTTCCTAAGTAATTCTTTACTTGAATTTCCAAATGTCTTGCTGCACTGGAATAATTTTCCACAGTCTCTGCGACACAAATACTGAGTTATAAAGCCTAAATAGGCTCATGAATAACAGGAAAAATTGTCATTTTTTTGTATTCTGCGCAAAGGGGTTGAAGAATGAACTGAGTGTTCTCTATAGGAACGTAAATACAGAAAGCCCAGACTGTCCTCTTTGATTTCAGGCTACGTTCTACCATTTTGAGTTACCCTTTTCAGAATTACAGCTCTTGTCTCACTGTCCAAATACTCAAAAACTTCACTGGTTATTTATGTTTCCTGATTTTCCAATTCCCGAAAACCTTCAGAACAGAAACCTCATTGCGTTATTCTTTTATCAGGCTTCTAACTCCTTCTGTCTCCTCTCTTCTCCCAGAATGCAAAGATGTAAACAAGGTGGCATACTGCCCACTGGTGCTGAAGTTCAAGTTCTGCAGCCGTGCGTACTTCAGACAGATGTGCTGCAAGACCTGCCAAGGACACTGACCCATGAAGCGAGAGAGGCCGAGACAGAGCGAGCAACTCCGAGGCCGAGCGAGAGACGGAAAGGGCCAGAGAGAGTCAAAATGGCGTCAGCGGACAAGAGGAGTCACAAAAGGAGGGAAGAGAACCCGTCTCTCACACCTGCATTTTTCAAACCCTGTGGAGCCCCAAACCACTGCTCAGCCTTCTGCTGAACCATTCCTGCTTTATTTTCACTTCTGTGAAGTGGGAACTAATATTTTTTTTTATTGCATTGACATTATTTTTATAATAATAATTATTATTGTTATTGTCGGTGTTGTCAATTTTAATCCAAAGTGCTGGACACCTCATTTATAGAGATGGGACCTGTGAGAAATATGTGGGATATCGCAGGCGAGCTTTGGAAATGTGGAAGGTTGATCTGGTGTCTGGGACTTACCGAGATCTCGATGCATGGATTGACTGGAGAGCAGGACTGACGTGCAATGATTGCCATATCAAACGATGTTGTTTGGTTCCACTGCACAGTTTTGTGAAAAGGTCTCCTCTATCCACACCAACGTTTCCAGAAGATCAAAGTTACATGAACCCAATGAGTATAAGCATGTCCTATGCATAGAGTGTTTGTAAAATGATGGGTTAAATGTGTTCAATCACATTCTGTTCCCTCCTTGAATTTGTGAACTCTGATGTTTATCCAACACCATACCATGTACGTTCATGTGGATGGTTGGAGAAAACAGTGTATGCATTTAGCATTTTATTATTGAAAGAAAACCACCTGGCTACTTAGATATGGAATTAATCTCAACAAAGTGGGAAATATTTGATTTCAGTCGACCGGAGAAACAGGTGGTTGTGAGATATTGTTGGTTTTGGTGTTTGTTCTTTTTTTTTTTTTTTTTGCTACTTAAACATCTTAAACACTTACACATCCCCCACCTCCCAACCGTGCCATAAGATCGCTGTTCGGACCACACACGTTTTCTGAGAAGAACAGCCTGGCCAGTGGACCATCAAGATGGAGACAGGGCTTCAAAAAATAAAAAATAAAGGTTGGAAAAAAAAACAGAAAGCTGCTGACTATTGTTTGGGGGCTCTTCTTCGAGCACAGGAGCAGGAGGGGAAAAAATTCAATTAAAGCAAGGACTTCCAGATGTTCGGCCAGCAAAGACACCTGTTTTAATAAGCAGGCCCTGAGACTGGTGATGTCACCACAAGGTCACATGTTCACCAGCAAAGAATCCCACCATTGTCTGCGAAAGCGTGAATCACTTCATTCATATAAGGGGCGATTTTCCAAAACCTGTGATCTCCAAAGTCCAAGCCCTTCCAGTTTGTATTGGCTTTCAGGTTTGACAATGACTATACATGAACGGAAATTCCCTAAAATGGAGAAAAGACTGTATGAAACAAAAACAAACAAAAAAAAAATATATTGAACGTGACTTAAGTGTGAAGTACACAGAAGAGTTTAAAATGCCAGGTCAAAAAAGTATGGTTTTTGTAAAAGGTAGTGTGTCAGTGTACATTGTAATTTCATTTGCACCTTCGGATTTGCGACAGATCTTAGGATTCTGATTGGTTTTATTGCTTTTTTGTTTGTGAGAGTAAAATGCATTGGAGCTGTATTTATTGTATTAGAGCATGTTAATCACAGAGAATTTGTACTGCATCTTGAATTGCATTGTTGTGGATGTTTCATCTGCACTTGAATGGCGTGTCTTCGTGTCGATGACTTTCACTCGAGCGTGATTTAGTCCATGTGTTGGGCCTGTGTTTCTGTCTGCCTCCTGCAGGCATTGGTGCTTCTCTCCAGTGCACCATCTCATGGTCTGTCCCAGACTACCTCCAGACAATGTGACCCACCAGCTCTTCCATTTCTCTACCTGCACAGCTGTAGAGGAGAGTGAAATAATGCAATATAAATGGTGCTTTTTTTTCTTGGAGTGCTGCTTGTTCATACACCCCCCCTCCCTCCACAAACACACACACACACACACACACACTTCTCCAAGTGCTAGGCTCCGGCCCAACCCTGGTGCTACTAGACCCAAGCAGGTCTTTTCCAGATTGAATGGTGCATGTCTAAACAGTCCATTAGTTCACCAGAAGAGGTGACTGAAGTAGAAAAATCTAAATGACCAGCTCCTATGATTGTTGTGCTGTCAATTTATTTGTTTGTTTTTTTTTATTTTAATGTCCTTAAAGTTGTTCATTTTATTTTATTTTTTACCTCACACTGGGCGTTTCCATTAAGGCTTCCTTTTGTAGCCAGGACCTCCCGCTATATTTCCGAACGATGTTATATATTCTTTGATGATACCCCATCCAAAAAGACATTTGGATAACAGGACTTTGCCAGGAAAGTGTGATGCATATTCTTGCCAATACGTCGTTAAAAAAAAAAAAAAAGGGAATGCAACAAACTGAGGTACGTTTATAGGACTGAAATACCATAAACTGGATTGTGTATTGTGTATGATAAAAAGGTTTTAAAAAATTAAAAATGGGATGAAATGTATAGGAATTATAATGGACCACAGCTAATCCCTAAATTGCATTCGTATTATGCCACCATTCTTACTCGATTTGCTGCTGCTACTTTGTGCCTTCCCCAGGGCCCAACGTATATGATGTAAGCCGACATCTTTTGTGTTATCAACAGTCAAGACCAAAATTGACAGTCTGTAGGCGTCAAAACCTACTGAAGACCTGACGTGCTGAGCGTGGTGACTCGATACCGTGTAAATCTTGAAGCTTGAAGTACGAGTTTACAGGCCCTGGGTCAAGGAGCTTCCCCACAAACAGTGTCCCAGGACAAGCAGTTGAACTGGTACTCCTAGCTGTGAACTTTGAACTCTGAATGTCACAATGTCTCATCCGTATCATGTCTCTCTTCTCCATCCTGCAGAAAAAAGGAACTTATTTGTGATTGGTTGCTTATATTTTATATTCAGTATTATTGTTGTACACTGTTACTAATTTTTTTTTTTTTCATATTGTAAATTATATGCTAATTTATTGCCTTGTTTCACTTGTCTTACATTTATTTCACTGCATGTACACAGTGAAACCATCCACTACACCCACCTCCCTCTCTTATAACACACACTCGCGCGCGCACACAAACACACACACACACACACACACACACACACACACACACACACACACACACATACAAACACACACCCATTTTAAATTAGGACAATAATAAAAGCAGCTTCTAAAGAGATAATGTGTCAGTTGACTAATTTAAATTGCATCTTGCATGGATTAGCTCAGCTGATTCTAACACAGCATCTGCTGTTATGATGCGGGTATGTATGATACCAAAAGAATTCCTGGTACTTGCTTGGTACTCGCTGAAATTTACAGTTCAAGAACATAAGCATTGTTTTGAATAACGTGCAAAAAGTAATGTTTGAAACATGATGAAATGTTTTGAGTACCCAGTTGTGTCTTTTGAATTCACGTAGTACCAGGCACCGTAAACAGGAACAGGTTGTGAGCAATCGTGTGAACTGCTTACCCTAATAAACATCGTGACTGTGTGTTGAAGGCAATATAGCTATGTTATGACATTGTTATTACAGTGGAATTGGGTCTATTAACAATTCAACAGATTGCAGTTTCCCTCATGCAGTTAGGTGCATAAATATTTGAACAAAAATAGTTTTCACTGTTTTAGTTTAGTAAGCCACCATGATGGATTTGAAAAGAAACAAGCAAGAGGTGCTTGACGTGCAGACTTTCAACTTTGATTCAACTTTGGTTTTTCAAAAATATTGTCTGAACCATGGATGAATTGCACCCATTTTATGCACAGCTCCCTCAACTTTAGGAGCTCAAAAGTAATTGGACAATCTGACATAATAATTAAATTGTCATTTTTAATACTTGGTGGTAAACTCTTTGCAGTCAATCATCTGAAGTCTGGGACCCAGAGACGTCACCAGACACCAGGGTTTCCTCCCTGGCGATGCTCTGCTTGGCCCTCAGTGCAGCTGCCATCAGTTCCTGCTTTGTTGTTGAGTTGGTTTGCCTACAGCAGGTGAAATGCATGCTTAATCAGATTCAGGTCATATGATTGACTTGTCTACAGTGTGCCCAGGTCCATTTGGCTTGTCATCCCAGTACTGACTTCAGGCCAGCCCCTTTAACTTTGTCAAGCCTTGATTCCACTAGTTCCTTACTGCTTCTACCTGATCAGAGACCATCTCTCTCTGAATGCTCTTTCTGTTCTTGTGACATTTTGTAAATAATGATCGACATTGGCGTAATCTGTGTTCTGAACTTGGTTCTGTTCTGAAATTTTTGACAAACATCCAATACGTGGCTCAGCCTCGAAAGTAACTAAACTGAAAGTATCTGCTGCCAATGTCTTGGTGCCTGATACCACAGGGCACCTTCAGAGGTCTCTTACAGTCCATGCGTTTATGAGTCGGAGGCATTTTCTGTGGCACGTGAAGGACCAACCACATTTCAGGCAGGTGGGCATTCTGTTTTGGCTCATTAGTGAACATTTCGTTGAGATACTCAGTTTCTCGATGATTAGGCGCCCACATTTGGATTGTGAAGACAAAAACCCCTAATGGAGATTTGGTGTCACCATATTAACTTTAAAGCTAGATTTCCAAGTAATGCTTTTGTGCTCAAACAAAGTGAAGAACGTAGATGCTTCAGCACCAATCCAGGGTTAAGCATTCATGGCCTGGAAACTGAAATTATTTCCAGATAAACAAGTATACTGTGGGCAGCTCACTCCAGTTTTTCAGCGAGTAACGCAGTTTCCATTTTTGTTGCTACCCCGTGCAGAGCACTAATACAGTGCAGGTGCCCCCTACCCCCTTCTGAGGAGAATTAGATTGCTTGTCCGCAAACTCTGTCCAACAGTCCAGAGAAACAGCAACAGCTGGGAGAACGCAGTCCCAACAGCCGCAGCCTGTGGAATGATGACACATCAGTTTATAGGTCAGAATTCCTGTGGCCCGTACTACACTTCACAAGTCAGCAATTCACTTTCTTAAATCTCCAGTGATTGATCACCAACAAGGCCACAAGGGATGGTCTATTTTACTCTCTGTTTTGAATGTTTTATTTTGTTTCAAGCTCTTTTTGAGTAAATAAAGTTAACTATTGAAGAACCAAGCACTGAAAGTACTTAAGTCAGATTTTCACTCACCGTGAGGTAAGGATGGGAAAACATCTTTTTTAGTTATCTAAATTAATTTTCTCAATTTTCTAAAAATAGAACATTTCGTGACTCTAGTTCTTTAGCACTGGGGTCTTCAATTAGCAGATTTCATGGTCTATTATAGACTCTGACCCATTTTTCTCAAAATAGACACTTAGTGACTAAAGTGCTTCGAGCAACAGGGTCTTCAAATTTGTCTGTTCACAGTGAATGATTAAAGAATTGCTTTAAACCACCCTGCTCTGTGTAATGGCATAAGAAGCGTTAGGCTAAACAGAAGCGTGGCGTGGAGTTGGATTTGGCCCAGGGGATATATAGCCAGTGCATACGTCCCAGCTGCGCTGGGTAATAGAAACGGTTTCACTCCAGCTCCTGAGTAATGAATTCTAAATAAACATTATCTACCCCACTCGGCTTTAGAACACGACCCCTACATGCTAATGCAGAGCGTTCGGTTACAGATACCAGCAGTTCTGTTTTGTCTAATGTAACCAGTTTAGAATACCTGAGCGTCTGGAGCAGCTTCTGTCTAGCTCCGCCGTTGGGGCTTTGATTACATTAGCTCCGCTGTCGGGAGGAAGCGGGTAAGTTCCCTAAAAAAGGTGAGGGGGTTAAGCATCGTGCGCTCGGCAGCTGTTCCCCGATTCGTCAAACGCCATTCCTGCAGCTCACGTTCAGGCAGCGATTGCTGCGATTGAAGAAACGCAGGACACTGGGAAGGACTACTCCTCCAAAAAAACGAATAACAGCCCGCTGTAATTGATATCTGCGGTACTTGCAGCTAGCTATGAATGATGTTGTCTGTCATTTGCGCGGTGAAAGAACAGGATCCCCTGTGAAATAGATTCCTCAACGGCGGCTGCCAAATGAATCCTCCAGGTACAGCACTGTTTAATCATTGTGTTGCACCCCACAGTCAAGGTTGAATGCAGACTCATGTCAGAACTGACTGCGGCTATTAGCCTGCTACAGTGCCTCATAATTAGCTGTAGAGTCATCCAGGAAATTAGATTTTCCACTCACAAGACTGGCCCCAGTTGAAAGCATCAAGATTGTTCATTGGGTCTCCTGACCCAATACAAACTTGGTGGCTCAGCTAGAAGATTCCGGAATGGAAATTGAAGCTCAGGCAGAATCAGATTGGACTAACTCTGTCGAACAAACAGAAATAATTGTGAGGATTGCTAAGCGTATTGGATTAATTCGTGCCTTTTGTGAATCTTTTATTTATAATCAACAGAGGACTAGCCAATGCTCTCATAGCAGCAGGAAGCCTTGAAACAAGGGGAGAAGAGGTGAAGATAATCCTTTTTAGGATTAGAGCCAGACCTGGGATTTCTCACCTGCCTGTGTGAAGTCACACCAGGCTTCAGTGATCAAAGCCTCATGCCATGACAAGGTTTGGGCTTGACGATTTGCATGCACATAAACAGATGTTTGCAGTCCGCAAGTTTCTCAAAACAGAATGGAGTTTGTGGCTCACTGCTTTGCCTCAGGGCGCAATGTGATCTAATTTAAGAGTGGGTTTGGTTGATATTGTTTAAATGTTCATAATATTGTGCAGAGTAGCTTTGTATGCCAAATTTCTGTTTTTCCTCACAAGTTGTGGGGAGTATTTAACGCAATCATAGATCCAACGACCTCCTAATTCATATACATTGGGAACAGTTGGCCAAACACTAGTTTTGCGCCATTTTATGAGTTTTTTTCCCCAGCTGTGATGTCACACCTGAAGTTACCTCATTTTATTTCATTGATCTTTCAATTGTCCATGGAAAAAACATCCTTTTAGGACACTCATCTTTTTTCAAGCACGATTTAACCAATGAAGGAACCTGAAAACACACTGTATACTCGATTAACGATATAAATACACAAAACAATGTTTTTACATTATTCTGGCCGATGATGAGTGAGCAATCATATAAGTTTTAGGTATTTTTTTCCCATTATGCCACAAAATATTGCATCAAAAAGCACAAAAAATTTCCTTAACATACAAGTTATTACTTTGAATATAGGGGGGTGAAATGCTACTTGATATTATTTCAAGATTTTTGACGCATCTCTATGGATTCATTTTTTAAAAACTCTCAATGACCAGCAGTATTAATATCAACAACAATTCAACAGAACAGGCAAAGGGAAAGACGGATTATTTTTTTTCAGTGATATTAAACAATTCCTCTCATTCCGCTGTGTGTCGTTGGAAATTAAGTTTTTACACACTCAAGGCCGGCAGTCCTGGGCCGGGGGCGGGGGGCGGTTTGTGGAACACTACTGTACTTGGAGGAAAACATTTTGCTTTTCTGAGAACCTGACAAGCCTGACATTCCACAGGCAAGTAACATAATTAAGAAAAGAAAGGTAACCAGTGGGATTACGCTAAGTGTACACTTGCATACTTTTGTATAGCTATGGAACAAATTTATACTAGTAATCATACAGTCATTGTGATAACGTGAGCTAATGATAAATGGGTCCATTTTGTTGGTGTGGATTTGGTGGGCCTGGGGCTGAGGATTTACGGAAGACCTGTATGAAACAGAAACTGGACACGAGATCATAAGCTTTCCCGATAAGAAGGGTGGTGGGGAGAAGAACCAGGTCTGCCCTCTTTAGCCAGGGTCCTCTACTTTAAATGGGTAGATAAAAGGGCCCATTAAAATCGGCTTATGATGGCAGTCAAACTGTGATAAACTGAATTTTTTAAGACCAGAGAGGAATGTTTATATCCGTAACCTCGGGAAGACCCTTACCTGAATCCCACATCAAGAGGACTTCAGTCACCAGCTGAAAGAGGGACAAATGAATACACTGAATAAAGTCTGTCGAGTCACAAATCACATACAGACACACAACCTAGAACACAAACACAGTCTTCAGCAGCATCCCTGGCCACACACACACACCCATACATAAACACAAACACACACACACACACACACACACACACACACCCATACACACCAACATACCCTTGCACAAAAACAAATGTTATGTTATCAAATTCATGAAGTCTTCGTTACCCTTGGGGCCAGGCAAAATCAGAACTGCAGGGTAGTCACCGAGGGTACAGTTGCCATTCATTCCAAGATAAAGACCTGTAGACTGGCTTCAATCTTCATCGCTCTCCAGCTCTGCAGTGCTCAGGGCTCTGTTTTAGCGCTCCAAAGACATGCTGTGACAGATAACAGAGAAGAAGAGAGGGGGAGAGTTATTCGCCTCACTGATGAGAAGGAGGAAATTGCTCTCTGCTCCATGAGGGTTCAGTAGATAAGTTGAGGCAGAAGCTGTTGGAGGTTAAGCAGCCCCAGATGCTGCTAACCTGAGCTGCTCTGTTCTCTGCATGACGGCTGGTGTGAAGTATTACTACGATGGCAAACATCCTCGCGGGGAATGGAAGGATGTGCTGAGGGGAGCAGGAGTTCCCACCATGAGACTGTGATGCCCCCTTGACACGGTGAGAGACTGAAATGCTTTGCCTTTGCTAAATGTGAGAAAAACAAGCCCGAGCGAACAGGCCTGGATGGTGTTGCTGAACACCCTGCTCTGATAAGGTAGGTGTAACTGAATGACATTTTGGCCCAGGCTAAGTTAGCTGGTGTGGTCCTTCCAGGATCCTGTTCTTGAGTTCACTATACTATTGATACTCTTTGACCCTCGTCCACCACATACACAAATACTCAAACACACATATAACTCACACACGCATACACACATCATCATCACCGCAGGAAGATGCGATGTGGCGCGACTCAAAAGATAAAACGAGAACTGCAATTTAGCCAGGTTTGATTTGAAAAGCTGAGACAATGTCTGCTTTGCCAGATGTTGCTAGCCAGAGCATCTTACAAGAGGTGAGAACTCAGCGGCTTTTCAAAAAGCACATTCCCGACATGCAGTTGCGTCTGTTCTCTTATCTACGCTGGTACAGACGAGCACTAATAAGCTTTAAGCCCGCAGTTTGCAATTTAAAGGAGGATACAGCACCTCGGCAAAGTATATTTCAGCGGAAAGTAGAATTCTTGAAGTGTCTAAAACGCATAGTTTTATCAATTTTAATTTGGTAATGATCCCATGCGACGCATTTTTAAACTGGAAAGTCTTCAAATCGGCATCAATACCAGGGGACAGACATTTTTACTTGGGGAATCTAAGGCTGCATTCGAAATGCACACTTGTCCACTCGCTCACTCACTCTCTATATTGTTTTCAATGTAGAACATTCACTACACAGTGCCCTATAATAGTGAGTGAGTGTGCATTTCGAATGCATTATCCAATCAAACGCTAGTGTCGCGGTGCTTGTGCGTCAGTTATTCTCTTATGTGACATCAGTTGTTCCCTTTCCTTTCATCCGGGCCATGGAGTAGTTCAAAGGGCCTTCAGTAAGCTCTCCCTTTACGGCTTGGCTGCCCGCAAGCTGTTTTTATTTCAGCTGGCCTGATACACAATTTATCGACTGAGCGACCAAGACCAGTACATGACCTATAATTAGAAATGGCAATGACAGGTGTTTCCCATTGCCTACATTTATATAATTGATATGGCATTGTAAATCCAATACTTTCGCTGACTTTGCAGCATTTATTTTTGCCGTTCTTGGGATTGTCACACAGCTGTGCAACCTAACAGCACCCTTTAGCCGTGACAACATTCAAAATAAAGAACGGATTGCCGCAGCCTCGCAAACTAATTTCCGCAAATCTGTGCTCCTGAACAAGCGCTGAAATTATGAAGACATATTGATATGCTACATCGTCATTTATGTGCAGAAGACGCCTCATAATTTTGTGGTGCAATGCATAACAATGCTTTCAAAAGTAAATTAGACTGTCGTCGGTTTTTACCAATTAGTCTGAGCAACTGTGGCTAATCGGGAGATGTAAACTGCGAGAGGTTAAGGTTATTAAGCATTTTTAAAGGTGAGGTTTCCGAAGATCAAATTCAAAATCAGAAGATTCCCCAAGTAAAAATGTCTGCCCCCTAGTATTGAAGCCAATTTGAAGACCCGCTGGTTTAAAAATGCGTCGCACTGGATCATTACCGAATTAAAATTTATAAAACTATGCATTTTAGACACTTCAAGTATTCTACTTTCTGCTGAAATATACTTTGCCGAGGCGCTGTCTCCTCCTTTAAGTTTTTCATCACTTATCAACACTCACTGACCAAAGTATAGCCATTTTCCATTGCAACAACCATTAATATCGACAACAATTCTTCCCCATTTTATTATGTTTTTCTCTAGGCCAACATAACAAAAAAATTGGGTAAATGCAAAAGTACGGACCAAGTGTAAAGTAAGGCAGGACTGAGGCCAACATTTGATGTATTTCTAATGCTTATTCTCCCCTTCTCCCAGTTTTGAACAATAGGAGTCACATTTATAACCTGCGACTCCATTATGAATCCTGGAGAGTACACAGACACGTTTTCTCCTCCAAAGCAGATGACGTCAGGCTTCTGCTTCTCCTCAGACCGCAATGCGCACGTTTGGCCTGCATAGGCAAGAGGCAGAGGATGGAGGAAGCTCAAAATGCGCCTTCAGAAAATTGACCCCCTGAAACAGCATCTCAATCATACAAGCTGCCAAGCGACCACTCGGACATACTGGTCTTAAAGACTCCATTACGGTGTAGCACAAGAAAATGAAGCCAATTTAAAAATTGAAGTGCCTGTTATTCTAAAATGTCTGAAATGAGCTTAATGAAATAGCCCAAATGTAACGGAGCTACTGGCCCGTTACTGAGGTTGCCCCAGTGATTGAATTGTATATGGACAATGAATGCCTCCCTCTGGTAGTTATATGGAGGCGATGCTCTGAGTCACTGCTGCTGGAGTCGGTAAAAGCTGGGTAAAAGTACTGAGATTTAGTAAGAAGCACGCAGAAGTAGAACAAAGTTTTAAATGAACTGTTTTAACTTTACACTCACCGTTAGCGTGGCCAACTAATGGGGGAGGGTGAAGCTCTGACCAGCAACAACATAGCCAAGCAGTTTCACTTTGTTTTACATGTTTTAATGCTGTGCTATCAGAATCAGAGCCAACGTACTCTCACTGCTTGTTTGTTCACATATACGGCAGGAAAACTGGATTCCGGGTAAATGGGAACCGAGTCCTGGTTTCGCAAGTAAATCTGAAAATGACAAACTGTGGGGTGGATTATTCCAGTTCGTGGACTGAGGGCAAAATGCTTGGAATACCTGTGTATGGAGTTGAATAATTACCTAAATGCATTTTAATGACTGAAATACTATTGTCGTGTATGTACCTGATGTAGACTATTTGAATATTGTGTTTTACTCTTCTCTGTACAGGCGATATGGTTGCTTCTCCCAATAAGGGAAAAACTATGTAAAGGGCTGCCCCCCTCATTTATTTGGGGTTGGTTGGGCAGAAGGCTAGCATTAGCTTATGGTGTGTATTAGTATTATTGGAACCAACTGTAAATATATTCATAATTATTTCTTTTGTTCTCCATTTGGACAAGTTTTTCCTTTTTTCTACCTCTCACTCTAAATCAGGTGACATTATTAGAGTGAGAGGTAGAATAACTTGTAGCACAAAATATGTTGTCTATTTGTTAAAATGTCCTTGTAATTTGTGCTACGTGGGGAAAACAAAATGTGATTTTAAGACTAGGATTAGTGAACATAAGTTTTCAATCCGCAATTATGATGATAAGTCTTCTGTGGCGCGTCATTTCAAAAGTAATCAACATTAACTCAGTGATCTACAATTTATGGGTATAGAGTGTTAATAGACCACGGAGAGGTGGTGATAGAGACAGAATTCTTCTCCAGAGGGAGTCATATTGGATACATTACCTCGATACTCTCATTCCTAATGGCCTGGATGAGGAGATTTCTTTCTCTTGTTTATTATGAAGCTTGTGGTTTGATTTTGATTTAGTATTATTGAACTCATGTAATTATACAATTAGTGACTTGGGTTTGTCATATATGGATGCCAATTACCAGTATTCGAGACAACTAGTTGAGACACTTCCTTGACAATCTCATTCTTAATGGCCTGAATGAGGAGATTTATTGTTATTTTCATTTTTAGTTTAAATCATTTTGATTTTTTATCATTATGCATTTACTATGTATTCATGAAATCATGTAACTATGAAATCAGTGACTGGGGTTTGTCATTACAGCCTACTTGTGTGAGTATTATGCATGCTAATTAAGTAGTATTAGAGACACCTGTTCGATGCACATAGTGATGAGATTACCTGTGCCTATAAAACACACCTGTGCCAATTGATCTTGTTTGCCATACATGCTGAGGAAGGGTACCACCCGAAACGTCCTATAGTGTGGCAATAAAGTATATTTTATTTTATGCATTCGGAGTGCTGCCTATGCCTTCTTGATTGGAATACTTAAAAAAAATGTTCCTCAACATCAAATTGCAAAGGCTTTGAAGGTCTCATCATCGACAGTGCATAACATCATCAAAAGATTCAGAGAAACTGGAAAAATCTCTGTGCGTAAGGACAAGGCGAAAGACCTTTACTGGATGCCAGTGATCTTCGGGCCCTCAGACGCCACTGCATCACTCACCGGCATGATTCTGTCATTGACATTACTAAATGGGCCAAGGCATACTTAAAGAAACCACTGTCTGTACAACACAGTCCGCCGTGCCATCCACAGATGCCACCTAAAACTCTATCAAGCTAAAATGAAGCCATTGTTGAGCATCATCCAGAAGCGCCGCCATGTTCTGAGGGCCAAGGCTCATTTAAAATGATAAAATTGTAGCAAAGTGGCAAAGTGTCCTGTGGTCAGACAAGACCAAATTTGACATTCCTGCTGGAAATCATGAGCGTCGTGTCCTCCGAGCTAAAGAGGAGAAAGACCACCCCTCCTGTTATCAGCGTACAGTTCAATATCCAGCATCTCTGATGGTATGGGGATGCATTAGTGCACATGGTGTGGGACACTTGCATGTTTTAAAAAGCACCATGAATGCTGAAAGGTATACAAAGGTTTTAGAGCAACATATGCTCCCCCCCAGACGACATCTATTCCAAGGAAGGCCTTGTGTATTTCAGCAGGTCAATGCAAAACTACATACTGCAGCCATTACAACAGCATGGCTTCGTAGTAGAAGAGTCCGTGTGCTGAACTGGCCTACCTGCAGTCCTGATCTTTCACCGATTGAGAACATTTGGCGCATAATTAAACGGAAAGTCCATCAAAGGAGACCCAAAACTCTTCAGCAGCTGGAAGCCTGTATTAAACAAGAGTGGGATCAAATTCCAATGGCTAAACTCAAGAAACTTGACTCCTCAATGCCCAGACGCCTCCACTCTGTGTTAAAAAGAAGAGGGGATGCTACACCATGGTAAACAGGCACCTGTCCCAACTTTTTTGAGACCAGCAGCAGCCATCAAATTTGAAATGACCTCATTTTGTGGATAAAATTGTAAAATTTCTGTTTCAACATTTGCTATGTTATCTCTGTTCTATTGTGAATAAAATACTGGCTGGTGTGATTTGAAAGTCATTGCGTTTTGATTTTATTCACAATTTACACTTTGTCCCAACTATTTCGGAATTGGGGTTGTATTATTTTGTCTGTCCAATCAACTGCACTGTAAATAGCCCTCACCTTCATGCTTTGGAGTAATAAACACCTACCTTCATGCATTTTGGTTTGGCTGGCTCCATTTCTGGATTTTAATCTTGGCTGCTACGGGCTTCCCCTTACACAGAATAAGAATGTTGCAGATGTCTTGCCATTTCAAATGCAACACTCTGCACTCTTATTTTTTGATTTATTTATAGTTCATGATCTCGCATTTGTTTTTTCCTCTCATATGTCTAAACACACACATACACACACAACTACACACTCGTGTGCACACACACACACACACACACACACACACACACACACACACACATATATATATATATATACATATACATGAATGCACAGGCACACCCATAAACACGTTTGTGTAGCTATGCTAGTGAGGACACTGCATTGACTTTCATACATTCTGTGCACCATGCCCAGCCCTAACCCTCATCCTGACCTCATTGTACCCTTACTGTGACTGAAACCCCAACTTGAACCAATTAGTTGCAGTCCTTCGCAATCCTATGTGAGGCTCATCCAAGATGTCCTCACAACCCCAAATGTCCTACCAGCATGTGTGCTTTCTCAAGAGCTGATTCTCACTAGTTATACAAGCCCACACATACACACACAGACATGAACTCACACACACACACACACACACACACACAGATCTTTAATTATTCTGAGACGCTCAGAGAAGAGACAAAGTCACCTTTGGAAGGGAGTCGGTGGTTGGCTCCTGGTGGATACCATGCACTCTTCTTAAAGGATGCGCAGATAAGTGGATTAAATACATGGTGAATCAATCGCCAATCACTTAGAATGATGGAAGGGAGCCAATCAGCAGAGATGTAGATGGATAGATGTCTAATAAGGTCAAGAAAGCAGGCAGTTTTTCCTCTCAAAGCAAATAGAAATCAGAGAGTGAGAGTGGATAAGGAACGTGAGGCTATCCGGGGAAGAGAAGACTACCTACACAGCATAACGGTGAGGAGGGGGCAGACTTCTTGGCAAGCGCATCCTCAGCTTCACAAATGATTAACTATGCATTTATTTTCCACTTCCGTGCACCTCGCTTGATGAAAACAGCAGGCAATGAAAGACGGAAGAGTAGAAACAAGCGTGGGCACGACCGTCCTTCCTTACGAGTCCACTGCAGTTGGTCATTAAAGCTACAGTCTAAACTCGGAGAGCCAAAGCTATCTTACAAAAGGCAAATGAGATGTGAGAGCTGATATAAACTTTGCCAAAAGTAAATCTATCTACATTAACTTGACAATACAGTTTTGAACAAGAGCATCAGAGACAGATTTTCTTTGTTCATGATGCAGCTTCTGAGACTTGTGAGGTTATTACTCATGATGTAACATCCACTAGAAAAAAAAGCAGACCATCACCATATGGATTCTGTTCTCACATATTTATGTGGTGGTTGCAGCTCTCTGCGATTCCCAGCTGTCTCTCTGTGGCCTGTCATGCTGTCTCGACGCCCCATATGGTGATGGCATGACAGGCTTTTCTGGAGGCATTTTAGGAATCAACAGCTCTCACTGGAAAATGTAGCTGACCACCAACTTGGTTGTTATGAAAACAAACAACCAATAAGATAAGGTTTTTTTACACACACTTAACTAATTTTTCTCCAAATGCTAGATAGTAGCCTCTAGTTCTCACCCACTCATTTAGTATTTTAGAGATGTAAACATTTGTGTTTCAGCGGTTCATATTTATTTGAAGTTTCTTTAAAAAAAAAAATGGGGGTTGGGGGGGGACTTCAATACAGTAGATAGTTTAATATATTTCTCAGAAGTGAAAACAATGAAAAATATGATATTTTGCAGTTTCACGCCGAATTGAAGTTGAAGATAATGTGTATTCAAGTATAAAATTTAAATAATGTTTATCATATGCTAGAAGACTTTGAAAAGGCTTTCAAAAGATGACTGTTTGACACCCTCTCACATCTGAAGACAATGTGTGATAAAGCCATTGAGTTTCTACTCACAGAATATAAAATAGTGCAAAGGCTGGGGATCTTGAGGAGCACACCAACTGGTTGTCCACAGTGTTCACGTCGTTGAACTTCACTGTTTGCTTGAACCAAGAGTAAAGACTTTCGATGATATTAAATGTTTGATTTTATTGGAAAGTCAAGACCAAAAAAAGACGAAATCAGACGGAGTTTCTTGACTTTCTAACACCAAACAACGGAGATGAAGGGAGCGTGGCCCAACTCCAGCAAAGTTCTCGTGATTTTATTCCAACATTCATCATTTGTTTGCAACCGCGAAATCAGTTCAGAAGGTTTTTGGAGCACTGCCATTATAACTTCAAGTAAAATCAAATCCCTTTTTTCCTGCCCTCCAGGTACTGCTCAGCAACCTGTATGAAAATTCATCTCCCGTAAGTTTATCAACTGTATCAGAGCATTTTCGCAATTCGATTACATTTAGGTTGTCTATATTAAGATAAGGCAACAAGCTCTCCAGTGTTATTGCTATTATACCACTGACATGAGGTTACACTGGACAACTCTTATTTTATCCCTTAATTTCTCACACTAAGAATTTCACTGTGCTTATATGATATATTGAAATACGGAAAGACAAAAGACTGGAGAGCAATATAGAATGAAAATTGATTTTTTTTCTCATGTTTTTAAGAAAAATAAATATGAAAGTAACCACCTTTCTAGAAGTCTTTTGAGGTAAACGTGTTTGCGTCTTTCATTCCTCCCGGCCTCCGGCTGTATCATGTTACAGTATAAACTATTCCAGGGGAGGATGGCAGGGTGTACGCAGTGATATGTGGGAGTAAGTATGGAAAACAAACACACGAGCGAGTGGCCAGAGCTCACGGGCAAGAGTGCTTCTGGCAAACTCGTTTCTGTCGATATTCTGCTATTTCTATAGCATTCGTGTCTCAGTCCTGCTAAACCCTCTCAAAATCTGTTACTGGAGAAGACAGACACGCGAATGCATGTGTGCTTCCCTGCACATACACGCACACACTCATACATCCACACGCACTCATACGCAGTCTCAGGATATTACAGAATGTCTCAGAATTACGTCAAAATTCAAATCTGAAACAAATTTTGGATGGGCAAAAATATACAAAAAAATATATATACACAAGATTTATAAACACTAGGAAGCTTTTTTAATAGTATTCCTGTGATGACATCGAGTAAGTATTTACTAATTATTCTGTTATATTACCATTATATGTGAGGATTAGCATTATTTCAGATGAGGTCATCACACCAACCGTTCATGCAAACATAAAAAAATATCCATTATCAATCCAGACATTGAAGAGATAGACGTACTTCTGAGCTATGGAAACTGAAATTTTTTAAGTTTTCATCAGTATTAGGCTTTAATGAAGTAGCACTACCACAGAATGTCCAAGACAAGACAAGAATACAAAAAGCCTTTCCTCCAACATACCTGAGTGAACATGAACAAAAATGTGTGGGAAAAAAAAGAAAAAGCATGGTAAGTACAAATTAAGGTGTGTTTCTGCAACAGCCAATAGTGGATAAGCAACCACTTGTTTCCTGACCATCAATCTTGTTTTATGCCCTGACCTGAGGCCCTGTCCATTGCACACAAGCAGCACAGGTTACATACCTTAGATGTTGGCTTCCACCGCTCTGTCCTGTCAGGGCTGTGAGAACTGCTGCTGCAGCTAGCTGAAGGTTCATCGATGGACCCCCAACGGCAACACACACACACACACACACACACACACACACACACTAATAGAGTCATAAATGCACTCATGCACACACCCTCGAACCCACCAAGACATTCGCAGATACAGGTGTGTCCTCCATTTCCTGAAAACAAGATACCAGATCTTGGGGAGGGCTGAAACACCTGATATATGGTGGGGTGCACCACACTTTGAATGAGAGTGGCTTGACAGAAATTGTGTATTTTTGACAAAAAGTGTTACACGCCATTTTTATTACTTGTTGAGCACCTCATATTTTGCCGTGCAATATGATTTGGTAGAATATGCAGATAACATCGGAGACCTAGGAGACAGCTGAAACTTTTCGCCAAAGCGTAAACTGAATATGTCATGCGGCTCTTTAATATGTGTTGAGCGACACTCATCAAAAGTGTCGAGCACCTTACCATAAATCAGATTGAAGGCTCCTTGAGGATTTGTAGTACTTAGAGTGAAGTAAGTGCACCGCTATCAACAGCCAGAAGGAGCCCAGAGACTGGAGCAGATAGTGTTAGCTGAGAATCGTCTTAGCGGGTTGTGAGAATCCAGGATGTGAAGGGTGGTAACATTCCAGGCAGTAAGATAGCTCTACAAGTGTTAGATATGCTCAACGGCATCCCAGGCATGCAGAGACGATATGGAAGGACCATGATTTACTGGGTAAAATATACTAAATAAAAAATGATGGTGAGTACGCAGCTCAACATGTTTAGTTGTCAGCCTCGAAATATTTAGCTATCTTTCAAATTTTGGTGGAAGGTAAATCTAGAAATACAGAAAGAAATAACAAGCCATGCAAAATACTTCAAGATATGAAAAGCATTTCAATTCAGAAAATGGCCAAATCAAAATTGCAGCACATTCCATGTTATTTTCTGTGAATGAATGCGATTTTTCCACATTGGACTTCAGCACGTCCCTAACGTTGGTGTACACCTACCTACCTGTCTCCCCGGGTAATCACTCTGGTGATTTAAGTAGTTCCTGCTCATCTGAGCCGTCTTTACTTCCTGTCCTCCGATAAAAACAGACGTCTGTTTAACAGGTTCCCCCACTTCACCGCGGCCCACCGGAAAGACCTCGCCCACCGGCGGCCACATCAGGGGTGTGTCTCTGCCAGACCACCGGTGGTTAAGAGCTTTTAAACGTACCTCTCTTCCACTGTCAACATAATGTTATACCAGCCCCGTACCACAAGTTGCTGTTCACAGCACCCCACATCGAAACATGGGTCTGTGTGACACGCCACAAGCTAATTGATTTTGAATGAGTGACTGCAACAAACATTTCAGCAGTGGTGGCAGTTAAAAAGAGCTTTCTACGATATCTGAAAAGCAGACGAGCTCGATTGGTTCCACAGCTGCACCATCTCTTGAGATGGGCTAGCAACCACAGTTCATAAAAGGCTTACTGGAGCAAACTGGAAAAATATCTACATTATTTGTTTCATATTTTAACAGTAATTTGTTGTTCCAGCCGCAAGCAATTGCACTGCTCAACTGCCACCGCAGATAATGCCACATTTTAAGCTTACTTAAATACTTATCCCTTTGAGCGCTGAATAAATTTTCTAGGAATTAAAAATGTAATTATCCTGAGCTGTTGAAAACCTATCATATGTCAACTTGTTTAAAAGAGCTCCCGTGCGGGAGCTCTTTTAAACAAGTTGCCACATGATAGGTTTTCAACAGCATCTGGTTTTGATATCTTACATCATTGGGCAACTATAGTTGCCTCTGGCGCTCAAAGGGTTAAATGTCTTTGGGCATGTGCTCTTCTTCTGCTTTGTGGTTGTCTTCCTGCATACAAATGACAAGTGAATTTATAGAGGCTGCGTGACAGCATTTCCTTTCATTTTGTTTTAATTATTTACTAGCTCGCAAACCCAACGGTGCGCCATATTTTTTCAACTGTGTCAACATTTACCTCAGACAATTGCACAGTTGACGGCTAATTTAACACTGAGTATCAGGATAAACCCAGATAGACGAAGCATGGTCATGCAAGGAAAAATGTAGAAGATGTACCATTTACATACAAACTTGACTCATAAAATCAGCCTTCACAAGTGCATTTCATTATGTAAAATAATGCAACATGACTGATATCGACAGATCAACAGACCTGCAAATAGATTAATTTGCATCTAATATAATTTTAGAAAATTACTATCTTGGGCGAGTACCAGTCACCAATTACTAATGATCTACTGCAGCCAATGGCAGGCAGACCTTCAGGATGACACATAATTGGCCACAGCTTAGCCCAGAGAGGGAGGGGTTTCATCAGAAGGACAACTGCACTCTGGCCCAATAGAAAGTCTGGATTTTTTCCAGCACAACGGCAGTTCAGAAAATTAAGTGCGGAGGAACAAGGATTAAAAATTTGGGATGATTATTTTTGCAGTTCTGCACACAATTATAATATTTTTTCACTTTGTATCGCAGCCCAGTTTCTTTTTGTCTTTTCTGACTATTCCAAATCTAACCAATGTGTTCAATGTTAGTGGAATATTCTATGTAAACATGTCAACAGAATACATCATTTTTAAATTCTTAAATACACTGTCCATAATACAAACACAGCAAAGCTGAAATGAAGCAGGACTTATTGAACGTGACCATGTAAGGCTGTTCTGGACCTAGAGGCATTATTCTCAGCTGTCTCAAGCCATTTATTAAATCTCAGCCATTTGGAAACTGACATTCCACACACATCACTTCACCCCTTTTTGGAAAGCAGCAGGGTAAGTATATTAAAGCACTGAACTCAGACAGGACGAGTATTTGATTTAGTTTTCGCATCCTGGTAGACAAAAATCAATAGCCCTTTTAATTAGTTAAAACACTGTCTTCCTGATCATCCCTCATACTCAGGCAGGGATTTACAACGATCCAGGTGCTTTAATTAACCTGCACATTTTTCAGGCTCGAAGATTACTCTGAGGGCACAGCTAAGAGTGTGCCCTTTGCAGCAATGCATCATTGCACAAGGTACAGTATGCTGTGAATACAGGAACAGAACCATAACTGAATAGATGGGGGTCATATCAGTATGAGCAATCCTAGATGGAATACTGGAGTTTTGTAAGAAGAAGAAAAAAACACGACATTTTAAACAACCTGCAAACTGAAATTAATAAAACAATGCAAGAAATTTATTTTTTTTAAATTAACACAAAAATAACTTAATCTAATCTACACAGGGGGTACACAAACTAAATAAATAGGCTCTACAGCACACACCTGAATTTAAAGACAATGTCTTTTGTCATCTGTTATTTATCCTTATTAATTTATCCATGCTTTAAAATTAATCAGTCTTTATGCTTTCAAGGAGTGACAAGGAAACAGTATTTTACCTCTGCTGTTTGAATGCGGATTCTTCCACTTGAATCCTGGGACCATTGCCAGCACTGTATTCTGGATGTGACTTGACTGTTTAATGAGAATTGACTCTCAAGTGCTTTGGCAAGCAAGACACTGAACATAAGAGACAATTCTGTGAAAGAGTTTGTCATTTTCTGGGTTTTGAAATGAACACTCTGAACTGGCAAGATTTCCTTTCTTGGAGACAATATCTGCAAAAAAGTAATGATGTAATTAATTTGTATTATAACCCTGTTTCCAGGAAAGTTGGGATGCAGCGAAAAATGTTAAGAAAAACAGAATGTAATGATTTGCAAATCATTTAAACTCAACATTTAATTGAAGATATTTCAAAGACAACATTTCAGATGTCGAAACTGAGAAATTTGATCGTTTATTGAAAATTTGCGCTCAGCTTGAGTTTGATGCCAGCAACACGTTTCCAAAAAGTTGGGCTTGTTTACCACCATGTAGCATCACCCATTCTTTTAATAAAACTCTGTAAATGTGAAGGAAGTCAGAAGACCAACTGCAGTAGTTCATAGCTCCCAAGAGACCTGCATCTGGCGGGTCCGACCCGCATTTGAATAGCAAAACCCGCGGACCCGCAAGCAAGTGAAAAAACCGCAATTTGCACATTTTGGGATTTACGCGTTATTCCTCCACCCACATGTAATAATGTGTTATGAATCAACGAAATTACACGCAAATTCCACGCCCTGATCAACAAAATGAAACGCTGTGGTCATGGACCAGCATTTCGATCCTTCAAACTTGGAAGGTATGTAGTTTTTAAAGCAAAATGTTTTCCCATTCTTGACTGATGTTGGAGATCAGCTGCACAACACTTCAAGGCCTCCTTTGTCATATTTTTTTGTTTCATCATGCGCCAAATATTTTTAGAGGGTGACAGGTCTGAACTGCAGGCAGGCCAATTTAGCACCCAGACTCTTATACAACAGAGCCATGTTGTTTTAATACATGCATATAATGTGGTTTTTGCCATTGTCTTGCTAAAATAAGCAAGGCCTTCCCTGAAAAAAGGATGGCATGTTGCTCCAAAACCTGAACATATCATTCAGAATCAATGGTGTCTTCACAGATATACAAGTTATCCATGCCATGTTCACTGATACACCTCCATATTATCATGGACGCTGGCTTTTGAACTGTGTGCTGATATCAAGAAGGATGGGCCTTCTCCTCTTTAGCCTGGAAGACATAGCATCCATGATTTCCAAAAAGAATTTTGGATTTTTACTGATCAAACCACCAGACAGTTTTCTATTTCGACGCAGTGCATCTTAAATAAGCTTGGGCCAAGAGAAGGCGGCAGCATTCCTGGATCTTGTTTCTATATGTTTGTATAGGATTCATCATGTCTTCACTTGTAATATGATTATTGGTATTTTCTTTTATCACAGACATGTATATGGATTGATGTTATTTTTCCTACCTTGACATGTTTCGACGGCAAGCTTCCATCTTCATCAGAAGGTCACGCAGGTGGGATTGTGTGACGTGTTCTTATCAGCTGATGTTTCTATATGGTTTTATTTTTACATGGTGGAGCTTTAACTGGCAGTGGAATTTTAATTTGCATTTTTGGATGCAGCAACAAAGTGTGTTTGCTGACAATGGTTTTCAGAAGTGCTCCTGAGCCAATGCAGTAATTCCCACAGCCGAATCCTGTCTAACGCAGTACCGCCTGAGGGCCTGAAGATCATAGCCATAGTTCAGCATGATCAAATCTTCAATTAATTAATTTTCAATTATCCAAGATTAAACAAGATGAACACCAATATTTGACCAAACATTGGTTTTTTGCCCGTCATTTCCCCACATTGAAGGATGTTATTAAATTAGTAGAGCTGTAGCAGTACTGCAATAGTTCCACTTCAGCAAAGCTTGCATAAACCCTTAGGCACCTCCACACAACAAGTCTCCACTGATTTTCTGCTCAATTCTTCAATCCATTAAGATACCTTTGATGTCATCACAGGACAGCAGTACCTCTCACTCAAAAGGTGAAGGGAGACAGTTGTGCAACTAAGGAGCAGTAATTAATACACAGATAATTAGAGATACAGAATATCCTGCAGACAACAGCTCTCTTTCCCAAGGTGAAAAATTATTTCTCCAGTCTACGGTCTGTGCTGTCATGCTGAGCATAAGATTCTTGACAATGGATAGTGTCCTCAGATGAAGAACTCCTGCTTTAAGTTGAGCCTGTCCAACAACAATGTCTGCATTACGTCTGTTGGCAGTTTTGTTCACACAAAAAACCTAGTTAAAATTGACCAGAGTGATGTGTACTTGCCAGACAACAGATTTCCCATTTTCAAACAATTTTTATGCAGGTACAGTGTCCAGTAAAATTAATTATAAAAATAAATAAATAAAATAAAAATAAATTCTCAAATCCATGCTGCTTCACTCACTAGCACACCTAAAGGCATTTCCAGGTCTCCAAAGAGCTGGGGCCTATCCAGCCCATGACTATGGGTAAAAACTCCACACAGGGCCCCAGGCTAACACCCCCCACTCTTGACAGCTACCCACTCAATCCATCCTGCATCCTGCACACAAATAAAACACCATTCACTCATTTCAAATGCAACAAAGGTACAAATGAATAACTAAAGGCATTTCCCAGAGTCATCCCTGGAAAGATGTTGACATGCATAAATTTGGACATGTGGGATGAAACCAGAAACCAAACAAACTGGACGTGACCATAAAGGGAATTTTTTTTCTCACAACAGATTACATTCAAAGTCAACAGAGATGCCAAGTCTCAGGCATTCGGCGTAGGTCTCACGCATTTTTTAGGCTTATTCACCGTAGTCCGCAATTATTCATTGAATGCTTAATGATATTCTCACACGGAATTAAAATCCTTGTGCATTGAAGTTTCCGTTTCACTTGCGTAAAGGTGCACCTCATCACAAGTAACATGGAAAGCCATTATGACTCCGGACTTCTCGCGCTTCTCTTTACTCAGGGATTGGAAACAATCATAGAGATATACGATAGAACCAGAGAGAATGAGGTAGTACCTTTGCTTCAGCCAGTTAGCATGTTAGCTTCCTGCTTCCGCGTTTCCCAAGGATGCAATTTTGTCGCCAAAGACGCTGAAGCTCCATAGACACCGATTGAAAAGTGCACATTTTTTTCTTGCCAAATAAAGCGAAAACAAAAGCAAATGTATTCGGTAATCCTTCATTATTTTGCTCTTTGTCTGCCGTAACTGTGTGATGTTTTCAAGAGGGCCTGTAAAATAAGAACTGCTACTTAAAGCTTGATGACAGTTCGTGCATGAGTTTGGTTGTCCAGCTGTTGCTCTGACTGCAGCAGTTCAGCCAATGAGTATATAGTGCATGCGCGTTCCGGATTGACAGCGTTGCTCGTCATTTCCCCTCGAACTCATTCGCCTATCCGCACAGACGACAAATTTTCTTGGACATTTGTGCTGTGTAATCAGATTGGCAATCTTATGAAATGGTGCCAGAAATAAGCACCCATGGAACGCCATTTCTATAGATGGCGTTGGTCAATTCCGTACTTCCTGGGCTGAGGTAGCTAGCCTAGCATCTCCAATTAAAAGTAATAGGGGTGGTACTTCCTCGCTCTCTCCAGTTCTATTATATTACCTCCATGGAAACAATGCATGTGTTTCATGATTGTTTAAATTGTTTTAATGAAATAAGACCATCTGAAACGTTTTTATGCAATTCCATTGCTTTCAATCCCTCAGTTAAGACAAGCCTGAGAATTCCCGAGTCATGATCAATTTCCGTGTCATTAGTGGGGAAATCCACCGTAATGCACGTGAAACTGATTAACTTGATGCACAATGACTTAAATTCCGCGCGTGAATTTCTTCAGTGCGCGTTGATTGAATAATTGCTGACTATGGCACAGGAACCTGAATGCCACTAAGAGGAGAGACTCACACCTCAGGCGTGAGACTTGGCATCTCTTGAGTCAATGCACAGACGCGAATACATTTTGCTTGTATTTGCATTGACTGAATGTAATCTGTCGTGCGAAAAAAATTAGTTTCGCGTCCAGTGTGAAAGCGGCTTAAGGCTACCTGCCCAAATGGGGGAATACGATTACGAAGCTATAAATACTTAAGGTAATCTAATAAACTAAAAGGGAAACAGATAAGGATAATTAAGCTTGTGAACAACAGATAATTGGTTAATTAGGTGCAGGGCAGGTAGCCAGGGAAATGGAATGCCAGAGGGAGGGCATTACACAAAAACTGATTCGACGTAGTTCATAGAGATTCTGCAACTGAAGGAGCAATACGATGCTAATTGAAGTAGTATTTTGAAGGTTTAAAATAGTACCCATTGTTTTTTAAAGTTTTTGTCTCCAGAAATAAGGAATAAATTCAGTCATCCATCCAGTAGAAACATTTTTCCAGTCTCCCACTGGAAGATTAGATAACAACCATGTAATTGTTATCAGTGTAATTACATTCAAAATGTACATAGAGACTGAGATTAAAAAAAATGTCAGGATTATTTTAAAAGGTGCCACCTTGATCTTGTTTGCAGAACCGTGCTTATTTTAATGTTTTGACTTCTACATTTTTGTGCTTTACCCTTTTTTTTTTTTTAAATAATATTAACTCCTGATCGGTCTTGTCCAAGCTCCTTCAGTACAAAGGTTGCCGTGTTTCGTCTGGCCTAAGCCAGAAGAGTACATATGTCCCATTATAAAGGGTCTGCTGTGATAGAACATTACTCCGGATCATGTTTCTTTGTTCCTGTTATGTATGCGTGTTTTATGTAAAGCACTTTATATCATTTGTAAATGGAGATGTGTTAGGTATGGAAGCCCAAAGTGGACAATATTCAAATGAAAATGTAATCCCACTATTGCATTATAATTTTCCACTTATGAATGAGTTATTTGAGACAATATTAAATTGAAAATGTATTAATCCTATTATCACTTTCATTTTCACATACACATATGGGAAATCTATGACTATATTCAATTGATAATGAAAAGCTGTTTGACATTTCATTTTCAAAGTCATGCTCCGCAGTACAGTGGACAATATTCAAATGCAATAAGCAAAACAGCACCCCCAGCCTATTGCATTTACATTTACATGTCATCACGCTCTTTTAGGGTCAACATGATAATGAAAATGCTGTTTTCTAATCACTTGGAAATAATAATGACATAATAATGATGATGACATTTGACATTTCATTTTCAAAGACTTATCCTGCAATACATGGGACAATATTCAAACGCAGTGAGGGAAACAGCGCCTCCCAGTCCATTGCATTTTCAAATACATGTCACCACGCTCTTTTTGGGACACAATGAAAATTAAAATGCAATCTGTCAGCGTCTCATCAAAGCGGGTCTTCCGCTAGGGCGTCACTGATTAGGGGGCGCGACGAAACCATGTTCCTCATTTGCATACCAACCAATCAGCTTCTGGGTAGCGCTTATGCGCACGGAGGCTTACTGATAATGTCATGATGGCTTGGCTGCTATGTGTTGTGTGCTATCGCGCAGTAGGCTACGTTGCACTTTGGATAAAGCCACCGCGGCAGCTAGTATACTAGCTAACGTTAACTAGGAAAATATTTGTAAATGATCATCACATAAAAAAGCAATATGATTTGATTTTTGCCCCAACTCTATTAACTGAGCTAGCTGTAATATGCATGAACTTATCCGAGGCTTCGCGGCAGTGTTGTGCAACTGCAACCCAAAGTATGCTTGCAGATTTCAGAGACGTTAAGCTAGCTTGCTAGTGAGTCTAAAAGCAATAAACTTAGGTACAGCTAGCTAGCTATGATGCCTACTGGAGAAGCTCTTACAGCCGATTTGTCACTTCAACGCCATCTCGCGCACACGACCTCTTTCACCATTGATCAGCAGCTTCTTTTACCTACAGAACAAACTGACAGTTCAGCCTGAGACATGTTATTTCATAGCTAGTTAAAGCAGCATTACCTTCCATGCGTGCTATAGCGTATTACATTACTCCAGATAAAACGCTATCCGTCTCCCCACCCTGCTGGCGCTAGTTAGGGAAATGTTTGTCATCATTTTTATACTTAATTGCTGTGATTCGGTTTTTGCCCTAGCTTCACCAGCTAGCTAGCTGACAGCGATTGCTTTTGTGCTTGCCGAGTTGCAAGTTCACCACTCCTGAAACATGCACAATGTATGCATCATGCAGAACGGTCCGATAAACGGCCAGCAGTCAGGCTACCGCTGTTCCTAGTTTAATCGCGATTCCCAAGCCATGTAGCAATGGGAGAAGTTTTGATGACTCTGACTGGCTGAAAACGATGTTCCTCACTTGCTAACTTAACCTGCTGAAATATGAACTTCTTTGATATGTTTGGCAGCACTTCTGTACGTCCCAACAGTACTATCAGATTTCTGGGAGATTTAAATGGATAGCTCATTACCTGGCTAGCTCAAGAACAATCGGCAAGCACAAGAGCAATCGCTGTCAGCTAGCTAGCTTGTGAAGATAGGGGAAAAACCGAATCACAGCGATTAAATATAAAAATGATGACAAACATTTCCCCTAACTAACGTCAGCAGGGTCATAGCGTTTTTCTGGGGTGGGGATGGAAGGATAATGGATAGCGTTTTCATCTGACAGTTTGTTCTTTCGAAAAGTGGATCAAAAAAGAGGTCAGGGGGCTGGAAGAGCTTCTCCAGTAGACATCATAGCTAGCTAGCTGTACCTAAGCGATTGCTCTTAGACTCACTAGCAAGCTAGCTAACGTCTCTGAGATCTACAAGCACACTTGGGTTGCAGGTGCACAACACTGCCGCGAAGCCTCGGATAAGTTCATGCATATTACAGCTAGCTCAGTTAATGGAGTTGGGGCAAAAATCAAATCATATCGCTTTAATGTGATGATCATTTACAAACATTTTCCTTAGTTAACATTAGCTAGCATACTAGCTGCCCAGATAAGCCTCCGTGCGTACAAGCGCTACCCAGAAGCTGATTGGTTGGTATGCAAATAAGGAACATGGTTTCCGTTCGCGCCCCTAATCAGTGACGTCCTACCGGAAAACCCGCCTTGATGAGACGCTGACAGATTGCATTTTAATTTTCATTGTGTCCCAAAAAGAGCGTGGTTTCCCTTACTGCGTTTGAATATTGTCCCATGTATTGCAGGATAAGCCTTTGAAAATGAAATGTCAAATGTCGTCATCATTATTATGTCATTATTATTTCCAAGTGATTAGAAAACAGCATTTTCATTATCATGTTGACCCTAAAGAGCGTGATGACATGTAAATGTAAATGCAATAGGCTGGGGGTGCTGTTTTGCTTATTGCATTTGAATATTGTCCACTGTATTGCGGAGCATGACTTTGAAAATGAAATGTCAAACAGCTTTTAATTATCATTTGAATATAGTCATAGATTTCCCATATGTGTATGCGAAAATGAAAGTGATAATTGGATTAATGCATTTTCTATTTAATATTGTCTCAAATAACTCATTCATAAGTGGAAAATTATAATGCAATAGTGGGATTACATTTTCATTTGAATATTGTCCACTTTGGGCTTCCATAGTTAGGTTTGTGCTGCTTACTGGTCAGCTATTTGTTTATTTTGTTCATCATTTAGCACCCTCTGGTGGTATATCTGTAGAAAAACATGATCTGATGCAATACCACTTCTTTGAGATGAAATAGACTAGTGCTTTCTAGAAGCTTCTGGCATCTTCTTTCCTGGAGGGGACCGGATCACCCAGGAATCCTGTAGATCTTTCCAGAATGTTGCTAGTCTATATAAATGCTGTGATTTTGGTCAGTAGGGAAAGAGTTTTTGTTTTGGCAACAGAGTTACATAGGGGCATTAGAGTGTTATTATAAAATTAAACAGTGGATTATTTGTTGAAGTTTTTTTTTATCAGTGAAGAATAAATTTGTTTAAGTTGTCATTGCTGGTTTTCTTTGTTGTGATATTCAAGTCATAACAGTTCCCCAATCTATAACTTCAGACAAGACCTGCTCTCGTTGCATATCCTGGATGAGGCACCTGACACTCATATTTGGGTCAGCCATGTTTACACATCATAGCCGACAAACAAGTCCCAGCGCCCTATTCAAGCCGATCATGTGTCATATTTCACTGAATTTTTGTCCTCAGGACAAGGAGCAAAAAACTTACTCAGTTTCTTCTTCGTCCTCTCGTTGTGGACACTAACTTTGAGGCGTTACTCCTCCGCTATTACTTAACATTTCATCAGAACACAGTCATTAACTGAGCCTGATTTTGCAAAAAGGACAGAGAAGACATGTACTGTACTTCCACTCTGCACAAGCAGTCATAAATTACACAACATTGTTCTGTGGATGTAGTTCAGAAGAACTTGTTAAAATAAAGCATGGTTCTGTTGGCTTCACTTTAATGCAAGAAACATATTTAGACAATGATGTACTAGAGCATAGGGAAGACGGTATAAAAACCCTTGGCTATGGAAGAAAATATTTCGTAAAAAACAGTGAAACGTGACGCGTAACACAAGTTCCCCATTTCATTTTAACCAAAGATTTAGCTTTAATAGCAGGACCTCTTCTTATTTTTTACAAGGTCAAGCTATTTGAACACAAATGACCGGACGAGGGAGAAAACAGCGTTCAGCAAGGTGTTCTGGAACAGTCCGGTCAGGTCACAGTGGTGGGCAGCAATCACTATGACTAATAAAAAATAAATTACAATTTGGCCCCAGTTTAGCCCACACTAATTAAATTCCGCCGTATTTTACAGTCCAGACACACAAGGCTAGGATATTTCAACAAGGTCACTTTGTTTTATATTATTATCTACTAGGGAATGAAGGAGGTCTCTATAAGTCCTTTGAGGAAATTAACTTACCAGACATTCATCCTTGATGAAATGCTGACCGCACGAAATACTGCGAATGGAAACATAAATTATATACACAGACTGAATATAAAAAGGACTTTTTACTGAAGTATGACAGAGCCATGGAAATGTTGCAAAAACAGGAAGAATTATCCAATCCCTCTGAAAACCTGACAAAATTGTAAGTTTGAGAGCATGAGAGAGTGCATGAGAGCTAGCCCATTATAAGTGTAATACCTCACTGAAACTGAATGCACTGAACATACACTCATGTCCCTAAGTATCTGAACAATGACACAATATTTAACGTTTTTGCTCTGTATATCACCACAGTGGATTTGAAATTAAACAATCAAGATGTGCTAGAAATGTATAATGTAAATTGTCAATGTTAACACTTGGATCTAAATTCAAGACTCCCTGAGGTTCTGAAGTTTGGAAACCATAAACATGCTGGGAGTCTTCCCTAGCGATGCTCTGCCAGGCCTTTACTACAGCTGTCTTCAGCTCCTGTTTGTTCTTGGGGCATTTTACTTTCAGATTTGCCTTCAGCAAGCAAAATGCAGACTCAACTGAGTTTACGTCACGTTATTGACCGGACCATTGCGTAATTTTCCATTTCTTTGCCTAAAAAAAAAAAAAAAAAAAAAAAAAAGAAGACGTGGGTGGCTTTTGCCGTATGCTTCGGGTCATTTTTTCGCTTGCATTGTGAAGCGCTGTTCAATGAGTTTTGAGGCATTTGGCTTAATATGAGCCCATGAAATATCCCTACAAAATTCACTTCAGATGGATATTAATACACTCAAATCAAAATGTCAGCATTCAGAGGATATACAAATAAATATCAATCCAGTGTAAGAATTACAGCTTCTTAAAATAGCCACTATTCAAATTCTTATATAACTCACCGTATGTGTAGTGCTTAAACTGACATTTCCATATTGCACAGTGCTCATCAAGCAGCAATTTTGAAATGACAACCCTATTGGCAAAATTAGCTAAGCATTTGCCTTTGACGACATTGAAAGCCTCCGACTAAAGAAAGTTCTGTGTTATTACAGATCTCTCTCCTAATCCCTCCCAGCAGCTCTGTTCTTCTATCTGTGTGGACCTGTGGCTCTCTGAGGTTGTGTTTATCAGCAGGGTTGCTCATCAGGTCGGGGGCAGTTTGATAGGGCAGCATGGCGGGTTTATTTCCCCTTACACCTCGCGTTCAGGCAGGGATTTGCACTGATCCAGGTGCTCTAATTAACCCCCACATTCCAGGCTGTTCCACAGTGAGGGTGCAGTGACCTTTTATCAGCCGCCACCGCAGTAGACACATGTACTCATCGAGTATCTATTTTTCATTTTGGACCAAAATTGTACTGAGCACTTTATGTATTCTTGAAGTGTGGAACATATGACCTACCAATTGTAGTTAATCCATTATAGCTCTAAACAGACTGACCACTTAGGAATCATTTTAAGATTAGAACTAAAAAAAAAAAAGTCAAACATGGAGTTAGACCACTTATGTTCTAAGGGGCTCAATTGGAGTTAAATAGGGGTTGCAACTTTATTGTGCTTCTATTAGACGCAACATCTACAAATTCCTGAATCAAATGTGCTAAATAAATCCCCAATATTTCAGGCCCTCACACTAAACTACCCAAAATGCAATTGCGCAAAAGCCCCTCTGAAGATCTGCGCCACTTATAGAGGCTCTAATGGGTGGAAGGTGGAATTCCAACTCTCAGATGCTCGGCTGTGTTTTCGTTAGCCTTCTCTCATTTCACTGTTCATTTCAACTGCTGCTCCCAGAAAGTCATTAATGCACCTAATATCAACAGAGCGTTTCTGAGAAGTTGAGACCCTTGGCCACACAGTTGCGGTTACCCTCCGGCCCTGGAGGATCAAGCGCAGGAGTAAACGCTCATGGCCAAGGGGTCAAAGGTCAGGCATGCGGCCCAATCAGGTTTGTGTCCTACGGCAGCTGGCCCTGCCCCCAAATCTCACCTCCCTCAGCGACACCTGGATCCTTAACAGCTGTCGGCCAGGGGAAAAAATGGGCTGGACAATATCACCTTAGAAACGGTTAAACAAAACATAGCCAGGGCACAGACGTAACATGTGCCACGTGGAAATAGAAAAAGTTTTACCACCAGTCATGGATGGTTTTTGAGGCCATTGTGTCGGCAATTCTCAACCCACACCTTTGCACACCTCATACGGCTGTGCTCATGTTAATATCTTATTGAACAAACAACTACAAGCCACAAATTCAGAGGAAATTGCAAGGGAACACTGGAAAGACTGCAAAGCCTTATCCAATACACTTAACAGACAGATGCAGAGAGAGGGAGAGACTGTATATACTAACAGAAGATTGTACACTTGCAAATATACTGAGAGGCATTAAAGAAGCATAATATAATATACTGTTTTAAGTAGTGGTAAATGGTTTCTTTCGTAGTTGCAAAACACGGTCTTGGGAAACTGCTTTTGGTAGCAAGACTTGCCCTCACTGTTATCGTTACATTGGCAGTCAATTCAGCAGTTCTTATGCATTATCCGACATGGCAGAAGACGTTTTATGGAATGCGTTTTTGTGGCCTCACAGATGACGCACTTTGTTGGGGACGACAGCTGACACATCTGGTCATTCTGTGTCATCCCTGCAGTCTGGATACTGTCATTTAATGGACATTAATGCGTCCAGAATCTTTTCTTTGAGACTGGCCATCATTCAACATTCAAAATGTTTGATTCTTCCAAGATTCATTTGTTTGTGGTATTTGAAGTGGGAATGATGTGACTTTGTTTATGTGTGGTTTTTTTGGCCCTGATCTTCAACTTTTCTTGTGCAAAATGATTTCTCCCAATGTGATTCACGACCATGATCCAGGGAACTGCGCTGCATTTAGATAATCACAATGAGGTGTTAAACCAAGAAAGGATTCGAACCCAGACACTTAACATTTTGCAATGCTTACCATACCTGATGGTCATCATGTCAATCAGCAAAAGGAAAAACTATCAGTTTTCAAATTAGACAATATAAACCACTTTGCGTTTTCAATGCCTCTCAGTATACATTGAATCCAGCGAAAGTATTGCTCTGTTGTCACACACACACACACAAACACCCACACACCAAAATGCATTATCAGACTAGAACCACCTCGTCCCCAAAGTTTGAATGTGGAAACCAAATTATGAAGGACATCCTTCACCACACTGCATTCCACACTGGGACAGAGGGCCGACATGCAGCCGGGACTGAAACATGGACCGGTACGCAGGGCTATCGATCTGACATTGACAGCGGCAAAATCGAAACCTGGCAAGTGGGGAAAGACCCAATTGCATCAAGCTGGGGAGGTCGAAGAGAAAAGGAAACATCTGTGTGTCAACGCTCGGGTTCTGTGGAAGAACTCTACGGCAAAACAGAACCGAATGCATTTTAAAAACGTAACCATGGGAGACGAAGCAGTGCGGACGGTAGCGTGGCTGCCACTCAGTCCACATACCGATCCCCTGCACGGCTCGAGGGCTTGTTTCCCTGCCACGAAACTCTCAGCACCGGGACCTCATCGGCGTCTCTCTCTCTCCCTGCAGTCCCACAGTCTCCGCAAACAGGAAAATATATCAGGAGGTACCGTCTGCACCGTTTGAGCAAAGGTGCATTTAAACTGTCAAACCTGGCTACCGGCATGGCTGCTACATCTACTACACAAGGAAAACACCAGCCAAACAATGGCTGAGAACCTTTAAGCATTCATTACCGATCAATGATGAGTATCTATATAAATTCCAGCCGCAAGCATTAGCGAGGTCAAATGCTGATGGTTCACAAGGGCGAGCTCGAGGCTGGATTTCCAACCGATCCCAACGGTGCTTGATGGGGGTCGAGGTCAAGGAACTGGGCAGGCCAGACAAGTTCTCCTACACTGATCTCAGCGAACCGTGTATTGACCTCTCTCAGTGCAACAGGGAATTGTCCTGTTGAAACAGGAGAAGGCTCTCCCTGCACTGCTGGAAACACAAAAGCATCTGGACCGTCATCTCAAGCTACGGTGTCAAGGTTTTCAGTCAGCGGAAGAGGCATAGTCTGCGCAATTAATTTAAGTGTCAGACCAAGTTATGTCCACACTCCTTTCGCGCTTCGCGTGTAGTGTATTCCTACCAAGATACAAAAATAGCGCCATGGGCACTGTAGCTCACTTGGTTTATTTCAGGCTTTAGTGTTATGTAAGCTCACAAGTGGTGGTATTTTATTATGCTTGGATCCAACATTGGGAAAATGAAGACAGCTTCTGTCATTTGTGATGGGAAAAAAACCCCAAAAATTTCAAGCAAAATTCAGCATCATGGTTTGATTTTTCATGTCATTTTTTTGCAGCTCAGTGCTCTTTTCATAGTGAAATATTAAGAACACTTCTGCCTGTCAGTCACACACAAACTACAGCTCCATAATCGCATAAGGTACAGTGTTGACATTGATGATAGCTGATTGTAATCTCAGTCATGTCTGAAAATTTTTCAGTTCTTACAACAGCACCGATGCTGTGTGATGAGCGCAGGAGGACTGTGGGGTACTGTGGCAACACTACAAACCTTCTTAAGCATCTGAGATTTTAAAATATTCTTAAAACTAAGGACTCCCCGTTTATTCAAATCGAAATAAATAAATATGCCAGCTCAATGAACAAATACAGTTATGTAGTAAGAAATGAAATAAATAAATGCTCCAATAAATAATTATATCAAGATTAGGCCTGCAACATTCGAGTTCAGCTCGGAGTGAGATTTGTGGCCCTGGGATCACCTCTAATCCTGTAAAAACGGCAGCACTGAGGCCTCTCAGCAAGAAGGTCTCGGGTTCATATCCGGCCCAGGGTCTTTCTGCGTGGAGTTTGTATGTTCTCCTCGTGTTTGCATGGGTTTCCTCCTGCAGTCTAAAGACATGCAGGTCAAGCTAATTGGAGTCTAAATTGCTCGTAGGTATGAGTGAGCGTGTGTGCGTGTAAATGGTGCGTGTGCCCGGCGATAGATTGGCGAGCTGTCCAAGGTGTGTCCCTGCCTATAGTCAGCTGGGATAGGCTCCAGCTCCCCCACGGCCCTAGTGCGGAAGAAGGGGTATAGATAATGGATGGATTACTGCATTATATCAGCATCAGTGATTCTAGCTTGGGTTTTACTTGGTATCGCACATGACTAGTGAAAATGCGCTATAGGGACCATCCACAAATTCCTGGCCGTGTGTTACATACGTTTTGTTAATTCAGAAGGAGCAGACAGTGATCTGAAAAAAAAATTTCGCTTTATACAAATGAATAGGCACCATAACATAAAAATGTGCATTTAGTGGGGCTATACTATGAGTCTACATAACAGGAGTCAGCCATCCCCAGCATATGGGCTGGATTAAATGAGACAGTGCTAACATTAATTCAGCCCAATCACACATCAAGGGCAAAAGACAGGATTCGGCTCCAGTAAAATTTGGTATTTCATCCATAGCCACTTGTACCATCACAGTCCAAGAACAGGACTGACCTCCTCTTCACACAGATATAAAACTTCCAGCGTATTGCAGTGTCTGGAGAGGAGAGGCATCCATTTAGACCTTAATGTCATTCTGACCTCACCAAAAGAGCCAACTTTAACGATCAACAGATCAAAATTCCTCAAGAGAGATTCTGGCAAGCCCTTGATCACCTAACATGGATAACATCAGCATAGCAAGTTTGTATGCGGAGAATTGCGCTGCACCATTTTAAAAATGTTCACCCCAGAAGACAAAGTATGTAATCTGTGCGGAAGGTCCGAACAAACGCCAAGAAAAAACAAAAATATGTGCTATTCTTTCCCCAACCCTTCTATCCCCAGATAAATGCTTTAATTAGACAAACAAAAAAAAAAAAGTGTGAAGTGTGTAAGCCAAAGACCAAAAAAAAAAAAAAAAAAACATGTATGTAAACATTTTCATAATCTAAGAACTGTTATGTTTATTTCTGAAGAAGATATGCATCTTTAGGTTGAGTGGGGTTTCAAAATAAGTAATATTTGAGGTTTCCAGTCTCTGAACAGTTGGTCATTCTGGTTAAATAAACCACATTAATGCTTTCCCATGTAAATTACAGTGCATTAAAAATGTATTTTTATACGCATACGGCTGAGGTCAAAACGTGATAGTATTCCAACAGACTGCTCCATTATGTACATCAGTGATCCAATGATTGATATTATGAGATACAATAAGAATGTGAAAAACCCAATCTTTAAAATACAATGAGCTATATTTGCAAGATATGCAAATGGTAGAGGGTCATACAATATCATACAAACACTTACCATATGTGGATGCCAATTAAATGTCTCACTAAAAATGCAGAGTCAGTACCTCAAGAGCTGCCAAGTCATTTTTCCCAACTCTCTTTGCTTGAAGAATTACCCTGCTCTGGATTTCTGTACCGACATCCACCAACATGCATGGAACATGCACCATGATCGTGCCTCACTGGTGCTCCCACGAGCCCTGGAGGGCACATTGCACCCATGCAGTTTATGGCAAAAAATTGAAATCATTCACTCACCATCGTTATTCCGAACAGTGATGACAGAGGTTAGATTTTTTTGTTGCTTCATTGTCGTTTATGCAGACTGTTCATTATAAACAATCAGCAATGCTGTCATCCCTCCAGAAACCTTTTCTTCATATTTTACCTGCCAACATCGGCAAGCATTGACAGTATTTTCTAATGTTACTGTTACTCACAACGAACCCATGTCCAATATTTTGCCTCAGGGCTTTGTTGTCTAAGATCTTTAATTTTGGGACAACCAAAAGAAATGGCAAAAAATGTCATATGAAGTTGAGACCAGCGTGTCATCAAAAGGACATGCTGCAACTCAAGTCAGTGATACAGACCAATGAATCCCTCTTTGGATGGGATTAAGTTTTTAAGACTACCGCAGGACCTCTGTAATATATTCGCAAGTCAACTAAGAGCCTCAGCATTTCACAAGGATTTGAATTGCATGGGTTTAGTATTACCTGGGGTTATTTTAAAAGAGCGTTTCATAGCAGGTAAAAGACACTGGAATTTTTACTGAGATGGGAGTGCAAGGTCTGTAAAAGTTAGCAAGATGGCCGATTCGGACGGGACGAAAATAGCAGAGATGTTCCAGTAAATATAACAGTACCACCGCTACTCCCCTCCAGTAAAAATACTCTGATTCGAAAAGGGCAGAGGTTGTAAAAATGATTAAATATGTTACTTACCCATCTAGAAGAAAGCCAGTAACTTCTGCCCCACACTGAAGCTCTTTGTTTTGCATGAGACCCTTTCACCTTTTGAAAGCCAGACCAATCTTAACCCTTGTCTTCTGCCTGTTCCAGTCTCGCATTACTCTTTTTGGGCATCAAACCGTGCAGCATAATGTCAATCTTCCATTGATTTTGTTGATGCAAATGGAAGTTTGGCATGCCTGGCGTGAAAACAACACTAGCTAGGAATATTAGCGCAGGAATACTAACAGGATACTCGGCAACACCTTCAGCTAATGATCACAAAGCTCGTCTCCTTCTGCAAACGTTAATTGCTTTAAACATGGCCATCTCCATGCAGCGTGCCTTGGAGAATTAAATGCTCCTTTTCATCATATAAAGCTATTACACTCCTTATCTCATGCGAGCGTACATCATTTTAAACATATTTAAGTCATTGATTTTTATTAACATTGTTATTTATTTTTTGTCAACACACAACTTAGTAGACCTTTAGGCCATCCCCAAGGGGAGAACGCAAGAGATTTCCCTCTGGTTTTAGGGGAAAATGACAGCTAAAAGTAAACATTTTGTAGAGAACAGTTATCTAATTTAGTGCCACTCACCACATATTTCACAAGCAGAAAGCAAAGATTACCCTGCCATTTTTTTTTACAGTACTTCAAGGAGAGGAAGAAAACAGGAGCAGAAATAATATTTTTGGGCAGAGAAATAGAAAGTCTAGTAATCTTGTGTCCCTATAATTTAAAGGGATTTTTTTTTCTTCATACCTTTCAACAGAAGGAAGAAAGCCTAAATTCAATAGACCAGTAACAGACCTGAATTCAAAGGAGCGTTATCCTAAAGAGACATGCAAGAGTTCCACCACCATCAGTTTGGCTAGTTCAGAAATCACATGAAAAGATTAATTCATAAATGCACCCAAGAAAATGAGAAAAAAAAATCTACATGATGCATCCATCTGTAAAGGGTTCAAAGAACACTTAAAGTGAATCCAGTATTTTCTATTTGTTCCATCTAACATTTTGTAATATTGGCGGGGAAGGAAATATATTAATCCAATGCAGAGCCTTCCAAGTTATGCACAATATTGCAGTTAGCTGAGGAATTGAATAAGCAGCAGTTAGACAGAATCTCTGCTTTAAGGCATGCATAGATTATCAGTCCAAAGTTTCTCACAAGGATCATGGCCAAGGGTGCAAGACTCCCACCTGCAACCCTCTGACCACAAATATTTTTTTTATTTTATTTTATTTTTTTTTACAGATAACAATTTCTGAAATGAAAGCAGCAAATGTTCTGCTGGGTATTTCCGCAGAGCATAAGGAAATGGACATAAACCAAAGGCGAAGCGTTTGCCGAGCCACGGGAGACATTCTACCTGTTCAAAGCACTTTTACTGCAGCAAAATCAGTCAAATTTATGAGCCCCACGCATTGCACTCAAGAGTCAGTCTGCTGTCTCCACAATCGGGCCATTTTCCAAGTACAGTGGTGTGGGCATTCCCGGGGGCGGGGAGTGAAAAACACAAGGTCTCCTGCAGATGCAACGTCTTTATCCAACAACTGACATCTCTCTTCGGTGTCCAATATGTCGTCCCTACTCTGGATTGCAATTTATAGGCCCCTTGCTGCAGACTGTGGTACTCTGGGTCCAGACCCGAGCGTTAGACAATGGCCAATGCTCTCACGAAACTAATACCATGCAGACGTACTCCGATGAGGCAAACAAATTAAAACCACTCACAGATGCAGCGCATGTTATCTCATAACAACGACACACATCAAGGTCTGCAAACAAATCTTAGATGGTAAGCAAGCAGTCGGTTTTCGTATTCAACATGTTGAATGTGGAAGAAATGGGAATCGAACAACTCTGACCATGGCCAAATCAAGATGGCCTAATAAGCGTGCTAGAGCATCGCTGAAGTGGCAAGATTTCCAGGGTATTTCCTGTCAGCAGATGTGAGAACCTTCTGACAGCGGCCTGAAGAGCGACAAACCACGGGGTTTTGGGCACCCAAGGTTCATCTGTGAATGAGGGTTATGAAGACCATGGTCCAAACTGACAGTAGGGCAACTGTGGCACAAGTTGCTGAGAATTTCAATAATATTTAAATAAGTACTGTGTCACAACACACAGTGTATCATACCCAGCTGTCTATTGCACTTTTTGGCTTGCAGACCAGTCACAGTGCCCCCTCTAACCCCGGTCCACCTCTAATAACGCCTTACCAATGGGCACCTGAGCTTCAAACTGGACTTTCGAGCAGCTGAAGAAGGTCGCCTGGTCCAGTGAGTCCCATTTCCTTTTATACGTATAACATGCTTCATCTGGGCACGTGTGCACCACTTACCTGGGAAGAGATGGCATGAGGATGCTCAGTGGGAAGAACACAAACTGGAGGGCGGGTGACACTCTGGGAAATGTTCAGCAGGGTAACCTCGAGTTTGGGAATTCAAGTGACATCAGTTCAATGGAGCTGTTTTGGCACCACAAGGGGGACCGTCATTATACTGGACAGGTGGTTTTAATATTACGGCTGCTTATTGGTGTATACATCAATGCTTATACACATTTGGTCTACACTCATTTGTTCAGTTCTAGATTTGATTGGCCGCGGAAAAAAATGGCAGGGCCTATAGGGATAAACTCAACAAACCATGGATTGAGCACTGGCCACAGCAAAAACAAAGAAACAACCCATAAAACATTAGCAAAATAAAAGCCAAATAACTAAGTCAATGTGGTATCAGGCAGTTAACCCCTTAAAATCAAATTTTCACTCAAATCCCCCCTAGGTAGATTCAACGTTAGAATAATAATTTCTGTCCAAATCTTTAGACAATTTCACGTACATAGGCTGTATTTGCTGAGTGGAACGCTTCACTGAAGCAACATCACACTTCTGTGGCGCAAAATATTCCAAACCCAGGAAAAATCCATGTTTTTATCGCTGCAGGATTATATCAGATAGAAAATATCAGATGTTGTACATCACAGTATACACATTGCCCAGTAATTCAACTGGACGTATTGGGATCTTTAAAAGTTCCATATCTCCACTAGAGCTTAAAATAGGCCCGAAGTTCCACAGGTCTGAATAAAGCAGCTGCATTTGACAAAACCATGTATGGGATTGCAGAGTTGAAAAGATTATAAGTAATGAAAAAAATCATGAAACCGAGCAATGCTAGTGAACAGATCAAGCAGGTTCTCCAGTTTGGAGAGCAGAATGATGCAACACATTACTCCCATGGCGGTCACCCCTCTGAAACCCCAGTTCATGGTAAAGAAAAACGTAAATAACAATAAACTAACATTTAAAACGCCATTCTGAACATGTACATGATTTCTTATACGTATAGATGGGCGTCTCAACAGGTTGTAATGACAGCTGAAAGTTATCAGGCCCCATGGATTCTTTTCACACCCCAGTGACGAAAGCAACATGGAAACTGTGGGGTGCGGGCGTTTTTCTCCGGGGTCAGGGGGCACCTCACCTGCTTTAAATTTGCACCGACTCGGCTGCACTGGTGTCGCGGTATAACACTAACTCTCCTGCCTGTTCCATGTGAAAATTTAAGCAGCGCCCCAGAAGGGCAGTAAAATCTGAACGCCGGCCAGACCGTGCTCCCGGACACACATGGTAGAGGTAGATCATCTACACACCGCTGTCCTTCTCCGCCGAGTCCGACATGGGCAAGCTCTTCCGGCTGTTTCTACAGAGGGAAACTCTTTCAGTTTGACGAGACATAAACTGACAGCTCTGCGGGCAACTTTCACCGATATCTTATGAAACAAAAATGTGAAATATTGATAAGGTACATGCATCATTTTTAAATGATGGTTTATAAAATCCTTTGAACTGCCATAGTTCAGAAGTGCTGTTTTAAGGCATTCTACAGTACTTTATGAGAGTCACTCAGAATACATTCCCAACACACACCTCCTCATAAAAAGTAAAATCTTCAAAGACCAAATAAAATGTATGAAAATAACCAGAAAATTCCTCAAAGTTATCACTGACTCCGCACAGCCTCCACCATCAGCCCATTACATCATCCTTAAGAATGTAAAACAGATTCTAAATGTCAGCATTTAATATTTTAATGGCGTCTCCTGGAGTAGCCAGAACTCCATATGCTAAATCATCTCGCCAACTGTGATTGAACAATGATTCGCATGACTTCTGCAGGAGAACCCTATTTTTTTTACCGCTTTTCAAAAAATTTCTTCCCGTTTTTTTCTGATATCCGCACTCCAGGAGGTGTAGAGGTAAAGTTTGGGATCAGTGGAATGCCTGAGAGCCCCCCCCCAGCCCCTTCCTACGCCCCCTATGACTGTAGAGCATGTTCACAGGATGATGCTCTTCCAATGGGAAAAGGACAACACACTTTTCTTAAAGAGACCATTTTTTTTCAATGGGCATACCAGGCATGAAACTTTCATCAACCGTATTTAGACAAATGTTTTTAAAATCTTCAGGAGTTAAAATAAATGGAAAAAAAATAGTGCCATGGGCACTGCAGCTCACCTGGACATTCCCAATTTCAGCTGAATCGCCGCAAAAATCATAGAAAAATGGGCGAAAATGGCACTTTTGCGATGGATGCCGCAACAGCCATTAAAATACTTTGAAAACCAATGCGTTGCAGTGTATTTTTACGTTGGTGACCGCATTGGTTGGAAGATGTCTCCACAGTTTCATGTTCATTCACATTGGTCAAGTAGTTTCGGAGAGAAGATTTTTAAAGCAATTTCTGAAATTTAGGAGCACGGTCTGATGTCAGAGGTCAAATCAAGGTCAAAATGCTGTGTACTGAAAAACAAAATATATGTGTTGAGAAGTACCAGCTGAATCGCAGCAAAAATTAAAGACAAATGGGAACAAATGGCATTTCGCATGGCTCATGCGGTGGCCATATTTGAAAATGGATCGCAACGATATATTGAGGGTTTGGAGCGCAATGGTTATATGTCCATTTTAGAGGTTTTGAGAAAAATGGATTTTTAGGTTTCCAAGTGTTCTATTAAATCAGGTATTTTATATCATTTTTTTACCAGTCACTCTTTTGCTGCATGGTTCAGAAGTATATTGAACACCTAAGTTTTCATAGGAGTGTAACCGCAACATCATGGTCAAAATTGCCAAAAATGGACATGTCACCTCAGTGCTCCAACAATTCTAGCACATGATGTGACATAACACAATGGTGATAGGTTGAAGGTAAGTTTGTTTGCAATGGAAGACAGACTATTCTGTAATAAAATTCATGTTTATTCATCAAAATGTCAATGTTTAATTCATTTAAGCAGATTTTGTTGGACATAGAAAACTAAAATGGGAATGCTGATTAAAAATGAATGCAGATGGACATATAGTTATTGTGCTCCAAGGATTAGCTGATCGAAAGCTGTGACGGGGGTAAAAATCTCAAAACCACAAATTTTGGACATATAACCATTGTGCTCCAAACCCTTAATATGGAAAAATTTGTGTCATCATTGTTTGGTTTCAGCTCCGACGGCCCAAAAGTTTCAGAGATGTGTACAGATCCCAGTGACTGATGACAGCAATAACCGACAAACAGACCATGACATAAGTCCACCGGACCATTGGTGCAGGTGAGCTAAAAGTGAGCGAGCCATAAATCACTGCACAGGCCAGGATTAATTTGGAAATAGAAATCCATCAAAATAGATTGGCTTTTTTGCAATAATATTACCACAAGGTGTTGACAATAACCAAAGTAACGGCTGTAGACAGCTCTGAGATATTCCAGCAGCAGTGTTCCACAGACTGCTGAGGGCATATTCAGCACACAAATCACCACATTCCCTTACCCACAATTAAAAAGCGTCAGATCCAATGTGACTTTCCTTAATATTTATCTGCTGTAAGGTGGTCTCACAGTGGAAAGAGTTTTAAAGTCAGTAAAAATGGGCACAGACCATACAAGTTAATTAAAGCCTTAGCTCATTGAGAGCACAGGTGATGCGGAATAGGATGGACTTTTAACCCGCAATGACCATATGACCGATAATTGCCCCAAAAAAAAAAAAACGATTACAATTGCACTTGAAGCAAACGCGCATCAAAATATTTCACTACAACTGTCATTTATTTTGAAATGCTTTCGCAAGTTCGTGTACTTTGCCGATGCAGCAAAAATTAATCAATCGAGGGTACAGAATAAAATGCATTTGAAGGTCCTTACATTTTTATAATGGCTTACAATCAAGGCTGGTTTTGATATCAAAGTTCATTCCCCGTGAGCTTTTGACACAGGAGTAGTAGTCCCTTACGAACCTAATTTCAACAGCAGTTGGATAGGTTCTACATGCACACACACCAAAATAGACACAGATGAGTGTGTATATGTGATCACACACACGGGCGCGCACACACACACACACACACGCACACACACACGCACACAATTACAATACCAGATGCATATTGTGGTAAATTGTAGCAAACCTATTGAAGACTTGCATAGTAACTGTTGCCAGTACCGTAGTAAAATTATCAGCCCTCTAAAACAAGATAACTCATTGGAGGAAACAAGTAAAAGGAATTCTCCATTTGAATACGGGTAAGGCAAAAATTAAATGCGAACCAATATTTTTTCAGTTGGTAACACTCAGAATAAGCAATACATTTTGGACATTGCTGGATGCTGCCCTCGGTACTTGAGAAACAGCCCAACAAACTAGTTCATAAAATAGAGGTTCGGGGGGGGGAGTAAAAACCCGGGATTCCAGAGAGTTCCATGACATTTCCTTGAACTCAATCCGTTATCTGCGAGAATGGAAAGCCCGACAAATCAGTGAGCTGTCCAGGAGGTGGGAATTCGGGTGAACCTTGACCCCACCTCACCTCTTAGCCTTCTTCTCTCGCATCATCTTCTTGCTCTCCTCCCTCCGCCTCTTGTTGACGGGGTTGCGTGGGTCGTAGATCTCGAAGGTGTCCTCGTCCTGCATGTTGGCATCCTTCACCTTCCTGGTTTGCTCGTCAAACTGCAGCACGTGGGTCATCCTAGAGCAGACAGAAGGATTTCAGTAAATCAATCTGCATTTGATTACCCAACGAGACGTCAGTCTCCTCTCTCCTTCCCCCAGGCCAGTGGACTCTGACCCTGTACCTGGAGAGCCAGCATCTTGAAGGTTTTGCTCAAATTCTAATTCAGTACATCTGATTTGGCTAATTTTCAGCTCATTAAGACCTTTGACTAGGAGATGAGGTGTGCTTTGCTGCGGTTAAAGTGAAAACCTTCAGGATGGTAGCTCTCCAGGAACAGGGCTGTTGACCACTGTCCCAGCCTAAATGCAACCTGTAATCAGATTCGCCAGTTTAGTTCTTGGAATTATCTATGAATACAGTGGGCCAATCATATTTTCAGTGTACTGAGAAAAAACCGTAAGTTACTTAACAGTCCAGTAACTTCTCAGTTGTTGTGGATCACAAAGCTCTCTGCAACATGCTCATATTTACCTCAACATCAGGAAAAAAAAAACACCAGGGTCCCCCTAATGCTCAGCAAGCCCCACAGACACAGAGTATCCCACACAAATGAGCTTCTCCTATTCCCTTAAAAAGCCTCAAGCTCTGCCTGGTCAAAGGAAAACAAACAGTGTGGAGACTCCGCGGTACAGACACAGCACAGCCCATTTCCATTTGTAAATCGTTAGCCTACGATAGTGAAGAGGCACACTGGACTCAATTTAGAATAAAAGGATACCGGAATGAAGTAATATAAACCTTCAAACCAGATCGAGAAGGACTTAAGACCCAGCAGAGGGATGTTCTGAACATAGTTTTAAAAAGAGTTCATAGAATTAAATTGAGTAAAACAGCAAGAGGAACCTAAATAAAACACAACAGGCTAAATACATAACATCTGCAAAAAGGCCGGCAGAAGAAAAAGACGAGAGGAAGAAAGAACAGGAATGCCAAAGAGGGGCGGACACTGCTAATGTGTGAGAGGAACACCAACAAGAACCTCAACCGCCATCACAATGAGTAATGCGGAGCCTGACTGGCTAAACGCTTCTGTGGCCCATTTCCATAGCAGCTCACGAAAGGCAGATTTCAACATGAGGCCGAGATCAGCAGACGCGCGGGTGAAGACAGCAACGGGGCTCCGCTCAACAAAAGTACGAAAGGAGGGCTGCAGACACTTGTCAAGACGAATCAGAGTGACAGGTGAAGACGGAACATTGGAGTGATTAGCCTGGTGCATGCTGGGAAAAGGGTGAAAGTAACAGGAGCGCAAACGTGCGCCACAATTCAAAACGGAGTTTCATAAGGGAGACGATCACTGCGAATGCGCTGCTCATGTGCAAAATTGACCAACTCTTCACTTGCAGGCAGGGCTGTCGCTAGCTGTCTGAAACGTTTCGGTGGTTCAAGGGGGCTAAAATTCCTTCAGGGGGGGCCCAGAAGTCATAGCTATGCCTCTGCTCGATGGAAACAGCTGCGGAACCACGGCCACACGCCATCGTATATTACCCTCCCGCTAGCCTAGCTTCGCCTCGCCAACACGTTATTCACAGGAGGGAAAAAAACAAGTAACCCAGTAACTCTAATCGACAAAAGGGCAATTGATCGTCCGCGCAAAAAAAAAAAAAAAAAAAAACTACAGAGGGAATGACTTTAATGAGAACAGGCGGTGACAGAAAGGGGAGAATCTTCTAGAAGGGGTGAAGTAGGTCACTGTTACGCATCAAGTAGACACAGCTGTCTAACCTCACGGTGATTCGCAACAAAGCAATAAATACAAAAAAAAAAAAAAAAAAAAAAAAAAAAACGGCTCACACCTGTTCAAACCATCCTGGTGATGGATGTGCACGTTTCACAACGGGATCATGGGAAAGAAGCATCCAGAAAACTCAAAAACAAGAGTATCAGTCCATCATCGATGTCTATCAGAGTCTAGACATGTGTTGGACATGGGAAACTCCATGAAACGACTGCACGGCCTTTGATCTCTTCTGGAAATTGCCATGCATTTATTTTATCATGAATATATTAACTGCGAGGGAGCTTAATGCTTTGCATGATTTGGCCTTACTTGGCCCAACTATTTGTGTTTTGGCTCGATAGACACATCTGACAATACTCAATGTTCAACGGTCAATACGCAACAGGGGTTCAGAGAGAACTACAAAGAGGAAAAAAAGAAATGTGGTTCAAATATACCAGGGAAGCACCACAATGCAAAAATGTTGTGCGAGTTAAATCATATCATTTACCCATTCATGACGACCGATAATGTAAAGCAGTTGTGAAAAACACGAAGCAGAATTCCATCAATCACTGATCTTTATGGCCGTTTCAACCACAGTTTATGGAAAATTAGTCACGTAATGATGGATTGTTAGAATGCCCTTAGTGCAAAATAAAATAGCAGGCATGAGTTGACACAGCGAGCCCAAGATATGATTTATATTTTTGATACTGGGCTCAAGACATGATATTCCCATAGTGCCATATATAACAGAAAAATTATGCTTCCTGAAGAAAACAACCTTTATCTCGAGTTTTTCTATTAACAAACACAAGAAATGAAATAAACTTTTTTACTAAATGAAAAAGACTACAAAAGTTTATTTTTGGTGGCAAAGCAAATATTTTGGAACTCATTCATGAAGTACACCATGAGCAAATCTTCCTCAATCAACATCATTACTAGTTTGTACACATTAATGTAGCCTGATAAGGGAAAGAGAAAAAAAATCAAGAGGAGGTGCGATTTTAACACTGAACTTGCATCTAGACTGTCAGACTGTCTCTCTCTCTCCCTCCCTCGCTTTCTCTCTCTCTCTTTCTCTCTCTCTCTCTCTCTTTCCTTAGAGAAACTGTCATTACAATGTAGCACTTCTGTGTTGCAGAACAATATTTGGGAGATGATTCAGGAAACAAGAACACATTCTGTTAGGGCATTCTCTTGAATTACGAAATTCAATTCAACTGTATTCTGTCAAAGCTCTACAAAACGGTGCATCACGAATGAAAACTAGATAACTCGGTTGCCACAGGGACCGAGTCGTGTATCTCCCCGATCCCCAAATTTCAGACAAAATGGCCGCGGACAGCCATATTGGACGTCCAAAATTGCCGAAAATCGGTCTTGAGCATTGTCAAATAAATATCTTCACCTGTGCAAAATTAGAAAAAATTCCTGTAATAATTGTCGCTTCCAGATCCTGGAACAGAAAATCTCTGCGGGTGCGGTGGCGTCCCCGGAACTAAACCATAATATCTCCCGACTATCGTCGTCGGGGAGATACGACAAGGCGCCAGTCGGCCTAGAGAGCTCCGCTGAGGATGAGTGAAATGTCCATGTCAAAGCTTAATTTCAGAAATTCTTGAAAACTATGGCAATATGAACACATATGACACATTTGGTAACCAGAATATACTGTGAACCAGTTTGGTGTCTCAATTTATGTAGTATAACAATAGAACCAAATTGCAAATCGCAATAATTTATTTCAATCATCTTACCACCAAGCAATACTAACAAACAACAAATACCCTTCCCCCCAAGTACATCACAAATATAGCAGTCACAATCCTTCTAACACTGTCATAGGACAATATGATGCAGAACAATTAATCCAGAACGATGATCCGGAACAACATAATCCAGAACAATGATCTGGAACAACATGATCCAGAACAATGATAAGGAACAACATGATTCAGAACAATATGATCATTTCAGTCATCCTCAACGGAGCTCTCGAGTACAACAGGCCTCTTGTTGAGATATTAATGAAAGACTGAAAAAATGAGCACAAACACTGATTTTCTAAGTCCAAAATGCTGAATTTCTCAAAAACCGGGACGTAGAATTTTCTACTTTTCACAGTGAATATTCAGAACATCATAAGGAAGGCTCACAACAAATGAGAAAAGAAGTTATTAGACAGTTTTTGAGATATTCAAATTTGAAGTGAAAAGTTGACGCCGGACAGACAGATGGACGGACGGACGGACACCGGACAACTCGGCACTAGAAAAGCTCAGCTGACTGCTGACTATGGTCACAGCGAAGCTAGAAAGCGTACTCTACTGTAAACAACAGGGTCATTGGGAGGTCAAAACAAAGACAAGGAACAAGTACACATTCTAAAATTTGAGGCCGCTTCTTGGTGTGCTCGAAAATCGGCTCAGCCAAAGGGCATGCGACGACACCTCATCTAGAGGTGCAAGAGACGCCGGCTGACCCGGGACTGGCAGTGTTGTGAGTGCCTGAAAGCTGGACGAGAACGCGATGTCTCGGCGAAAACAGAGCCCCCCCCCCCACCAAACCTGCAGCAGTGCATTACAGCAGATGCTGGGGCCCTACTGTTCAATTAACCGCTTATCAAAACGGTCATCACTCCCCCACCTCCATAGCGCGAGACTTCACAAACCTTACCCCCGATTTATTTTTCTTCTGCTTTTGCGAAGAGCGGCTCTAGGATGGGGGCAGGGGCGGGGGCAGGGGAGGGGTTGGGGGGGTGGCTCCCGGTTTCTTTGAGAAGGGCTTGTAGACGCAGACACAGATGGAATAGTTTACACTTCTGGCCCAGACTTGACTTCCAGAGTCTGACCTGTCGTAACCCATGTTCCGTTCTCGGGGCGCAGCGATCGTGCGGAAAGCGCTAGATTCCAGGCTCCCTCGGCAGTCCCGCTCTTTTGGTTTTGTGCTTCTTTCGAGACTGCTGAGATTCTCGGCTCCTTCCTCTATATGACGGCGAGGTTGGCGGTCCCGCTCTGTGAGCGAGAAACAGGTGAACTGCGGCCTTGTATGCACTTCATTTCAACTGTCAGTCCAGGGGCCGTTTCAGGGATGAAGAGACTGATAGGAAGTCAAGGCTTTATTATTCCAAAATCTCACACACTGCCTCTTTTTATTACTCACTGACTGACACACACTCAAATATACATTCATACACAGAAACACACACACACACACAATTAAGATACCAAAAGCATACTGTGGTAAGATGAACATACATGTGATCACACATACAAAGACGCACAAAAACCAACACTATCCCTTTCCATCTGTGACCGAATGCCCAGATAATATATGACTGGCATTTCAAGCCTACGCAGTGAGCTCATATTTCAGGTGTCTCGAATGAACACAAACATGCAGGAGAGAGAGTCAGTTGGAGCAGATTTCTCTGGAACACCGCTATATACATGACCGAGCCCTTGCGCGTGAGTAGGGCACACAAAATTCTGAATTTCATCGCTTTGACGTGCTTTCACTGTTAAAAAAAACTTGGAATGACACAAGAGTCTGTGTCGGTGCGCTCAGGGAAAAAGCAGGGGTGCTGGACGACAAGCTTGGTACAATAAGATAAGATGGGAACAACGACATGTTGATTAACTGGAGAAATACATCTCCAGCTCCAGAAAGAAGTCGGTTGCAAAGTACCGACACAGAAAAAGTCCGCAATCAAACTGGAGGTAGAATTCGTTCAGTCACATGAAGAGCTTCTCAGAGCCAGAACAGGCTGAAGTTTTCCACATGCACAGAACAGACTGAACTTAACACTATTGTGTTCAAACTGATGCACCCTATTGAGCAGCCTATTCATTCCACACATTGTGGGGCAATGAGTTGCGCTCTTGGATCGTGTTTCGAAAAACAGCTGGAGCAGATTGGCCAAAGGCGCCCACCTGACTCGTGGCTTTTGCTCAAAGAGACAGACACACAGGGAACTACAAGATTTCACATAAAATGAGTCCTCAGCCTGTTAATTACAGTGTGTGCACAGCAGAGTGTTTAAACAAAGAGACGCCCAAGTTAGCATGTGAATACTAATGAACATGACATCACCCCTCCACAAACAATGGGAGAACAATGAGTTCGCTTGGATGGGGATCATGGTTTTTGGCAGAGGGGGCCGTTTGTGTCTTGTAGCTGGCAAGGGTTCTAGTGTTTGGGCACAGCCTACTAGTGATTAAGCTAATACAAAGCATGGCAGTGTTTATTAAAGGAAATTACCCCTGGTACAGTCTGGACTCGGTCTCCTCAGACTTCAGATGCATTTAATTCTGATGGCTGATTTTTTACACGTGCATTCTTTCAGTCTGGGAATCTCGGCTCTTATGCTACACAGCAGAAGGACTGAAGACCAGGAAACCTCGCTGGTGCTCAGAGCCTAGATCTCGGGCATTTCAGGATCTCGATTCGGCAGTTATCCAGAAAGAGGAGAAAACTATTTCAGCCCAGACTGCGTCAGGTGGTGATATAACAGCCTCAATGCAGAAACTCAATCAGGTAAAAAAAAAAAAACAAAAAGGAAGATAAATAGAAAGGTGTAAAAAGTTCATTACATTACAATACACTACATTATTGTCATTTGGCAGACGCTCTTATCCAGAGCGACGTACAACAAAGTGCTTAGACTGCACAAGGAGGGCTGAGGATCCCATCGGGAAGTACCATTTAAATACCAGAAGTGACAACACATAGAGAGGACCTCGCTCAGTGAGATACCTTTCGAGGAAAATAAATCAGTAAGCAATTAATTTAGTCAAATACCATACAGTCAATAACTACATCTAGTACAAAATGCAGCATTAAGTTGTCGGGGAAAAGTAGAGTCTGAGCAGATGAGACTTCAGACTACGCTTGAAGGCGGACAGTGTCTTTACTGTCCTTTTTTTTTAAAAAATAAATTTGGCATCTCCAATCCCACCCGAATCTGGAATGCCCACATGAGGAACTATGTACAAGGCTTGCTTGTATGCGACCTCTTGTGGCCAATTCAGGAGAGAGGGACGGCTCGCGGCTCTCCTCCGAAGCACGTGCCCGTCAACTACTGCTTCTTTACACTCATTGGTTGAATCCTCACAAGTTCAGAACGAGGGCGGAGGATACCCGAACATGAACAGACTTAGAATCTTCCTGACGAGCGCCCGGCTGGCAAACAGGAGGCGCTTGAGCAACGAACAAAGCAACCATTTTCTATTTCTCTTCCCGGCAGTCCCTTCCCAATTTGCATCCCCATAGCGCAATGGCCAATTGTGCGCTACCGCCTACCGACCACTGCTGGTTGGTACAACCGGGGCTCGAACCCGTGCCGTGATAGTCACTTCTGCTCTGCAATGCAGTGCTTTAACCGAGTGAGCTATCCGGCAGCTCAGTGTCTTTACCGTCCTGACCTCGATGGGGAGCTCATTCCACCACGTGGGGGCCAAAACAGTCCACAGATGTGACTGGGCAGCAGCAGAACTGTGTGAGGGAACTGCCAAAGTTCATGCAACAGTTCCTGTGTGAGATATGTCATAATACTGAATGATTTGAAGATGACCTTTTTTGAAAAAAGTTATTTACGCTCCTTCAAAATTTCAAACTACAGAAAGAACCATCCCTCAGCATAGACGACCCTTGGGCAAGTTGATCTAGCAGGGCAAGAGCGAACCGAAACACTATCTCTGACTGATGCACCCCAAGCTCGCAGCTACGGACCGCAGCAGTCACACCACCGCGGGGATGACATTACCGTACTTCTGAAAGCGGAGAAACAGGATGAGAGAACACGGAATTAACATACAGCCTATTCCCATTAAGGCAATGTGTACAAGAAGTATTTTTAAAAACCTCAATTCAGTCTTAATATTTAACTGTGTGCGTGAAATATGATCTACTAGACTTCATATTTGCAAAGTTAGTGGTGTCTGAGACATACTGCTGTGAAGCCTGCTGACATGGAGGCCATTTCACCTCTCCTCTCTCCTCTAATGCAATGCAGTGCTGAGGGACAGGAATGTCTGCAGGCAGCCACTGCCAGGTCACCGCGTGTACTACAGCACGGTCCCCTTTAAACACAACTATACGACACACGCGCAGATATGTTACACACCGCACTGTTCAAAAGTGTGGCGACAAAGAGAATTTTTTTTTTTTAAATAAATAAATTAATGAAGGCAGCATTAATTTGATAAACACCCATGTTATACAGTTGTAACTTTGACTTAGTTATAAACACAGCTGTTGTGCAATAACCGTTGCGCACCTCTTTGGATGAAATCTTCATTTACTAAGGAAAATTAATGAATTGAATGAGTGTCATCCCTCTGCTGTACAGCTGACAAACATACTTCCAGAGGAAATGGTTTCTATTTGGTCCTCTGAAAAACAAAATGGACACAGCTACTGAAATAGTTCTTAGCTTCTGCCGACCTCACGGTTTACGGTGGTTTCGCAATTTTGGCTTTTCACTACTGCAATTTCGCTACTATGTCCAAGTCCATTTGCTATCATAGATAAATGAGAGTTAAGAACATAAATATTCTTAAGAATCAGCAGTAAAACCTGATTAAAAAAAACCATTTGAATTACAGCTGAGAACATTTTTCAGGTTCTGACCTAATGCAGACGATCAAACAATAATCCAATCAGCAACAAACACTTTGTTTGATTATAGTAGCAAACAGACTTGGACACAAAAGCGAAAGTATCGTGTGCAATAGTGAAAAGCCAAAGTAGTGAAACAACCAGTTACCGACCTCACAGACAATATGAGCGGTGTCTCTAGAAAAAAATTAGCGCATTAACATGATTTCTCAAGACTGGAGTAATTACTGCTTAAAGTGAAGTTTTGAAATCATATGTTAAGGTTGAATTAATGATTAAATCCTTTCAGTTAATAATTTGCAACATTACCGACATCTTGGCCTCATTTTGATGAAAATGAAGACAGCTTGGAGAGCAGAATGATCAAGTTCTGTCAAAAACATGTCACTGTGATTTCAAAATCTTGCACCATTTGTAAGAGCATACATATTGTACACAGCATCTATGTGGATAGAGACACAAACCAATACTTAAATGTTAATTGAATCCAAACACAAATAAACAACTACCCTTGTTTTTTGGTCTGAACAAATACACTGGTAAGGGAGCCTAATACATCAGACCATAGCGACATGGAGAGGAACAGCCTAATTTAATGATACAAAAAGTAATGATTAATCGCTTAAACTTTTCACAACAGTTTTCCCTTTAGTTGGTTTAAAGTTAGAAAAAGAATTTTTTCCCATAGGAGGACAATATTTACTCGGTATCTGCTTGTTGCAATGCTTCACTGAAGCTACATCAGGCTTACATTGGAAAAAAAATTTGAATGCGGAACACTATGTTTTTATGGTCATTTGCATTAAAAAAAGTTCCAGATCTTGTACATCATTTTATGGGTATATGACAAATAAGCCTTTTAAAAAATTTTTTTTTTAAATAAATCTTTCAAAATGTACAGAATACATTTATTTGAAGTTGGAGGAGTGTGTTTAAACAAGTCTTAATGGTTGCACAACATTTACAGGGTTTTAGTACAGTTTTAGACTGTATTTGCAATTTCACCAGCCAAAAAATGTCATGTGGCGCAACCAAAAGTTTCTTGAAAAAAAAAAAAAAAAAAACACTTCCCTCTTTTTTTTCCAAAGTGATTTTTTTTGTTAAGTATCCCTGAGAGTGTCTACTCGGCCTAAAACATTACTATTTTGTAGTTGAGCTGGGTATTAAAAGTAACTTATGGATTCTTTATTGTAGGGGGCGGGTATTTTGGTTTTCCAAACAATTTAAGAACAATTAAACTATTAAACTTTGTTTATTTGAAAGGTTTTCAATATAAAATTATGCCCCCATATTAATATTATATTAATTCATATTTTAAATTACATATTTAATACATTTCACATGTGTTAACTTGCTCGGATGGTTGCGCCACCTGACATTTTGAGGGTTTGAGATGGCAAAACATAAAATACATATCATTTTTATGATAAACCGGAAATATGTTCAAATTAAACAGGTTTTATAGAATAAAATGATGCTTATTATGAATCATTTAAAATTATTTTAAACCAAAGTAGTGCACTCGGACAATGTCACGTCATTGACCCTTATACACATTTCCCTGTAATCAGCAGGACATATTTGGGATCCGTGGAAACCTCGGGATCTCTGCTAAAATTTGACCCCTAAAGTGCTTAATTTTTACTCACCCTATTTCTCCAAAAGTTAATCATTCATTATTTAGTTGACAAATGACCTTCAGCAGGACTCACAGGTGCCTGTGAACCCTTCTGAAGGTCATTGCTAACTAATTCGCCGAATGAATATTGACAAAATTGTTGTCCTTTTGAAGGCCGAAATCTGAAATTTTGCTTCATAAATTTTGCGCCTTGTGTGACTATAGCAGTGATTGGCACTTTAAGGGTTAAAATAGGCCTGAAGTTCCACAGGTTGGAATACAGCAGCTGCCTTTGATGGGCCTGTATACGGGTCTGTAGGTATTATGGGGTTAAATAGCGCTTGTTGGGAGACTGCAGAGAACGATGGAGCAGCGGCCCCCTGTCCTGCTCTTCTCAGCTGCTGCCTGGGAGGTGACACACTCCATCTGCCTTCAGACGGACTGGACACAGGCCCATCTCTCCGGGCCGATTATTTATTCTGCGAGTCGGCCGAGCGAAGGGCCGATTCACAAACGGTCACTGTGGCACTGCGTAAATAAACAGCGCACGCGGTTTAAATGGTGTCAGTGTCTTCCGCGGTTAAACATGTCCTCTCTCGCCGGTCCGAGGGTTCCTGCTTGCCGCAGCGAAGCTCTCTCTGGGTCCTTAAGCCCCTCCCCCACCCTACAGATGCCCCGTTCCTGCCGTGTCTGAACGAGTCGGCCGATGAATCATCATCTTGTTTGCACCGAGCCGTTTGTGAGACCCACCAGTGTGCGAGTGATGCCCGTGTCATAACCAAACAGGAATGAAACTTTTGAGTGGTACTTTTTCAATGTGTTCAAAGTAATCCCTCACACTAGTTACTATTATAACATTCTGCCCAAACTGCACTCTGTTACTGCCGTACTGGCAAAGGCAGCGACTGTTTTCTCCCCAGGTTTGCAAAATCACCTTTCCTTTAATTCACCAACACACTAAACCGTCTTCCCCAGCAGACTCAACCTGTCAGGAAAAGCCAACAGGAGCAGTTGAAACAGTGGCTTTCCAAAGAGACCTGAAATACCCAGAACTGAGGGCATGACACAGCGGTAATGGGCTGCTGGGTAACTCATTCGGTGAAATCAGTGCTTGTGGTGAGCGCCTCCGTCTACTGTAGACTGTGGTCAGCTGCCCCACAGAAGCACAGCATAATTAGCTTCAGGGATATGAGAGGAGGACAGACAGTTGGAACCACAATTATCGTTGCTCTAGCACAGAGGCTGGCAATGAGAGCCGTATCCGCTGCTGGATTTCAAGCCTGCTTCTGGCCGTTACGTTAAATCGGTCAAAACATTTATGAAACGTGAGAATATAGCTGCATTTCTTGAAAAGCATATGAATGACCGCAATAGACTATTCTGGCAGCCCCTACTGAAAGGTACTATGACCCAAAGCCAATTAGCTCATTTGGTCAGGGTAATTGGTGAGAACCGAAACTTGCATAAACACAAGCCCTCAATTACTAGAGCAGCCAATCCCTGCCAAAGAGACTCCAACTGGCCACCTGTACGTCCATGTGTTGAGTATTAGTTCTCAGGATTTTGTTTTGCATGCCGGTGCTCAGAAGGCATGAAAGGAATGGGCTCTTGAAGCACGAATACTCCTACGATGCAGAGGACCACGAGTGGCAGTAACATGCAGATATATGTGCTCACCAGCCCTTGTCCTCATCCTCCCCCAAGTCTTCAATGTCCTCCTCAGGGCCTTCTGGAGCCTCTGTAATGGCCGTCGAAAGCTTGGATTTGAAGCGATCCAGAAGGGCCATCGTCTGTGCGAAGCAAGAAAATAAGCCAAAATCTGAGGGTCACACCTTTGAATAATTACAACCAAATGGTAAAAAAATGAAGACCCAGCAGTTAAAATGCACAAAGCCATGAAATAAAGAAGAATTCACCTCTGGGTATTTAGCATTTTAATTTTGGAATGAAAATATCATGCAATTATTTTCAGAAAAGTTAGCTGTACCGGTTACTAGAATGGTAGTGCATGGGAATGAGAGGTTCACTAGCTATTTGAGACCTCAATAGCTTTCTAGCTAAATTAAATGCAAGATAAAAACATAACGTAAACACATTCCTAAGCTGAAAACTGCACCCAGACACTAATATCGACTGGAAGAGTGGAGGTTGACTGTTCAGCTTAAAACAAAGTGTCACTCTTAAGTTTGGCTGTGATCTCATACAAAGCAGTTTCGCGTGACACGTGCTCCCGTGACTTTTATTCGATGGTTTTCAATGGTTTAGGAGCGTTTGGATGAGGCCGTGACGCCTCTCTGCGCCCTGTGCTTGGACTCGCTCTGTGAGCCAAAAGGCGGGAGGGTGCATTGAGTTGAAAACATTCCTTCTTTGAGACGCCTCAATAAAAAACTGCTTCAAGTCATTATCGATCTTATCCCTGTTGTCCAACTACGTGAAAGTGGAGGCGGAGTTTTATATTACATTAGGTTCCAATGTAAACAAAGATGGCGGAGAAATATGTAGTAACCATTTGCACCATCTTGGCCTTATAACAAACGATTTCATAGATGTAAACATTTTCTACAAATTTTATTTCTCACTCGCGTTTACAGCAAAAGCAAGTGTCAACTGCTAATCAGTTGATTAAAAAAAAACTAACAACACACCAGACTTTGCAGTGGAATTAGTTTGCCACTTTTGTTAATATTGTTCACAGTGTCTGCAAAGTGAGTGACAGGATTGTTACATATCAAAAAAAAAAAAAAAAAAAGCATCCTGCCCTTTTCACAATGCAGGTGCTGATAAAGCGCGTTTGGCGAAAACGGCCTCTTACTTGTGCTTCTCTGGACGAGCCCTTCTTCAGCTTCTCTTTCCGCAAAGCCTCATACTTTTTCCTCTCCTGCAAATATTCTGCCACCGCCTCATTCGTGGCCTGTTTTTCATCTGTGAAAACAAAAACATTTTCAGTGGCGTATTGCAGGGACAGAGGCAACTCAGCTGTACAAATACAATAATTATCCATGGCCAGATCCTCCTTCAAAATAAGCCAACGCCAACACCAAACCAATTAAACAGGAAAAGTCAGCCGCCTGCACCCGCAAGCGTTTCCCCTTTAACGTCTGGAACTTTAATGTACGGTACTCATATCAGTGCACAATAATCATGTCGGTCATCAAGCCATAAGGTATTTGTACATAGATGCGATACGCAATCTATTTCCTTCTATTCTCAATGACAACCTTATGTAATCCACACACAGTGGCAGCACCACTCCATAGCACTATATGCTCAAAATTCTTACTGCAAAGGAAAACAAACTAATTATTTGTCATACCTCAATGTTGAAAAGCTCAGCCATTCTCGTAATGTGAACATGTTGAATAAGTTATTGGTGGTATATGCTATTACTACCAAAATCGCTACGTTTGATCCTCTCAACAGACAATGCACAGACCACAAGTTTGAAAGAAATCACTCAACATTTGCGATCTGTAGGATAATTACAAAAATGGAGTTTTATCCATTATCAATATTAGTATTATTAATTGTAATGAGATTGTAATTGTAATTTTTTAAAACCCACTAAGATTTTTTTTTTATATCAAAGGCAAGGTCCACATCAAATTTAAAAGGAGAAAAATTGTAGAAAACTGTTGGCTTCAGATTGATGACAAGTAAATCTCTTTGGCAGCAGCAAAACAACCACTGATTCATGTCTCCATTACCATCATATTGGAAAACAATGGCAAATAGCACAATGTGGGGAAGGAGGGCAACCAATCACATAATGCCAAGATGCGGTTCATGTTCGTAAGCATGAATGGCTAATTTGAAATGCAAGTCTGCCGTTCAGCAACCCCAAAAAAAAAGAAATCTATGTAAAGAATGTTATTTAGAGTTTTTGGAGTTTTCTTTCAGGGGAAAAAAAAAATCTTTATTGGGCTTAATGTGACGTTGTGGATTCCATCAAAGACAAGCATGAGCACAATACACTGCTTGTAGTTAACCACAAATCCCAAGCTCTGCTACTGAGACAACTTACTTCCACTCCTGCTGTAACAATCAGGCTCATGGCACAAAAAAACTGTCCTGAAAACCCCACACTGCGATAGCAAAGTGAACCCTGGCACCAGACTGCACAAAACAGCACGGGGTCCGGGCTCTGAGCGAGCTGCGGATTATCCGGGATATCTTCGAATCAGCTTTACACCGAGACGTGAGGACAAGCTCCAGCACAATGACAAATTGATAGTGGAATCAACTACAAAGGCAGGGACGCTGATCAGAGGACTAGAAACGATAGCAGACCCCACCCCTCTAGTTTAACGTGGGGATTCCGTTTTTTTCCTCAAGCAGGAGTATGATGGGATCCACTGAATTACAGTGATTTACAGTGAATTTTCCCCACCAATGGGAGGCAAAAAATTGCGAAAAGAGAAATTGAAAAATTTGTCCATGGCATCAAAGAGAACTGTTAGCAAAAAGCAAATCCTCACCTGTTGCCAGGACTTGACAAACACTAAACTCTAAACATGAAATTTATAGAATTGTTAGAGATGAGGTGATTATGCACAAACTGAAGAACCAAACAATGAAGGAGCAAAGGCACCTTTTGTTTTTTCTTATAATAATTCTTCCACAATGAAAGTCTAAGAAGACTCAAAGAACAGTAAAGTAAAAAGTTCTGAAATTTGGTGCACTGATAGCTGTCCATCCCAACAACCAATACAACAATTTTGGGGTCTATACCTCAAGTGCTGTCACACCTTAGATATTTCCCCATTTTGAATTTTAACAAAAACTTCATTTTCTTTACTCTACAAAATGCACTCAATTTTCACCATCTTCAACTTGCGTCACAAAAATAATCACTCAGATTTTTGCTATTTTTAATGTTCAGTGATAATTTAACAACAAATTCGATGGCAAAGATGCCAAAACAGAAAGTGAGATCATCATACCTTTGGAACCTTTCATCTTATGTAAATCAATTGTTAGACATGCCAAGTACCATGTTCTGTGGCTCCACAGAAAAATCTGGTGTCAATTGATCCTTAGTTGGCCATGTAATAAACAGAAATATAAAATTGGAAATATCTCAACAACCGTTTTTCCTGTTGACATGAATCTTCTTAGTTGACTCCATATATCACAGGAAAAGTAATTACGATGCTCTGATTCACCCCTCTTGCTCTTCTTGCCTGCCATTTTGAAAATCTGAAAAACTCATTTACTAATTGGTCCTACATTATTCAACCAATAGGCTTAAAATCTGAACATAATGAATATTATACATTCAACATCTAGGCGCGCCATATTGTCTCACATTGTCACTCAACCAATAAACAACTGACCCAGTTTGGCCCTTCAAATACTGTTCGCAGCTTTATTTATTTATTTTTTGTATTCTGAATGGTTAATGGAACACAAAGGAACAAACCATTTGCAAAATACAGGTATGAATCATAGACTGCATAAAAAGATGGACGCAGCACCCAGGTCTGGAAAGTGAAGCCCATGCGGAAATCTCTGAAAATTGCTTTTTATTTAATCGCCAGCAGATGGCGACGTTGGTGATTGCAGAAAGAAGTTCATTGCTATAGAAGTCAATGAGAAAATGACCCTACTTTCCCACCTGATTTATTATCTCAATAACGATTTTCCACAATATTTTATGGTATCTATCGCAAGTTTCAAGTCTCCTTCGATATATCGTGAAGTTCATTTTTGTAAATGATGGTCCCAAATAGACTAGAATAAAGGATAAAGCCAGATATGCTTTATGGGGAGTGGTTATCCCCTGGTCCTCATCAGATATGGTCAGATCCACATGTAGATCCACCCCTTGCTCCTCCCTGGATCTTCAATTCACGCTCTTGTCCAATAGAAATCACATCCGGTTTCAAAATGACAAAATGGCGCCGTTCAAATTGCCAAAATCGAGGCTTCCTAAATGGTATGCTGAAACCAATGGGTGACGTCATGGTTGCTTCGTCCATCTTGTTATACAGTCTATGGTATGAATGGCATGGGCAACCTAGATAGCTGAAACTACTACCCTGCAGTGCAGACTGAAAGATTATCGAAACAAACACAAAGGAATTAACAGCTAAGGCATTATGGAACATTGTAATGAACTATAAATCAAGGAAATTAATAGATGAATAAAAAATTGGCTAAAAATAAATAAACCAACTAAAGCCAAACAGCATAAAAATGGCCAATAAATCATAATAATAAAAACATCAAACAGTAATATAAAACAACATACTGTAGCTGAAAGCACACTACTATACTTCTTTCTTATATCCGTGAATCCGTATAATCAATTACACTGAATGAGCACACTAGACCTGCAAAGCAGTACGCAGGAAGATCGTATCGCAGTGAATGGATGGTTTAATTCAAGTGCCTATCGCCATGCATAGCCCAGAGGTTTAAAATGTCACAAGGAAACAGAATGTCTTAAACGGACACCAGCCCGATCTTAAAAGATGAATTTGGAGTGTAACTTACAATTTCCAGATGTGCGGAACTCGAAAGCACAGAAAACGGTGATCACTGAAGGCCTCGCCAACTGAACAATATGCATAGGCTGGTATAAATTATTGGAGATACCATCAGTAGTTCCCTTTCAGTGTTATGCCAGATATGGGCCAAGGAGTGCTGCTAGGGCAACAGTTGTCTGGGGGCTGTTTTCGGTCATAACATTAGCTCGTTAGCTTGTTCCTGACTTTGCCCGTTGTCAAACAAAGCAAGCAAGCCAGGTCTCGCAGGTGAACTGGTTGTGTTAAAATCATAAATTACACATCTCCACTTTTTTCCACGTATTTCAAGTTTCACTACATGGAGAGCACACATTTTTTTTTTTTTAAGAGTGTGGGAGTCTGATTGGGATTCTGGAGGCCAAATTCATCAGTGAGTTTCCCTTGAGCTCCAGACCTCTAAATTACTTTGCTGAAAAGTGGATTCTGACAGAACTCCTGACACTAACCATACGCTCCCCTCGCTGTACAAGTGACCCTTTTTACTCCCCAAGTCCTGAAAACAAGGGTGAAACGGTGCCAAAAGCATTCGGCTCTACGGAAAGGCAATCGATCAAACTTGGAATTTGTCCAATCTAAGGACATCGGGGAGGCAGCTCCTCAGAGACAGGCAGAGATTGAGAGGAGGGATTCCCGGAATGGTGAGTGTGGTTGAGGTCAAAACTCCTCAGCCCACTAATCTTCTCCACGGTAATCAAACAAACACTATACAATTCTAGCAACAAAGCCCAGTGCCACTCCAAGTCAGTCTGGGATGGAAGGAGATACATGGACAAGCGAGAGGATTGAGAGAGAAATGGTCAAGAGAGGTACAGAGAGCCAAAAGAACCAGAAATAAAGAAGAGAGATGGCGAGAGAGAGAGCCTTAGAGTTTGAGCAGAGGTGCGGAATCTACAGAGTTGGCACCTTGTGGTCGTAAGCGCTAATGTTCTTGAGTAAATCTCTTGGATCAGACAACTTGGCACGGGCATTATAGCTGTACCAGACACATAGCGTAGCGCTGGCCGCGCAACAGGCTCGGCTTGGTTTTTTTCCACAACACTTGAGAAGCATTGCACACTCAGCTGACCTCACCTGGCTGATCACGTCAAGGCAAACACACCACTCCTTGGCGGAAAAAAGGCCGATCTCAGCCTGTCAATTAAGATCATTCCTTGCACTGTCACGCACACAAGGACACGGCAAGACTCGGCTGTAAAATATGGAGGTCTAAACTGAATGCAACAAATGGCTGTATGGCCTGTGTAGCACAGAGGCACAAGACTGGCTGGTTTTTAAGGTACAGACAACAAGTAGGAGCTTTAAAGGGTGGAACAAACCCTTATACTGAAATTCATGTCTTGGACGTTAGACAAAACTGAAATACAAGTAGAAAAAAGCCAACTAGACCAACAACAGGCATAAATGAACAGTTCACCCAAAAATGAAAAAGCTATCTTTATCCACTCACACCCATGTCAGTTGAAAAACAGGTTGAGGTCATCAGTCCATACAACAAATGAGGAAAATGCCAGCACAACTCTGTAACCGCCTTCTCTAAAAGAACTGAGATTCATGAAGACTTGTTCATACAAGTTCTTTAGAGTCCAAAAAACAGCAAAAAATGACCATAAAATTACTCTGTAAATTACTCTAAGGAACTTCAATGAACAAGTCACCACAGATTTCATTTGTTTTGGAGACGGCTGCTACGAAGTTGAACGGGCATCCTCCGAGAGTATTATACAGACAAGCAAACTTTACCAATGTTTCAGCCGGCATGGGGGTGAGGAGATAACAACAGAATTTTCATTTTGGGGTGAACCCTTCCTTTAATTCTGCTCACAGTAGATCACAGCTCATGGTCCGATAAGGAGCTTTCAACCCTTTCTGTACAGACTTAAGGAATGAAAAACCTGTACCATGAACTAGCACAAACTCATGAGCATACACTGAAATGCACAGTTCCCGTCCCTGGGCTACTCTGTGCAGCCATCAGACATTACTTTTCAAGCAGAAAATCACGAAATGTAGAACAGTGAGCCTATCACATTTTTTCAGGGGAAAAAAAAAAAAAAAAATCAAAATTACTTCTTTTCGGCAAGGACTGGGCAGCACTTAGGGAAAGCGTTAAAGTCCGCTTGAAGAGGGTCTTAATGAAGTAACTGAAAGAGCTTAGCCCTGGATACTTGGCAAGGACTGCCATCATTAAACCCCGGGATACCCTACAACTGCGAATATTTAAACCAAAGACTCTTTGAATCTTTGCTTGGGAAAAAAAATAATAATAAATAAATAAATGGGAATCAAGAATTTTTCATATGACTGAGCGCATGCAGGGACACAAGCACTTTCCAAGGTTACTGTTCGGGGGGGGGCAGCTTAGTGAAGCAGGCTTTCTTCTAAATTTATGCGATGCAGAGCATGTTCAGCATGTTTCTCGCGCAGCTCGCGGGATGCTGAGTGATCGCGCCTCGGGGGGAGGGGGGAGGGGAGCGCTCTTCTCCCGCTCCAGCTGTTGTCACTAAACACCATCTTTGAGTTTGACGGCCATTCTAACAGCATTCCTCCCTTAGCCCGTCACCTGGGCCATGGAAAGCTACAAATCAAACTGTTGTGGCAACGGAGACGGAGGGAGGGAGGAAGGGATGGGACAAGCGGATGGGGGGGGAGGGCAGTGTCGGGCCATAAGTTAAGGACTGTTAAGGAGCTTCTTTTTTCCACCTCGCCAATCAACGCATTCTCAAGATAGAGATAAGGGACAGTCTCCAGCGTAGAGCCTACCCTAACAGTCCGCAGCTCAGAACGACACACATACCTTCGGACAATGCAAGAGCTTTTCACATAGGTAATGGGTGATGAGTTTGGACACACCTCTCCCCTAAATCCATCACTTATTGTTCCGAAACCCGAAGAAGAGGCTCAAATTCCAGGATAAAGTGTATTAGGAGGCCCCTGAAGCCTTTGACAGGGAGATCCAGGCAGCAAAGCAGAAAAGTCAAGGAGGTGCCGGGTAACCGTGTGCACCAGCATACCCCCTCCAAAAGAAAAACACACAGCCGTCACGGCAACTTTAAATCTCAAGACTGTCTGTCAAAATTAGTTCAATGATGACTATTCATTTCATTAAAAAATGGGTACTCCTTTGCTCAAATTAATTTAACAAACAAATATTGAAAAAATAAGAGCCTAATTGGACAATAGAGAACAAGATTCACTTTGGAACAAACATAAAGCGATGACTCCTCAAACTTATCGGGACAAACAGCTTCGGGCCAGTCATCTCAAGAGCACAACTCCGTACCATGACTGAAACACTTCTTCTCAGATGATGAACCAATTAATCAAAATCTTACAAACTGCAGGAAAGAAACAGAAAGCAAGGTGAAGGTGTTGAACGGCAGGGTGCTGGAGCTGAACACACATAGCAAGCATGTGATATAAAGTGTCCAGAGATCACAGGTCTCAGGCCTAACCCATCTCCTCGCCCACCCAAAACTGTCCCCTCCCCTTTGCTCTCCCACATCAGCGGCATGACTGACAGGGCGCCACGGAAATAAAGTGCCTCGTGCACACAGGCATGCCCAGTATAAATAACCCAAAGTGGTCAAAAAAAAAAATAAATGTTGCCACATCATTTAGGGTGGGTATGAAACGCACAGCGTTTTTAGCATGTCTCTCTTATTTTTGGCTCTTGCGGAAGAGGGTCATGCCAAGAAGGAGAAAACCAGACTTCAGGAACATGCCATAATTTATGCCTTGAAAATTGAAGAGATGCCTGTCTAAAATAATAACTCAAAAGGTACAATAATGTCTCTTTTAGCTCCGGGAGCTGGATTTGGAGAGACGATTGCCATTTTCCCTGGCGTACGACGCCTGATGCCAAGAAAGTGGCCGCTTTTATTAGCGCGCGGCAGAGGAATGTGCCGGCTTTCCAGAGCGAGTCCAAAGCAGCGTGTAGCCTCAGTAGACACCGAACACCAGAGGCCAGATTAAAGAGCTGCCCGAAAGTAAACAGTGAGATGGGGGGGGTGACCCACCACATGGTTGTCAAAATATTCCAATTTCACTCCGGTCAAAAATAATCAAGTGCACTGCGTTCCGTTCCACTAAAGATCCGTAAATACCCCATCGATGTGACCCATTAATGAACGCTTCGAAATTCCTTTGGTAAACTTGATAAGCTAGTTGAGCGGATAATATCCGTTGAAATTTTTTCAAATCCGCCAATGCTGAGGCAACAGAACTTTCCGAAAAAGCAATTTTCAGTCATTAATCCCAATAGATTTCTTCCTTCACCAAACGGAATGACTGCCGTAGTCTTTATCTGAACACAACATCAGTCCTAAAATAAAATATGGGTTTACTCCAAATATGAATATTAAATATTCTTTTTTTCCCCCTGTACTTTTGAGTAGTTAAACACCTACCATATAAAGCCTCCAAGACCACAACCACAACCTTTCAATCATTCATAATCACAGAGACATGGAACCTACTGAAGACCTGTATATTTATTACATATTTCAGATATAGATATTTATATCAATTTTTGAAATCATATCTTTATCTCTGGCCTCAAAATTACCCTGCTAGTAGAATTACTCGCCCATGCCGATCGATAAGAAAGGACTACAGTATGTTGACCTTGGATTCAGACAGAAATTATTGCAAGCGTGGTTTTTCCCCGGTATTTACAGTTCATGATGAGCTTGCCTTCTCTGCACGGTCCATAGCCTCTCTTGGCCTAAGAGCTGCAGGGGGTACTGGTCCAAGTTAAACTGTGAGCAAAGGACCTGAATTCCAGACGCTGTAATTTTAATCTAAAATAAGACAAATCAAAAACACTTTGGTTTTTAGTGTATTTATCAATTAAGAAATAGAGCTCAAGTTTGGCAGGCTGAGAGAATGATCTAGAAGTCATGCAGACCACAATTTTGCACTTCCATTCTCAAAAGCCACTTCAAGAAAATTTCTTTGTGAAGTGACCGCTATGCGAACATACCTCACAGCTGCCAAAACCAGAAACATAAAACTTGCTCGGGTCTATTCATCTTCCTCATATTTCATCTCTTTTTAACCTATAAGAACAATCCTCCATTCTTTTCCAGGGAATGTTGGGAATGTCAACAGCATACTATAGTGCATGGCCGTATTTGTATTGGAAAGACTGAATATTGTAACCAATGAAGAAAGGGGACTGGATGAAATCTGTTTATAGATTGAGGACCTAACTCATTTGCCGGTCTTCACCTGTCACTTGATTTAACCGTAGTCAGACTCAGTTCAGATCAAGGTACTGTATTAGCCAAAAATATTTCACTGAATAGGCTGGAAAATTATTATTGTAATTTTTAAAATAAATCTCCCGTACAGGCTACATGGCTTGTTTGAAAAGTGTGCATGACTGTCATCAGTTTCACTCAAACAATTTAAATAAATGAAACGGCTGTGAGCGATAACAAGGCCCTTTAGCAGGAGAGCACCCCAGACATTTACAGCTCCATTCAAAATCGGAGGGAAAGTCTGTTTTAAACATGGAGCAGCAGACATGAGCACACTGTCTTCCTTCATACTTCAGGTACACCAGAAGGTGTCTGCTAACGATGTGTCTTACAGCAGTCTGGCCAAACATTCGGAGGAACACTCTGTGTACTTCTACGGTTCTCTCTGAGCCAAGCTATGATAAACCCCTTTCACTAAAATTTTCAAGTCTACTCACAAGTATTTTAGGTCATTTTTTCCTTCCAATTTTTTATTCACTGTAAAAAATTGAAGGACAGGGCTTTTAAACTCAAAATATACTCAAACCCTTGCTGTCCGCATGCCAATTTTGGTACCATAAAAATGTAAGCTAGATATGTGCAAGAAAGTTCTATGGGCTGAGCAAACTCATCGTTTTGCGTAATAGCAAGCGACAGATATGGAAACCGCACAATTTTCTGGGTGACTTGACAATCACAGTGATAATCTTGTATATCTCTGTGCATTGCTCGTACGCATGATTTGCCTTTAATAACAGTTTATTGCCCATTTATGGTTTTGTATGCGAAATTGCACAGTGAAGGTTATGCATTCCTAGACCAGAGGCCAGCTCCCAAGTGAGACGTCAAAACTGGAGACAGCGTCACAGTCGCTGCACTGTACGGCACAAATATACCTCCAACTCTTCTCTCTTCAGCAGAAATGCATTAAAAGTCCCAAAAGGTCAATGCTGGACAGCAGGCAACAGTGTTTACAGTGGTTTGCTTACTTCGCCGGAAAGTACAAGTGAACCTCGGCTTCACTTAATGTAGAAACAAAGGGCAAGTCAGTGTACACTCCGCTTCTGTGGCCCCTTTTGCAAGTTCCCAGGCGCATCTGGCGCGAGCTCAACGCTGTAGGCAAGCTCGTATGTTTACATGACGTTTTCCACAAGATGCTGACAGGCCCTCAATCAAGCCGAAGCATTATGGAAACAGAGCCATGCGAATTGCGTCAGCTAAAGAGATCAGCGTACAGGAAAAGTGGCATAGCTGTACAGAAAGCAAGGCGCTACAGCGAACATCATCCAGCGAGCATAATAAGATGCCTCCTTCTCCTCACTATCATTTGCTGTGTTATAACATTAGGTCCCTAGCAGAAGCATGAATCACATTACAGCATAAAGCAAAGCTGTAATTTCGGAGATTAGCCGTTACCATGGTTTACTTGCGTTCACACCGCAGCGATTATACATAATTTGTGAAGCCCGTGGGTGGCTTCTCTGCTCCGGCAGACGGCAGTTCCCCAGTCGAGTCTCTCTGTTGCATAAGCTGAAGAATACTCAGCAGGCAGAAACGCTGCCTCCCCCAGTGACGTCACGGGCAAACGTACATCATCGCTGCGGGACCCCCAGCCGCGACCCGCTCTGCAGCGGTCCGGATTCGATGCCAGACTGAGTGGCGCTTCTGGGCCCCGAGGAGCCGTGATTTAGCTGGACACGGATCCCCAGAGGGCCACAGCAATGAACTTTATGGGGGCCACTGGTGAAATCGTTTGATAAAACAAAATGGCAGAAACAAGTTCCAATTCGCCTGCACTTCACCATGGAATCCTTTCTCCCTTTTCCAAACAACTTGACATCTATTGCACACAGAAGTAAACCGTGACCTCAGCTCGGCATCCCTGTTGTGAACATAAAATGGACTTTAGGAAAAAAAAAATGAAAAGGGGAGGAGGGAGAGGGTTTCGGCTCTGACCCCTATGGGCTTTCCCTGCCGAGACCGTGATATACAGCAGGTAGGCTGCGCAAAGGTCAAAGGTCAAAGGTTTCCCTGTACAAAGCTCAGGCCTGAACTAATCTGAAAAGGAAGGAGGCCACAGATCTCGAGAGCAGGGCCATTTGAATTCACAACCCAAGTCAAATATGGATTAACCTTGCCTGCTTCACAGTGATTTAGGCTTTCAACAAAGAGCTGTAACCTGCTGGCTAAACACTGAATTAGGGAGAACCTTCACTTTCTGTAAACTCACTGCTGTCTCTAATATGCGATTAATGTTGCTAGTCATCTTTATTGAGGCAATAAAACAAAAAAAAGTTAATTATCGACTGCTGCACTGCCAGTTGTCATTTGGCCTTTGGGTTAACTGTAGTCAGTGCTAATGAAATGGTTTATCATCATATTGACGAACATGTTTAATGGACTCCTGAGGCTTTGAGGTAATCTATAATAAGTTCTCCAAGACTCGAGTGAGGGGGGAAAAAGGGAAAAAGCCAGTAAATTATTAGCAAATATGTGGACTGTCTTCAACAAAATGTCCTGGCATTCTGTAGCAAAAAATACAGCACATTCAGGGGCATTCTCAGATCATATTTGAAAATTTCAGTGACTGAATGCAATTTAAAGGCAATTTATTTGACAGGTGCTCAACGGTACACACATTTATTTCAAACATTCAGGAACGGACTTCAAAAATAACTGCAATTTTTTACTTTCTGCAATCCCCCAAGCCAAAATTGAATACAGGACTCCCAAATTTCCCGATAGCTTAGCTTCAGTGGCCAAGGATTCTTACAGAGCAAAATTAGGTATAGTTAACCTCTGTTCACTATTACATAATAAATGACAAACAATTTTATATTTTGCCTTTCATTTCTTTCTGTGGTGCAATAAATGCATCAAATTTTCAAGGCAAAACTTCACATGAACAGAGCTGAGACGCATGTATTCTTCCACCTCTAATGTCAACACTTCTTGACAAATTTGCTCAAGCTTTGTCAGGCCATCATATACTGACAACAAATTTCAAGGCTTGGCTCTGACCCCATGTCCAATTGGGCCACTCAGTGAAATTATTTTTCGTCCTGTCAAACAAGCCAATAGCAGCTTTGACCATGTTGTTTTACCATAATTGACCCGCTGAACGGTGATTTTGCAAACCAATTTTAGGACTTAAACAGATTGAAACAAGTTGGCCTCTAAATGTGACTCCATTTTGAAGCATCTATTTTCTCCTCTGCTTCCCAAGACTATGAATCCCTGCTAAAACCCTGGCCTAAAATCACTGCCGTTATTATGACAGAGAGCAAATGCAGTGCTGCCCATGTTACATCCTGTGTTAGTACTAATCCAGGGAGAAAACTTCACACTCAGACTAAAAGATTAAAAATTTGTGAATCTGTGGCCGTCTGACTAAATCCTTTTGCCGTACGTTCACAGAATCATTTCGATGTGCGGTTGCAAACTCATATAGCATCGGAGATGGATTTTTATTTGTCTCATTATTGGAGCCATCACGTTGTGCGAGGCAGTGCTGTGCAGTGACAGTATATTATTAACTCATGGACATTTCCTCCCAATGCAGTCACTGAACTGATCCGAGGCACAGCCTCATTGTGAAAGCGTTTGACTGCTACTTCAATCAAACTTAAAAAGTTTTCAGTCCCAAAAATAACCTTAATGTGCCTTTCACCAACTCTGAACAGGAGCAGTTTAGAAAAATCTTTAGGTTCCATGTTTGATTTAACATATGACTTCAATAAGCATAGAAAAAAGAACAATACATTATTATTCACTTCCACCCCCCTTGAGAGTATTAATAGAGGCATTTTTGCACGGCAAATGCAGCAGGTACGGTGGTGATGGACAGTGACGCATTGCGTCGCGTTCACATGCTACACACTGGTGTAATCAGAGGAACCTTCAAAGCTGCACTTGCCCTGAGCTGAACTGTTGGAGCAGCATTTTAAGGTTCGCCGAGTAACCCCAATAAGGGGGGGGGGCTCAAATGCATGGCAGACAACTCCAGAAAAAAAATAACGCGAATAAAATCAGTCGAGAATCATGCTGGAGAGCAGTAACATCACTGTGGCAGTGCTCAATGTCCTCCCTGCTGAATATAATAACGACTCGCACGTGTCACACCGCGCGGAGGAATCCAGGATAATTCGACAGACAGGCATGCAAAGTCGCGCACAGATCAGACAGGCATGCATAAACGAAGCAAATGCTCGTGAAAATCTGCTATACATTTACTTGAGAATGTGCCAGATGGCCAACGACTCGTATTACGAGCCCCTGGATCTGACTGTGGCATGAAGCGAAGCTGGCATCCGTACCGCCGTAAGGCTCCTCGAGGGGACGGGCTGCCGCTTTTGTTGTGGGGCGATGTTTACCGGGCCTGAGGCTCATTTTTGGTCCGCTGTGGTTTCCAGACTTGGCCAAAAACCGAAATTCGATCCTCTGTGGGTACGCATATTGAAATGCAGCAAAGACGGACTGATGTGAAAAACGGCCAGTCAGACTGCCTCGGATAGACAGGCCACTGGGTCGCTAAGTGCTGGTCTTTAAGGAATGAGAGTGAGGTTTTAGTTCCTTTCTAAAAGGGCTATCCTAGTCTTGAAGCAAGGAATATAGACATTTTTAATATACGGAAGAGGAAGGCAGAAATAATATACTCACACAAAAACCTCAGATGAGTTAAAGAGGCTTGAAACCTCATCAAGAAAAATTTCAGTATTTTTGCCATAAATGCATTAACAACAAGTGGAGAAGTGCGCGTTCAAAACATGCCCATTCAAAATGGGCCGATTGTTTGGTGGCTGGTATTCCAGCTTGAAGCTTTCTCCAGAATCACTCAACCAGACAACTTCATACTTGACACGGCACTTCCTTGGGCCCTCAGCAATACAACCACCAAGTGTGAAGTTGATTGGATGAAAGGCTGTCAAGAAAATCAAAGGATACGCACATGAGCAGACAAAGACTCCTTTCGTTTTAGCAAGACGCACATTAAATCAGCCAGGTTATGGTGTCCTGTCGGTTCGCGGCCTGTGCTTATCTGAAAAGACACCGTAACGTGGCTTCACAGGGTCAATGGATGGATTATGAGTTAAAGCACCCAAGTTATGGAAAATACATTTCCAAGTTCAGTTCACCGGTTCAGTGGTCTGCACTGTACTAAATAGCCAAGTGAAGGTCGACTTAGGTCGACCCCCCAGTTAAGCTGTTCGACAAAGACCATAGAGTCCTGGGTTCGAATATTTTACTCAATGCAAGTGGCGTTGTAGCTTTAGTAAAGTGCAGCAACCATGAGCTGCAGAATGCGAATATGACATCGTTCAACAATATGAAAAAATGCTTCTTCTGACTTCGAATACGCCTGAGGGCAAATCCAAAAACAATTCAGAGTTTCAGAGATTAAAGCCAAATATGAAAAATTTTCCTCCAACTCCACTCTATGTGACCCATGCTGTAGTCTCGAGCGTAAAAAGATACAGCTGGTTCACCTGAGCCGACACAGGGATTTGCATATGAAGCTGCGCGAGCAGATGACTGGCCATTCCAGATTAAGGGTGGGAGAGAAATACACTCAGTCCCACTTTTCTGCAAAAAATTTTTTACCTCCACGAAGGAGGCTATGTTTTTGCTGGCGCTGGTTTGTCCGTTTGTGTACAAGATAACTCAAAAAGTAACGGACGCATCTCTCTGAGATTTCGTGGGTGGGTTGCGATTACATCAGGGATGGACCCCACCGATTTTGACCCGCGATCCGCGATCGGCAGAACAATATGGCTGTCAAGGCAGCCATCTTGAAATCCTATGACATGCGATAACTGAACTTCGCTCCCAGTGATATCACTCAAATTTAGTGAGTTGATTGGTCTCACATTAGGGACGGAACCCATCAGTTTGGAATGCGCTGCATCAAACAATATGGCCGCAATGGGAGCCATCATGAAATCCTGTGTTGCAGATACCTTAAATTTCTTATGAGCCATGTTCACTCAGCAAAATTTTGACTGTGCTGGCTTGGGGGAGGCCTGCACTCTCGGAGTGCCTCTAACAAAAAAATTAAATCAACTAATGCCTTATTTGAAATACAATTTCTAATTAGCTGCAAGAGTGATAGAGCAAAGCGCAATCCCATTGCTCACATTAAAAATAAAACAAGATCCTTCACAATAGCTCCTTGCATACCCTTGCAGATCTGCTAAGAGCACTTGGGTAAAATGTGAAGTCTGTATCGATAAAATACAAATAGCTGATGTCATTGTGAGGCCCTAAACACAAAGAGAAAGACGGGACAGGAAACCTGGACTGTGGCGAGAGCACCAGCTCACACACACACACACGTCTCCACAGACTGGCCATTATCAAAGCCAACACCACCGCACTCCAGTTTGTCACAAAGCGCTTGCCAGACCTGTAATGTTTACTGTACAGGAGGTCCAGCTTTGATGCGATCTGTAAAGCCACATCACTGAAGTGAGATTCAAACCAGGTACACATTCCACAGATATATACGTTTATCCTATAGCCCAACTGAAAGGGGTAAACTCAGAAACATCATAGAATAATCAGTGTTACTTCCATTTAAAAAAAAATACAAACAAAAAAGCAGGAAATACTGTGGGACATATAATGGGGGAGGAGGGGTGATTGCTTACTTTACTTTTTTAACTTTTATTATTAGTATCTACTCAGCAGCAAGGAAGTGTAAGGACTCGAAGCTAAATGATGAAATTAGGCTTCTCAATGTTACAACATTGGTACTACAAAACGGCAACACTAAGAATGCTGCTGCAATGCACGTACTACCGATGACATTACAGCAATATTATGAGAAATTTCTGTGTCAGCCAGGAGACCGTAGGGCAGCCAGTATCAGACATGAGAAGAGTAAACGTCTGCCAGTCGTCTGTGAAAAACTCTCACCGTCTTTGCCCTCTTCCTCTGCGGGTTTGGTGCTGTTCTCTCTCCTCTGTTTAATGGCCAGGAGGTCTTTCTTCAGTTGTCTTGCCTCCTTGCGCAGTTCATCGCTGCAGAAAGAGTGAAACGACCCCAACAGATTTATTTTACAGTGCAGTGAACCTACAGAAAATCAAAACAAACAAGAGATATGGGAGCTAAATAAAGTCTGACAGGGAAAAATCTTCACTCTGTTGGAGGTTACTGCAGCAAAAAATAATGTAAGCGATGCAATTTAAGTATGAATTGTGACTATGTATATAATAATAATAATAATAATAATAATAATAAGCGGTGTTATGGCCCTCGCCCTCCCGTCTGATCACATCCCTGGCGACCGGCGGGGCCACTCAACAATGACAGGACAGCATATCTTGTCTTTCAGTGCACAATTTCCAATTGCCCAATTTTTTTTGACTTAGTCAAAATATTTTTTTCCTCCCATTCCAAAAAAATAGGGGGCACTGGAGAACCATTTTCCGAATCAGTGTGTTCGGGTTGTCATTCTGCACAAATGATACATTGGGTCCAACTCAATCAGACACTGTATGCGTGAGATATACATACTTTTATACTTCTGAAAATGGCCGCTTCGTTGTAAGCTCATCACAGCCACACCCAACATTTTATCAAAAATGTAAATAGTAACTTTTGACCACAAATATGTGTAAGTGATTTTAACCAAGTTTGGTGCAAATTGGATGAAAACCCTAGGAGGAGATGTTGAAAGTATGAGGGGTGTGATTTTATATGTCCACGCTTCCGCCCAATATGGCTGACTTCCTGTTGGGTTTAGGGTGGGGCCATAATGTAATTTTTAACTTGTCCCAACATGGGCTATGTCTCTAACAAGTTTCATTTTTCTACGTGGAAAAAAGTTTGGGGTGGGCTCCCATTAGCGTAATGTATTTTGATTTTTGACAGGGCGTGGCCAAGTCATTTTTCAATATTTTTTCTTGGGGACTTCAAATAAAAAAATTTTTCGCCAGGCTTGAATTTTTGGTCGAATGAAATTGACTTTTCATTAATGTTCAAGGGGTCAAATTTGCGTTCAAAGCAGAGAAAGGACAATAATAATAATAATAAAAAAAAATAAAAATAATAATAATAACGGAACCATGCGGTTTTAATAGTCCCTTGCCGGCTTCGGCCAGGCTCGGGCCTAATAATACATTTTATTTATAGGCACCTTTCTGACAATCAAGGTCACCATACAGCAGAATTAAAATTGTCAGAGACAATGAAACACAAACAACAATTATTAAAATGTCCACAATATCTGAATTAAAAGGATGGGCAGGATATAATAAATTTTCAGAGACAATGCGCCAGTTTGAACAGATGGGTTTTGAGCTGGGTTTTGAACAAGAGAAAAGAGTCAATGTTTCAGACATAAGCTTTGCATAAAGGCACCTACTTTAATAAGCGTTAAGTACATAGCTATAATACTCCTCTGCTAATCATATCCAACTATGCTTTATCAACAATATAGCTACATGATTACATTTAATAATCAAAATTTGACTGCAAACAAACTGGCCCAAAATAAAAAGATTTAATGAGATACACTAGCTGCTGCTCATTAAATCGCATAAGACAATGTTAAAAGTAGACAAAATCCTCCAGGCAGGTTTGAGTGAGCATATTTCCATCACCATCTGTTCATCAATAAGGTATTTACAGGGGTCCTCCCCCTGGCCTACAGAATAAGGGAGCGCCATCGAGCCGCAGGACTTCCTGATGCCCTCAACACTGATGGCATCTACTCTGGAATTTATATGGACTTTCCAGAATGTTCTAAATTTTTATTTTATTTTCTTTTTTTCTCCCCATGCCATTCACTGAATTTACAGTTTCTGTGATTACACCCCATTCCCACCCCAGAGTTTGCAATCAGTGCTTTTCATAAGTTATGATCTCATCTGAGCACCTTCCTTAATACATTCTGACTTCGTCACAAAGACATTTTATCTATTTAAGTTGCTGCAGCACAAACTCAGCTCCAGCTCATTCACAAAAAAAAATATGGATAAATGAACTGATGACTGCCCAAATGTTCCTCCTAGAACACGTTCAGCGAATCAACTACAAATATTGGCTGAGCAACAGGATTCTGTTAAATATCAAACACAAATGAGCACTGGGATGTTCGGATGAAAAATATTGAAAATTGATCAAGTAGATCAACACTTTAAGCAAAGAGTCTAGACTCTGGGATTGTCTGATCTTGTGCCAGATGGACGGAGTTTAACTCTCTGATCTGAGACAAAGACAGAACACATCGTCTTCCACCTTCAATGAGTAATGTGTGAATGGATTTCAACATTAGTTTCCAAGTTATTGGGGAAGCAAAGGATGCCGTGCAAGAAATGCAGCTACATGGGCTTGCGCTTCAAAGCACCATTAACTTCCTCTGAAAAAAAAAAAAAAGGTCCATACACGGTTTTGACGCAATCAGTGTGGGAGAACTCGACTGGCCAACACAGAGCCTCGACCTAAACCTCACAAAATGTCATTGGACACTGGGAAGCGAACTTCAAGCCAGGGCTAATCGCCCAACATCACTACCTGGCCTCAAAAGCGCCGTTCTGACTGGAATAGCAGCAAATCCCTGCAGCAACGTTCTATCACCTAGTGGAAAGCCTTCACTGAAAAGTGGAAAACTTTATAGCAGCTAAGAAGGAACATATGCTGGATAACCAGGTATGTTGGGATAACAGCCATGATGGGTTCAACTCCAGTAGAAGTACAGCAGAAGTGTGGAGTGTATAAACCAGAGCTAAGCACCTCTTCGCGCGACACCGTAAGAAAATGAAGCATTTGGAGCACTGAGAGCCTGAACAACCTGCCCCAATGAGCGCAAAATCAGGGTTTTTAGAAAACATTAAAATAATTACAAAGGTGACCAAACTCCAACAAAGGCATCAGAAAGGATAATGATCATTAACAGTGAAGGCATTGCTCTTTCTTAAATGTAGTGGCGCCTGATAGGAATGAGCGTTCGCTGTGGCTTCCAGTCCGTCTCCGGTTCTGGCACATCAAGACGGGATACTGCTGACGAGCTGCTCCAGCTTAACCCAGTTAAATTACGGTGAAAATGTACCAATCGCTGCACTGCATTGCTCCAAAGGCAAAGTAAGGAACGATCAGAATAGGGCTGCTCAACCTTTAACCCCTTAAACTCTCACTTTTCACTTCAGTATTTCCTTAAGGAGGTTCACATTGAGAAAAAAACATTTTTAATCACATTATAGAACTATGTTACCTACTTATTCTGCACCTGCTAGTTGCAACACTTCACTTAAGTGACATCACACCAATATTGAGAAAAATATTCAAACCCAGGACGCCATATTTTTATGACCACAGCACAGCTCTCTCTCCAAGTGCCATGTTCTAAGATGTAGGCACTCATGGCATGCTGCAACTCTTCGTTTTTAGCCTTCTCCACCAGTTTCACCTCCTAATATTTAACACCTCTTTCTCCAAACCATTCCTTTAAACTCAACATCCAAAGCACCTGTCTTGTTCCCCTGTTCCTCTTTCCTTCCATCTTTCCAGCCAATGCCAGATTTTCAAAACCATCCTTTTATAAAACGTCCCAAAAATCTCATCTGCTTGGTTTTTATCTCGCACAGCAGCTTCCTGTTTATTGCAGCTCGTTCTAACAGATAATTTTTCGCTTTATCTGTCCAAGCAATCTACATAACGCAGCATAACATCAAAAAGAAACATCTTTATATTGAGCATCATTTTACACACATTTGCCCATAATTCAGCAGGACATATTTGGGATCGTTGGAAACCTTAAAACCTTCTCAAGAATTTTAAAATGGACCGTCATTTCCACAGATTTGAATACAGCAGCAGCAGCATTTAAGAAACCCATTTATTGGTCCGTAGGTTTAATGATGTTAACCTTTTAGTTCGAATGTCATCCCCAGTTTGCAAAATAATGCTGGAGCAGTGAACTGAATGATGTCAGAAGAACAGTCAGTAATCTGAGAAACTTCGGGGAGGAAAACATTCAGACAGTAAAATCCCTGCTCTTTTTCGGGTGACACTTTGAAATGTATAAATATACACCCCCCTCCAGACTGCCTGCATGTGGTGCAAAACCGCTCATAAAATTTTGTTTTCTGCCGTTACTCCTACCCGGGCTGGTCTTCCAGGAAAAACACAATGGTAGAGGCTGGTGTGACAGTCCCCAAACGATTATATTTTTATGCTAGATACGGATCTCATAGATTCTTTCATTTGGGGAGGAGGACATCTGTTGCTTGGGGCCGTCTCTACAGTCATTCAACAGCACCTTTGAATGTGGTGATGTCCATAAAAATCCATAGATCAGAAAATAAAAATACTCCCCATGCCGATGTTCCAATTAACCAGGATTTCCTCAACAGAAGAATTCGTCAGGCAGGAGGCACAACTTTCACCTTCTGACCCCTAAATTCCCACGTCTGGTAGCGGTTTATTCTGAAAGTTGATGGCATTACTGTTCATCATCGATACCATAAACAGAACGCAGGGACCACAATAGTCCTGCTCTAGTACATTCTGAAGCCATTTCAGTGACGATAATACTGCTGATGACCAGATGTATCTGAAATAAGAGAAAATGTGAGTGTACTGACGATTCACACTGAAGGATGCCTCATGCAACAATATGCTTATAATTTGGGAGGACAAAATTAATTAGGTACAGGGAAGGGTACGTGACATTTTAATTCACAGGGAGATTTTTCTTCTCTTCTTAATGAGACTACAAGATTTTTTCAAAGGTCACATTGACGGACCATTCCTTTACGCCTTAACCAAAAGCCCCAGATTCTCCTCACTACCTACTGAAATGCATCTCTGTAGTGGGGCTCACTACTAAGAGCTAGTTTTATCGCTCAAGACAGCATTCTGCTCAGTTCTTTCCTGTATATAATGCAACAGCTGTATTACATTTACTACAATAAATTCTACCCTGAACTGATACTGGACCTGTCAACAGAAAATGGGCTACCCATGTCACCAGATTCCTCTGGGAATTTTTTCTAGTTTATTCTCACCATCATTTCAGCTGTTCTCTGCCGACTTTGGAGCTTCCACCTCACGGGTTTTCTGTTTGTTCAGGCATGATTTCTGGAACATTTTCCCCCCATTTCTAACAGCTCTCAATAAAACCCGCCACGCAAAGTAAAAACCACTTGATTTTGATTTGTTCATGAGCAAGAGGCCGTAATTCTACCCGCTGTCATAATTCTCATGCACCCATCAAAGGACCGGCAGAAGATTTCAATGCCCTCTCACAGTATGCTGTACCACATCTGACTTTACCAGTATCTGTCATCACTCCCTGAAAACACACAGCTCTTCTACCCATCACTAATATGTGTGCCCTTCCTAGCGACCAGCAGCAGGTCTTTCTGAAAATTCATCCCTCCGTGTGGGAGGTATTTACTCTGAGCATCCAACAAATAGCAGTGAAAACCTTGGACAACCGCTAGCAAGTATTCAGACATAATTTGTGGTTTCATTTGTGCTAGCTGACTTGAATTAATTGATTACCCCCGTCTCTAGGACAAACTAATAAGTGATACGTGAAAGCACCCCAAAATTATTTAAACAGTGCCATTTACATCCAAACATAATTGTCCATCCAGAGACATATATACCCCTTCAGCCTCTATTAAGGGCCAACAATGTATCCACCAACACCCATGCCACCTTCCCATCGCACGCACGTATGGAAACAAACACACAACACGTACGCACAGGCAAACACACACACCCGCACACACACAAACACATGCGTGCACGCACACACGCGCACACACACACACACAGGAAAAGCATAAAGTAGGCTGGATGCAGTGAAACCCCTTAGAACCCCTTGAGTGCCTACTTGAGAACTGAATTATTACTGTAAGAGTCTTCTCAAATATGACCGGCAAAAAGCGTGACCAACATCTGTTGATTTTTTTATCCAAGCAGAGCATCAGGTTTTTAACAGTTTCCGCCATTAAATAATTTGGTTTGTACACCCCAAAAGCCAGTTTTTCGACGTACTTTTCGCATTCTATCATTCCAGCATTCCACACATTTATCATCATCATGATCCATCATAATACCACAGGACAGTGAGGATGCACTAGTGACATAGCTTTCAGGCCTTGGCTTTAGCTAGCTGATAAAGGAAAATCACGCTGCCAATACATGGCACCAGGGAACTGGAGGGAAGAGGTGGGGGGGATGTGCGAGCAGGCAGGGTACCGAGGCCGGGCACATAGTACCCAGGGCAGCTTGTGCAGAAAGCTGCAACGTTTCTCCATAAGACTGTACTGAGTTACTAAAAGGACAGTGCTCGCCAGGTACAGGGCAGGTTATCTAGTGTCGGGAGAATCATAATATTTTCATACAGACCGACAGCTTCTTTTTCATCACATCACACAGGTGACCTGCGCTGCCTCGAACATGAGCCCAGAAACGCGTGAAGCATCCCCGGCAGAAAAGAATGGCTGCGTTTGTTCTGCACATCCCCTTCTCTCAACCACCTCACTCCTTTTTTCATCTTAACATCACTCATCTCTCCCCGGCCTCTCCTGAAGGTAACAGTTCAAGGGTGCGCAATTAAAAGTCCAACTCTTACAGAGGGTGGAGCTAGAATATTTGGTTCTGATACACATTTCCCGTTTCAGTCGAAGACTGTATGGAGTCAATGGTGCATGTTCATGCTACAAGCAATGCAAGCGAGTTACTATTTTGGAACTGCTAACTTATTTTTTTTTTCCGGGGACATAATCGTATAAGTTCACATTAAGCAAATACCGTAGCTGTTCATCGTAAATTGACCTGGCATTGGGTTATTAGCAAAGCGTATCGGCTGCAGCATTTACCAGAAGTGCACATTCAGAAACGAAGAATTGACCTCTTTTACCTCCAGCGAAACAATCAATCATATGCAAAGATTTGGCTATAGTAGCAGCAGCTCTATCGGTGGAAAAGCTTGGAAATTTCATCACGATTTCTCAAACTGGGAGCATCAGACTCGGCCAACCGTCAGATCGCAAGATTTCTCCTGCTTTGCAAAGGAGTGGAGATTGACTTACCATTCATTTTATTATCCCAACATTTCTTTACAGCATGGTATGTTCTTTCCTATAAAATGGCCGCTGTTCGAACGGTTTTAGAGGGGAGGCATAACTTCACTTCACCTCCTGATGTTGGCTGATCTACCAACACTACTCCTCCACTGATGAAGGCTTCAGCTCCAGGGGCTCGTTTTCTGGGGCCCAGCACTCGCACAGCTACCCGGAACCTTCCGCAGGATGAAGTCTATATGTTTACCCCTTCGAAATCGACCCAGGACGCCACCCTCATTTCCTGCAGGGCCATGTTTGCTCTGGAAAAAACAGCCGGGTCTGCAAGGACTGTCGCCAGCAAGCTCTGGTAGTGGAAATGCCCGAAAACCTGATGCTGTGTCTGGACTAACTAATTGTTTTTAACACCTTGTGGCTCCACACAGAATGCTGTGCTATCTTTTTTTTTTTTTTTACATCTTTATTGATTTATTGATACACTTTACCAATTCTTACCTTCCACTGAATTTACAACACTCTTTATCAAACCAGCCCATGCGTCCACTTTTCTCCACACTTGGAATGGGCTTTATGCACAGCTCCACTACTTCCTGAACTTAAACCAGCTCCTTTATTTCCTGTCTTTCATTATTGGACAAACTGATTAATCCAGGTGTGCCTGACCCCACAACAACAATGGTCAGGCACACCTGGATTAATCAGTTTGTCCAATAATGAAAGACAGGAAATAAAGGAGCTGGTTTAAGTTCAGGAAGTAGTGGAGCTGTGCATAAAGCCTATCGACTTGGCCCGAGGAACAATTTGGTACAGGAGCCAGTTTGTTTTTTGGAAACATGAAACCCAAAGACTCAGATGCACATGTATGCCCAGGCAGAGGTCACATTCAGTGGCTTTTTACAGGCCAGGTACCTGCAGGAGCTCATGAGAGGTTACCTTGAAAACTGCTGCCAAACCCAAACGCATACAATAAGCATACAATAACAGTTATCACAATCACCATTTCAATCTTAATAAATCGCAATATTCATTGCTATGACTGATCCCCTCCAGTCAGGAAAAACCATTTTCACAGCAGACCTATAACCTGTTAACTGTTGAGAAGACCATTACAGGTTATCCACCGCAGAACATGCCGGTCTTTACCCCCTCTCCTCTTTGTCATAATAGCGAGCTGCTGGAAAGCAACACACTCATTCTACAGTCTTATTATTTCTGAATATTTGTCTTGGGACTTTCAATACAAAACAAAAGGTCCACAGGTCCAGTGTAACACTAAAATGATTAAGTCAAGGAGTAACTGCCAATTACTGATCTCATGTCTCGGACAAAGTGTTTTTTAAACGTTGTTTACACCATCTTTGAAATTAACAGGTAAAACAAAAGTAATTAACTGACAACTGCCAAAGGATGATCTAATAGATAATGGGTTTCAATGGCCTTATTGTATGCGCTCATTGTACATTGGTTTGGATAAAATTGTCTGCCAAATAAATGTAATTTAATGCAGTCTAAGTGTTCCCAGAACATTCATCCTTTCTTATAAAGCACTGTAAATGGGTAATAGTAAAATTGATCAACCGGCAACTGCCAATTGATGATTTAATGATGAATGCCGTCTCAATGTTCCCAGAACGTCTCTACTTTCTAAGAAAGTAAACAACTGGGGATGAAATAATTCACATCCCTACACAACCCATTAATCAAGATAAAGCGCTTCTTCTCTGAAACACATTCATGGCTATAAGCATTCAATGAGGAACTACATCCAAGAAACTAGTAATTTTGCTTGCCTTGACCTGCTCTTGTTTACAAACCAAATGATGTATCCATGGCAACAACCAAACAAGCATGTCTGTGGCCCCACCACCCATAAAATGAAGGCTAGAAAAAAAATGGAGGGAAAAAATCCTGGAACACCTGTTAATTCACTCCTCAGGGCCAAGCAATTAGCTCAGAAAGCTTGATTCACAACCTGAAAAATCCTTACATTCCACAGGTAATACCTTCACTCTCTTAATAGGAAGAAAATGCTCGCTTTAAACTCAAAAACTGCTTTGCAACCAAACACTAGAATAGTCTGATTTTATGTAGAGCAGCTGCATCTGCATTTTCCCCCAACAGCACTTTGGCCAACATAAGTTTTTCATAAGTGTTTAAAAAATAGATTAAACAAAATAAAGAGTCTGGTATGTGTTAAACAAAAATCTGTCAGGCTGTTTTTAATGCAGGGAGAACACAGCTGTTGCCATGTAATACTGAAAATGGAAGCTACAGAGCGCTTGAAACAAATTCACTTTTTTGGTTAAATTTTTTTAACCACCTAAAATGGTTAAGCGAAACACAACATTTGTCTGAAGTGGACTGCAAATTTTAAAAAATGTCCCTCAGGTGTTACTCAGCTTTTTTGGTAATTTTAAGACAAACCTGAACTGAATGATCAATGCTTAAACATCAGGATCTCAACACTCATGAAATCTGCCATTTTCACATGAACAGCGAGGTTTAGTGTTGTCAAACGTACTATAGCCCTTCAAAAGCAAAAAGTAAAAAAAAGCTCTCGCTGAAGACCCCAATTGTCGGTCTTCCCGTAAATGTGCTGATAACCAAAAGCCAAACACACCAGCAATTTAATAACAATCTATGAACACTCATACCCACCAATGCAACAAATGCTCAGCCAGATAGCCAAAAAAAAAAAGACAACTGTAGTATATTTAAAACATGACAAAGCTCTTTCAGGGGTCTTCAGGGTAAAGTGTAGAAATACCATAATAATGTAAAAACTGAGAAATAAACATACTCAACATGATTTTAACCTCATAAATGTAGTATTTTGATAAAAATTTACATGGTTGCCATGGAAACTGCACTTTAAGGACAAAATCTGAAAATATTTTGTGGCACTGATATTTCAAAACCCCTCGATCAGGTTTTACTCAAATTAGTCTTATATGAAAGGTTTAAGATAGTTCTATGAAATGACAGGATATTTTTGTTTGGAACATTTATGAATATTTAATGAGCTTGTTATGTAACCATAACGAAAATCGCTATCATCAACTTGCTTCATTTTCAAAATTAACCCCCTAGGGATGCACCTATCTAGAAAATCCTACGTCATTTCATAAATCTCCAACAGACAACTTCAGACCAAATTTCAAGTCAATCAGATGAATATTAATGATTTTATGAACGCCACAAGGTTGAAAATCAGTCAAAACTGCGATTTTCAGTAATTTGCATTAAAACAATTAACTCTTTCAACCCCAGATATTCTAGCATCACTATACCCTTCAACCCCACAGCCCTCTGTAGAGGGCTGGTCATTATCTGGACATTGTATCTTACTGTTATCTCTGGAATCCCATTAAATGTAACCTGATATGTTCCAATCAATTAGTCAGATTGTTTGAATTTTCCCTACAGGAATTTGGGGTTGAAGGGAATATGTTGGTCAGCCCTCTGTAGAGGGCTGTGGGGTTGAAGGAGTTAAGTAACAATTGAGGCAGAGGAAAAACACAGATTCTTGGTGTATACTGGCATCTCACTGCATTCCTTTATGTGAAAATCAAAAATATTGAAATCTTCAAAAAAAAAAAAAAAAACCGAAATTTTTTCCCTGAAGACCCCTTAACTTATCCCCGCAGTAATGACAATGTTGCATGTATAAAAAGCCAATACTGAACTGTGTTCAGAATAAAGACTAGTCTGGTAGTATAGAGGCTCGCCAAAATGTCCCTCCACCATACTTAACTCAGACAAAAAGCACACAGGAGGTAGGAGATAGTTCACCCTTTTATACAGCACTTCAGAAGGGATATAGTGTCATGTATGAATGGATGCTGGTAGATTAGTATGCATGGTTTTCCTGAAGGAAGAAATGAGTAAGGATGTAAACATAAATAACCTATTGCTAGGGCTGTAACAATTCCTAATTTTGCTGTACAATTAATTGTCTGAGAAATAATTGACAATTAACAATTATTATTTATTATTTTTCAAACTAGTTTCAGTGTCTCCCACAGACCAGATGGCAATGTGTGGTGGCAATGTGGGGGGTAGATGATGTTCAGTCTGATGAGCGGGGGAAGGTATGCGTTTCATTTTGTTGAGGGGGGGGGGGGGGGGGGGATTGCGCGAATTCCGTGTCTTTCAGTACTTTCTCATTTTTCCATATTTTTTTTCTTTTTTTCTCTTTAACGTGCGCATAAATTCACAACAGGCGGTGATTGCACAATTTTAAAAATCGCGGTTTAAACATGAAACAGCGATTATTTTACATAATTGACAATTAGACTATTATTTAATAATTGTTACAAGCCTACCAATTGCACATGTTTATTACTGTTAATCAAACATTGATGCCAGCTAGGCCAGCCACATAACCTGAAACATGAGTTACTTTGCAAGACATGCTAGCTGTGTGTAATTATCAAATCTGCAGCGAACTTCCCAGATTCCAGAACTATGAAAGGAATGGCATCCTCATTACAATCATGGTAATACCTATGATAACGAAAGAATCCAATCAATATAATTAATACAGAAGATAACTCACGTTTCAATCATGCATACTTTCTAAATAAGAAAATGATAGTGAGAGAAAAAAAAACAGAACATAAACGGTTATCTAGCAATGGGACATTCAACACAGAACGAAGGGGAGTCTTAGCTAGCGCATTAACCAATTTAAGCTTACAAATAGCAATTGAGTGGGAATATAGTGCAAAATCAGCTGAGCAATGGTAATCTAACATCACTGTGACATGACTGCCAAAGTGTTCCTCGGCCTGTCTTTGGCCAAACCTTTTAGAAGGATGGAAAGATTGAGACTCTCAGTTTATTTCTTGTTCTGTCGCATTCTTATTAGGACTGGGTTCCAACCGTCCGTCCTTCCTTGTATCCGTCCATCTGTCACACTTTCAACGGAGACAAGTTTTCTCAAAAACATGAGAGATACATAAGTAAAATGTTGCATTTAATAAGCTAGTCTTGATCTACATTGAGTCCGAAAATGGATGTTGAAGCATATTTATTTTCGGAGTTATGGCCCTTGATCATAGCGGGGATAGTGATGACCATGTCGTCTTGTTTGAAGTGTTGTACAAATTTGCAAAAAATTAAAAATTCAAAATTTAGTAAAAAGCCAAGTTATAATACCTGGACTCCATATGAATAATTATTTTATTTAAAATTGGTTCTGTACAAAAGTTGTCTTTCACTTTAAAGGAAATCCCAACCGAAATACACCCAGAAGGATGAAACATCCAGTCCATGTACAATATATGTTTGATCAACAAAAGGTCTCATGTATTGGAAATGTTCATCACTTTGAATTTCAAAGAAAAAGTTTAAAATGTTTATTCACAATTTTTTAAATATCTTCACAGATTCTGCTGCGCACAGGAACCTGATATTGTCATGGAAACAATTTAACTCATCGCAGCCATGTTATGACTCAGCAAAATATCCAGATAGACCTTCATTCACCACTCCACTCACTTCAAAGGTATAAGAAAGTGCCAGATCTGAAATACCTCCAAATTTGTTTTTAGCTACTTTACTGCACCAGAAGCCGCATTAATTACTACAACAAGCATCACCTCAGTTTCCTCAAGGACCATGTGCTTTGTAAAATGCTAACCGAAGCATAGAACATCGTGTGTCCCACAATGTTCACAGATTTATTACCCATTGGGGATAGTTTTTGACTGTACTTTCCTTCAGAATAGGGAACACACCACCATAAACTGAAGGCCTGTTTTTGAGGACGCGCTCTTGCACTGGCATCCTCGGGAACATGTACAGATCCGGCGATAACCTCATCTCGCGCAGCAGTCTGCTAGCTGAGTAAAGCCTCGTTTCCACCAAGCAGTCTGGTTCAGTTCAGTTCAGTTTGTTACAAATTAGAACAGTTATTTTTGCATTTGCATTGCAAAAAGCTGTAGATGGTACCCTATTGTTCCTATCTGCTCCATTTTTTTATATCCCTCTGTTGATTTATCAAGCACACAGATCTGACACTAAAACTTGGAGCTAGAAACACCGTAGCCTGTTGACTAGTCAAACAAGAATGGTCCCTCTAGCTCGACAAGGACAAAACACAAACAAGCAACTTGCATGGTGGATGCGGCTAATAACATCGCTTACATTAAAGAGGACTGTCTGCAGTGGAAACGCAAACCAGACCTAAGGTTTAAGAACCAGCCCGTACAGGCTACGTACCAGTTTCAAGGGCACTATACCCAAAGTGCTTCGAGAAAATGCTCATCAAGGCTAAAATGTCTAAACATCTGGCTGAATCGGACGGCAAGTTCCAGAGTGAGGGGTCACCGATGAGTAGTAAGATGGAGAAACCACTCATGGCAGCACCAGCTAAAACCCTACCTACAGCACATTATGGTTAATCACCATACGGTAAAATACCAGTATTTTGTAAGACTTATGTCCGAAGCCAGAGTCGGAGGTTCTGAATAACACAGATTATTATTCAGGCAGCGTAGATTGCTGCGAGTTGAACACACAGGACCCCTGCGAGGCCCATTTTCTGTGAGGAACTTACCACAAACAGTCCGAATGCAGTACAGCAACCAGTGTTTCCGCTCACTTAACAATGTTATTGGCATACCACTGGCATGACACAATGGGCTCCGAGCCATCAGGGTAGAACCAAGATGGCTTCAGTTAAGATTGCATTATAACATTGACTTTGTTAAAGTGCCATTATTAGTGTAAGTGAAATGGTAGCAACCCAAACTGGCATTATACATACCCTAATTACTCAGGTTAAGGAACTGCATAATAATGCTGTGAAACACCAAGTCATTTCAAACAGTTATTTTTACATAGGGCTGGGCTAAGAGGTACCTGGAGTATAAGTGCCAGAGGCCAGATATTAATGTCCTCTCTCCTACCAACTTCTCACTGTTAGTACCAGGATCGACTCATTTCTTTGACTATTCCTCGCTTTCATCTTTTTTAAGAACACCATGATTTCCACTAAAACGGGCCAATGCTGCCTTGCTACCTCTTTGTTTAGCCGCTAGGGCCCTTTCAGCACTTTGAATGACTGGTCACAGTTGTCAGTCATGGGTAAACAATTTTCAAATTGCCAGGCATCAGGTCTCCGCACCGCTGGAAAAATAATGGACTACATTCATTTTTTCCCTTAAAAAGGTCAAACTGAAGTCAGCAAAGCTATCCCTGAGGGACCTTTAAGGTTCGCCGAGTGCTGAAATGTCACATTTAGCGGGCATAGAAATAAACGTGAAATCAGAGCAGTTTAGCTTCCGTGTTCAGAGTCCTGACACCAGCAATTAGACCGGTGACATTTTTCAACTGAAAAAATTGTACATAACAACCATGAAATGAAGCAACGGGCTGCTTTAGACTGTGAATTCGGGCGGAGCGCAAGAGCGCGCCTCTGTTGGTAAGCTTTCAAGCGAAGGCTTTTGTTTTAAAGGGCAGTGCGAATGTAAAGGCCGTATCAGTGCCCTCTATACAGCACAGAAGGCTCACTGCTGTGCGGGTGACATTAAACAGTGTAGCCTCCCCAGCCCAACCAAAATGGCTACCTCTCTTTCTCTGCGCTTCATTTTTCCAGATTTCTGGGACAATATAGCCAGATAAGTACATTATATTTATTCAATGGCATTTAATCCAGTGGTACAATTCAAATTATTGAAAAGGTATGTAAAATCATGCAAATATACTAGCATTTAAAAAGCAGTCTGTGTGAGTGCGTATAAAGGTATGTTACAGAATTTTGATTTTATTAATAGCAAAAAAGACACCCACCTAACTACTTTTTACATATTGACGATAAAAAATAATCCAGCCATTTTGGCTTGAAGACAAAGATACTCACAATATTGGTCCAACTTCAATTACACAACATGTCTGGCTTGAAAAGTATAGATGACAAATGATGATCATTAACTTTGGAAATTGTTCAAGTTCAACATATTTGAACAAAGAAAACATAAGTAACTTCAGGGTTTTTGAGAAATCTTCACAATGGCACACATAACGGGACAGGAAGCCATCATGCACAGTTGCGGACTAAATTTATTTTAAACATTTTGAAATGCCTCCCTTTCAGGTTGATATTTTACAACCCTGGTGGACTTTTCCAGAAATCCTGGTTATTTAAGACTCATGCTGAACTGCATTAAACCACAGCTCTGCAGAATCAGACCAAAAGAATACATGAATGAAAGCACACACTGCTTCAAGCAAGAACAAGAATGTCACCACTGCTTTCAAAATGCATTAATGCAAAAAATCGCGTCCAAAACGTATGTTGATGAAATATAGTTGTGCTGCTCGACACATATTTCGTTTCGGAGATGTTGACCAAAGATGACGCTTTGGCTCCAGTATTTTTTTTTTTTTTTTGCTGAGGTATTTTATTGTTCCACAAATAGAATATTACCGCTTGCTTCAATTCAAAGACACCTTGGGTGGTAATGAAAAATTAAACCCAGACACAGCTTGGATGGACATGCAGAAAATACATTAATAGACCCTAGAGAGACCATTAGCTTTGCATGCTTGCAACACACCCAAAGCAAAACGCCTTTTTGGCTTCTTCAATATACTCTGAATTTGATGCATTTCTTGAACCCATTGAGGCCAATGGTCATTCACAAAATTCATCTGCGGTGCAAATTGTACTTGAGCACTAAGGCTGAAGCTAACAGTTGACATCATCAACAATGACCACGATAAAGAAAACTGCCAACAAATATTTTCAAATAGTATTAACTCCTGATGGGACTGAAGATAAGATCATTTTAAACTCAGATGAGACGTGACACAAGGTCAGACAACCTTCAAATGCGTTTCACCAAAGCACGAGGCATCAAAATTTAAAAGGCTCTCAGTTTAATCTGTGACAGTTGGAAACTCGACTATTTTTCCCAGTCAAAATGGCACGTACTTTTGTGGAAGCAAGACAGGCTCCAGAAAGATTTGTCCTCCATGGTGGCCCCTGCTCTTCAGAGAGCAATGGACAGATTATGATATCATGAGCTACATGGATTTGCCTAATATGAAATATTATGTTCAAGGGTAGACTTTTCAAAAGTGGCCCCTTTTCTGAATTTCTTTTTGTGAGCATTGACCTGTGCAACTGGCAGCATATCAGTGGAACTATATATATATATATATATATATATATATATTTATTAAAACCTGTAATTTAATAATGGCCAATTAAAAGTATTTTTATAACATGGTTTCATTTTCACGCCTTTATTGTAAGCTAGTCGATATGCAACACAACCACTAGGACGAGGCAAAAGCAGAGTCAATTGGCCTGTCTTCATTAGAACAAAGTTTCAAATTAGCTAGCTATTTTGCCGTTTTTATGTTAGCCCAATGTCAAATTAGCTGGCTATTTTGTAGCGAAGATGCAAATAGCCCACTAATTTGATCAGGAAATTTTCCCGATAAATCTTGGTCTAGTTCACGAAATAGCCAGCTAATATCCGAATTAGCCCACTATTTGTGTTACGTCTTCATTTGACCAAAATTGAACCTGGAAAGCCAAATTGAACCGCGCGCTCTATCTGGAAATGATAAAAAGTGCGCATGCGTCAACTTCGGGCTAATTTCTCGAGCGGAGGGCTTTCGGGCAAATGGAGATGCAAATTTGTACTATTGGGCTAATTTCCCTAACCGCAAAATAGCTGGCTAATTTAACTTCGTTCTGATGACGACAAACCTACAAATATAGAGCTGTTGCTTAAGAGCAGCATTAATTACGATCAGCCGAATTATCATTCTAACAATTGTTGGATTAGTCGATTACCAAACAATCAGTAGCTGTAGTCCAATCGAGCACACACATGAAGCTCATTACTGACACTGCTTCCAGAAAGGCAGAGCGAACGTGACAGAAGAGTTATAAATATGTTTTTGAAAAAAAAAAAAAAAAAAACTCAAATATTCAACATAAAAAAAAAAAATACAAGAGCCATTTATTACCACGGGTCAGAAAGAAAAACAGCTAGTGTGAATAAAGCGTCTTGTTAAACCAGGAAATTTTAGCCCTTTCAGAATTTATTAATGAGAGCAGTGCTTTGAAGAGGAGCCAGAGCATTGCCCACTGTCTGTCACCCTCGCTCCCTCTGATCTGTCAGCCAGAGTGGGGAGGATCCACACGGCCACAAACACAATAACCGCCATTCAGCACCTCCCCTCCACCTGCCAGCCCTGCAGTCACAGCTCAGGAAAAAACCACGGCGATGTGGCTCAGGAGCACTGGATGCCCCATGTATGGGGGGGGAGAGAGAGGCAGATAACTGAGGCCTGAGACAGACCGAGAGAGAGAGAGTGCAAGAGAGAGAATGAGAGAGAGGGGGAAAGAGAGAGTGAGGGAGGTGAGAGAGAGAGCGAGAGAGAGAATGAGACAGAGAGGGAGAGAGAGGGAGAGAGTGAAAGAGATAAAAAGAGGGAGAGAGGTAGAGAGACAGATGACGGAGGCCTGAGACAGAGAGAGAGAGAGAGAGAGAGAGAGAGAGGGGGGGTGGACAGGGAGAGGGAGAGAGTGAGAGAGATAGAAAGAGGGAGAGAGAGAGAGGGAGGGACAGACTAAGAGAGACAGGGGGAGAGGGAGGGAATGTGAGACAGAGGAGGGAGGTCTGAAACAGAGAGAGAGAGAGCGAGTGAGAGAAAGTGAGAAAGAGGGAGAAAGAGACAGAGAGGGAGAAAGAGAGAGAGGGATAGAGAGGTAGTCATTGCTATTCATCATTCACAGCTTTCTGGTGCTGCCAGCGATTGTCACTCACTCAGGCAACTCAAATAAGCAAAGCCCACAGAGCTGTGGGTGATTCGCCTTTTATAAAGAAAAACCCTAAAAATGGTCAGGCCACAGACCAACCCTCTCCTCACATCAGCCCCTAAATATTTACCATTCTACCACCCACAGGCATCAAGAAACAGGTATAGCTGGCCCAAAAGGAAACAAGGAAATGTACTGTCTTTGTATGGGGTCTTTACAATGAGCAAATGAGCAAATGATAATATTTGTAATAGGCAGTTAGTTTTTTTGTCATTTACTGGAACATGGCTGTGGGACCGTCCGTCCCCTCAGAGATATCATGAAGGAGCCGAATTACAATCAGTTCTGCAACGAATCATCGTCATGGAGATTCTGCGATTGCGCAACAGATCCGATTACGGAAAGCGCACCTGTTGGGGTGAAAAGATATAATTTTGAAAGATTGTTATTAGGTATATGTATATGGGCATGGTGTGAATTTACTTTCATTTTTTTTTGTTTAGGCATCAGCATCGAGTGGCCTGAGAAGCAGCATTTGTACACGTCTCGGAAGGCCAGAAATCAGCAAACACTTTGACAATATTAATTGCACAGGGTGAAAAATCAGCATTTGATTTCTGTGACGCTACAAAATAACTGTATATGACTTAGCAAAATATATTTGATTAGAACCTGATTAAATATTTTTATGGTTTTTCTTTCCCATTTACCACGGTACGAAACCGCATTCAGAGGACGCAATAAGTAACATTGTGCTTTAAAAATCACAGAAACAATGAAAATGGTAAATAAGCCAAATTAGCCCATTGCATGATGACGTACGCGCTAAGCATTTTGAGATTGAGGTAGGGCAGATGAAATGAGCGCTGGCTAGCGCGTCAAAATTATTAGCGTTTCAGCCAAAGCTTTATAAAGGCTCGATATCACCAACAGATATGCTAGCGATGGAACTTTTGTGTTTCTGGCTCAGCTGAAATGTACTGCACCAACATAACTTGCGCATACATCCATTTCATGTCTGCAATAGCCAGCTAGCTAGCTGCGGAGCAACATGAAAACTGAGGCGTTATAAGGCTTTGACTGAGTTGCAAATAATTTCATTAGGCTAAATAGTTTTATTTGCAAGTTAGCTGAAAGTAGCAACGCGTATTCCCACTGGATCGTCTAAATCCATCCAAGTTTACTCCAGGACTCAGAAGTTCCTACAAGAGCAAGACCCAAGACACCCTCAACACCTTTACCAGGATATAAGAAGAAGACTCAAGTCCAGAAAGAGCTTCATGGTTGTACAGAATTTAAACCCTAAGAACTCTGCCAAATACCGACTAGACCGGTGGAAAGCATCCAACACCTTACCACCAAACGAAGCTCTTCAAAGTCCTTGCGAGTCCCTACCTCATGGCACTCACTTGCCCAGAAGGAAATGGTTTGCCCTGAACAGAGCCAGGAGCGGAGTAGGGAGAACCAGAGATAATCTCCTGAAATGGGGTCGGGTGAACTCACCCGAGTGTCCATGTGGTCAGCCTAACCAGACCATGGGACACACTCTCTGTGAGTGTGAACTAGGTCCAAATGACACCAATCAAGACTTATACGAAGCTAATCAAGAAGGCCTGAACTGGTTGCAGTACTGGCACGACAAGATATGAATATATGTCTAAATCCATACGATGCGGTGCATTAATGAATACATAGTAAGATAATACGACGTGTCTACACAGTTTGAATCGTACTTTAATCTCCTCGTTGGCTACAACATATCTGTTCTAGAGCAATGTGAGGCAGTGACGCCCCACTTCAATACCATAATGCAAAGCGTGTACGTCATCGGGCTAACAGCAAATAAAAAATGGGAAATACATATAAAAGCTAAAAGCCAGTAATGTGTGGCTGGGAGGGGGGGGGTACAAAAGTTGTTTATAAATTAAGGATAATTAAGGATACTGGAAAAATCCTAAAAGGATAATGATGCCAAATTTCTTGAAGTGATACATTTAACAGATAGGAATTAGCTTGGAGATGTACAACAACTCGGACGGTATTGTAAACAGATGTTAAGCAAGCTTGCTAGAGCAGAAAATCTTGTTTCCAATCATTTATTCAAATGATATCAATGCAATGATAGATGAACATGAATGGCCTGATGGAGAAAAAAAAAGAGCCATAAATTTTCTGTGGTCAAGTAATCAAAAAGACAGCCCTCTGAATTGTTCCAGTATTGTTGCTTTAAAAGAGCGTTGCAGTCACGCAGCCTGTGTGTGAAGCGTGGCAGTCCTGGCTGCGCACAATTCCGCCGGCTCTGAGAGTTTGCCAGTCAAAGGAAAATAAATACAGCCGTTACACAACTTCACTGTGTTTTCTGCTAGGCCGCAGAGTTGGCATCCATTCGGCCAGTGAGATAAGCAGAGAGCTGCAAAGGTTAGCCCGAGTTCAATAGGCCACACAGAGGAATAATAAGGCTTTGTGAAGCATCGTTGTTGGGGACACAAAATAAGCATGCAGACAGAAGCCGCCACTCAAACTGAATGAAACATGTAAACCTGCTATAGAGCTGAGCTGCAGACAGACAAAGAAAAATATCAAGCGTGTCTGTTACTGCCCCACAGATTCAAGTTAGCCCTGACTGCCATCATCGAGTTCGACCGTTTCACGCAACCTACTCTTGACCACAGCGGTCCTGTGATCTGGAAAAACCTAGTAAGTTTATCAGCGGCAAGAGTCTCGGAATTGGAAAAAAAAAAAAATTGGATTCTGGACTTTTCCTAACTGAAAAATAATAATACAAATTTGATTTTGACAGTTCAAATTACACTAGTAGCGCTGGTGTTTTAAGATTTTCACCACTCCTAATTACTGCAAATGAGGGTCAAACTCAGCTTCTACCCAAAGTGACATACGTACTAGGTTTTTCCAGATCACAGGAGAGCAACAGTGAGTCAGCAATTCTGTACCTGGCTCGCAATCTTGTATTCAACACTGCACTTGGAAGCTCCTTGATAGATAGATATATGGATAGATAGATCTATGGTTAAGCAGACATAGCAACAGCTTGAGAAATGTATAGCTGGGTTGCCAAATGAACAGAGGGGCATGTGTAGTAGGACGGATGGACTGACATACATGGATATACACATAAACACATGAAGACTCTACAGAGGTCTATGTCATACGGACAGAAGGTTCTGAGAGCCCAGCTGACTCTGAGGCTATAGCAGCATCTGACATTCGGCCAGGTTTGGGGCTGTGCCGTCAGTGGAGCAGGTCAGTCCCATGACCTCAGATTCATCAGCTGCAGCTACATCACTCTGAACTGTGTCCTCCAGTCACAGGGGGCTTTCTAACGAACTGGCATAGCGGGCCAAGGAGGGGTCAGACCTCTGAGCTAGCCTGCGATGCTAGTCCCATAGAGCCAAGAAAACTTCTCATTCAGTGTTCCACACGTAGAGTCCGTTACAGACATTCTGTTTGCGTTTTTTGTACACAAGCTAAAGATGGGACATGAATGCAGCCGAGCAAAAAAAAAAAAAAAAAAAAAAAACGCAGCCAAGTGTCCAATTATTTCTGGTGCCCCAAAACTTGGAAGGGAGGGGGGGCACACATTCACATAAATGCTGCAGTTCATTCACAGTTCTTCAAACACTGATGCAAACTCCCACACATTACAGCACACGGTCAAGTGCTTTTACCTCATTTCAGTTCAAATCCAAAGCACTGGAATAAAGAGTAAGTATCTAACACATGTCCCTGTCTAAAGAACCACTGAGCAAATTACTTTAATTGTTGCTTTTGATCAACAACAAATTTTTAGTACAAACAAGCTGACCCATGACTAAAGGATTACGCGTGAGAATTACAAGATCTTGGATCAGCTCCACAAATTATAAAACAATACACCACTGACAGCAATCAGCGGAGGCCAGACCCAGTCAATCCTACTGTCAGGTCACCCCATGTTTTAAAATCCTAACCTCACCCTGTTGCATTTCAGTTACAAGCATGAAATACTCAGATCTCCTGCAACATTTTCGCTGTTCTGGCCTGGAAACAAAATGCAATGGAGGGAGAGAGAGACGTTCAAGAGGACGGGAGGAAGCCTGAGAAGGCAGATCTATATGATGTATCTACATTAGATTTAATGGAAATATGTTGAATGATTTAGAAGCTCTGGCCAGGAAAAGAAGTGTGACAGACAGACACACGGACGAAGGAACGGGACTCATTCCTATATCGCCCTTCCACTTTGTGACAGAGTATAATGGGTCAATGACAAATAAGCCTTTTAAAAATGTTTTTTCTAATAAATCTCTAAAAATGTACAGAATACATTTATCTGAAGTTGGAAGAGTGTGTTTAAACAAGTCTTAATAGTTGCACAACATTTACAGGGTTTTAGTACAGTTTTAGACTGTATTTGCAATTTCACCAGCCAAAAAATGTCAGGTGGCGCAACCAAAAGTTTCTTGAAAAAAACACACTTCCCTCTTTTTTTTCTAAGTGATTTTTTTAGTAAGTATACCTGAGAGTGTCTACTCAACCTAAAACATGAGGTATAATTGTAAAGCGCTTTGTGCCATCTGACTAGAAAGGCGCTATATAAATGCAGTCCATTTACCATTTACCATTTAAAACATTACTATTTTGTAATTGAGCTGGGTATTAAAAGTAACTTATGGATTCTTTATTGTAGCGGGCGGGTATTTTGGTTTTCCTAACAATTTAAGAACAATTAAACTATTAAACTTTGTTTACTTGAAAGGTTTTTCAATATAAAATTATGCCCCCATATTAATATATTAATTCCTATTTTAAATAACATATTTAATGCATTTCACATAGTGTTAACTTGCTCGGACGGTTGCGCCACCTGACATTTTGAGGGTTTGAGATGGCAAAACATAAATATATCATTTTTATGATAAACTGGAAATATGTTCAAATTAAACAGGTTTTATAGAATAAAATGATGCTTATTATGGATCATTTAAAATTAATTTAAACCAAAGTAGTGCACTTGGACAATGTCACGTCATTGACCCTAATACAGGTACAGTGAAAACGGTTACAAAGGATGTTAAGAACCCCTTCATTGAGTCTCTTTCCCACAACAAACTGCTCAATACCCGTCAACAAGGAACAGCTACAGCAGGGCTCCCGAGGAGGATCTGACACTGTCACTTTCAGCCCCAATCTCATTCCAGCATTCATGAAAGGCATTCTTTTTCAACGTGCTTCTGCTTCTTGCAACAAATTTCAGTATATCTGTACAGAAGTTTGTCTATAACAAACGTCCATCTAAAGAGCTCAATTTCAATGAGGAAAGAACATAAAATTTCTAACCCATGATGGAAATGCACCCGAGCTCAATGCCAGGTCAACGTGACTCCTCGCATAGCATCACGAGACCTTCACTTCCGAGATAACAAGCAGGAGCCTAAATTGCCATTCTGAGTAAAACAGACCGCAGTAATCAGCTCACCAGGAGGAAAAGCCCAGTGAAATAGTGGAACAGTTGAGCAAAGCGAAAGACATTACTGCTGAGTGGGAAGCTGCGTCTGTATGCGTCAGGTGGACTGGGGGGGCGGAGAGAGGGGGTGGTTAGCAGGGCCAAATGGTGAGCCAGGTGAGGGCATTATACGCCAACATACGAAGGGCACTGTCAGTGACAGGGAGCACCTGCTGCTCTTTTACACTGTGCCAGATGCCAGTCTCAATTTGATACCATCATAGGACATGCACAATGTATAAAAATAAGCAAAAACTGCTGCCATTCATACTGAAATGTCAGCAGCTCTTCCCATTTACACCAAAATATTAGCAGCTCTTGAAATTCACGCTGAAATATCAGCAGCAAAACCAATTCTCTCTGAAATTCCAAAAGCTCTTCTCCTCACACTGAAATATCAGCAGCTCTTACAAGTCGCACTGATATATCAGCAGCTCTCCTACTTAGCGCTTCTTCCGCGACCCTTTCGGTTATGATACATGTTGTATTGAAATTGTCATGAAATGAGTATACAATCATGGCGAAATAAAAACAAATCAAAGGCTACTCTCATTCACACTAAAATTTCAGCTGCTCTTCCCATTCACACTGAAATATCAGCCGAAAAAAACCATGCCATCTCTGAAAGAAAGGTTTTCCATAAACAGGCAAATAGAATGCAGTATTAATGACAGCAAGGTGCCTTCCCCAATACCTGTGTGACAGATGCCCTGGCAGGCACTGGCCAGAGACTGTGGCAACATAACAGCAGCAGGCGTACAGAACGACCTCCCAAACGCATTTCCTGGCCCTCTCCTTTGGACAGACTCACGAGCCCACACCGACCCGCGCGTGAATGCATTAGCAATAGCATAATTGCAGATAATTTGTTTTCTCTAATCATAACTGCATTAAATCACAGATGTTAAGTAAGGAGTATATGAAGAGAGCCAAAAGGCCAGCTGGCAGGAGCAGTAAACGCCGTTTCCTGAAGCCATATGGAAGCATTTTGCTTCCACAGTCACAGCCTACCGCGTTTAACAGAAGTGGCGACTACCAAAATGCTCTGCTCTCAGACAACCTTCTGTACTGAGAGGGAACATATATAAATGCCATTTACGATTGACCCCGTGCAAAGAGCCACACTTGACATAGGCAATAACAACTGCAATATAATTCTGTTCTGACGTCCACCAGTGAATAAAGCTAGATTACGGTAAAGTACCATCAATAAAAAAAGAGATTAGGTTACACCACTTTAAAAACTCCAGTGCTTATACTAAGACATTGCAAGACAGGAGTTTACGCAAACCTCACTTATTCATTCAGAAAGAACAGCACTATAAAGTCAGATGTACAAGCTATAAAATGGTCACTCTACCCACAGCTTTCTAATCGGAACTGAAATATCCACATACAACCCAGTTTTACAGCTCAGCCATTCATTCAGCAGCTGTTTTACAATGTTTTACTGCGTTATAGTGTAGCACATTTAACCTGTTGGACAAAAAGCGCTCAGCACTTAAAACAAATCATCACAGCACATTTCATTACTTTTGATTGAATGGAATGGCCAGGATGGCAGGCTGGAAGATGGTTCCTCTTACTGAGATTAAGTGGCGCGCTATATGATGGTTGGTCTCCAAAGACAGAATGGGTAGCCTAGAGCTCAGCTACACTGGTAATGCATGACAAAGGAACAGAGACAGACCTGCACTTTCATATAAAGTAGACAAGCCCAGCAGAAGCATTCCCTAAAAGTGATAGAAGCTGTTCGAAGAGCAAGCCTGGGGACATAACAGGGTACACAGGGGGCAAAAATGGCGCCGACTTGGAGGTGGGTCAAACAGAAATGGCCGTGGGGCCTTGAGCCTTTCATCTTGTCCGAAAAGAAAGACTCATATCCACTGTAAAAGACAGCTTGCTTTTGAGTGTCAATTGAATCTCTGCGTTCTGAGATGCAAACTTGTTAAAAAAAAAAAAAAAAAAAAAAAAAAGCTGGTTAGGTGCTCATGCCTTACTCCAACAAGCTCTCATCACAATCTTTTCAGCTGAGTTTCAGGTGTGACATTATCAAGGATGAAAAACTCTACTAGTTCTCGTAGAGTACACATATGTAGGCAAGCCAAAAATAAGCTCAATACTTCTGAACACCATAATTGAGGTACACGGTTAGCATCCATAGATTTCTAAAGGTTGGAAAATGCCAGATAGTCAACTCACCGATCCATTCCATTCATCTCGCTCACTTCACTTTGACTAATAAGATAAAAGCCTCCTCTACTCGACTGCACGTCCACGTAGATCTAAGCAATGAAGATGATATCACACCACAAATTGAGTCCTAGCCCAGGTTGCAACATTCTCCTAAAATGTAATCTGCCGGTAAGGCCTTATTGATGCTGCACGCCGTGGACAGGCTTCCTGCAGAGACTGGTACAGCTCCAGCTGACTTTTAGGAAGAGAGACTGACAGAGATAACCCAATTTGCCAGGCTGGGCCGCGGAGCAGACTGGAGCAAAGCTACCGGCTAAGGTTTTACGAGAACCAATATGTTTCATATGGATCCAATTGCGGGACACCAGGGACAGAGTCAAGGGAACTTAGTTTATTTTGATATCGCCATCCAAGATAAGAAGGGAAGTAGCCGAAACCTGTAACTTTTTCTTTTTTTAAACTCACTGAGGTCATTTTCGTCTGGAGTCGCTAAAAATACATTTCAATTTACATTCTACTGCCAAAAAACATGCACTACTACGCGAAACCATTACCGTCTATGGATGAAAAGGAAACGGTCATGTGAGTCATAAGGGATTATATATAACTCTGCCCTGAAGAAATCGAATAAATGGCACGATGACTCAGGGTAAAAACTCCTACAACAATACGGCGACTTATAACACACTACAGTTTTACGGTAATCACACTAAGCCTGGTGGGACGTGTAACATTTATGTCTGCATCAGTGTTCACTTTGACACAGACAGCAGTGGGAATTTTCAGTTCCCATCTTCAAATCGCACCTTCTTTTGGAGGCAAAAAAAAAAAAAAAAAAAAAAAAAGTATAGTGATATATTTGTTTGTACAAAAATAAATCAGGTCTTCTCCGCCAGCTAATTACCACAACGCCCTCAGAGAAAATCCTCAAAATCTTTTCTTCACTTCCAGGTGACCTTCCAGGTGCCCACAAACCCTCACCCAAGATCTCACCAAAGCCCCCCCCCCAAAATACAAGAGAGACAGACCCCTCACTCCTCAGCTACAATGCCGTCTTTGTCCCAAGCCGACGGTATACCTACTGGCCTACCCTTTGATACTGGGCCAAGACAAACCACTGCGCTGGGTTACAGCTCTTGTAGCCAAACAATCTGCGTTTGTGTTTAATATACCAAAGTCTGTCTGCATTTTGCTCACTGTCAATCATCCACTAGGGCCCGACGGGGGCCGGGGTTTTATTCCATTAATTTTAATAAGAAAAGGGTGTGTTTGTTACAAGGAGAAAATAATGCGCAGCCCCGGGCTTCAGCTTTGAGATAACACTAAAGTGGGTAAGTGACAGCTGTAACATGGCGGCCCAAGACTGCCACGTTTCATTGGCTGAGGTCATAATTACCCCGTCTAAAGAAGATGGAGTAGTTCAATTCAAATATGCATTTGTGCAAGAAAGCAGAACAGCGTTATAAGCCAAATACTGCATCAAACAATAAAAAAAAAGTACTTTCTCAGATGCCAGAATTAAAAACACAATCATCCAAATTTTCTCTCCCTCACAAAATACTAAACTAAGCAAAAAATGGCTTTTGGAACGAAACAGTTTTCAAGTCACTTTGACTGCATTCTAGGCATTAAATTATCTTAGCTCCTCCTGAAAAACCAAAAACATAAAATTTAACACTCTTCCAAATATATGACACTTATCGCTGCTTTACCAGACTGACAGACAGTCCGACAGACAGAATGGCAAAGAGGCAGACAGTATTTTGGACCAAAGACAGAAGAAAACCAATGACAGAGGAGACGAGGAAAACACATTTTGGCAACACTATAGCGTGACTCCAGTCAAGCCATAATGCTCTAGGCGTGCCTCACTAGCGCAGATTTGGTTATCCCTGCACTCGGCTACTGAAAATGAACCATTGCCCTAAATTGACCTGCATCTCACTGAAACCTTACTGGGCAAATCCGAGACAACACAACTCTGCCAGGAACATAAAACCCAATAATATGGGGAGATTTTTTCCATTCAGTTTCAATTGAGGACCTAAAGAGCTCTCCATTTACTCAAAAGAGCGGTAAACGCAGCCGTCTATGGATGCAAATCAGACGAGAACATAAGAATGCAAATAGCGAGGGCAGTTAAGGAGAGGCCAAGGCTGGGCTTTTCTGCATTTCCCCCAAAGCATGATTGAGTCTGATTGAGACTGACTGCACTTTGGCAAATGAAGTAAGAGGGAGCTCCTGCACTTAAAGCAGAGGCTATGTGAGCGACTGCAAAAAACAATCTTACCAAGCATTTTAATCTCGTATTTAGACTTAAACCACTTATTTCTATTACTTTTTTTTCCTCAGTAAATCAAAAATTCTGCCACTGATGCCAGATAATTTTGACTCATTTCTAGATTTGTCCACGCGGTAAGAAAACTTAATTTGTTAAGCACACGGTAACTGAAACAAATAATCTCAACTTGTGACAGAAAAAATAAGAAATTCAGCCTGAAATTAAGATTAAATTACTTGTTAAAACAGACAATTTTTACATTGTGGAAGGCCCTCCAAAAAAAAAAAAAAAATTTACCTTTTCTTTCTTTCAACATTAAGTAAAAGTCCATTCAGGAAAGCAAAAGCAAACTTCGGGACATTCATGTGCAGATATTGGGCCTGTGAATGACGCTGGGAAGTTTGGCCCCTCTGGGAAAGTCGTCAGCCATGAGCCCTATATTACAGACAACCTCTATCCCGACTTGCGTCAGCAGCCAGTTATGATTACGGTGGTCTTCAGCGGCACGAAACAATTTATTCTTCCAACTTTGTCTCAGGGGAGTGACAAGGTGTCCAGTTATCCAGGCTTATTCAGGTCAACACTACATAAATGCCCCCAGATGTTTACAGGTTACCAGTATGTTGCCAGTAAGGCATTCACCTCTCCTCCTGTCAGTGCCAACTCACCTGCACTGTGCTGTGCTGACCGTAGAGAGACCAGGTCCTGCAGCTACTCACCTTCAGGCAGGTGAACCTCAGGTGTACGTGTACATAGAGGGCTCCTCGTGTAGATGTGGGACAAAAATCAAAATCCAAAACTGCTCAGAGGGACAGCGGAATTAAAATGGGACAGAATGCGAGGAAAGAGCTCAAAAGTAGCCAACAGGGAGAGGCAGACAGATTGATATCCTCTATGGTGAAATAACCACCGAATTAATCATTCCAAACACGTCAAATGAATAGAATAAAAGTTGAAGGAAGAGCAATATTATTTTGTTCCAAATGAAATAATCAATGGCTGTATATTCAATTAGACATAAATAAACAGCAAAAGTCTATGTTGCCGCATTGAACTACATCCTCATAATGACGTAGGTTTATCACACATCGTCCAAACAGCTCATGAAGCATTAAATTCCCCAAGGCGTCTATTTCTAAAAACTGAATCGATTCCCAACTTGAGTAATTCAGGCGAGCCTACCCTTCTCTGACTTTTATCAGATGCAGTGTTCTGCCAAGCATGTGACCCAGAGGGAGTTCAAACTGCTCTGCTCAGCAGTAAATAAGCGGTCATTGTCTTGGAAGGGCACGCGAAGAGGCACATCCCAAACTCCATTAAGCTGAGTGCATCCTTGGCAACCCTGAATGTCTCGCCATCCAATCAGAACCATAGACATGCCTGCCGATCGCCATCTTTACCCAAGCGTGCTGCAAAACACGCGGGCTCCTTATTTTCAACACAAGGAAAGATCATTTACTAATGAAACTCTGTCGGTAAAAGCAGATATCATTTTTTTTTACAGCTTAAAATTAGTCATTTTAGGAAGCAGTTAAATTTCACAAGACTTTTTTACTTTCCCCACCAATCTGATAAAGTGAACCCAGGAGTTAAGAGCTCCTTCAGCTTTCAATAAAGGGAAGCTTATATTCATGAATGCTAAACATGGTCTCCCGAGGCCGGTTTGAAATGTTGAAGTAATTACAGGAGAAGGGCCAGTGAACTCCACACACCAGGGCTACAAGTTTCTCTTAAGCGTCGCATTTTCTTACTTCGGGCTGATATGAAGGCGGGAGGGCCGAGGGGGGGGAGCACTGAGGGCTGATTCATGTGGCCATTTACTTAAGTGTCCTTCCACCCATAGAGAAGTAACTCTCCTCATGGCAAGAACTCTCAGGGGTCATTCCATATAAAATCAACAAGTGCCTCCCACCTGACCCCATCGGAATCAGCCGATTTTTATAGTGCAGTAACTTCAGAATATATTTAATTAATCCTTGCCAAATTTTGCTTTGATCTCGTGAAAATTTTTTGAGTTACAGGCTCTAGAAGTATACGGGGGGTGCAGGTCAAAATTTTGTGCTTTCGAACTTGCGTAATTTTTTCTAGCATTGCTGAGCCCCTCATAACTTCATGAGTATTAGAGATAGCTAAATGAAATTTTCAGAGCTGAAAAACATACTGGAGCACTGTTAAAAGCTGCAATTAAAGTAATTGCATGCCAATTCTAGGTGTCACAATCTCATGCCAAAATCTGGATTTTCTTCAATGAGATTTGCTCTGTAACCAACATTAAGTTTCAATATCATGGGAACTATGAGAGTTTCAACAGCAACACTGCACCAATTTAATAACCACGATATAGTGTAGTAAAAATAAGTATTGGAACCATGGATACATTGTGCGTTTTCTTGTAATTCACCAGAGGAAACTTGAAAAAGTGCATGCTGGGAAAATTTCAAGGGGTCATATCACTATGTGGGATACGCTGATGATCAGATCAAGTTATGGCATATGAAAGATCTCATTTTCATCTACATTTTGATGCCAGACTCATCTTCTAACCATGATTCCTTCTGCGCAAAATAATTTTCACACTCGTCAATGTAGCGCTACAGTTAAATTGGCCCAGTGTTGCTATTGAAATTTCCATAGTTCCCATGATATTGAAGCTTAAAATTGGTTATAGAACAAATCTTGTTGAAGAAAATCCACATTTTAGCATAAGATTGTGACACCTAGAATGGGCATACAATTGCTTTAATTGCAGTTCATTACTAGAGATGCGCAAGTACCTCCGCCGGTGTACTCAATGTTATTTTTGCTAGTATTAGCGGGCAACCCCTGTGTTTATGCAGTCCTGTAGTCTTCGCGCAAATATGTTTTTAATGTGTTTTTGACCTTTTGCATGCCCTTGACCTTTGACCGTGACCTCCCAAAATCGAATCACCTCTTCCTTGAACAATACTTAATCATTCCACCAAATTTGAGGAAAATCCATCCATAACTTTTTGCGTAATCCTGCTGACAAACAAACCAACAAACCAACCAACAGACAAACGGTAATGATCACATAACCTCCTCCTACTTCGTTGGGCGGAGGTAGTAATGCTCTAATATGTCTTTCAGCTCTGAAAATTTTATTTAGCCACCTCCAATATGCATGAAGTTATGAGGACTAAACATTGTTGGATAAAATGACGCAAGTTGAAAAGCACAAAATTTTGACCTACCCCCCCATGTACTTTTAAAGCCTGTAACTCAAAAAAATATTTACAAGATCAGAGTAAAACTTGGCAAGGATTTGTTAAATATACTGAAGTTACTGTACTATAAAAATCAGCTGGTTCCGAGGGGGTGAGGTCGGAACTTTTTTTCAGATTTGGTTGATTTCATATGGAGTGACCCTCATTCTCTCTCCCTCACTCGCTGGACTTCTCCCCCACTCCCACCCAGGACTTTACTAGTGCAGCTCTCACTGTCGCCCATTCTCCAGAGTAAGGGACTGCACGCACAGAGGATGTGTCCGTTTTTCAGCGCGCCATTTTCCAGTTCCAGAGGTAACATGCGCCAGAAGCATGCCTATTTACCTTGCGTCTCTTCTACAGAGTTTAAACGGGAAGCGCTCGCATTATTAACACAGTATCCAAAGTAAACATCCGAGGAAACTTGCTGCTTATCAATGTCAGTTTCACAGCAGGCAACGAACCACCCAAGAGAAATGGCAATATTGCATTTTCATTGGTCTATTTTCGTGAACAGTTAACAGTAAAAATATTAAAATATTAGACCCAGTCAGTGGAGCGGTCATGTGTTGTCATAGTAACGTCTAAACACATCTCCTTTTCTCCTTGCTTTTAAAAGACGTGCAAATAGCATCGCGTCTTGTGCTTTTCGCACGCAAACGAGTTTCTTTTACCTTCACCTAACTCCATTCATTCACTAGCATTTCTTCTTCACCTCCAGAGACACAGTCTCGGCTAATTTGACTTGGGTCCAGCAGGCTCCACGTGTGTTTTCAGGGGCAAAGGCATGTCAGTAACGCCAGGACTGGGGTGTCACGTGGCTTCAGCCGACACCTCGGAAACATCGCCGTCGAACCATAAAGCAACAGGTCAACAAAAAGTCGCAATTAAAATGTCACTTCCTGTATATAGGGGGCAGGGAGGGGTTGAGCAAGCCACTTTCTCAGGGATACACCTGCACTGAATAGACCTGCTAATCGCATTAGCCTTTAACAGTAAGGCTGTGCTGCCATGAAATATTTATATACTTATCTTAATGCACCAATACATAGAATGCTCTGATTCAAAAAACGGTGTACAGCATTTGATACCGTCTCACAATGCGTATTTTGGTAACAACATTGAGTCAACGCATTTATAATCGCATTTCTGATTTATATGTTGCAGTAAGTAAGTTTTGAAAGGTGCAACACTCCTGCCACATATCCATGTGACTACAGTACCAAGCAAAAGATTTTCCAGAAGCCAGATGCACCAATGGACTATTGCTTGATCACTCAGGGGAAAAAGGTATCTAAAATATATTACATTTGATAGGCTGTTCATATATCACCGCATCAGACAAACGTACTACCGCTGAATTATCTCTTAAGAGGAATAAAGAGCTTGATTTACTCCTATTAAATAGCTTTGTCATGCACAAGACTCTCGTGTGGAGCGTGGAAACACCTCCTTTGCTAACAGAGACACAGACTTTGCAAAGTCCACCAGTTCTGAAAAACCACAGATCAAAAACTAGCATAAGCTTGAGGGGACTGCCTGGATGTCAACTGGACATATAAACAGCATGTACTATGGGTAGCCATGTGCATGCTAATGGAGCCGCTTAAAGCTGTTCACGTTTAACTAATCAGAAGCCTGGGATGACAGACTGGTAATGCACACCTGATTTTCATCATACACACAAGACAACTGAAATTTTATTGCGATAACTCATCAGTAGCAGAGGCATGAACAGAAATTATTTCATTGAATCAAGAATTCCAAAACGTCTCTTGCCATTATATCTCAACCCATTGCGCCACCCATTACAAGTGAACGTATCAATCTGTGAACTAGAATTGTATGCTATTACTCCTACAATTTCTGTGAAAATGCTGTCCACATCCAAACCAGATTTTATCAAGCACAACAGCACCTCCCACAGGCTGCTCTCTGCTGGTGCACCCTGAGCCTCACATGCAAAGCAGACATGGGTTTTAACCACTGGATTAAAAGACAGGAGATTTAGCCCTTTTGAAATGCAGCTTCATATAGAAAATAAGATCACCGGAAGTTTGAGGTAAAGGGATTTCATAAATTCCCATGATTTTCATTTCATTGCCATTGACTATTACTCAACTGAAAAAATTGCCACCAGCTCATGAACCAAAGAACAAGTATGATCAGCTAATCGTACTGGAGTTTAAGGTCACTTTCACTTCAAACGCATGATTTTCTGTGACAACTGCTCCGGTTGGCCACTTAACTGATGTATAAAAACACATTTAGAGATAATGTACAAATCATTCACATCTTGTGACAACTTTATTCAGAACTGTGAACCTTTCATGGACACATAGATGCTTCTGAACACCATAGTCCATCAAACTCCAAGGTTTTTACACGAAAAGCCTCAATCTGAGGCAAGAACTTTGAGAGCTTAAAGACTCAACATCGAACACATTCCCTACCTAGCGTTTTACAGTACAGTCCAATTATGACACCAGGAGGGGCTGTATAATACAGTATATTGATAACAAGTTTTCAAAAACACATTGTTTTACACCTTTCATTGCAAATGAAGTTGACTGCCAACATAACATGCTCATTGGTGGCTAAATAAAATATTAGTATGTACACTTGTTGCTAACTGTAGATGCCCCATAAAGTAGGGTATAAGACAGAAAAAGGGTATATCTGTAAATTTAGTTGTAGAAATAATCAGCCTCACTGCAGTTCTTTAAACATGTACTGCTGATGAATGCAATTAGTGAGCTGCATTTCTGTGGCATTAATTAAAGAAAGAGGTACGTTAGTTTGAGCGCTGAGAAACAGAAGTAGTGTGCTCCCCATTTAAATGATGACCAACGAGTGCTTTGCAATTTAGAGGGCACACTGAGCTTCATAATTAATCACAATATAATGAATCCAGTAAACGCCAAATACTCAAACAGCATGAAATGCATTCACCACCCTTTGACCAATTTCCCAATATCACGACGGGACACTTTTTTCAGCATAATATTGCCCCCTGCTGGACAAGCACAGAAATCCAACACTAACATGGGGGAAAAAAGTAGCAATTATGTTTCCAGTTATTTCGTATTGGCCTGAGCACATAATGACTGATATCTAAAACAAAAATTGCCAGCGGTAAAAATCTTGCTTGTGTAATTCAGATCACTGCGCGTGTCGAGAGAACCATCAACCACATAGGCCATGAACCAGAGCACCCCAAATCTCACCCTTCAGGAACAGAGAACTGCTGTTCTCAACCCTCCCTTTACCTGTGAGTTAGGAGTAATTACAGACTGGCCAATCAGTAGCATTAATTGTTCACTTAATAGCCCGGAGGGAGAGAAGACCAGGGCTCGATTTGGATTGGAGGCTCAGATTTGGGAAGCCCCACCCCACACAGACGGAGGCTCCATGCCCATCTTACCTGCGATTCTTCCGCCCTCCCCTGTCCTCCTCCAGCGGCTCCGCCCTCTTCTCCTCCGTTTTATCCTTTTTCAGCTTGTCTGAGATGCGCTGCCTCATCTCCTCTCTGTCTTCAGCATCATCTTCATCAGCTTCTGAGTCTCCTTCCTCATCCTCATCCGTCGCGTAAAACAGGAAACAGCCCAATCAAACCAGAGATAGAAATACTAAAGCAAAAATTCTGTTCCCAAAGGCTCTGTTCATGATGCACATTAAAAAAGATGGCCTCCTGTTATTTAATCACCATTTTGAAGTTAACTGGGGTAACTAGCTAAGGAGTAACATACTTAACCCTTTCACACCCAGCTTTTACAAAACTAAACATGATTGCTCTGCCCATGTTAATTAAGACCAGACATCAGCTATGCTCAATGTTTTTTATCAAATTCTGAGTTAACCATAGCATTTCATGGTGTGAAATGGACAATTAAACTTATGATGAATTTTACTCTGAGACACTGAACTTGCATAACCTTTAACATAAGTACTGCAAGAAAAAAATCGTTTATCATAATTCAAAAGGTAATAAGAAAATCCTAATTCATTAAACTAAAGTAGTGAAAATGTTTTCTTTTTTTCCTTTTTTTCAGGGCAGAAGGCAGGCAGAAATATTCAAAACTTGAACTTGAAACCTACCCCAGATGAATCCCCAGTGTCTTGTTTGAGCTTTTTCCTTTGGAACAGAGGAAAATATTTACATTACATGATTGACCGCAACACACTGCCATTTTTTTTAACCTAGCTAACCCGGCATCTGTACTTGCGATACACCAGTTCTCCCGACTTAAACTGCGGGGTCAGACTGAGGTCAGCTGGATCAGACCTCATCGAGGGCACAGCAGTCTCCGAGCAGCGCACCGCCCAATGGGAGAAGGCCGTGAAAACCCCCAGCACACCCCACGCGGCGGCTCCGCAGAGATTACACGTCGCTCAGAGGCTAGCTCTCCCCACCGCTCAGAGATTTGCTGCTGCACTTGATTTACACATACAGCATTTCCCAAGAAAACGGAGCGCACCTCTTCCAGAGAGTTTTCCGAGGAAGACAATAAAAGATATGGAGGTTTTCTCTTACCCGTCTACGGCAGGGACTGAGCTCAACCTGGGGTCGTCCTTCAGTAAATCATGGCTGCTTTTGCTCTTGCCTTTCATGGTCTGCAGAGAGAAACACAAGAGAAAACATTCAAAGCAAGCTGTGGAGGCCACTAAATTTCCTATAGATCACACTTCTGAGTCACGGCTCGAGATTAAGCAGCGCCAGTATAGCTGAGGACAGTTCAGTTCTTGACTGAGGAGGGATGTAATGCTGAGGATAAAAGGGCAACAGTGTCAGAGGTTTTCGCAGTCTGCTGTAATCATAGCGCAGTTAAACAAAAAGCTGCTGTCATTAATATACCCCCGTCACCATGGAATCCCGTTTTCAAACCCAATCACGCTCATGACTAGCAGCATACACACACGAAATTCCATTCATCTTGGTGAAAAAGTTTCCAAGAAAAATCGTCCCGACTTATCCAGAGAAACAAACGGGCGAACAGATGACCTGACGTAAGGATGGACGGACAAGGTCTGTTGCAATATCTCCCATTCCACTTCCTGCAATAGCAGGGGATTAATAATACAGCCAATTAAACAGAACTCAAACTGTGCCATCAAAATTCTGTAGTTGTACTAGAAAAATCATGGCCACTGCAGTGGTCGCGCTGAAATGTTTTTCAAGGCAAGTTTATTTCAGTCCAACTTGCTATGATACAAAAACTGCAGTTACTTTGGACTAAAACCACGTATCGGGAATGGCACAATCACTCCCGGCAACCAACACCCACACTGAAGGAAGGAAGATATCACAGTGAAGTTAGATATTTGAATACTACTGAAGCTTTAAAATAAAAAAACAACGTCTATCCAAACAATAGAACAACCCCAGAACACACAACCAGCCTCTTACTGCATTCAGATGAGAAACTTCAGTAATTAAGGTGACAACAGTAATGAGGGCTGACAAAAGACTTTTCTGACGCTCTGATAAAATTACATTGCACATTAGCGTTTCATAATTTTAATAATCAACCCTGCCCCCGCCCCCTCCCCCAACAAGTAAACCAGGTTCTTACTGAGCACTTAAAGCAGTATTATCACAACTGAATATTCTCATCATCACAGAGGCATGGAATCAATTGCAAAATGTATTGTACAGATTGGTAATTGCATGTTAAGCCCTGCGTTCAAGGTTGTGAAAATGCTGCTTTAAAATGTATTATTATTCCGCACGATTGCTGTCATTCAAACACTATATCACTGTATGTACACAGCAGTTTTCCCTGAATCTGACACAAGAGATTGGAACATGTCGGCTCTGTCACACAGTTACAACAGCAGGGTTACGGAGCAGCGGGGCAGTCAAAATAGCAGGAGCGAAAAAATCCACAGCACAGCTACTGACGCCATTACCTGACTGACTTTGCTCACTTCCTCCTCCTCCTCTTCCGCTTCCTCCCCGAACGACAGCAAGCTGAAGTTCCTGATTCAAGACAAACGCATTCCTGCTCATACAGATGAACTAAAGCACTGAGGACCCTGGAAAACTGCCCTCCAGCCAAATGCCAATATAAAATCTGCCGATTCACAGGTTAATTATTCCATCGGGCAGCGTGTGATTTTGGTTAAGATTTACAGCTAATAAAAGGGCAGAATCATATACAGGATTGGACATCATTACTTGAGACGTACAGTGCTTAACAAATTTATTAGACCACCAGTCATAAAAATGAGAAAACACAAATATTTTAGAAATTTGTCAAAAACTTGTTTAAAACTAAAAATTATTTTGTTATTTCCCAGGCAAAAGACAAACTGAAACAAGTAAATAGTCCATATTCACACATAAAAACGAAAAAAAAAAAAAAAAACGTAATATTTTGTATGGCCTCCTTTGGCCTTGATAACAGCTTGCATTCTTGCATTCAACCAATAAAAACTAATTTTTATGTTCAGGAATACAACTAAATAACTGTTATTTGGCATCTTTATCAAAAAATGATAATGTGCTGAACTATTTTTTCTGTTTTTTTGTAAAACAGTAAATTCGAAAATTCATGGATAACAACAATAATTATATTTTAGCATTAAAAATATCTTTTCAATTAAAGAGCTAGCTCATTCTGGTGGATTAAGCATTACAGGAACATAAAAAATGATTTTGGTAATTACCAATACTGTTCATTTACGGCAGCTGCGGCACAAACCTTACATTGGATGGTGGTCTAATAAATTTGTTAAGCACTGTATTACCATTATGTATCATTAATCATTACTTTTGAACTAAAGACTGAACCCACCAAGTCAGCAGCAAGGGTATACGATGTATGAACACGCTCGTGCACAGCTAGCCAATGAGACATTCCAAATTCAGGCAGATTTGGCAAAATAAAAAAACAAATGATTTTGAAAGAAAATAATTGTGGTTTTGTGCATTAAAGAGCAAAGCACTTACTTTGTTGCTTTTGACTGCGATTTCTTCCCGTCTTCCTTATCTTTGTCTTTTTTGGCTTTTTTAATTTCTCTCGGAACGATGTCATCAAATGGAGAGTGAAGCACCTACGAAATGAAATACATCCACAATAAGTCTTTGCTAAAATAACCGCAGGCGCACAAGAGATTCTGAGGAAAAACGTCAACGACTGTCAAATGATTACTACTGAAAACAAGCCACCAGGAGATGGCATGTCCCCCCAGCCCCGCATCTTCAGATTAGCAAAAGGCGCCACTTCAGCTCATGATTAAAGTGCACACCAAGTTTTGTAAAGAAATATTGAACGGTTTTCAAGTTATGCTGAACTAAATGTTCACAGACAGACAGTCGGACGGACGGACAGACAGACAACCGCACCCATGACTATATCCCCCCGCATTATATGCCGGGAGGATAATAAAAATAACTTATATGAGTGTATCGCTAAGGTGCTGACCTCGGTGGATCGAATCTTGTGCGGATTCAGTGGTCTCTCATCGTTGTCACATTCTACTTCAGCCAACCTGAGCATGTTGTACACAGTATCACCAGTGACCTGCATTATAAGACAGACAAACCATTCCTTAAAGAGATTGTGAAGTTACACTCAAAAGCATAAATACAGTTAATTCAGCAGAAACGGAAAACAAAAGCAAGTGGGAGGTCAAATTTAAGAGCAGCATGTACAATCGCTTATAATTGGTATGAGATTAACGTTGCCCATTTCTTTTTCGTACAAATGGATCATTAATTTCACTCATGCATTCACTTTGTGTCTCGCATCTCACCACCACGCAAGAGGGTGACACACTAGGCTTATGATGCAATCAGGGTTGTATTAACCCAATGGGCCATATGAGCTGCAGCCATTTTTCTGAATTTTTAGCATTATTAACTTTTGAGGAGTAAGTGATTGTCCAGTTCCAATTCCAATTCACAGACGTATATCAAAAGAAGTCCATTTTGCATTGAAAACCCAATGTCAGCAATTAAACTCAGTTAAAATTCTGAAGTGCATTCTAGAATGGTTAAACATTTGTGACCAAAAGCCCAAATAAACCAAATCCTCTATGCAGAAAACCAAGTTACACTAATATTAAAAACACAAACACTGGCCCAAAAATATACTGTCAAGAAAAAGTTCAAGGGTCATAACAAAACTGAGAGGACAAACATGAATTAATATTATGTGTTATTGATGTCATAACACCCATAATCATTGCTACCCTGGATGAAGGCTTCCACCCAATGTCGTAAGAATGTCAATACAATGTTTAGTTTGGAAATACACAAATGATAAGCAATTGCAGTTTTATTATTATTTTTTTTTAATGCAAGCTCATCTTAACTTAGTTACAATGCAATTGTGCACTTGCACAGACTTCACTGTACCTTGCTAATTTCTGAAAGTGCTGTTGCAATGAACTTTTCACTGCAAACAATCTTTACAAACAGACTTTATAAGCAGGTCTTCCAAAACAATTTTGCATTACAAGTCATATATTTGATATGAAACACTCAAGAAAAAAACCTACCAAGGTACAAACTGTACCAATAAAATTCTTTCAAGGATTAAAAAAATACATTAAAAAAAAAAATACCAGGTAAACGACTCATATCATTTTTTGTTTCTTGCTTTTATTTTTTGTTGCTCCTCTCATTCAAATATCTGAAGTGTTTTCAGAAGGAACAAAATTTGAACCAATAACAACAGCCTAACCCAAAATCTATACCTCACTTTTAGCATGCTCTTACCTTTCCAAAAATAGTGTGCTTGTTATTGAGCTCATCTGCGCGCCCGAGAGTGAAGAAAAATTGGCTGCCATTATCGTGAGGCCCCGCATTCGCCATGGCAACCAAACCTCTCCTGATGAAGCGCAACCTGGAGTGGAACTCATCCTGCAGGAAGAGAGAATCATTACAGAAATGGAACATATTTCATTTCACCAAAAGCAAAAGTAGTTTCTTAAAGTAGTAACTCATGATTAGCCCAATTATTGCTGAAGAAATTAAGCAATCCTATAGTTTAAAACAAAACAGATCAGTCCACTCAGCATACCAAAGAAACAAAACAGAAAACAACCTGAGTTGCTACCATTCTGTTTATGTCAATACAATATAATGCAAGACATGAGAAAAAGGACTAAATCAGTCAAGATTTTTTTTTTTTTTAATTAAACCTTTAACTAGGGAAGTCGGCAAAGATCTAATTCTCATCTGCAGGGTTAATAAAAATTCAACAGCAAAAATTCCAGGATATAAAAATATGCATGCAACACCTGCAGGAACAATAGAATGTCAAGATATTTATTATATAAACTAGTTTGTGCTTGGTGGCGTTCCTATATGTGGGCATGGCTAACCTTTGACCAACAAAAAATGAGATCAAAATTGGACCCATGACATCAAATAGGCGTCTGGAGGCACCCAATATGCATAACCTGTTCAAAGTTGAGGGCTGTCCCTGCAGTGGTTCAGCAGCTAGAGCAGTAACAAGCAATGGGAAGAGAGAAAGACAGACTGATGGATGGATGGCAGAGGGGACGAAAATACCACATCGACAAGAAGTGCCGAGGGGGTAAAAAACTGAAACTGAAAAACATAAAAGTACAATAATGATTCATCTCATGATGCTAAATTGTAAGCCCTAGTTTCTTTGCCTACCTGTCTGGTGTATTACTCTGTTATAGCTGATGTATGCCTGCCCTTCAGTTGACTTGTTCATGACTGAGCGATTAGGTGCTCGATATGAATTGTTCCTTGTCTGATTTTTCAAGTCGCCATTTCAATATCCTTATTCGATGCACATATTATATGTTTCTAAAAGGTGTCCTTTCAATGTTATGTAATGGTCACATTGATTTAATGTTCAAAGAAACTATGACAGTATTTATTGTACAAACGTAGATTCATATACCAAGCAAAGATCAAGTGCATGAACTATGCGAAAAGAATTCAAATTGATCAAAGGTATTACTGATATATTGCCTACAAGTATCTTTTAAAAAGTTATATGCAAAACATAAAAGAATTTAGGCACCATTGGCATTCAATATTAAACTCCTTTTTACATCTTACTTATGAGGAATTGTCATTGTGAACCTGTGCTCATACATACACCTATATGGCAGTGCATGTCATCCAGACACATGGCGTAGCTGTAGTGTTTCTCAAGTGCAGTGTGTGAGGGAGAGAAACACACAACTGTCACAACTCACAATTTCAACTACCACAGTTTGGAGATAAATAGAAACATGGATTTATAAAAGAGGAAAGAAAATCAATCTAATAATTCAAATGCTGTCTTTGGTTAGATTTTCAAAAAATAATGCACCAAGCAACTGATAAAGCAATGATATTTTTATTAAATGAAGACAACTGATTGTCAGTGATGTTGTCAGGCAATATTGCGCAGAGCAATTCACAATAACATAACTATCACAACCCTTGTGTGTCCTTCAAGGTCTGCTCTCCCTTTCCAGTAACTTGTGCGTTTTGTGGATTCGTCTCCTTTAATAGATTTATTGTCAGCTCTTATTCCCAACGCCCACGTGTGGTCCATTACGTGCCTTGCTGCTCTTGTGTACATAAGCTTGCCTTCTGTCAAATAGAGTGGCTGGATTGCAATGCTTCATCTTACTAAACCTACTAGTCAGTTAATCTTCTAGTTTTGAGCAAAGCTCTTCTTTCATGTGTTTATCGGTACTTAAATGATGGAAAAAAGGAGTCTTATTAATGGGAACAAACTCCCAAGTCTAAGTGCTGGTCTCCAGGATTGGGACCGGGTTCCTCTTAGTCATCTGTTCCAGTCTATTCCTCTAAGCCAGTTTATTAGAAACACCTCCTAAGCCTTCATCAGTCACCAGGATTGGGACTAGGGCTGCACGATTAACCGAATCGCGATTATTTTAAGCACAATAAAAGTAACTGCCACTATGAGGCAGACAGACGAGCTTGCTTATTACCTTTTCTATGACACATACCTAATGCAGTCATTTGAAATGCCTCCAGAAAGAAAACTGTGATTTTAAGTCCGCTAATTACCAGCGAGGTTGGACAGTCTCCATTGCCTTGGCATAATTAGCTTACCTTAAATCAATTCCGTGTACTTTGCCTAACTGGCGATCAAGCCATTTATTCAGCCAACTGACTAATCAAAACCAAAATGTGGCCAATTATGATTAAGAAGAGACAATGAGAAGCAGACAGACCTGACCAGGCTGCCATGTTAGATTGAAAGAATGTCAGTAATCTGAACAATATGATTGATTGAGAGGGTTGTGTTCTGGTACACAAATTTGGAACAGAACACTCTCAATCCATCCCAACAACTTCCTGCTCCCTATAGGCACTGATTAGACACTACAACAGGAATTAACTGGGGCACCAATTTCCAATCACTTCACACCTGATCTAGTTTTTAACTATTACCAATCACTCCAAACCAATTTACAGCTACCCATCAGACATGATCGTGACCAAATAAATACGCCAAATGATTTTCTTGCCATTTGACTACCGCAGAGGTAGTCGAAACGTCAGTCAAAGCCAACTGTCTTTTTAAAGACAATCTATGAACCAACTGTCTTTTTTAAGACAATTTAGGAACCAACTGTCTTTTTAAAGACAATTTCAGCTATTTTAACCAAGAACATGTCTCTCCCTTTGAAATGCCGATTTAAATGCACAAAATTACGCGTCTAATTGAATGATTGACGTCATACCTAAAGGAGGAGAATTAGCAGCACCTGATAGTGTGGAGTGCTCTCGAAGTGAATCTATTGTTAACTACGAAAACGATTGAGAACAAGTCAGGACTACTTGATGTCATAAAGGGAAGTTCGGTAGCCCCCAGATTTCCAGTTCTGGCGCCACCACTGGCCCGAAGTCTATCCCACCATACAATGGGCGTGAGGCAGGGACACACCCAGGACAGATTGCCAATCCAAGGCAGTAATCACACACCATTGATTTACACACTCATACCCATGCACAAATTAGACTCCATTTAGCCTGGGTTGAATGTCCTGGACTGTAGGAGGAAACCCAAGTACACATGAACGAGGAAGAATGCGCAAAGCCCACACAGAGAGACTTCAGTCAGAATTTTAACCCACAACCTTCTTGCAGGTGAGCAATAGCATAACCTACTGCCCAACCACTACAAATTTGGTCCAAACAATGACAAATTGACATTATAATGTGACAAGCCTACAGCGGACTGGGATGGCTGTGCGTTGGTGCATAGGCAGTATAATAATCATCCCAGAATGCATGCAAATATTAGCTGCCATCATTGGCTAGCCGCCACAATGTCCTAAAGAATGTGATAAAATGTATGGGGAAAAGTGAAAATATACACCGTCTTACCTTAAATGGGCGTCCGTACACAGACTCGCCACCAGTTCCCGTGCCTGTGGGATCACCCCCTTGAACGATGAAGTCCTGCACGACACGATGAAATATTGTGCCGTCATAGTAGCCTACAAAGGAAATCAAAACATCAGCAGATATGGACCAATTTTCTATATGTACAACACAACCTAAATAGAATTGAAATCGTTTTACTGAATTCCATGTTGGTATAATGCAAAGTGAATCCTACATACCTTCCATACAAAGCTGAACAAAGTTCCGACATGCCTTTGGTGCCTCTTTGGACCACAACTCAATGTCAATGTCACCAGCTGAAGTCTTCAGCAACACCTGAAGAAACGAGACATTTAGGAAGCTAGAAGCTCACAAGAACAAATATTTTACTTTCCAGTCATCGACGTTAAAAAGCTCAAATAACTTAAATCCATCCATCCAATAAGCCATCAACATGCGCATGTTCACCAACTGCGCAGTTATAACGTGCTGTCATGTTATTTATTGCAACAGATAGCGAGCGATGTAGTGCCACACAAGTTATAGGTAAGTATTACACAGTCGCTAGTAACTATTAAATGCACCGCTGTATCACTAATGGCCACATTTGGATTACTGCGCTGGCAAGCTCGCTTGCTAACAACACAACTACCGAGATACTCACCTTTCCATTTGTTGGTGGCTCCTGAATGTATATGTTACTCATTTCGTCGTATGTATATGCAACTGACTATTACATCGATAATACCAGTGTTCCTTTAAGCCAATAATCTCAACAATGGGTCCGTATTCAGGTAACACTGAATCCTTGCAATGTGGAAATTACATCTACCCGCTGCCTAAACTCTAACTTCCGCTGGCACTTACCAACAGTTTCAAAATAAAAGTGCTGGGACCAGAGAATGCGCTTGATTACACTGAAACATCAAGACATTTTCGTGAGTTACAGCCAAAAAGCCTATTTTCAACGAATAATAAAGCTACAATGTCAAATTTAAGTTTGCTTTCAAAACAAAAACCGTAATATCATGTTTTATTTTAATCAGTAAAACAAATATGCGGAAAGAGTTCTTGACGAAAGAAATTGAAAGAAAAAATATTTTACAATAAAGATTATAGATTATTTATTCGAGAAATGTATCAGCAGTCGTTCAAATGGTGTTGAAAATATAAAGATTGGTCCCTTTCAAGTGATGCAGAATTTAATGTTGAATATTGTTTCTCCATAACGCCACTTAATTCACATCAGTTGCGTGTTACATCATAATAAATCCGCAAGAAACAAGTTTAGACGCAAACGACATAATATTCGATATGAGGTTCATTTTTAACGGCTCTAACAATATAGATAAAATGTTAGCCTGTGATACTGATGTAAATTATTACGTTGAAATCCGTTTCGTCTTGTTAAACACACAAACGCTTTGTGTCAAAGTAAATGTGGCTAGCGAATACATATATTCGATGTTTCACGTCGGATATATTTTTTAGATGCGCCCCCTAGAAATTTTGAAACTGAATTGAGTTCATGAGCACGGACCAAAAAAGAATTGCATGGCTCTCCAAGGTAGTTATTTTAGTAATTTCATGAAGAAATTAACTATTGATATACCCATTTAGCTCTGTGGGATATTTCAATCATTAAATGATTTACTACAATTCATAAAATCACGCTTTTCTCTCGTAAGAATTTTACCCATCTGCAGAGCTTCTGTTCGGGAAATAGCTTTCCGTGTTGATGTGTTGGGAGGCAGGAGTTGTAAACTAACAAGACTAAACGATGATTGAACAGCTTGCTAAATCTCAGTAATCTTGCATGTTGGCTAGCGGGTGCGAACGACCACCTCGCAGACGTGTCAGGCTTGGTATTTAGGTTTCCTGTTTCGAGATTGAACTCATTGGAAGGTTGGGGCTTGTTTTTCTTTCTTTATGACCGTGATAAGTCGAGTTCATCATTTCTTTTCTCGTGGAAGTTCCGCCTAATATACCCCCAGTGATGAGTTACCTGGGAGTGTTGTATATATTTGCCAAATACCTTAATCTTGATCTTTGCAGGCTTCTATCACTTAGAAAAATGCTACAATGAGTTTTAAGAATGATCAACGATGACATAATGGGGCACAGTAATTTAATGTCGCGAGATTTAAAATATTATATAAAGGAGTTACCCGAGCCGCAGGATAGCCTAGTGCAGGTCTATTCAACCTTGTCCAGAAAGGGTCGGTGTGGGTGCAGGCTTTCATTCCAACCAAGCAGTTACACATCTGACACCACTGATCAACCCCAAGTGTCTTTGCTCATGAGCTTGATTAGTAATATCAAGTGTGTAAGTGCTTGGTTGGAATGAAAGCCTGCACCCACACCGGCCCTTGCAGGATAATGTTGAATAGCCTTGGCCTAGTGGTTGGCTGCTGGATTGGTTACTGAAGAATTACTGGCTCCAGCTCCTCTGCGGGGCAAGTGATTCTAACATGCATTTGAAGAGAGCTTTACCCCTCTTTTTCTGTGTCCCTCCTCACTGGCAATTTTTCTTCGTGGCATTTGTCCCTGTGAGTTTATGAAAAAAGAGAAATGTGAAAATACCTGAGGTTATGACAGATAAATGCACCTAAGTGAAATCCTGTGTTAGCTTTGACTACAGCAGCAGTAATATGGAATAGTTGCTTGTGTAAAACAAATTTATATTTTCTAAGCGGCTAATTGGTTTCTTCTTGCTTGCAGGACCAAATAAGGATAACATCAGAGCAGGATGCAAGAAGTGTGGTTACCGTAAGGAAACATTTATGTATTATTTTTAGTCATGTTTTCATCAGTGAAAATCCTTAGGTTTTTCTTAGAATGAGTGAAAATCCTTTGAGAATTCTTTGTTTGGAAATTTAAGCAAAATGTAGCCTGGTAATTTACTGTCTGTGGTAAACTATAGTAGTTGGGGATATAGATCTCCATTTATGCTACATGTAATGAGAAATTTTAAACAGGAAGAGGAGAATACCGGATATTCTGTTCCCCAATTAAGTGCCTGCGCTCAGTTGCTGGCCATGTAGCAAACCATTCATTTTGATCTGGAATGGTTAACAAGGAGCACAGTTAGTCTCCTGTCACACATGGGTGTGTCTCTGTCTCACAGCGGGCCATTTAACGTTTGAGTGCCGGAACTTCGTGCGCGTGGACCCCAGGAAGGACATCGTTCTGGACGTCAGCAGCACCAGTACCGAGGAGAGCGAAGAGGAGCAGGACATTCAGCAGGAGAAGCTGCCGGGGAAGGGTGAGAGCCGCCGTGAACAGTCCAAAGCCCAGGGTGTAGTGGCGCAGTGGTTAGCTTGCTGCCTCACAGCAAGAAGGTCGTGGGTTTGAATCCTGTGTGGAGTTTGCATGTTCTCCCCATGTTCGCATGGGTTTCCTCCGGGTATTCCAGTGTCCTCCCACAGTCCAAAGACATGCATATCAGGCTAATTGGAGATGCTAAATTGCCCATAGATTTGGGTGTGAGAGTGAATGGTGTGTGAACGGTGTGTGCGCCTTGAGATGGATTGGCGAGCTGTCCGATTTTTCGCGAATTTCAGACGTCCAATATGGCTGCCAGCGGCCATTTAGTCCGAAATTTGGGGATCGGGGAGATACAAGATAATTTGCTTCAATTAGCTGCCGGGTTAGCTCACTCGGTTAAGGCGCTGCATTTGCGGAGCAGTAGTGACTACTACGGCGCGGGTTCGATCCCTGGTCGTACCAACCAGCAGTGGTCGGCAGCTTTTTCAGAACAGCGTGCGATTGGCTGAGGCGCTGTAGGGATGCAAATTGGGAAGGGACTGGTGGGAAGGGAAATTAAAAATGGTTGCCTTGGTCGTTGCTCGAGCGCCTCCTGTTGGCCAGCCAGGCGCTCATCAGTGAGATTCTGAGATTCTGAGCTTGCTCATGTTCGGGTATCCTCCGCCCTCGTTTTGAACTTGCGATGGTTTTGACCAATGAGCGTAAAGATGCAGGGGCTGAAAGGCACGTGCTTCGGGGGAGAGCCTTGAACTATCTCTCTCTCCTGAGCTGGCAACAGGGGGTTGCATACGAGTAAGCCTTGTACATAGTTCTCGGATTGGGCATTCCAGATTCGGGTGGGATTGGAGATGCCAAATTCATTAAAAATAAATAAATAAATAAATAAATAAAAATTAATTTGCTTGTAATTGGAGTAAGTTAGTATTGTTATTTTGCCGCAGGTTCCCAAGAGGATTCTGGGAAAACGCAGCACAAAAAGAAGGGCAAAGACAAGTCTCACAAAAAGTCAAGAAAGAGGTAGGTAAATAATGAAATTTATCTCCTCCCTTATATATGGCTTTTGTAATTTGTCAGTATGAAATATCATGTAGACAAAGCCTTTAAAACTGTCGGAACCATATGGCTTTTGGTAAGCCAGGTGCCCTCTGTTGTGGAAGCCTGATGGTGCACTGTGAAATCACACTGTTCATTGCAGGTGCATGATAATTGTCCCCCGCCGCCATGAAGCGCGGAGCGGGGGATATAGTATTCAGCTCCGTCCATCCGTTAGTTTGTTTGTACATATGTATGTACGTCCGTCCTGTTGGTGTTAACGCGATATCTCAAGGACCAGTGGACCGATTTTGCTCATATTTGCCCCCAGCATGTAAACATGAAAATGACACCAGTCATTTTCAAAGTCACAGGGCAATTGCATAGATTTTGCCTTTGTAAACCTTGTTTACACAATATCTCAAGAACCAGTTGACCAATTTTGCTCATATTGAGCACCAATACGGCAGGGGACAGAGTCACGTTAGTGACAATTGCTTGTTTCGATTGATTGCATTGAATTAGAGCCAATCAAGACAAAGTGACGTATTATTTTAGAGGAGGAAATGCAGCGTGTCATTAGCGTTGCCTGATACCCAGAGAAAAACAACAAAACATCATGGCCCTAGCCCCACCTTTCTCAATGTTCACAGAAACAGCAGTTGTAACTGGGTGCCATCAGGCTTGAGAAGTTAGCGCGACATTAAAAATTGTAACAGAAAGAATCTGTATTCGATCCCTTGTGTATAAATTTCATTTGTGTAAAGGGGAAAAAATGAATGCACTCATTTCAAACTGTATGTAGTCACTTATGTTTTTTTTTTATACCAAATGATAAATTGATGAACTATGTCTGGTACTTTCATACACCGCTGTGCTCGTCTCACCAATTAGCGGAAAGCTCTGGAAGGAAAATGCTTTTTGGGCATTTTCATCCAGCCTGGGAACACTCACGGATGGCATTGAAATCCCAAATGGACATCAAGTGGACTCTGAGCTTCTAAAAGCATGTATTTGTGTGGTTTTGTTCAGTTGTTATTCGATGGTCTTCTCTTTTCTCCTTCTCATGACCTCCGCAACCCCCCCACCCCCGCTCCCCCACCCAGCTCAACCCCCACAGTGAGTGCCCTGTCTGTATTTGTGAGGACATAATGGCCCTGGAGCTCTGGCCATTGTTGTCTCTCCTCTCAGGAGAAGAAGCCAGTCTGATCAGAGGTTGCCAGTTTGAAGCACTGCTGAAAAAAAGTAGCTGAAAGACACTGTGTCTATAGCAACGTCAGTTGAATGGAAGTAGAACAAGTGCACTGCACTGTCACTCATCGACTTTTCTTGTGCATGGTGTGCACCGTTGTGGTACATGAAAGTGCATTTTCAGGGTGTTGCCAGCCTGTGCTAATTGGAGCCAGAGTCTCTGCTGTACTGCAGCCTTGTCTGAGTTGTCCACTATGCACATTTGCTGCAACCACAAATAATTTTTCTCTGTGTTCCAAATGGCTCATCGGCTAAACAAATTGGCAAAACGAGTTGACGGTAGACAAAGAAATGCAATACGTTATTTAGTTTACCTTTTCTTGTATTTGTATCCCTGAACTAAGTCGGGGATATTGTGGATATGCATTTGTTTCGCTGCCGCCACCTTGTCCATAGAGGTGAGGTCTTAACGCTTTTCAATTCTGGCCGAATAATTAATTAATGGTATAAAAGCCTCAAACCCATTCAAATGGCCCATACCTTCCTTACTGTCACATTTAGAACTTAGATTTTTATTAGAGGCTAATTGGAAGTCAAATATTGCCCATCCGTTCATGACTATAGACTTGACTTTTGACGTTGGGTTCAAGGTCAAGCAGGATGTTGTCCTGTATCTCGCTAATTATTCCATTGAGACCTTAGGTGTGTAGTACGGAGTTATTGGAAGTCATAAAGCATATCACTTTGTGACTTCGGACTTGACCTTCAACCTTTGCTTCAAGGCCAAACAGGAAATGCTCTGCTTCTTGCTTATTATTGCATTTAAAGCTTAGGTATCCGTATAGGAGTTCATATATTGTATATAGGAATTCTTGTATTGTCCTTTAGAATGTGACCTTGGATTTGACCTCTGACCAGGTTCCCGGTTTTATTCGTAGTTGATATAGGTCTTGGTTGTGGTTAGGTTACGATGCCTATTAATTTTGGTTTGTATTTGAAGATGATTAATGGGATAATTAATTAATTACAGAACTAAATGACAAGAGCCCATACAAAATGGCCCATACCTCATTTACTGTCACGTTTAGGGCTTAGGTTTGTATTGAGGACCAATAAGAACCCATATATGGTGTATCAGTTTGTGACCATGGGCTTGAGCGCTGACCTTAGGATCGAGGCCAAATGATAATCATTCTGCGTTGTTTGGGTGACCGTGTAATACAAGCATCTGGGGTTACTCGTATTAGTTGTGGGTGGCCGAACTGTCGTTACGTTACGTTACGTTACTGTCGAACGTTACAGTTACCAACTTGGCCTAAGTGATTCATTAGAGCCAAATAGTGGTGCCTCAGAGTATCACCTGTGTCAGGTTTCTATAGCTCTGATTTACTCTCAATTTCAGTCGGGTTTCACCCTGACTTGGGCATGTGGTCATCAGCTAGATCTCATGGAGAAGTAATTTTGACTGTAGTGGACAGCTGCTAATCAGAGGCAATGTGAACTCTGAACTCTCTCCCTACTGTGCTAGCGCTTATAGATCCATAATAGGACGCATTTGGCTGTTATGTTGTATTCTCAATGTAGGGTTGTCTCCTATCCTCCCCCATTAAAACGCTGATCTTACCTCTGGCGGTCCTGCGTATTTCTACATTGCGATGCATTGAGTGGCAAAATGTCGACTGAAACTTATTCCAAAACTGATTATATATTACATCTCTGATTCATGCAGGTTTAGTCTTCCTGTGATAAACCTGTTCAGCTCATGTGGTAGACGGTTGAGTGAAAAGGAACTGTGGCTAGTCACACTTTATCTTCTTGTCTGAATTCCCAAATTAAGAGTGGTACAAGATGACCAGTACCATTAGGAATTCCAATCTTCTAGCAAAGATGGGTTGGAGTAAAAAAAAAAAAAAAAAGCTAAAAATTGGATAAATGTCCAAACACTAGGAGAAAGGGAAGATGATGTGACTCTCGTATAGATACTTTCAGAAGTCACCATAAACTCAGTCATTATATCTTTGGAATTGTATCCTATCATAATTATTGTATTGGCGAAGAACCTTGCGAAGTGATGGTTTCTGATCCATGGTTTTTGAACTCATGCACTCTGTTGCTCGATGTCTGAAATAATTTTGGTTGAAATGTGAGAGGTGGTGAGACGGGAAGCCATCGGCCTCGTAATGACTGTGAAAGGGGACTGCAACTGGGCAGGGGCGATCTTTTAAGCCTCCTGTGATTGGAGACACTGTGATCCTGTCTACAGGGCGTACTCATCAAGCGACGAAGAGGAACCGAGGAAAAAGAAAAATAAGGGGCAGAAGAAGAGAAGAAGAAAGGAGAGAAAGGAGAGGAAGAAGCACAAGAGGGAGCACAAGAAGAAGGACAGACGGTCCTCCTCCTCTGACAGCTCTGGAGACAGCGACTGACACGGACTCTCTCCATTTACAGTTTCGGGCCATGCAGTTCTGTCTCGGCCGCAATGGTTCCTCTCTTGTTATTTTTAACAAACCTCTGCTGCCGTTGAAAACAAAGTAAATTGGATGTTCATGTTCATTTTTCACATCACAAAAGACGGTTTTGTTCCAGTTTGTTTAGGTTGGTCTTTTATGTAATTGGTCAAAATGATCTGATACCTGTTTTGGTCTCTCAGTGCATGTTCCTAATGCAAGCTATTTCTCAAGAGATGATCATCCTGTTCTTATAGAGGCACATTTACTTATTCTTTTTTCTTTTATACAGGACGAGGGTGTTGAATGCATTTTTTTTCATTTGTTCCTGGTTGGTGTTGGTTAACCCCTCAAACTGATTTTTGCTCGAATTTTCCCTGAAGTAGGTTCCAAGGTAGAATAAGCATTTTCTTCCTTTTTTTCGTGTTGTTGGACATTGTCACATAAATATTCTGTATCTGTTGGTTGCAATGTGTCACTAAAGCTACATCACACTTCTGCTCAGTGAAATATTCAAACCTGAGATGCCATGTTTTTATGGCCGCGCAGTACATCAAATAGAAAATATGCAGATCCACTGCCTCATTTTTGTGTAATTCAGCTGGGCATGTTTGGGTTCACTTGAATGGAAAATAGGCCTTAAAGGGATAGTTCACTTTTTTTGAAGTGGGGTTGTATGAGCTACAAATTGCCACTACTTACATTAGATGCAGTAGAAAGCTCTCAGATCTCCTCCAGGTAGCCGTACCAGGGCATAGTGCTGGGTGAAAATTTAGGCGATACACTGTTGCGAACGGAAACACAGAAACAGCGTATTTTCGCGGCCTAAAAGAGGTCCTACCTGAAAATAATACACCATTTCAATTGCACGCTATATTTAAAAAAATTACAGCACTTTAGCTGCTCGGAAAAAATTACAGTTGCTCTTGAACTAACCAATGACGTTTGGGTCACAGTAAAGCTGCCTGCACAAACGCGTGTATTCACGTCTTCGCATTGACTTTGAATGTAGTCTGTGTGCGAAAAATTCGTTTCGCGTTCAGTGTGCAAGCGGCTTAACTGCGGTTGCGAGGTCGGACGGCCGTTTAACTTGTGCAAATATTTCGAGAATGGTCCGTGTGTGCAACTTTCTTGGACGTGAAAGCAAAGCTGTATCCTGGTGCACTTACAGCTTCCACCGCATTCCTCTGCGGAACATTGGACTTGGAGCTGTGGCTAGTTGCCTCAACAAGGATATTGATACGCCACCCGTATCCCTAAAAGAACTCCGTGTTTGCAGTATTCATTTTTCCAAAGAGGATTTCGTTAGGCTACATTCAGGGAAATCTCAACGGTGCACGCTGAAGAGCACTGCTGTACCCAAGCATCAGGTAAAAGAGTGAAGTACCTGTGAAAAAGTCTAATGTAACATTGCAGCACAAATTGATATCGCATAGGGTCTACGCAGCCACATACTGTGTATCTGCTGTGCTGGTTATTGTAGGTTTTTTTTTTTATTTGAGAGTGATTCTATGCCTTTGAAAATCCGGCCCTGCCGCAAACCGCTCAGAGTCTGACCCAAACAGCTGATCGCTACTGCGCGCAGTGAACTACGATGCGCCTCGCGGAGGAATACGTCAGTTGGTTAGTTCAAGAGCAACTGTGTATTTTCCGAGCAGCTAAAGTGCTGTAATTTTTTTAAATATAGCGTACAATTGAAATGGTGTATTATTTTCAGGTAGGACCTCTTTTAGGCCGCGAAAATACGCTGTTTCTGTGTTTCCGTTCGCAACAGTGTATCGCCTAAATTTCCACCCAGCACTATGCCCTGGTACGGCTACCTGGAGGAGATCTGAGAGCTTTCCACTGCATCTAATGTAAGTAGTGGCAATTTGTAGCTCATGCAACCCCACTTCAAAAAACGTGAACTATCCCTTTAAGTCCCGCTGGTCTGACAACAGAGTCAGAAGAGGTGAAAGGAGAGTTCTGCTTTGGGGGCTGCATCTGTCAAGTGTCAAATTTGGTTTTCACTTTAAGACTGGTTCAAAGGAACCGTCATCTCAAGCCATTCCTTTTTTCTTTTTTCTTTTTTTTTTTTTGCAGAAGCTGTTTCCTATGGCAACCAAAAACTATAGCCTTGAAAGTATTATTTTTGTGAGGCATTCTTTTTACACCTAAATTCTTTGAACATGTTCTTTTGTGTCATCTTTGTGTCCTTTCAGTACTGACACCATCAAAGGTGTGAACATGAATCCCAGAATGTGTTTTATCAGGTAATTGGTTGAAATGAAGGGTTCAGTTCAGTAACTTGATAAATGCCAATCTCATGTTTTATATGAAAGAGGGGAATAAAAAGATAACATATTTTAGTAAAACTTCCCCATCGATAAATTCAGAAACAATACATGATGAGAAAAGTAGATGTCTGACCAGTACACAACATTTGTACATGGTGAAAGTATATTCTGTGTAATGCCGTAAAACATTAGATTTACGTATGAAGTTTTTGCACTGAACCCGTAAAATGTAGCTGTCTTTAGAGTAGAATTTACCGCTTCATTCTTTTTCGATTTGCCTCCCAATATAGTGCGATAAATACTCCATTCCTAACCTGATTTGATGTCTTCTGTTACCTACAGCTGTGTTCATGCTACCATTTAAGCATGATGTCCTAAGTCAAAACTATGATGAAGAGGTCAGGAACAAAAGTCTTCGTTCAGCAACACTTGCATAGTTGCGTTGAGGAAACCTTCATTAGGGTTGACAAAATATAGCTTGCGAGTCACAATTTTTTCAAAAAGATTTATTTAAGCAGGGGGCCTAACTGAGACCAAGGTCTCCTTTTTAGCTGGGCACTGCATTACAAACATTTAAAATATCACGTTACAAGGAAATTAAGAAAGCTATACAATGAATAGCCATCATAAAATTAAAATAACAATTACTTCAATCAACGGCAGTTTTATTGATAAAATGATTTGATCAATGTTCTAAAATGTCCAAATGGAACCAGTACATTAGGTTTCAGCAGAACAGTGAAGACAAACTCAGCACTCAAACCTAACAGAATCTTCCCAGAACTTCAGTTGTCACTTCGGTATCACACAGCTACTCTTAAAATTGGAAGCTCATCGTTTTTACATGTTGGGATTTTCTCCCCTTGTGGAATCATGTTGGGACAGGTGAAGGTGCCATTTGAAAAGCTTTGATGCAATGTGTAAAGGGGTATATCGTGTGAGACGCTGTGTGACAGAGCCATCTAAATGAGTCTCCACAGAATAGCTAGAAGTGAGAGTTTACGAACACTTGGTCAGAGGTCTTATAATGGCCAAGTAAAAACATTCCCAGGAAGGAAAACACTTGCCACCCAAATTTCCCAAAGGCACCCATCAGGCCAGCTGTCAATAACAGCCCTTTGATCTGTGGTTCCTGTAACATCCTCGGAACAAGGCAAACAGCAGTTAAGTCATATATTCGTACAGTTATCCCAAACAGTTGGATGGCTATTGCAAAGCACACGCGCAGGTGTGTGTGTGCGTGCGTGCATGTGCGAGTCAGATGATGAAGTCACTACAGAGATGGGATTTGATCAACCCAAACTTAGGTGCTTAACCCTATCCCGTATTATAAGATGCAAAGAGGAAGGCGCTTCATGGGAATGAGTGAGGGTTCATTAAGCCATGATGGCCGCAGCAAAAAACAAAACATCTTAAATTCCAGTACATGGCAAAACTATATCCTGAAAGAGGCTGTGGGGTATTGTCATTACACACGGCGTCCGCCTGTCCGTCAGTCTGTCTGTCCGATCACATTTGATTCTGTGCGATGACTGAAAAACGGCATCACCGATAATCACTATTTTTGATGAGGTCTTCGGGGCACAGTTACTACACAAGCCTATTGATTTCTGTCATGATCCAAAATCAAATATGGCTGCTACAGCCGCCATCTTGAATTTCCATTCCACACGATAACTCAAAAACACCTCTGTCAATCAAAGCCATTTTTGCTGTGTTGCTTGGTCTTGTGTACCTACAGAAGCCTATCAATTTCGACGGTGCTTGGATGTTCAGTATGGCCCCCACAGCCGCCATATTGAATTTTGTATTCCGCACGATAACTTGTAAATGCCCTTGTCAATCTACGCCATTTTTGCTCTGTTGCTTGTTCTTGTGTACTTACAGAAGCCTATCGAATTTGACGGCACTCGGATGTCCAGCATGGCTGCCACTGCCACCATCTTGTACTTTGTATTCCGTAGGATAACTTGAAAAAGTCTTCGTAAATTTATATTCATTCCAAATAATCCAGGAGCTGAGGGGTAACGCCCATTTTGCAGGGCTATTTTTTCTATAGTCTTATGTATTTCATCGAGTAATCTCATGTTTAGTCTCATTATTCTATGAAATATTGCCACGTTCGGTTTACTACTTTGTGCGAACACTCCTGGCAAAGGAGACAGCTATGATTGTTTTCAGATAATTTGTGATGAGGCCAGAAAATGCGCTTGGAGGGTTATTCAAGATTGAGTGATATTTTTGAATTAGCACTCATGGGCTTTCATCTCCAGTTCTGGCCATTGGATTGCAATTGTCCAGAGGTCCTGAGACTGATGGCCAGGGCTGAATATTGATCTTGTTTTGCCTATTTTATGTTTCATGTATTTTCCAGAGTGTGATTTCTTGAGCCCTTAGGCATTATCAGTTGCGGGGCTCTTTCCCTTGTGATGCTTTGCCACGCCTTTGCTGCAGCTTCCCTCAGTTCCTGCTTGCTCTAGGTGTTTTTTTCCCTCATATATGAATTCAGCAAGTGAAATGCACACTAAGTTGTGAAGTACTGTCCAATTAGTTTTGAAGCATTTGGGTGAATACGAGCAGGTGAAGTATCCCAATACAATTCAAAATGTCTCTGCTGCTTGTGTCAGGAGTGACATCAGTAAATATAAGGGAACCAGTTCTATTTGAAGCCATATCTTCCTCACGCATGACCCTGCTTCACAGATGAGGTGGTCTACATCTGATCATGTGCACTTTCTTCCCTCCTCCATGCTCTTCACATTATTCTGATGTGAGTTGATATTTGTCTGATCTGCCCATATGGTGCTTTTCCACACCTGCACAGGCTTTTAAGATGTATCATGGCAAAACTTCTTGTTTGTTCCTTTGGCTTGCTTATGGCAAACCATTGATGCAGGTGAAGTCTTCTCTTAATGATTGACATAGGCACAGATATGCCCATTTCTGGTTGGTGTTCTAAACATAGCCAACTGTTGAGAAGGGATTTTTCTTTATCACCGAAAGAATTCTTCTTTTATCCACAACAGTCGTTACACATTCTCTTCTGGGTCTTTTGGTGTTCCTGAGCTCACCTGCACGTTATTGTTTTTTGAGAATGTAATAAATTGTTGATTTTGCCATATGTTTGCTCTCTCTCTGATGGCTTTGTTTCAGATTTCCAGCTCTATGATGGCTTGCCTCAGTGGCAGCAACAGATTACAAATGCAAAAGCCACTTTTGAAGTCAACGCTAGACTGCTTGGCAGTGAAATAAATAATGTGGAAATAGCACATGCTTGGCCATGGAACAGCTGTACAGCCAAATGTTCAATTACTTTGGTCCCTCACTGTTCATCAATTTGGATGTCAGTACCTTTGATGCTGAAAGTCTGCACCTTTAGTTCATATTCATTATTCATTATTTATCATTCATTATTCAATATTCAATTTCAACTCAGGTTCTACTATTTACAGGCCTGATTGTGTGTAATGATACCCATAACCACACTTGTGAAGATCAATCGACATAGGTCTCTTGAATTGACAGGTCATAAGATTCTTTTTGTGGTGGTGGAGAGAATGGGTCTTTGCCTGCGTTTTGCCTAATTTTTATACCTTTGCAAAACAGGAACTGATTGAATGACACAATATACAGTTGGCACTAGCAATTCATTGGACAGTTAAAAATTTTTTGTTGTTTTGGTTCTGTTAGTTAAGCACATATGGCAAATTACAGTCCAGCAACTTGCAACTCAAAGGTGGGGGTGTATATATATACGTCACAGATACAAGGGGTGAGGTAACTATGAAACAAGACACAGCCAGGGATAAGGGAGTGCAGGTGATGCAACCCAATCAAAGGAGATATTACTTCTAATAGACACGCAATGTGCTGAATGAGAGGAAACACAGAAGGCATTCACACGAGGGTTGTGAAATATGCATCAGATTTCAACCTGTTCTTGCATGCAATAGCCATTCAACCAAATGTTAAAAAAGATGACTTCATTCTTTTTTATGTTAAACAGTCCAATTTTTTGATGCACCAGAAAATAGGGGGATTATGTACAAAAGGTGCTGACGTTTCTAGGCAGCTCATTCTATATGGATCACCTTCAAATTAATGCTGAGAATCTGCTCTTCAATATATTGTCACTTTATCCTTTGAAACTCATAGGGCAGGAGTACAAAATCAAAATTAAAATGTGTCGCTGTCCAATGAATTATGGTGCTCACCGTGTTTGCTTTGACCTGAGATGAATTCAATTCCATAAAAAATTACTAAGTTTACTTTCTTTAGTTTTATTAACAATAATTGTTCGGGGCACTGATAATTTTGACACATATTACATAAAATTAATTATGTTAAAAATTCCCTAACCAACTAAGATATGAGAACACAAATTAAAATGACCTTCAAAAAGAGATAAACTGCAGTGTTTTTATGTGCAGCATTTTAATCAACAGTTCCAATAATTCTGGACTTGACAGTTGCTGTGTTATGCTACTTTTAATCAGCATGTCATTGACAGGGGTGTTTTAATGAATGCACATTTGCTAAACCTTTCAGTGATTGTAACATGCTGCTAAAATGCATATTGGATCGCTTGTCATGAGAATACTGAGATGGTTAAATGGAAAATGGTCAATGAAAGTAAATTGATTGGAGGAAATATTTTCTATGTAAATTCTGAGTGTGTGTGTGTGTGTGTGTGGTGTGGGTCCGTGTTTACCTACCCTTGTGGGGACAAAATGTCCCCATAAGACATGGAATTCCAGATTAATTTATCCCTATAGGGACATTTTCAGGTCCCCATGAGGAAATTTAGCTATTTTAGTGTTAGGAATTAAGGTTAGGGTTGGGATAAGTTTGGGGTTAAGGTTAGGGTTAGGTATGTAATGTTGAGGGTATGGTCAGGGAAAGGCGTTAGAGAATTAATGTAAGTCTATTGAATGTCCCCACAAGACATGAAAACCCAACGTGTGTGTGTATGTGTGTGTGTGTGTGTGTGTTGTGTGATTAAATCCAGTGGTTATATCATGATAAACCAGAACTTGACCTCCAACCTAGTATGCTGTTGGTCCTCCGTATTCTGCCAAAAACAGCCCCAAACCACCAAGGTCGGACTTTACAAGATCTCTGACGTTGCTCTGTAGAATCTTGCATCAAAATGTCAGCATTCCCCAACAATTTGTGTTGTGTGGCAGGAGGCATTATCTTGCTGAAAGAAGCAACTGCCATTGGAGAATACCAATGCTATGATGGAGTGTACCAGGGGCATATGGAGTTTTACATAGGTTCACGTATCAGATTGATGTCCATATGAATGCCTAAGGTTTCCCAGCAAAACATTTCCCAGAGTATCACACACCCTTCACCAGCTTGTCTCACTCCCACAGTGTGTCCTGGTGCCAACTTTTCCCCAAATAAATGGTGCCGATGTCCCAGACATCAACATGAAAGAAAATGAGACCCATTGGACCTGGTGACCTTCCTCCATTGTTTAAAGGTCCAGACTTGACATTCGTGCCCATTCATGGTGCTTTCAATGGAGGACAGGGGTTTGCACAGGTAATGTGTCCAGTTTGCAGCTACGCAACCCCACAAGCAACAGGGTTTAATCCACTGAGTGTTGCGACGCATCCCTTTAATAACCATCCTTAAAATTTTCTGTGACATGCATCGCATTAGCCTTTTTGTCGGTACGGACCAGACAGATAGACTTGGTTGCCCCTGTGCATTGATGAGCCTTAGGCGTCCAACACCTTGTAGCCGGTCTGTAGTCTATCCCTCCTCTGACCAATCGAGAGGAGATTTTCCACTGCAGACCAAGTGCAGCCCACAAGCCTTGCTGTTTTGGAGATCGTTCTATTCAGTCATTGGGCCATAACTATTTGGCCATTGTCAATATTCTCAAGTCTTTGTACTTGGCCAATTCAACGGCATCCCACATGTCAACCACATGAGAATTCACCATTACCCTACTATTTAATGGGCAAAGAACCCTGCTCCTGGAGAGCTATAGCCCTGCATATTTCAGGTGTCTCTTCTCTTTGAGTCGGGTGTGTGCTAGAGCGTACAGCCAACTAAACCAGGCAAGGCTCTGGCTCTCCAAGAGAAGGGTTCCCCACACCTGATCAAACATATCCCAGCCCAAGACATTCGTCATTGTTATGAGATCATGAATGCTATTTGCTTCATCTGTGGGTGTTCACAATGGTTTGACTCATAAATAAATCAGTTTGCACAGTAGTTTACGCTTTCTGCAGTGGCAGTGGTGTTAATAATTATTAAGTATTCATTTTTTTTTTTTAAATTTGGTTTATTACATGTTAATACTCCCATTATCACCAGAACTGTCGCTTCACTTTTCCAGAGTTTGACTGAATGGTACTTCCCTTTCTGCACAGATCTTATTTGCAGTGTTACTCTGAGTCACATTGCCTTTTGAACCTGCAAGGACATAAATAAATTAAAAAAATGTCAGCATTTTTCATTCATGTACTAAATAATTGCATAGTACTCAAGTATTCCTCAGCTAATTTAATTTATCAAAGGCCATTTTAAATAATTAGTTTTAAGAACTACAGTTCTGGGAATGTATCATATCTGGTGGCACTGATCTCCAGTGTGGTATTGCCTTTTAGTTTATTTGATCTGATTGATTAAAACTGCATTTATGCTGTGCGTTAGGCTAAATGCAGTAGCTATGCTTTTATTAAGAATAGGAGGGCACACCGTTCTCTATTGAGCCTTCGAGGACGTGCATCTTGAGTCCTGAATCGAGCCGCTGCTGGGGCTTCTTTTGAAGAAACAGGACACAGAGAACACAGACGCTGATGACAAAGGCCAGGAGTACGAGCGCCGCGACAGCCAGCCCAACCAACGCTCCGATACTGAAACAGGAGCACATCCGAATCTCAGCCTGACTCCTGAATCACCGATCTCAATTTTTAATCCTTGGAGCGCTAAATGCAACCATTGTTACTCAATGATGTAAGATATCAAAATCAAAGCTATTGAAATGCCATCATGTGGCGACTTGTTTAAAAGCTCTTTCAAACAAGTCGTCACATGATAGCTTTTCAACAGCACAAGATAATTTATATATTTTTTTAATTTGTTTCAGCGCTCTGCGGGTTAAACGTTTAAAAAGTCATTCACCTGAAGTTTTTGTTTTCGACAGACAGAATCTTCTCAAATCAACCAACAGTGATAACTGACTACTCCAAGCACTGATTAAGGTTCAAAATAATCCACAGAGCCAATTTCTATTCCTTTTCAAAAAGACTGAGACTGAAAAATTGTGACCCTCCATCATTAAAATATACTCAGACGCAGCCAGTAAAACACAGGATTAAGGTCACATTTAAAAAAGAAAACATAATGTATGTGCTGTGATTGCAACATGTTCACCCTCTCACTTCCCGTCCCATTTTATTGGTGATAGAAAAATGCCAAAAGGACCTATTTCACACTATTCCCCTCTCTCTGCTCAGACAGCCCTGCTAATGTTAAAAGCCATCGCTCACCTCAGGGACCACATGTACGCGTGCTTGTAAGGGAAGTAATTTCCTGGGTCGCCACAGCAGTACTTCATGTCTTCGAACCCGCAGCAGAAGACGTGATCGGGTCTGTCTGGATTCTGGGGGCAGGTGAAGCGCTCCACGAATCGGATGCTATCTCGGTAGTATCCCTCGCACACGTGTGCGTCGGCCATCCCGAACAGAGGTACGAGGGCGCTGGAGTCAGATGAGAGAGAGCGACCTGCCGTTCCCCTCCCTACCTTTCACACACAATCATGTGGATCCTGTGAGGGATTTATGTCTGTCTCTGGGCTCTCAATAAGGGGGGGCGGGCTAGACTGCTGTAATCAGGGAGGTGGCCTTCTGGGTAAGAGATTGAAGAGATTCTGTCACTCTGTGTGTATTCTTTGGGGCTCAGGCTCACACGCTCCATCTTTTTTTTTTTATTTTCTGTTTTTCATTTTTTGTAGTACCTCTTCAACTGATGAGTGTCAAACAAAATGAGTGCTCATACAAAAAAATTCTATTGAATATTTCTCTCTCCATCTGGTAAAGCATTCTCATTAAATGTGATTAATTCACCTTCTGTGTCATAATAAAATATTTAATTAAATTCTAATGAAAAATAGCTGTTTGTGCCCTTGTTTTTTGTTTTTTTTTCTCTCAAGAGAGCCTATGAGGAGGTTATATTTTTCTGCTTGATTTTCTTCAAATTTCCATAAGGAGTTTTTTTTTCAATACTACTGAACAAATCACTTGGAAAAAAATGGGAGTTCTTAAAATATTCATAACATTTTGCTTTTTTTTTCCATATGAACAGCTGAAATAATTATTGTGTGGGTCTGAAATTCAACAAACAACTGTAAGTGAGTGTTCGGAAAGCTTAAGTTTGAATATATCGAGTTATTCGGTTAATGAAAATGCCCAGGAATTGAAACATGAAGAAAAGTCAATGCAGTCCTGACAAGTATCTAAATGATTTTTATTGAAAATCCACTCCTTATGCACAATGGTTTTTTTAAAATCAAAATGAATGATGTACAAGCTATTTAATGGTTATATTTTATCATTAAACTTGAGCATTTATTTTGCTCATCATTATCAAAAAACGCAATTTCACTGCAATAATGACACAGGCAATAATGTCACAGTGATGTGTAATTTTGGACATAGAGCAGTAAATCTGCTTTGCACCTGTATGTTTAAAACAACAGAGAGTATGAAGCTGAGAGTGAAAAATTCCAGACAGAAAATGTCATGTGTCTAAACATGCATTATTTTGTTTATGTAAATTACATTTATAAATTCTAAGGCATTGCTTTATTAAAAAGCTGTTCATTATCTGTAGGTACAGCAGCAAAAAAGATAAATGCGGTTGAAAACAGTGATCGTGGCAAGCATCCAGGTGACTGAAACAGTTGTTTGGTAAATTCCAGACTGAACAGCTCCAAGAGATTTGATCGTGATTCCAGAGAGGAGCACCTTTGAAAATTCCTTTGAGCATGACACATGTAGACAGAGACTGCAAAGTGACTAACACCCATTGGACAAATTAATAACACCAACTCCCCTTTGATATTTTTGATTCAGAAGACCTTCAGCTTTTGAGCCATGCGCTGAAACAGTGTAGCCTGACAATCTTTTAAATTGAAAATGAATTAGAGAGGATTTAATGGCAAGAGATGCCAGACACAGAAACAAAAAAAAAAGGCTGAAAACCACACAAAGTCTGTCGAAGCACGGGGCAGTGCTTTCAGAAGGAAAGAAAGGAGCATGAAAGTATGATTTCTGTAGGTTATTCATGGTCCATCTCAATATTCTGAAATAAACGAATCAATGCAATTGCCTCATCTTAAAGCTTTCTTTTGTTTCCTGTTTGAGCCCCATCCATCTCCATTCAAAATTCTACCTACTTTATTAACATGCGAGAGAACCAATCAATTTTAAATTGACTGCTGAAAACATGGCTGTCCTTCCTCTTCTTCTGAAATACCACACTTGCCTACCTCAGAAATTTAGACTGAGGGAAATTTCAGAGGTGTTTTAATGTAGTTGAATCAATGAGTTTCCAAAGGGCCCAACTCTAATGAATTAGAGGTCTCCATATCTTATAACAAAAAGGGGAACTTTCTTGTGATTTCAGCCAAAAGTATCCCAATGACACTCTCTTGTAAAGAAATAAACCAAAAATATATGGGTCATAACATATGGGGAAAAAAAAAATTTCCCTTTCTTGAAGAAGAGTGTTCCTTGGAGTTGGGCCCTTTGGAAACTCGACGATTCAATTATTCTGATTAAAACATTAGGGTTCCATAAACTGGCTGAGGAACATGGATCATAACATATGGGCAAAAAAAAAAAAAAAAATTCCCTTTCTTGAAGAAGAGTGTTCCTTGGAGTTGGGCCCTTTGGAAACTCGAGGATTCAATTATTCTAATTAAAACATTAGGGTTCCCTAAACTGGCTGAGGAACCCAGCTACAATTAGATTAACTCTTAATGCCTTTATACAACAATAACAAGCTGCAATTTCAATTTAAATCAACAATTCCCTGCTCATTATACGTACCCAAAATGAGGTGTTGGGAGATATTCTTTTATGTTGCTGCTGTTAGTGCAGATCCTTTGTATCAATGCAAATACTCAAAAAGTTTTCATGGTAATATTAATTACACAAAAAATGTTGTGTTCATTCCTGGCGCATGGAGGACAAACCCTAATGTTTTGTGTGACCCTACAATCTTTCCTGAAGTGCCACCACTAGGTCCAATTTTATATTTCCAAATAAACTCAAACAGTTTTGATGGGAATCACATTACACTTCTTGTGATAATTTCTGGTGCAGAAAGAGAGCTTGTTATTTATGTTGGTCACCCAATAACATTTGCAGTTGCGCCACCACCGGGCCAAACTTTTCATTTTTACAAGTGGCAATACCTAGATAGCTTTTTTATGGGGAATCACATAAAATTTCTTTGGTGCATCTCAAAGCATAGGCTGCAGCCTTCAAAGGCTGCATTTTTAAGGGTTGTCACTTATTTCCACCTGGCAAACTAACATTTAGGGACAGGGATAAGGAAAAATTTAGGGTTATGTTTAGGCTTGGGGCTGGGTTTAGAGTTAGGGGTTAGAGTTAAGGTTAGGGTTCAGGGAACCAGTGACGACTCGCTTAAACCAAAGCTTTTTAAAAGAGATGAAATAACGTCATGTCAGTTTGGCGGATGGAATGAAGTGACGACCCCTAAAAATGCAGCATTCGAAGGCTGCAGCCTACGCTTTGAGATGCACCCAAGTGTGTTCATTCCAAAAGCATAAAGACGAGCCCTGTTGTTTTGTGTGACCCAAAATGTGTCACTGTCACCGAAATTACCTTAATTCATTGAAGAGCTCTGAAATGCCGCTCTCGCTGGAAAAAAATTACCGTTGCTGAGTGCCAGTGCATAGACCTAATTATAATTAAAATATTTTTTCTGGGGCGCCCTGGTGGCTCATCGGCATAAGCACATGTACCGTAAAGGCTGTGTCCTTCCCGCAGCGACCTGGGTTCGATTTCGGCTCAGGTCATTTACTGCATGTCTTCCCCCATTCTTCTCTCCAACTTTCCTGTCTCTCTACACTGCATAACTATCAAATAAAGGAAAAATTCCCCAAAAAAAAAATCTTTGAAAAAATATATTTTTTTTTTTTCTGTACTGAATGTAGCCCATTCTTTTGTCGCTGTTAGATCGCATGGGGGAGAGAAGCCATGTCTTCAATTGCCACTTGATTATTACTATAATTGGAAAACATGTTAATGAAGAAAAACTTTTGAGAACTAGCTAGGACTAATTATTATCATAAAGGGATGCATCTTTGCCCTCGAATTTTCAGTTCTGGCGGCGGCCCTGAGGATTTCCCAAACTCTTCGGTATTTTTCAGTGGCATTTTGTCTTGCTGCCTCCAGCCTCTTCTGAAACAAAATTCGTCTCCTTGCTGTGCAAAACAGTCACATACCGAGAATCAAGAACACCACTCCATCGATTTCCTCCATCGTTTCCCTCTGTGCCTATGTGTGTCGAGTTGAGGATGACCTCCTGGCAGTTTCGTGCTGCATCGCTGTGACGACCAGCTACATTGAGGCGGTACTATCCTCTAATAGAAAACGACCCCCCAGAAAAGTACCTGATACTAAGGCGGGTGGAGTGGAGCAGAGTAGAGCCAGTATCACACAGTGGAAGTGAGGCATAAGACCATTCCTGTAGTGCCAACTCTGCTTCAGACTCGACATTTCCAAATGCAATAGCTCAAATAGCTTTGCTGGGATTCGCATCACCTTTCTTGTGATCATTTCTGGAACAAACATAGGGGCTGTTACTGATTTTGGCCAGCCTATGACCTTTGCGGTTGCACTGCCCCCAGGCCAAATTATTAATTTTTAAAAATCAAACAGCTTTCATGGGAATCATGCCAAATCTCCTTTCAACATTCCTGGTGCACAGAGGAAGAAATAATTGATTGTGATGGCTCCATAATTTTTCCCATAGTGCCACAACAGATTCAAGTGCAGCGTTAACAAGCCTTAAAAATATACAGTCTGAATCTAGACAAGATCTGGTATATGAGATAATACAGCTGACAAATAATCTCACCAAATCAGGAGCTATCACATCATTTATATGGGTCCCAGCTCATATAGGGGTCAGAGGAAATGAGCTGGTTGATAAGTTTGCCAAGCAAGCAGCAGGAAAGTCGATCATAGACATAGACATCAGACACAGTAAAGCAGAAATAAAAAGTATGGTCAAAGCCAAAAGTATTAACAAGTGGCAAAGCCTATGGGATGCTGGGGGCACAGGGCGGCATTTCTATAATGTTCAGAATAAAGTTGGCAAGGGAAGGTGCGCAAACAGAAACAAAAGAGAGGAGGATGCCTTCTCTAGAATGCGGTTTGGTCATACAGCACTGAATAGCTCACTGTTTAAGATTAAAAGACATGTTGATGGAACCTGTGAATGCAGTGACAGTCAAGAGACCGTAGAGCATATTATTATGCAATGCCCAAGGTACCACCAAGATAGGCAAATACTGACCACTCAGTTGCAAGGAAGACGGGTAGAATTCAACCTACAGAACATACTTAAACTAGAGTCTAGTGAGATCTGCTTCAATTACCTTTACAGTTATCTGAAGAATACAGGATTACTTAACAGAGTATAAGTCTAGGTGTTTTTTTTTTTTTTTTTTTTTTTTAATTATTATTGTTTTGGGGATGTTAGACTCCTGATTCACACTCCAGTACAGATGGTGGCGGTAATGCTCCATATAATCTTGTGTAGACAGCCATTGAACCAGAAGAAGAAGAAATTGGAAAGAATGGCGTCTGAATCGAGTGGTACAGAACTTAAAAGAAAGTTAGATGATGATGAAGAAAATGGTGGTGAAGCAGGGGACGAGGCGTGGGTTGGTCCGATGCCCAGTGAGGCGACACAACAAAAGAAAAGAAGAGGTAAAAGCGTACTCTCTATCAAGGAATCAATTCTGGTTTGGGTGACTTGTCTTGTTAGCTAAACTAGCAGCTAATGTCAGCGCACTATCAGTCAACGGTATCTATCAGTGCATGATGTATGTAGTAAGTGCTAGCTAGCTCTTCCACTTCACAGTCAATGCTTAACATGCGAAACTGCATGTTTAGCTAACTAGCAAGCTACCTTGCTGTATTATGTGTCATATTTTTGTGAACAACTAAGCCCACGGTAGATCGTCGGATTGCCACAGTTAAGCCGCTTTCACACTGGACGCGAAACAAATTTTTCGCACGACAGACTACATTTAAAGTCAATGCAAAGACGCGAATGTATATTCCCGTCTTTGCATTGACTTTGAATGTAATCTGTCGTGTGAAAAATTCGTTTCGCGTCCGGTGTGAAAGCAGCTTTACTGGTCATGGAATATTGTGATGTTAAGTTCGTTTACGTTTTTGTTTCCATGCATTATGCTGGTGTGGACTGAAGTATTGAGTAAGAATGCTTTGTTGCGAGAACCCGTTACTGAGCGTGTACTGGTAGCTGTATGGCTGGAGAAATACTAACAATTTAAGCAGTTGTTACAGTGATAATAATAATAATAATAATAATAATAATAATAATAATGTGTTTTGTTTTTATTTTTTATTTCTGGCAGTGCTGGAGTATGAGCGTGTGTACCTGGACAATCTTCCATCTGCAGCGATGTACGAACGGAGCTACATGCACAGAGACGTCATTACTTACATAGTCTGCTCAAAGTAAGCACTGATTTTAATTCAAATGGCGCACTGATGTGCATGCCTTACAATTAGTTTGATGAGTCGTGTTCGCCTCTCAGTCAACTTCGATTATGTCTACCTGCCAGGTAGTATCTGGTGTAAGTTCCCGGTGAACTTTAAGTTTACTGCTCTGTGCATTTTGTGAATTAAATAATTTTTAGTCAATCTCCCATTTTGGCATGAGTACCATACACAACCTCCACTTTTTTTGGGGTTTTTTTGACCAGAATGATTTTAAAAGGGGGCACCAATATTTTTTGGGGGTTTTTATGAGTGAGAAGGGGGTTTAGAATGATGGGGGAAAAATTTTTAAAGGAAGGGGTAGATGCGGCGTGAGTAAAAAAAATTTTTGTGGTAATTCCGCTTTCCACTTCTGTACTCTTCCCTCGTGCCATTCACGAAGGTGTCCTATCTCTTGACCTACTTATGTTCTCCTTTGTTTTATGTTTTTTCGTTTCTCCATCGATGAGGCTGCGAAAAAAGGGTTACATGTTAAGTTAGACATTACATTAGTGACTGCAGCGGGAGTCGAACCTGGAAACCTGTGGAGAAAGTAATGTTAATCACACCTCACACTGTGGCCTTAACCACTACACCAACTGAGTTTGTTGCTGGGTCAGTGCCATTAGTTTTGATTCATCGCTGAAGGGGGAAAGAAAACTGAAGGTAGGTAGTGTGTATATGTATTTTTCAGTTATTTATTTTTCTTTCTTTTATTTATTGTTGTCAATGAGGAGATGTAAATTGAATATCCATTTTGATGTGTTTCATACTGGTCAGTTGGCTGACCCATTGACCCTGGGTAGAATAATTTGAGCAGAACAAACCATTGTTTGTGGCTGAGTTGGGCTTAGGGTTAGGGTGAAGCATTCCCTATGTTAGGGTTAGGGGGATAGGGATAGCATTCCTGTGAGTTAGGTTAAGGTTAGGGTTAGGGATAGGGGTAGGGATAGCATTCCCTGTGAGTTAGGTTAAGGTTAGGGTTAGGAATAGGGGTAGGGATAGCATTCCCTGTGAGTTAGGTTAAGGTTAGGGATAGGGGTAGGGATAGCATTCCCTGTGAGTTAGGTTAAGGTTAGGGATAGGGATAGGGATAGGGATATAGCATTACCTGTGAGTTAGGTTAAGGTTAGGAATAGGGATAGGGGTAGGGATAGCATTCCCTATGAGTTAGGTTAAGGTTAGGAATAGGGACAGGGGTAGGGATAGCATTCCCTATGAGTTAGGTTAAGGTTAGGGTTAGGGATAGGGGTAGGGATAGCATTACCTGTGAGTTAGGTTAAGGTTAGGGTTAGGGATAGGGGTAGGGATAGCATTACCTGTGAGTTAGGTTAAGGTTAGGGATAGGGATAGGGGTAGGGATAGCATTCCCTATGAGTTAGGTTAAGGTTAGGGTTAGGGGTAGGGATAGCATTCCCTATGAGTTAGGTTAAGGTCAGTGTTAGGGATAGGCGTAGGGATGGAGATAGTTTAGTTCGTTTGGCAAGTGTGAGCACGAGGCTCGGCCACGGTAGGCGAGTACGGTTGGAAGAGATGGATTCGGGCACGATCCATCCGTACTAGTATAAAATGTGAAAGCAACCGTGCTTCAGCAGGGCAGATTACCGCTATGTGTCACGGTTGTCTTGTTCTAAGAAATGCAGCGGCGCAAGGATCTCTCCATTCAAACGAAGAAATTCAGTACTTGCTCGAAATGTAGGCGCACGAAAACACAATCCACCACTGGGTATACCACGCGCAAAAACTCGGAGGTTTTCGGAATAATTTGTCCGCAGTTACATTCGCGTGCTTATGACAGAACAATAGATCAGTGTCGTGACAAATTAAAGAAAATGTCGCTCCGATAGTTAAATCAAAGTCTTGTGACGCGTGCCAAAAAGTCTTGCAGCTCAAGTTATGAGGCAGATAAAATTTCGTGCTATGAGGCATGGATAACATAATCAGCCAAATACACACGGGCGAAATGTCTTACCTATAAGGTTCTTTTCCTTCTTAATTATTTATTGTTGTTAACGTCATGTAAATGGGCAGCCTCAAATGCACTCGCGTGTGTTTTCTATTTAGAATGGAAATAAAAGGCGTGATGAAATTGGTCATATGTGCGCAGAATGAGTTTCAAGACTGTAAAGGGTCGTGTAGTAATCAGCGACAAACAAGAAGAAAAATGAGTGATTGCACAGTGCAAGATGTGTGGAATTTATTGATTGAGTGCCAGTGGTGGCAGATCAAGAGGTCCTTGCCATCCACGCATACGAGCAGCAGCGACGGCTTAGGTTTTTATCTGGCCGAGTATTTGTGGGGACGTAAACACAGCGGCGTCGACCACTTTACTCAAATTTTAGCAGACATCCTGCTACTGTACGCGCCACCTAAGAGTATGTAACACCGAGACGACATCAATAGAATAATATCATAAAGCCAACTTCGATTTAAGTTCCAAACTTAATGTTGTTAGGCGCTAGGCAAGCTTAAGCACGCGAAACAGAGGTCCAGATGTGAATAAATAAACCGCACAATGACACAAACGGCTGGGAGTTGAACACACTAGCGCACGGAAACTGAGCGCCGCCCTCGCTGCATGCGCGTGCCTATGTGATATCTCGAACTATGCATACGCTGCGCATGCCCCAGTATTGTCAACAGTGTCATGGCTGCCACCTTTATAAGCTAGTAGCACGTATAGCCGCTGTAGAAATTAAAGTGTAAATTATCTTGACTGGATGTACGGTCGACGTTTTTCCACACCCGAATACTTCACTTGGTATCTAAACATTAAGGTAAGCCGAAAAAGTTGTGATTTTTTTCGATTTTGCTGGAGGTTGTGTATGGTACTCTTACCCTTATAAAAATGCAAAAATTTATTGGCTTTTGACAGATGAATGTTCAGATTCACCAGCCACTCAATAGCAGATCATTATTTGCATCTGAAATTTACCTGCATGTTTTTCCATCATGTAGCTGGTGCTAATTTCCCACAGCCTGGTTGCAAGCATTCTAGCTGTCTTTCGGAAAAGGGGTGTTCAGTTTTCTGTTGCTCTTCCTTTAATCTGACAGAACTGACTTCATTATCACAGCCAGTCAAGACGGCCATGTCAAATTCTGGAAGAAAAAGGAGGAGGAGGGGATTGAGTTTGTTAAACACTTCCGCAGCCATCTCGGTATGTTATTATTGGAGTTTTTACGAGGAATTTTTAGTTCACCACGATATGTTGAAACACTGATGGATTTTGTGTCTGTGTGCTCCGTCCCTCAGGGGTAATCGAGTGCATTGCCGTGAGTGCGGAGGGCGCTCTGTTCTGTTCTGTTGGGGATGACCAGGCCATGAAAGTCTTTGATGTTGTCAACTTCGATATGATCAACATGCTGAAACTGGGGTAAAATGGCAATACATTACGAAAAGTGGCTTTGGAAAATTGCATTTCTCATTGTGGATGGAAAGTATGGGCTTAAGTATGCTATTACACTGCTTGTCCAAAAAAAGTCACCTTTTGTATTTAAACTTCCGGAGTTCTCTGATTGGATCATTTTTCCTGGGATTAATGTGTTTCAGCTGGTAATAATTATTTTAACCTTAACTGATGAAGCACGTAGCTTCTCATTTCCTTAAAAAATTATGTCTGAAGACGTATCCCTTGGTGGTGAAAAAGATATTTGTGTTTCAGAAGGTGCAAATTATTAGCCTGCATCAAGCAAAGAAAACAAGGAATGAGGGAAAAACGAGTATGAGGAACCACTGTCTCACATTAATTGGCCACCATGAAGTCCTGACCTTAACTGCATTGAAAGTTATTGGGATGTGCTACAGGAACCTACAAAATGGTTCACTTATTCTGTCATCAAAAAATAGAGCATGGCCAAAAACGAATGCAGTTCTGATTGAAAATAAATGTTCTGATGTTGCATGTGGTTGTCAAAACAATGACACAACGAATTTGCGCCGTAATCAAAACTTCAGGGGTTCCAATTCAATATTTGAGTGAGCAACTTTTTTTTTTTTTTTTTGGACAGGCATTATATTTATAAAGTCTCTAATTAATACAAACTTTGATGGTATTTTGTTTCTTTGACACAGCTTCCATCCCGGCCAGTGTGAATGGATCTACAATCCAGGCGACGCCATCTCCACGGTGGCCTGCTCGGAAAAATCGACGGGAAAGATCTTTGTGTACGATGGTCGCGGAAGCAATACGCCACTCCATGTGTTTGAGAAGATGCACTCCTCCCCCCTTTCCCAAATTCGTCTGAATCCTCGTTTCCGGGTCATCGTGTCCGCAGACAAAGCGGGTATGCTGGAATACTGGACTGGTCTTCCCAGTGAATTCAAGTTCCCCAGACAGGTGAACTGGGAATTTAAAACGGACACGGACTTATATGAATTTGCTAAATGCAAAACCTATCCCACCAGTCTGGCCTTCTCGCCTGACGGCCAGAAGATGGCCACCATTGCCTCGGATCGCAAAGTGAGGATTTTCCGTTTCCTGACCGGGAAGCTGAAGAGGGTGTTCGATGAATCGTTGACCGTGAGTTTTTCACTCCATTACTTTTTGCAGATGCAGAATATGAATGTGACTTTGTTGTAGCTGGGGAGTGGCATCATTTTGTTTTCATGTATCCATTTTTGTATGGCTTTATAACCAATAGAATGTCTTGTTTGGTTCATGAGTAATGCAGGTATCGTCGGTTTCCGGTCTCTTTTAAGGGCACATTAGGTCATTTTCTTTTAATTGATTTTTTTTTTAATTTATTTGGTTTATTCTTATTTATTCTTTAGCTCTTTGCATAGCTATTTTTTTCTTGTACTATTATAATTCAGAAATTGTTCATGTTGATTAGTGCTCTGTTGTTAAATATGCATTAGGAATGTCGTCTCACTGCACTGCGATATCTCTGCAAGGCTTCGGAAGTGATCATTTTATTTTTTGTTGGGGAATTGGTCGTACTCAGCTTCCATTGAACACAGATACATTTACATGCAGTCCATTGTAATGACAATGCAGAGAGGTCGCTTGAGCAGCTGTGGGTCAGACAAGTCGCGACTCGATATCAGAATGGCTGACTGAGCTCTCCCATCCTCTCAGATGTTCACCGAGCTGCAGCAGATGCGACAGCAGCTCCCCGACATGGAGTTCGGCCGCAGGATGGCAGTGGAGAGGGAACTGGAGAAGGTGGACGGCATTCGGCTGACAAACATCATCTTCGACGAGACGGGACACTTTGTCCTCTACGGGACCATGCTGGGAATTAAGGTCATCAATGTGGAAACAAACAGGTACCCTGAGAATGGATGCCCTCTCATCTCTTACAAGCGAGCATATGCAGTAGTTTTTGAATCTGGTAACTGGGATGTTTTTAATTCGAGTCCAGCCACTTCAACAAATTAAACTGTATTACTTATGAATTTGCAGACTTCAAACCTTAGTCATTGCCGATTGATAACCCTATGCCTCTCACACATGGAAAAGGCTAAAAATAAAGTTACAAGCCAATGGTGAAGTTTGAAAATGATAGTAGGTTTATATTTAAAAAAATACATCTACTGGAATTTGAGCGCAAAATCAAGAATTCTAAACTGAGAGGCTCTCTGTTTTCTCATTTTAAAATGGATAACTTTTTTTTTTGTTTAAAAATTGTTTGTGGGAAAGGCTGAGGCACAAACTCAGTGGTATATTGCACAGAAGGAATTCATAGGCGCTTTGGTACCACAGTCTCCCTTTGTCCAGTGGACATTCCCTTTATAATCCTAAAAGCACTGACCATCACTCTCGAGCACTTCGGAATATTTTTCTGAATCAGTCTATCATGCAGACTATGTGCACACATACACAAACATTCACCTCCTCCACCCCCCCACCGCCCAGAAGAAGGTGAGGCATAGGCTCTTACTGAGTGCTTAGGGAGGCCATCTTGTGGGCATCTGTAATCACTCAAGACTGACTGAGGCACTGTAGGCCTACATGAGGGGGAGGATAGCACTCTTGTGTTGAGGTGTGACTCTCGTCCCCTCTCTCAGATGTGTCCGAATCCTGGGAAAGCAGGAGAACATCCGTGTCGTGCAGCTAAGCTTGTTCCAGGGCATCGCCAAAGCCTCCCAAGCTGCCCCCACCATTGAGATGAAGGCCTCGGACAACCCGGCCCTGCAGAGCACTGAGGTGGACCCCGTCATCTTCTGCACCGCCTTCAAGAAGAACCGTTTCTACATGGTGAGAGCGGCTGGGGAAGTTGTATCGATATAGTGATAAAAGATCTCTCCTAGATATTGGATATTGCAATATCGCAATATGACGGAAGTTTTCAGGTTTTAAGGGGTGCATTACAGTGAAGGGTTGCAGTTGTCTGCACTCATTAGAAAGTTCTAGCAGTTGCCTGTACCTGCTTGGTCATAATGGCCACATTACAAATGACTTGTTTATCAAAAAATGGTATTTTGGTGGATTTTGTGAAAGCACTAATATTTATGCCTTCAGTATCGCCACACTATTGCCAGCGAGGTATTCGGTAAAAATATTGTGATATTTTGATTATGTCCATATTTTTTGTCCAGCTCCAAAGTGAGATGCACTCGCATCTAAAATTTTATGAGCAAAATGCACAGTGCACTGCATTTTGTTTAGAAACATCACGTGGACTTTCGCAACCATTGAATAATTGCCGTGTTTTATGGTCGGCTTGCGTCGATATTATGTGTTGAAGCTGATGCTGTGTTTGTGTGACATCACATGGGGGAGAGAAACCAGAATGCTAAGCGCGATTTCCCTGCCTGTAAACTGCAGTTCACCAAGAGGGAACCGGAAGACACAAAGAGCGCCGACTCGGACAGGGACATCTTCAACGAGAAGCCGTCAAAGGAGGAAGTGATGGCCGCCACGCAGGCCGAGGGCCCGAAGAGGGTTTCGGACAGCGCAATCATCCACACCACTATGGGAGACATCCACATCAAGCTCTTCCCCGTCGAGTACGTTGCCCTGCAGAAAACTCACACTAGTTGACACTAAACGCCATTAAGACCAGTATGTAAAACAAGTAGAGCTCTTCACCTTCCCCTGCCATAGTTTCCTACACCCTGAAAGTTGATCTTCAGCCTCCACACACTACTGACCTGATGTGACCTTAACCTTTGACCTAATGACCTCCAAAACCTAATGAGCTGAGCTACCCTACGTGGGGAGTTACCATTTCTGATTTGGTGAGAGTCCCTCCACTCCTTCCATAGGTACAGCCTGAACGAGATACTTGTGACTGACGCATGCAGGGACAGCCAACTGGAGGGGACAGTACTCCTCTCTCCCGCTTTGCGTGGCGAAGGCACAATGAGCATAATTTGCATTTTAAGTGTGTATTTGTGTTGTCCGTAATGATGTTCTTAAATCCATTAGTTTCTTTCTAGTGTGTGGCACTTATTAAAGTCTCTAATTTTTATTTCCCTTTAGATGCCCAAAAACTGTGGAGAACTTCTGTGTCCACAGCAGAAATGGCTACTACAACGGCCACATATTCCACCGTGTCATCAAGGTATGGTGCTCAGCATCAGACTGTAGCTGTGTGCAGTGTAGTGCAGTACTTTAAATGCAGTGTATGGAGACCCCTGCTGGCCGGGCTAAGGCAGGGCTTCCCAACCTTTCCTTGAGACACACCAGGCAGATCCAGGTATGGCTTGTATTCAGTATCAAGCACTCCTGACGTAACCAGTCATACACGCGATCAGGAGTGTTTAAGGCAGACACAGCCATCACCTGGATCTGACTTGTGTGGCCTGAGCAGAGAGCTGGGAACCACCGGTCTAAAGATAACTGCGCCCCTCCCTCGACCCAGGGCTTCATGATCCAGACGGGGGATCCCACTGGGACGGGAATGGGTGGGGAGAGCATCTGGGGCGGAGAGTTCGAGGACGAATTCCACGCTACGCTGAGGCACGACCGCCCCTACACGCTCAGCATGGCCAACGGGGGCCCGGGAACGAATGGCTCCCAGTTCTTCATCACTGTCGTCCCAACTGTAAGAACGACCTTTTATAATTCATGCATGTGAGAGATGTGTACCTCCTTAAAATTTGGAATGCTCACAAACTGGTTGGTGCAAACATTTGCTCAAATGACTGAGTTATTCAGTTCACCAAGTGAATGAGAAAAGAAAATTTGACCACCCACAACCACAGGTGTTTCCGTTGTACTGGGATAAAATTCCTCCTGAGCAATAGTTGATCTTTACCAATCCTGATGGTTGGCGTGACCTTACTACCACTAAAAATCCCTCCAAACATGAGAACAATCCATTTTAATTTGAGACCTGTAGGGCAATTGAGAATCATATGGGTGTGGAATGAAGTCTGATCCATATTATCACCCGATACCTTTGCACCGGGTTACAATAGCTGAATTTGATCTGGCCGAAGTGTAAGATGGGCCAGGGCTGGAGGTGTGTAGACGAGCGCTGGACTGAACTGCATTCAAATGAAATTGTTGCTTAATATCGTGCCGATGTTCCATCAAACTGTACCCCTGTTTATCTGCAGCCGTGGCTGGATAACAAGCACACCGTGTTTGGGAGGAGCACGAAGGGAATGGAAGTCGTCCAGAGGATCTCCAACATGAAAGTTAATCCAAAGACTGACAAGCCCTATGAAGACATCAGTATCATAAACATCACCATCAAGTGAACAGAAAAGGCCATTGTGGTTGAATTTTTTTTAAGCAACCTGAAATGTACAGACTGGAAATATTGAGTAAAGACGAATGCCTCAACATCTGTTATCTTGACTTTTTAACTACAGCAAAAAATATTTCCTAATGCCTGACTGTACTTTCCTTTAGAGGAACGTCAACAAAGGAGCTTTGAGTGATGTAATGATTTTCATGTTCGTCAGTTTTAATAGCATAATGGTAAGTATTACTGTGGTAGGAAAAAGAAAAATCAAGTCCACAAGTTACAAAAGCTTTTAGATGAGCGCTGTGCTTTGAGGAATTTTACAGCAGTTATGCAGCTAATGGAATATTATTCACAAATTTACATGGAGTCGTGTCCCGTTCAAGAACAGGAGCAAAATTCAAAATTTTTACATGCTCTTTTAAATGGGTACAAGCGTGGAAGCAAACATTACATAGCAATGATGTTGAATAATGAGAGCAATATATGTCAGACCAACACTGAAGCTCTTAGAAAAGGCAAAAATGACAGTCTCTGGTACAATTCACTCAGACCAGTATAGCTTTGTAGGAAACACAAATTAGACAAATATCCATTCTCTAAAAACTACAAATTCAGAGTAGGGCTGGGACTAATGTGTCAAGACATTGGCTTTTTTGAGTTAATTCGTATTAATTTGTGTTGACCAGTTCTCTTTAAACCCTGAACTGTTGGTGCTAAGGGCCAAAATTTAGAGGCCCAATTGTTGCCTTTTTGTTTTGCTAGCAGATAATATTGCATGTTGGTGTCCTAGCTATGAACTCATGCAGACTGCAGAGGAATCGCGGCTAGAACCAAATTGCTATTTTAAAGAAAACAGGTTTTGGTAAGTGGGCAGACTCCACTTTCAGCATTTGTGCCTTTTTAACTGCACATATAAATAATATATCAGAAACTAGTTTAATAGTAGTCTAGTCTGTATATTGCACATTAGGATGGATGCTAAGCCTGCGTGGATGATTAAAACCATGCAGCAGTCTGATACTAGCCATAGGGGTCCTCAAATAATCAATGTATTGATGCACCATGAGCAGTTGGTCAAAAACATGGCCCAAGTCCCAGCCTCAAGGGAAAAATATGTAACAAGTGTGGCTGCATAGTTTTTGAGGGCAAGTAGTGCTGGAAACAGCCATTCGTACAGCAGTTGATCGTAGTATTTCAAATGATGTTGTCAAACCATCAGTCGCCTGATCAGTGGCATCACCGTCGCTCGTTTATTCGAGTTTGACCCAAATTCTGAGGAGACACACCACCAAACTTCAGGCCAGCACATCCATTGCAAACAGAGCTTAACACACTCCTCAAAACAGGAGGTGGGAGGGCACAGCGAGAAACATAAATCCATAACTTTATCATCACAGCAACACATTTCTTCCACCAACTCTGGTCAAGTGTTTTTTTTTTTTTACTTTACTATATACAAAAGTACTAAAACACAAATAATGTCAGTAAACTACATTTTTGTACTATCCTAGAGCAATGCCAATCTGTTGGCAGGATCTCTGTTAGACCATTTTAAGACTTCAAATTGGGGCAGAACTGGAAAGCTCGACTTTGTTCGCAAAACTACAAACACATCATTCCCCCCAAACGATATTGCACATTAAATATTTGTCAAATTGTATTACCCCACATTTTAGGAACGCAGCCAAAACCCCAGAACTCTTTAAGCTGGTAAACCAGCACAGCCGATGGCAGTTAAGGCCAGCAGGCACTTCTTCCAAACTTGACATGAGGGAGATTTTCTCAGCCTTCAGGGCCTCAGTAGAGTAGAGAATACAGAATACTGGTGCTGCCCAAGGATGAGCTAACATCTAGACCAGTGTTTCCCAAACCTCTCCTGGCGTACCCCTTGTCCTGCATGCTTTAATTCCCTTTTCCTCAAATCACACCCTACGAGGTCCGAGAGCTGCTGGTTTTCCAACCTCTCTTTACCTGGGAGTTAGGTGTTAACACAGTCTGGCCAATCAGTGGCACTAACTTCATTTACTTGCCTGGGATAACACGAAACCTGGGTTGGTTTGGATTTGAGGCCCAGATTTGAGGATCCCTGCTTTAGATCTCTCCCTGCTCCAGCCAAGGTGATTCAAATGATTTGCTTATTATCAAGCAGCTTCCGGGGTTAATTATGACCTGATCATTTGAATCTCCTGTGCTGGAGCAGGGAGAGATCTAAAGCATGCAGGACAAGGGGTACGCCAGGAGAGGTTTGGGAAACGCTGATCTAGGCCAGTATTTCCCAAACCTCTCCTGGAGGCCCCCCTGTCCTGTATGTTTAAGATCTCTCCCTGCTCCAGCACAGGTGATTCAAATGACCAGCTCGTTAATCACCTCCTAAAGCTGATCGATGACAACCTGAGCATTTGAATCACCTGTGCTGGAGCAGGGAGAAATCTAAAACATGCAGGACAGGTGGGCCGCCAGGAGAGATTGGGGAAGCACTGATCTAGGCCACATATCACAAAATAGTGTATGCAAACTAACAGAATGCGCTGTTTGCATCTGTTAAAAGGGAATTTGTATAAAGCATTCCATCTGGGTTGGGGTACTCTTGCGACACTTGCTTTGTGCAGCTCACTGAAGCCAAGAGCGAACGAATCCCCATTTTGCAATCCCAAGGGGCCGAATAGGACACATTTGGGCATCGGGTCACATGACCTCTAAAGATAATTTCCCAGTATGAATAATATTAACATTGGTAAAGCACAACTTGTAACTGCAAATGTAACAAAGAAAACCATGCTGGACACCTGCTGTCCTGCATTACATTGTACACACATATACACGACACTAAGGTTATAAATACAGAAACAACCTAAATTGTTAAATTATGCTCTAAAGTTAACTTTCCAGCACAACGTGCAGCGCTATGTGGTGGAAATTGTTTCGTAGGCGCGTTAGCAAGTCTTCAACTACCACTGAGCAGTGTTTTTAAATGGAGGGCTCATTCCAACACCAAACTTGGTGCTGTTGACTGCTACCGCTACTCGAGTCCTATGAAGTATCAACCTACGATGGGCTTCTAGCTGCTGTTGCTGCTGTGTGCTAGGAAATGTTATTCACATCACGGACGGGGGGGGGGGTGACTGGGCAGGGGTCAAGGGTCACGGGGACAGGGCGAGAGCAGAATCCAGTGCAGATAAAGTCAGTGGGCGGAGCCTCAGGCCACGTCCAGCACGCCTGCTGCCACCAGCTGCCGCGACAGCCAATCCAGGCCCTCGTGCAGGCCCATCCCACTGCGGGCATCACAGCCCTGAATGTGCCAGCTCCGCCCACAGCACAGCTTATGAAGGCTCAGCAACTCTGTCATCTCCTCCACCGACACCGCACCGGGGACATCCTACACACACACGCACATGCACACACAAGCACCAAACAAGCCTTTAGAAAAACATTTACTCTTCAGTACGAGGAAAAAAAGCTCTCACAGTCTCACAGTCAGCACCATAATTCATTGGACAGACACTTTTTTTGTTATTTTGGTTTTCTTGGCTGAGTCAATCAAAAGATCTGAATCTAAATGAACATGCCTTTTGACATGCTGAATTGGGCTGAATATGTGAAATAGTCAAGCTCTGTTTTGCCTGAATGGGCAAAAAGCCCCCGAAACAAATCAGAACTAAAGATAGCAGCAGTACAGGCCAGGCAGAACATCGGCAGGGAAAATACCCAGCATCTGGTGATATCTATGCATCACAAACTTAAAGCTGTCACAGCATGTGAAGAATATGCGCCCAACACCATGTTAACCCTTAAATGCCCAACTATAGCAAAAGTTGAAAGAAAAATCTATGTATTAAATCTATGTATTCTGTTAATATGTCCTGGGGAGGGGCTAACAACAACCCAATAGCAATTTTTAATTTTTGGTGACCTTTGACCTCATTTTAGTTTTGTGACATGTCACTCGAAGTTTCTAGGATATAAAGAGAACTTTTGTCCATCATTGTTTTGGTAGTTGACATATAGCTGAAGTATTAGGCATAGCTTATTTTTCATTAGCTTACCCGTTTGTCTACTTTATCCAGTGATGAATGGGTGCTGATCTATCATGTGGATTCCACCATGGGGGCGGCCATATTGGAAAGGTTAGCTGGTGCAGCCAGTGCAGTGTCAGTTCCACTTTTATGCATCAGATGGCAGCACTGATGGTCTAAATATGTCACTATGGGCATTAGGTTGCAAAATTTATGTGGGGTCAGTGGTTTTGACAACCCCCAAAAACGTGTGACAAATTTGTCACAGGGCATTTAAGGGTTAAACTGTCCGATATTCCGTGAAGCATTCGAAAAGGGGGGGAACCATGTGCAATAGATGTGGTCATTTCAAAATGGTTCATCCAACAGAAATAGAAACACCCTCAAATTAAAATGGACAGTCTGCAGTCCAAACTCATTGTCATTGCATCCTTTCCAACTCAGTGCTGAAGTACAGAACCAAAATTAAAACGAGTCACAATCCAATGAATTATGGCACTCACTGCAAATGCAAGACATACAATATACAATACTTCATACATTGGGAGAGCATTTTCGTAACATACACGACGTGGACACATAGGGGAGACTGGGATCCGATGAGCCATTGGGACCAATGAGCCATATCACCATTTAGCCTATTTTAAGCAGCTCTGACATCTGTTGATTACTGATGCAATATGGCTCATTGGTCCCCATGGCTCATTGGACACCAGCCTCTGCCACCCTTCTAGAAATTTCCCCAAAGTTATTTTAATGTATGAAAATTGTTTTACACTCAATCGATTGCTGCTGAGGATGGAAACAGTCCTTCACAAATATAATGTGAGACCCAGTACTCTCTCGTTTTTACCTGTTTGTTCGCAAAAATGAGCAGGAGAGCATCCCTGAGTTCCTTCTCTGTCAGCAGTTTGGCCAGCTCACTGTGAGACTCCATCAACCTGTCTCTGTGACAGCTGTCAATCACAAACACCACCGCTATGGAAAGACAAGAGGGACATTCACATTATAAGCAAAATATTCCCATTTTCCACATGCTTTGTCAAACAAGTATGAAAAAATTGGATTCTATGCCTTAGGGGTAAACCTTAAGGTATAAAATAATAATTGTCATAATACTGAGGCAGAACAAAGCACTTCATTTCCAAACCTGAAACACACACAATGACATTTCCTCTGTTTTCTTATAAAAGCTGCAGAGCACTGAGCTCATTTAGTCTCATATTTAAAACATATGGTGAGGTACTGCACTAAATAGCACAGCCAGAAGGTAAATCCGCAAAGCTCGAATTGGATGGAATGTCCTCTTAACCTAATTTTTCCAACTCTGCACCATAATCTCACCAACTGACAACATACACTTCGCTGTTGGGAATGCGAACAGCGAGTCACGAAGCAGGAAAACAATAAAACGGCAGATACCTTGCGTGTTCAGATAGTAGTGCTTCCACAGTGGGCGGAGCTTGTGTTTACCACCCACATCCCAGATGGTGAATTTCAGATTCTTGTACTCCACTGTCTCCACATTGAAACCTGCACAGCGAACACATTTAGTGAATCCCAGCATGTGCCCTTTCGGACGCCATAAACTGCTGCGAATAAGTACAAAATTCCCACCATTATCCAGAATCTGTCGCACTGAACAGTTACACATCAAAATGACTTTTTCACAATGCTAATGCTGACATTTGATGATTTTTATAATATCCAAAATCTTTTTTTTCCCCCATTCAGTTTCCCTTAGTGGAATATTTGTTGACTCAAGATCTGAAACCATTCAGTGTGACAAATATCTAATGAGAGGTAATCAAATACTTTTTTGTCCAAACTTGACAGGCCAGAGGCCTATCCACATTTTTAGATTTTAGTACATATTGCTCCTCTTGCATAACATTGAGTAATAGGTCACAGACTCCATGATATATTATAACACCCATATTTTCCCCATCGTGCATGTGAGCTCCTGTGATATAGCTTTAGAGAACTGTGATTTCTGAGCCCTTTGCCGTGTATGTTCATCTGCAGTGGGAATAGGGCAACATAACAGCGACACTCGCTTATACAGGGACACCACAGCAGGAGGTGAGGTTACCTATTGTGGGGATTGGCTGCATGAACTCATCCTGTTTTAGCTTAAACAAAATGGTGGTCTTCCCAGCACCATCCAGGCCCAGAGTCACCACGCGGATCTCCATCTTGGGACCAATGTGGACTCTGTTATCCTGAAACATAGATACAAATACAGGAATCTCATCCATTTTTCTTTATTACCATGTCGGAATTCCTCCCCCCCACCCCCCATTCTCTCAACACAGTTGCAGCAATCTGCTTCCACCAAATGAGACAAAGACCGCTCTAACCCAGTATCGACTAAAGAGCCCAACTGTGGGGTTCCAAGTGGCTGACACTTATTTAGCCTGGTAAAAACTACTGATGCCAAAGCTCCTCTGAACGGGCAGCTATACCCGACACCACAGACTGATAACCAAGCAGAGGGGAGAGGAAACATACGCGGCAACAGTGGATTTGTGCAATTTGATTGGTTGACGATTCTGTGGCCCTTGCTTCTTTTTCCACACTGCAGGTACACCAATCAAGCTATGTCGCTCACTAAGGTTTTCAAGGTATTGTTTTATCAGAGTATTCAAATGCTAATGTGAACTGATAACTCAAAGGAAGTGAGGTGTAGAGTACTGAGAATATTGACAAAACATTCCAAATGATCTACCTTCTTAAAGCAGACAACCTACTCATAAGAATCCATAAATGGCAGCACCTAAATTAGCAGATGTTTCACTGCTTAATTTAAAAAAAAAAAAAAAAAAAAAAAAACAGAGATTTATTATTTTCCATCCTACAGTTACTAGCTTCCGCGGCTTTTACTGACGACCGGATAACACATTCTTTGAGCAGAGTAGGCGCAATGCCCTTTCCCTCCAGCAGAGGCACTGTGAGCCAACCTTGGTGAATGTGACGGGGATGCCGGCATCTAGCTGAACGTGGTCGGCCAGCTCGGTGAACTGCTGCTGCTGCTTCTGCAGGGTCTCCAGCAGCCGTGTAATCTCCTGCTTCGCCAGTACAACCCTGCAGTCGTCCTGCGGGGCGAGCCAGAGCCATTATCGGCCTACACTTTTCAGCTATGAGTTCATTTAACAAAGAATAACGAAACTCAATAACAAAAACCAACAGCAGTAATGAATATCTGAATTAACACGGTCAGAATTTTGGTAAATGCACCAGAATTATCCAGGGAGGCGAATTGTTATCATTTCAGGCTGCGGAAATAATTTGGTCCTTAGGTGACATGTTTTGGACTGCAGGAGGAAACTGTGGTTCAAACAGGAAAGGCAGTTCCAAGTGGTTACACACACATCCAAGTATTACAACGGGTGCAGGACAAATATTTACGTGAAAACTGAAAATGAAATGTCTGCACACTGTTGAATCAGCTCACAAAAATTTATTGTACAACAGTTTTGGCCGATGTGGCCTTCGTCAGGTGCAAACAGGAAATGCTCGAGGGGACACATAGGAAAACATCCAAATTCCTCACACAAGGTTAAGGTCAGTCGAGACTCAAACCCTGAACTGCTTTCAATCAAACTCTGCAACATCATGCCGCAATATTCTTGCAACACTCTGCAACAGCATATTGCCTAAGCTCAACATTTTTCCTCCTTTTTGGGTTTTTTTTTTTTTTTTTAAATACACAGCAATATATGCTGTTAAACTGTGACCTGTCTATCAATAAGCAACAGGAAATAAGTCTCACAAGCCAATCTGGCACTACATCTGCGGTAATAGTTTTACCCCGCGATCGACCACGGGTGGGTAATTTCACTCCATAAAATCTTCAGCTCAGCAGTTCTGTTAGATGACCATTGATTAATAATAAGTAAATTTCTAATGCTTGGAAGACAGCTCTAGCCCAATTAAGACTAAACAGCTGAGCAGCTGGATTCCGCACGGCTGACATTCATACGCTCCTGCAAAAACTGCCAACACTGTGGCTCTTCAGAACAAGTAGCTACATCTCCTGCCACAGACCGTTAGTAACATACGTGGCAATAATGGTTTCGATCAGTTTGATTACCGGACAACATTTACATTATAAATGCAAACTCATCAGCAGTGAAGGGTCATTAGATTTTGCCAAAGTCTTCTAAGGTTCAAGTGTAGTTTTGTCTGCTTAAATTCCTCCTTCACCTCAACAAACCAACAAGAAATACTGAGACAATGGAAACTGTCCTTTAAGAATTGACACAAAGCCAGATATTTCCTGTTTTTGAGCAGAGGTGAGGATGGACTCTGCACTTATAATGTATCGTCACAAAGAATAGTTACAAAAAAAGCACTTTATACCAATTAGAACAAGAGCCATCAAAAGCCATCTGGCCCTGACAAAAATCTGAAATTTGAAAAATTCCAAATTTGCAAAAGGATATTCAAGCAACTGGGTGATTGGTCTTTCACACACCCCCAATAATCGTGTAGCTTCATGAGTATACATGGTAGCTCAGAGAGTAGAAAGGATGGTGAAATGAGATTGCTGATGGTGGCCATCTTGTTTGCAAAAAAACCTTATACTTGGATATCGATGGGATCCTTGACCAACACGGAGAATGCAAAATTTTAAGATGATTGGTTAAGTTTGGAGTCATGACCATTTATTTGCTATAGCACCACCTAGACAGATTGACACCAAATTTGGTAGACTTGAGTCTAAAGGCCTTTAGATGAGGAATCTCAAGTTTGGTGAAGACTAAACTTTGCGTTCAGCAGTTAATGCTCATTTTAGCATCAGAGACCACACCCACAAATTGCCTTATTGCCGCCAAATCTTTTGAATTCACAATTTTGCGCATGCGACATTAAAAGATCTTGGTCTGAACATGCGGAGCATCAAATTCCATGCAAACAGGCTGCACCAAGTAGGAGGAGACAGTTAACCCTTAGGAGCACGATTCATTTTCTCTTCGTCCATGAAGGGTGGTGGGTGGGTTTGCTTAATTTAGTGACCACTGTATAACAAGGGGTTAATGTTTTACCAAAAAAAAAAAAAAAAGGAAATGGCAGAAAAAGTACACATGACTTCTATGGATAGATGTGTGTGGATCCAAAGAATCCAGCAGAAAAAAAATGTTTCTGAGACCTAGGGTTCAAAGGTTATAGGCCTAAATGTAAAGCTCATTATAGCCCCACCTTGTGGACAATCAATACAGTGGTTCCAAAATGGCAGAAGGCCCAAAAGGGGAATAATATCGTGGCTCAGTCAGGTCCGTCTGTATCGGAAGGCGCTTGGCTGGTGAAATCAACTCCTATAGTTTTCAAAGGACATCCCTAAAACTTCGCACATATGCTGCAGATAGACTGATGATATGCATATCAGAGGCGCAACTCCGGCAGGGGACGCTGTGCTTTCAGAGCGCTTACTTTATTAATGCAGCAAAGAAGCAAAATTCGATCACTATGAATGTAATTATTTTCAGTCTGGTTTAATTCAATAACTTCAATTATGTATTTACGTCATTCACAAGACCAGATAAATAACTTTGCACTTTTCTTATGGAATTGTTGCCATAATATGACTAATTTTTGCCAACACTTCACTCAAGAGAGGTTCCAGTTCTGGCTTTCTCTTCAAGCCTTCGCTCTTTGCAAGACAACATCAGCTTGCTGTCAACTGAAAGTTTCTGTGGAGCTCAGGGCTTCAGAGGACTCCCAGTAGACAGTGTATGAGACTGATGCAAATAGCACTTGATGACAAAGATGCATGCCGGCCATTTTGGCTCTACCTGTTGCAGTGTCTTCTCACAGTGCAGGCAGGCAGTGGAGACCTGGGACAGCAGGATGGTCATGTCTTCCTGCTGCTGCCTGAGCCATATAAGCCTCTCCCTGACATGGGCGTCCACCACACTCAGAGCCATCTCCTCCTGGCGACACAGCGTCTCGTGGAGGTCGGCGAAGTAGGCCCGAACACAGGACCGGGCGCTCTCCGCTGTGCCGGGGACCTGAGGAATCAGCCAACAGTATGGGTATAGTTAATCAAGGCTATCACTCTTATCAAACAAACAAAGAGGCACTCACGCACACCTACATACAACTACACACACACATGCAAAGGCACCACCAGAGCCAAGAGCATTAGGAAATTGTGCTCTGGATTTGTGGTCTGAGAACAAACCACAAAAATCCACTAAAACCCCTCATTACAATAGCCGCACCACCAGAGCCAACAGCATATGACAAAGTGATCCACTTTTTAAGCCTTCACGATTTCTAACGTCCAAAATGAAAGCCAGAAATTTTCTCCAATAGCCTTGGTCACGAGCTTGCATTGGGTAACAGACCAATGAAATATCCCTATTATCAGCTCTGCTGCCCCTTCTGAATAGAGAGAGTACAGCATGTGCCATCTCTCTAAAATAAGAGCGAGGGACTGAGTTTTCTGCCATGTAATTTGCACATAAATGGCAGAAAAATGAAAACCAAATGCAGACCTTATCTGAAGTGCACCAGCCAACCAGCTAAGCTGAGGGGATGACTCATAACAAGCTCAAAAGCCAAACCGATACAACAAATCATTAAGCGCATGAGTCACTGTGCAGCTTTTTGTCGCGGTAATGAAATTCTCAGCCATGAAAGGAATATTCCCTTGCAATAATCATAGATTTGGACAGATCTAGCTTTAGCAGCTCTAAGTGCCATTCAAGTTCTAAACACTTCATAATAAAAAAAAGAGGAATCCCTTAAAAGATTAGTCCAAGACGTGAGGAAATGGTTTTGCCAGTCCTTGTGAAAGGAAGAGTTAATTAATATTCAGAGGTGCCCAGGGGTGAGCGTGCTCGTACATGTTCAGTGTGGGCCATTCCGATGCCGTCCTCCACAATCTGCTCGCCACCCTCGATCTGCTGCACGATTCCCACCAGCTTCCTGGAGTACTCGGACACTTCTTCTGTGAACGTGCGGATGCAGTGTGCCATGTCCAGGATGGACGCCCTGATTTGGTTGGCCTCTGCCTCCAGCACAGCATGCTGGGAAAGAATTGGTTAGAACAGGCTCTAGATGACAGCACAGAAAATTATACGCAGACACACCATAAACAGAGATCCTCAACCTGATTGGTCACCATGCTCTCTGGCTACCTGACCAGGCCAATGAAAACACAAGTGCGCACTGTGGGCAAACATGCATCTTATCTGGGGGGGGTATCTTGAACTAGGATTGCAGAGGTAGCCAAATAAAAATCATACAGTAAATCCTCAAACCTTTCCATTAACCCTCTGTTAACCAAGTACCTTTCCAACTGTGTAAAAATCATTTCCCTACGCAAATATGTTGATTATGGGCAAATATTTGGAAAAATAGTTCAAAAAAAAAATTCGACCCTTTGGCCCACCTTTCCAAAATGTAGCAGATCTGCTACATTGGGGAATAATGCGAATGGAAAAATTAAAGTGACGGACCATTCAAGTTATTCTCAAATGTTTATTTGGCAATAAGAAACAAAACCAGCAGGGTGTCCAGGCTGTTAACCCTTTCACTTTATGTAGCAGATATGCTACGTTGGTTAATAGAGGGTTAACTGGAACAGAACAGAGAAGTACAATCAGTCGTTTTCAGTTTTACTTGGTGTATCAATCTCAGTAATTCTGCTTTGTGTTACACACACCTCAGGATATGCCATCTGTGTTTTTTCTCACCTCTGCTTGAGGATTTTTCTCCCTATTTTGAGTTTTTTGCCTCATTTGTTATTTTGGGGATTAGGCTGGGCACTGCCCTTTTTGATCTGTAAAGCATCTTTGTGGCAGTCTGTCTGTGAAAACCGCGACACAATTTGAACTGAACTGAACTGAATTATGTGCAGTCCTCAGAACAAGGGGTTGGGGGGGGTGGGCTGTGAAGAGGTTATGATGATGCCTTGCTGAGTGTGGTGACTGGGCGGAAGTACCACAGGTGGCATCAGCGGTACCTTGTGTCCCTGGTGCTTGCCGTACTCCTTGCACACGCAGCACATGAGCGGGCCGGGCTGACACGCGTCCTCCAGACAGACGAACTCGATGGCGTGCACCTGGTGCTGGGGGCACAGGGTCTTCTCATGGGGCTTGTCGGCGAGGGGCACGCGGCGGTGTTTGGCCAGCGTGCGGGTAGAGTGGGTGAGCTGGGAGCACTCGGAGCACAGGTGGGTGGCGCACACTGTACAGTACATGGAGGCCGTGTGGCTCTCGTCCTCGTCACAGCGGATGATGCACTGCAGAGATGAACAGCAGTCACGAGCATGAGACAATGTCGTGAGAAATGTGATCCTCTACATAAATACTTTCCCCCCTTTTCAACACTACTTCAATCTGTTGTTAGATTACCGTTTGTGCTTAAAGAACATTTTCCTACGGTAGATGTGCTTCATTTTTGACACATTTCAACTGAGGGTAACAATCAGATACATTTTTTGTTTTCTTTGCAGCATGAGTAGTTGGAAGTCTTATGTACCATTAATTTAATACAGCCAGCAGTTTTCAGTTTAAGTCATCATTTGCTGAGACAGCAGCAGTCATCTGAAACTATACTTGAATTTTTAAATTGAAACATCATAGTGAAAGTGGCCTACAGTTCCATGACTTTTTAAGGCTTTGAGGTCTTGGGATGGGCTGGGTGGCTCAGGAATTATAAAGAACATCAGACATTTTAAGTGTTTTATCAGCCAAATTACCATTTATAATGTAACACAACATGCCTGGCTGCTTGCCCATGTGGTTGCAAGAATGGAGGTTCTGACCAGCCAAAATGAAAATTTTACCAGCTTTTGTTAGGTAAAGGGGGTCAATTTCATAACCTAAAGGTCTGGTGACAATTGGCTTCCACATTGCATCAGGATACATCACTGAAATATTAACCCAAACAAGGGAGGAAAAGGCAGGACCTGAGGGGTGAACTAAGAAGTAATATTAGTGGGGTGGGGAGGTATGTAGAGCCTACACCCAAGGTTTTCAATGTCATAAAGGTGGTTCTCTTTTAACCTGCCAAGGGAATTTTGGTATCTCTGTTTGCGAGTTTAGGGTTTGTCAAGCCAGCTCATGCAAACAAAGACCAGCTAATGTTGAGCTAGCTTCGAAGTTCACCCCCCGGTTATTTTTTTATCTCTCATACGCGGATCTAAACCATCTAAACACAGATCCAGATCACTGTGAGGCGCGTTTCCCATACCTCTCCTGCCCCACCGAGGGCGTCCTCCATCATGCCTGACTGATTCGAGGCCCCGTGCTGCAGCCTCTCCAGCAGTTCCAGCAACGCAAAGTTCTTCTTAAGCCCCCACACACCAGAGTCTCCTGAGAGCAGGGGGAGAGAGCAGTACAGACTGATCAGATGAGGGGATCCACTCAGCAGCAACTGAATGGAAGAAATAACACGGACTGCGAAGGAGACTGGCCATTTTGCATGAAAAAGCAAAAATTCTGTGAATTTCAGCAATTAATCCTTAGAGTGCTGAATGTAGCCATCGTTGATCATTTCAGCAATTAACCCTCAGAGTGCTGAATGCAGCCATCATTGATCAATGATGTAAGATATCAAAATCAAAGCTGTTGTAAACCTATCATGTGGCGACTTGTTTAACAAAACTCCTGGGAGCTCCGTTAAACAAGTCGCCACACGATAGGTTTTCAAAAGCACAAGATAATTCAATTTACATTACTGAAAAATTCATTTCAGCACTCTAAGGGTTAAAATAAGAGTGAAAGTGAAGTGTGGGGCTGAAGGATGCCCAGGGCTGTTTAATGAAAGCCCTGCTGGTCGTTAACCTCGCCGTTATTACTTAAGAACAAATTACTGGAGCTTTAAATCAAACTTTCAAGAGGCTTTAAACTAGTCTATAGACAAAGCAAAGGTTGCCTTCATCAGCCTGCATACACAAGGCAACATTCAATTCACTGTCGCAGTGAACTAAAGTAACCTCAAAAAAAAAAAAAAAAAAAAAAAAAAAAAACAATTTCCGCCTTTTCATCCTCAATGCTTTGGAACTTGCTTTAATTAACATAACAATGCAGTTCTATTGCATTTGATCAATTAAATATGGTTGAGAAACTCCCTTGAAAATAAAAGCACGACTATCCATCTGCTCAACATGACACCAAATATTCAATAAAGAAGCCTAAATTCATTTGAAAACTCAATTAGACTAGTTTTTTTCAACTGCTGAGCAAGCCAAACAGTGTATGAAAAAAGACATCTCAATTTTTACTGTCTGTCAGAAGTAAATACTGACTGAATCCTAGCAATGTCTTTACAAGTTAATTTACAGAATTGCTATCATGTTACTGGCCATGACCAAAGCAAATCTAAAAAAAAAATTCCACAGAATAATAAGAGTGATGCATAACATAAGTGTGCACACAAACAGCCAATGTATCCGCATCAGGCAACAACACACAAACCGACTCATCCTGCAGTGAATGACCCCAGCCAAGCCACACGCCATGATATGTCACTTTAGCTATGAAGCATATATTAATACACAAGGCTACCAAAAGAAAAGTACCACAAGTGCAGAAATTCTGTCGTCTAACAAGTTTATTAAATCAACAGCAGCTGCTCAGCCATTAAAAGCAATGTTAAAGAAAAATCATCTGCAGCAAACTCATTGAAATGATTAATTACAAATTACAGCCAGACAAGCATTTTCTGAAGTGACCAAAATCCAAAACAAAATTGTTTATTCATCAGTCAACTTAAAATTGAACTACATCATTTAAGCTCAGGATGCATTTCGCCACAGATTTGTGAAATGAATGTACCTCTGAAGACTTTGAGAGAATGTTAGAATAGTAATGATATTTATTGCAATATCAGAACCAAGTTTAACTTCTCAGATATACCAATTCCAATTCCACACAGCCACCGACTGCCAACTCATTCAAACAATTTGCGACACTCTGCAGTATCTTCATAGGTATGAACTAGTATTGCCATCACCACCATCTGTTTAACCAATCCAAATATCCCAAAATGGAAACACTCAAACTAAAAGAGTGAATTGACAGACATAGAATTGTACTCAAATTATGTGGGAATTTGGAATATTAGGCTGGTAGAACATTAGCTCTTCAGAGGGCCACCTTGAGTCAGAAAGCTATCCACCCCCGCTTAGTACCAAACCAAACTGTTCATTTTCAGAGAAACCTAGCTGTGTGTATCACTATTCAAAAAAAAAATTTCTTTGGTACATTGCTGGGGAAAGCCAGTACTTGCATCCAGCCTACAGCGCCCCCTGAGGGCAAAATTTTCCGACTTTTGATGTTAAATATCGTCTACACTGAAAATATTACCGTCGAGATTTTACCAATGCTGTAATGCACCCCAAAGGGACTATTTATCCAGAGAATTTCAGATCTCCATCTTGCTGGGTAAACAACATAATGCCACCTAAACATAGGCATAATCTGCAATGAAATGGTCCGTTCAGAGTTTTCCTCCAACTTTGGCTCCGACTCGCTTGAAAGTGTAGATACTACCAAAGAAATGCTTGGTATTCATGAAAAGAGAGTTCCAAAAGCACAACAAAAGACATTTAGCACCACAGTACATATCTGGGTTACTGAGAAAATATACCGCAAACATGCACCAAAAATCAATTTTGATCATCTTTTCGGCCATCCATTGCACTAAAGGCATTATTCACTGAAAATGATAGTCTTGTTGTGAGTAAACACATAATAAACTATTCTAGATTGGTATACAGCTGAGATATTATTTTATTCCCATCCCCATTTTCAAGTTTTACTGTTATTTCTCAAATAATTCCAGCTCAATAACGTAGTTACCCAGCTTGGCGCTAATGTGGTGCTGATGTCTATCCAGACTTGAAGTGTCTCAGGTCATGATAAAAGTATAACATATTTGGTGCTGTGTACCCTTAAGTGGTGATAGTTGATGTAAAATGTGGCTAACAGCAAAACTGAGCCACTTTAGTCACTTCCAGGTGGCGCCACCAGCTGGCAAAGTGAGCTACGGACCTAAAAATTTGGCTGTTCCCGTGGGACACCCATGTGTGCCTATGTGCCAAGTTTCATACAATTCCAGGGGGGTCAACTCCTCAACTTCTTCAAAAAGTGCCATTTTCTCATGGAATGGCTCTTAAAATTTCTGCTTAACTTTACGTAACCTAGATTGTTCCGCATAATTTTTGTTGCCATTTTCCCAGGGCTAGAGGGTCTGATCAGTTTCCCCATTCTGGAAAGCGTTAGGGACTTGAGGTAAAATAGGACAGGAGCCATTTCTGTTAAAACAATAGCGCCCTGACTGAACCCAACAGATCAGCAAAACATTCAGCCAAAGAGATACTGTACAACCCTTCTCCAGGAGAAATAACCAGAGGAGGACAAAACAAAAGTGGCCTATAAATACACACCACGATAATAATGCAGCCATTGACAACAAAGGGAATCTTCGTACTGAGCACAAGTGGACTCATGCATTATGAAATAGCCTACATTTTATGTGGGCTGAAGTCACAATAACTCTTGGGTCCGCACAATGATTCTCCAACACAATATTCAAACAAAATATCTGCTTCAATACAAGGCACTGGAATGACCTATGAGCATTGGACATTTCCAAAATGCAGTTTCTGACACTCTCTCCCACACAAAGATGTTCGTTTTTGAAGGAATGGCAGATGACCACAAAAACCGAATTGAGACGAGCTTAAACAGGCGCAGCCAGTGCCACTTACCAAGTTCAGTGACCTGTCTGTCAAAGGGGCAGCGGACAGCCCGGCCATGCAGTGGCAAGCGGGTGAGACAGTCATGGCAGACGGTGTGACCGCAGAGCAGCAGCCGGGGAACCTTATCTCCTTGTAGCGAAAAGACATCTTCACACACTCCGCACTCCAACACCTAAAATCAGAGACGAGGTCATTAAAAAGATTCCCCTAAGAATACGTTGTAGCACCATCATACAAAATTACACCATTTGCAAAGGCACACTGAGGAAGTGATGTTTTAAAGATATTTCCAAAATGCTCCAGCGCAGAATAAGTGGTTCAACGATCCAGACGTTCGCATTAGCAGGGGAGAGATTTTGGTAGGGCCTGGGCAATCACCGCATGGGCAAGAGTGGGTTCGTAAACTGTAATAGAAAAAGTCTGCAGATCTGACAATGCCGTGCCTGTTCACAAAATCCCTAAAATTAAGAGAGATTGATGGGTCAATGTAATGGGTTTTAAGTTGTTGATTTGCCATTCCAAACTGATCAAAAAATCAAATAGAACGTTACCAAGTCAACATTATGCAGTTTTTACATAAAACTGAAAAAGTTTCCAAAAATATTCCAGCTTTTTTCCAATGCTTCAATTTCGACGGACTTCAAGCGGTCTCAATTCATCGCTTCACAGTGCATTTCTGCATATTCCAGTCCTAAAATAAAATCACGCCACTCGCACGCAACAAATATTCCTAAGTAATGTCTCTCTGATGCCGTCTGTATTGTAACAGACACCGCAATTAGCAATGTAAGAAGTCTGATCCCATTTCTACTACCTGCACCCATCTCGATAGATTTTAGGCAAAATTAGTCCTGCACAATTCATTATTCTCACCTTACCCCAATAAATAACACAAGGTGTTCCACAAATGTGCAAGCCAACTAGGATCCCAAGTGTTCACTTTCCCAATAAACCAGCAAGAACAATATAACAATTTAACTAAAAGGTGAGATGTTTACTCGGATAACTTCAAAAGTGAGAAAACAAGCAAATTAAGGAGCATATAGGCATAGTGCGTGATCAATCGACATTGAACCTAGACAGCCTAACATTAGCGTTAGCCAGCTATCACAGTAACTGGGACAGCCTACAGCTAGCCGTAGGCAATATTACAAACCACGAAGAGGACAGACAGAAATAATGCTAGAAATATTCATTTATGCTTGTTGTCATCATTCATTTTTCTACATCGGCGACCAACTGATTTATTTAGTAAGCTGAGCACCAGCTAAGCGGGATGGAAATTTCCAGTCTGGATAAAAACCGGTCTCGTCGTCTGCTCAAGGCATCACATTCAAGTATACGGTCACAGGGCTTAGCAGGGCAGCTAACCAATGCGTCCCATTCAACCAACGCTATACACACAATAAATAAAAGCGGCATTCAAGAATCGTCACAGAATTAAGCTGCTTTCACATCGGACGCGAAACGAATGTTTCGCAAGACAGATTACATTAAGTCAATGCAAAGACGCGAATGCACACTAAACGCGTGTATTCGCGTTTTTGCATTGACTTTGAATGTAATCTGTCGTGCGAAAAATTCGTTTCGCGTCCAGTGTGAAAGCGGCTTTACAAATAGCCACCAACGGTTCAACATCCAATCAACCTTGGCAAAGGCCACGCGCTGTCATGACCACATCAAAACGACGCCCCGCCACCTACAGCATCCAAGCCACGCAGACATCTCGCTGTCGCGTAAACTTCGCCCATTTGCAATGCAAGGAACATCGGTGCTTAAAAATTGCAGCCACCCACATTGCTTTCCCAGTACGCCAGTATGTCACTCACCTTCACCGTGTTCCCAGCGGCGGCTCTACCGTGCCGACCGCAAGCCTCCATCGCTGCAGCGGTCCCCTGCTTGTTTACACCCGCAGCAGCGGCCATTCTTGGGCACTACCACGGAATCCTCAAGCGGGTTTTTATAGTTAGAAGTAATGTATCATTGTATGTGTCTGTTGGTGTACCCCACATTTAATTATATTGATATGCACGTAACATTATTCCACTCAGTACGATTACATACACGAGAAAAATAGCACAACACGATTTCGTTGTGAACAGTGACGTGATTGAAATACTGATGTATCCCCTATAAGTTAAATGGAAGATTCTGTCAGGTATTTCCGTCAGCCTTAGCAGTGGCAACCCGAATTGCGACTGCGCAGGAAAGACAGAGACGCAGAACATAAACCTATCAAAAAGAAGTCATATTTATGGGCAGTGGACTATTTAAATGTAAAAAATTTACTTCGAATAGATCACAAAATCTGTCTTTATATGAATTGTGAATTGACATCTTATCGCCCCTTTCTGGCTTTACGGTTGAAAAAAGAAATGTTTGATAGGCCTATTCTCTTCACATTCGCAACCGACTCACAGAAATGTACATAGCGCCGAGAAAAGAATTAAATGTTGACGTCTCGGATTCACATGTTCGGACGGTACTAATCGGTGATACTAAATGTAAGGATTTATTCAGCTCTGTTCCATTTCCCTCAAAACCTCCTTTGCAGTTTTTGCAGGCATCTATTACTTTTATAACGACGGAAGACTGGAATTTGACAGAGGTTACATCTTCATGTCAACCTTCACATTCTGTTTACAATGCTGTGAAAAGTATTTGCTCTCTTCCCTTTTTTTTTTTTTTGCGATTTTTGTTAATTTTAATGTTTTGATGTTTCAGGTTGTCCAATTAGCCTAATTCTAATACAAGACAAAGACAACGTGAGTAAATGCAAAATGCTGCTTTTAAATGATAATTTCTCGAAGGTTAAGAGTTGTTCGCAACTAATATCACCCATGTGAAAAGACTAATTTCCCCCCAATCCCTAATAACTGGTTGTGTTACCCTTGGCAGCAATACATGCAATTAACGGTTTGCGATTATTGGCAATTTGTTTTTTACATTTTTGTGCAGGAATTTTGGCCCACACTTTTTACACAGCTGTTTCAATCCAGCCATTTTGGAGGGTTTTTGAGCATGAATTGCCTGTTTAAGGTCATGCCACAGCATTTCAATCGGATTCAAGACAGGACTTTGACTTAGCCACTCCAAAACCATTTTGTTTCTTTGTAGCCATTCAGAGGTGCACTTGCTTGTGTGCTCTTGATTATTGTCTTGCTGCATATCTCAACCGTGCTTAAGCTTCAGGTCACAAACTGTTGGTTGGACATTCACTTTCAGGATTTTCTGGTTGGGAGCAGAATGCTTGGTTCCATCAATAATGGCAACTAACCTTGGTCCTGAAGCAGCAAAGCAGCCCAAATGCAATTTTTGCCCCATCTCTTTGTTTTTGTGGAATCGTGAACTCTGACCTTGACTGAGGCGAGTGAAGCCTGCAGATGTTAGTTCGGGTTTTTTTATGTGACCTCCTGAATGAGTCAGTGATGGGCTCTTGGAGGAATTTTGATTGTCTGGCCTCTCCTGGGGAGCTTCGCCACTGTTTGAAGTTTTCTCAGTTTGCAGATAATGGTTGTCACTGTGGTTTGCGGGATCCCAGAGCCTTAAAAATAGGGTTGTAACCCTTTTCACAGTGACAGATGTCAACGACTTTGTTTCTGATTTCATGGCATGATGAGCTGCTTTTTGCCTCCTTCACAATGCCAGACAGGTTATATTTTAGTGATGTATAGATTCAGCGGGGCTCACAGGAATCATGAATGGGTGTGTCTTGTGAAATTGAACCCAGTTATCAATGAAATGTGTTTGATTGGTTTATTTTGTAATTAAATAAAATCATAATTTAAAAACTGCATTTTGCATTTACTTGGGTTACCTTTGTCTAATATTAAAATAAGTTTGACGATCTGAAACATTTAAGTGTGAGAAATGTGCAAAAAAAGTAGAAATTGGGAGAAGCAAACAAATTTTTTTCACAGCACTGTACTGCAAGCATTCCTTCAAATGTTACTGGATTTCAATTTTAGAGACACAAATACAATTAATGTGGATATGGTCCATTTTGGTCATTGTATTTCTGGTCTCCTGACCATCAGTGCCACACATGACTTAACAAGGCTTTCTGCTAACCTTTTTCGAGGAAAAAATTGATTTCAGTTTTTTTTTTTTTTTTCAAAAGAAGCATAATGGCAAAGAAATTGTATCAGTAGAGGTCCCTAATTTACTGTAGGTCTACTTTAGAACTGAATTTATAACGCCCTTGGAGGCAGGGTAATTCAGTTGCATCTTTAAGCAAAAGCGATCACTTTTCTTCTTCTTCTTCTTCTTCTTCTTCTTATTATTATTATTATTATTATTACATCCTAATTTGTAACTGCATCTCCACCTACAATTTCACTGATATTGAGTACCTGGTTCTGCAGATTTGTCTTGCTTTTATGAAGTGTGCGTGTATTTTGTTTTTTGAAACATAAAGTAATTCTCTTGTTGTTCTATTTTGTGTCTCCTCTTTGTTCTATTGCTAGCTGTGTACCTTTGTGGGTTTGAAACGTTTTTGATAGACATAGAAACTGTAGCAATGAGACCAGATTTTGCTGTGATCACTTTGCATTTTCTGTAGGAAATACACCCTCTGTGTCTTGATAAACATTGAATTAAAATACTTTTTTGCACAGTGCATTGATTTTATTGTTTCATTCATTTGTTTCTTTCATGTGTGTTGTGTCGTCAGACTCAAACATATCGTCAAGTTTAGAAATATTTGGACTTTGATCATGTTATTGTTATTTTAGTTGTCTACTACTACATACTGGAGTTGTAATTAGATAATGGGCTCGATATATCAAAATATGTTCAAGTGCCTTCATTCTGCTTTTTTTTGTGGGTATTTGCATCCAAATCGGGTGAGCAATGCAGAAATTACAGCAATTTTAAAAGTGGTATATAACTGCAAATAGCGGCACGTTTCGATGTCTATGACGCAGTTATCACATCTGAGATATGACAATCTCTGAAAATGCTGTTTGAAAAAAAGAACTTTTCTTTGAATTTGATTGCTCAGCTTGGACCAATTTTCCCAGCCAGCAGCTGGCGGTACTGCACCTTTATGAACCTCACCAATATACGAATGTTGTCTTCGGGCGTTTGTCCCTTGACGCGTTCCGTACTCAGCTGGTATTGTGGGTGAAAGTTCAAATGAATTTATGAGAAAAATGGATGTCAATCAGGCAAAACAAGAGCAGCTACTCGCTTTGAAAGGTATTTTGTTGACTTTGCAAAGTTCATGAAAATCTTCACTCAATTATTGAACTTTACTGGTTGCTCGGTAGATTATGATATTGAGCAATGTGGCTGTCTTGCATGGTCAGAGTAAGCAAGCACATCTTTGACTGCGAGTAATGAGCACGTCAGCGAATGTGTACATATTTCTATCTTAGCAAGCTGGCTAACAATAATGCTGGGAAATGTTTGAGTTGTGTTATATTAATCAGATATGAATACAACATTCTGCTTGTTGGTTGCTGATGTTTATGAATGTCGTGTTGCTTAGAGCTCATGACTGTACTGGACAGCATTAGCTAGCACCATAGTAAGGCTAGCTGCAATGGTAATTTGACAGCTCAGTAAGGTGGGTGTGTAAAAACTTGCTGACATGACTTGTCTATCTGAAATTTGCCATCTCTCAAGTAATTTTTGGCAATCTAAGGCCACTGCGGCCATCAACCATCTCAGATAGGTTGGATTTCCTTCCTTTCACTTGGCAGATTCTACCTGCACTTTTTCTTTGCATTTCTTTTATGGTTTTATTTATTTTTTTTATTAATCTTTGTATCATTGATTATGCTGTTTGCACAACCCATTTTTTCTACAGTAGGCTTGCATTGTGGACCTGTGTATTTGTGTATTTTCGTGTTTTCCATGTGGGTTTTATGTGCAGAACCTGAATTGCCCTTTGGGGACAATAAAAAGATTTACAATTACAATCAGATCGTGGCTTAAGGAAATGTTTGATTTTAACGAAAGACCGCTGACAATTTACCGTCTTGGAAAGAAATTGTTGTTGTCCCAACATCACCTCTCAACGTCCCTGCAGCTGCGCTGGGAAAAGAACGTCTCATGTGAGGCAGCGTTGGACGTTTCTATGACTGAAACGGCAGCTTTGTCTTCAAAAACGTTTGGAGCTTTGCAAAGCGCAGTGTCGCACAAGAAAGTATTTTTTAAAAATTTGTTGTTTTATGACAGCGGTACCGGCCTAAGATGCAGAAAGGTGGACGTGCCTTCTAACGTAACCTGAATGGCTGTAACGGGAATGTACAGCAACTCAAAGGTGGCTTCAGGAAATGCCTGCCACCACTTGGTTCATCAGACTCAGAGAACGCATTCAACGAAAACATTAATATTTATTGAAGGGTGACGTATTGAGGAAATAACAGCTCAAATTAAAGTACTTCTTTAAGACTTCAAATGGCATCAACTGAGAATAATTTAATCTTCAGGTTTCAGGCAGAGGTTTTCTTTACTGGAGAATAGCTTGTCCAGCTAGAGGAATGTCTGGTAATTTGATTGAGTGACCAAATTACAGTATGCGGCCCACTCCATGGGCTTTAGAAACTTGTCTGACTGACATATCACTGTATTCCACTTTGGTTATTGAAGTGTACAAATGTGGACAAAATGGTTAGACCTGAAATAACTTTGGCTCCAAAAGAGTTACATCAATATCTGTCAGAAGTAGTATGCTGAGCTGTGTATATGAATCTTTTAAAGTGTTTTATATGGCCTTCATGTCTGTGGACAATTATTCCATCATGAGATAACTGTGGGCATGGTTTTTACGGCATGTTGGGATTTTAGAATTTGTTTGTTTATTGGCCATGGGTAGATTTTAAGTGAAGAAAATCATGGCGACCTTTGGTGAGGACTTGTAGAAACTTAAAGCATGCTATTCCCTGGTATTCTTGTCCAAATCCAAAGGGTTTTATATATATATATATATATATATATATATTTATATATATTATTATTATTTTTTTTTTCTGTAATACATTTTCTCCATGTAGCTTGGTATAGTATTTCTTCATGTTTTTTAAGTATGGTAAGTGTAAAGAATGTGAGTTTTTAGTGTCAAAGTAATTTGGTTACATTGCTGTATATTTTCCAAAGAGCTTTTATTATCATTTTTTTTTTATTTATGAGATAATTTAGAGTTGGAAACTGAAGCTTTTAAAATTATAAAATAATTATCTCAGCTTCTATAAAGTCAGTTGAATGAGGATTGAATATGAACTTGGTACTGAAGGCCACTGGTTCCCAAACTCTTTTCTGAGGTACCACTGTGTTCATAGGTTTTTGTGCAATCTTAGAATTTTAAGAAGCTGTTAATTTTTTTAAATTAGTGACTTTGTATGTTTGACGGACGTTTCACTCTCTTAAACCCATAAATGGCTGTGCATTCCCTGATGTCTAAAGGCCTGATATTCTTCTTCTGTTTATTTTAATGTATTCCAAAAAAACTGGTGAATAAGTGGCAAAATGTTTTTACTGATCAAATTCAAGACTGCAGAAAAACAATAAGCTTCTTGTTAGGTTTCTGAACACGGATGTTTGAAGTTCTTTCCAAATATTTTCCATAAAACCAAGCACAAAAATAACAGCAGACAAGTTTGACTTATTATAAATTGCTTTGTCTCCGAATTCTTCATTCCCAAATAAATGGTCAATTTTAGTGAACTTGTGTCCTCAATGCCACCTATTTAAGTCAATTCATTCTTTCATTTCATAAGTTGCAAATTTCCCTGATTTTTATGGAATAAAAAAATAATTTACCATGCAGCACAATATAAATACTTACGTTTCATGGCATGTATAGCTATTTCAGATATGTCCCCTTCAAGGTTAAATAATCCCTATATAAACATGAATACTTCAATGAGGAACAATTGAAGTAAAGTCTGTCCTGAGCCGAGTGGCTCATTAGGCCGGTTTCCATAGCATGAAGCGATTGGGAGTATTGCTGCTCCCGCTGGATGGGGTGCTTGTTCATTGCAGGTTACCCCCATGGTATTTAGTCAGGTTTTTCCAACAATTTGCCAGCACCCAATTTTACACCTGGGTGGTGTGAGGCACTGTGGGAGTGAAGTGTTGTGCCAAAGAACACAAAGCAGAGGCTGTGGCCAGTACTCCAATTTAGGAACTTAATTTAAGGAACTTTAGGTTCACAAGATTGGCCTACTTAACCACTGCGCCACTGCATCTCTGAACAGGAATTAACAACTCATGAGCATACACAGTGGTTTCCTAGGACTGAGTTTGGGAACCTCTGTTGTTGTCTTTATCTCTGGGAGAAGAATCCTGATGTTGGAACACTCTGGCACATACCTGAGTGCAGATTTACAATGAATTTATACTGTTCTCTGTATGAAGCAATTTTTTTTCATCAGCACTAAAATCAATCATAAGGATTTGCTGATGTAAACCTTTGTCATAAATCTATTTCAATTTGTTTTTCGTGCTCTTAATTTCCATGATGAAAATTTCCGTTTGGCTTCAGTGTTTAATAAAAATGGTGCATGGAAGTTAGGTCAAGGTGGTGTTTTTTGGAGAACAGGCTGAGGAGCAGTTAAATGCTGAGCCTAGAGAGAGTGAAATCGTTAGCACTTTCCCAAAACCCATCTGACAGGTCACAGAAACTACACCATGAGTTTTGAATGCTCCTTTGACCCCAACTTGGGAAGCTAACTTCGCGCCCATAAATCTGGTTTGTGTCTTGCAGTGATGCGGCTGACGAAACCGACGCTCTTCACAAACATGCCGGTGACATGCGAGGACAGGGACCTTCCAGGTAATCACTCTAATTTACGAGGGCAGACTGAGATTCACTGGGAGCCAACTCCCCACCCCCACCAGCTTTGTGTGGGAGGGGTAGTGTCTGGTTGTGGTATCGCTGTGCACCTGTGCATCAACTTCACTTTATTGTCATGTTTGAACAGTGTTATGGTTAATACAGTCTTACTTGTGCTGTTCATTGTTGAGAACTTTTGACCAAAAAGAGGTAAAACATCCACACACTGGGTTGAAGCTCCCAAACCTTTATTGACTACATGCAATGTTTCAACCAATCACAAAGACTTCATCAGGCTTCATCAGGCATCAGGCTGATGAAGACCCTGTGATTGGTCGAAACATTGCATGTAGTCAATAAAGGTTTGGGAGCTTCAACCCAGTGTGTTGATTTTTTTACTTCTTTTTGCTTGAGTAACAAGCGAATCCAGCACCGGGCCGAATTTGGATGAGGTGTCACAGAGTCGCTTGTCTGGTTGAACATCAAAAAGCAAAACGTTTACCAGAAACCTGCTCTAAGAATATATCCATGAATTCTTGTGACTGCATTAGGACCTGAGTATTGGATAAAAAGGTTAATTTTTTTTACAAATGGTGTACAGAAATGTGTAGGGGAGTGTAAATGTATCACTGAATCTGTTGCTTCCCAGTCCATCCATCACATCAACACAACTCGTAAAGCTCTTTGTCAATTGGCTTTGGTGATAAAACTGTGGCAGTTTCAACCTCTTTTAGCGGAAGGTGATTTACTATGCAGCTGAAAAGATCCAGGACCCAAATTTAGCGTGAGTTCTGACATGGATTTATAGTGTTTGTTCTCGCTTGCACTCAGGCCCAGCTCGCTGTAATGTGATCGCTGAACTGGTAATTGGAAGCCACAGATATCATACATCATGACATGACATTTCTGGGTAGGATTGCCATTGGCTTGCTATTTATATTATGGGGCAGGAATGGGATGAATACAGGCTTCAGTAGAAATTGAGACACTGTTCTAAGAATATGACAGTTGGGAGGGAAAACGCTTAACGTGTATTCTCTGCCCCCCTGAAAACGTGTTTCCCATTTCTTCTATTAAACAATGTTTTCAAAAGTTGGTGTCACACAGCAGTTGAAAAATGTGTTGTCTGTGACTTCCTGTTAGTCTTTCGAAGTGAAGGCTGTCACAGCAAATTATGTTAGACTTGATGCACGAACCAAGGTATTCAAGTTCGTAGCATTTGCTGAATAAGGTAATATGGGAGCAGGCGATATCATGCTGCCCTGCTGCCCAAAAAAAGTTGATTTCCACCATGAATTTTTTCTCATACTGAGCATTGCTCTTGATTCTAACGCAGCAATTGTTGTCCCAGATTTTGAACGGTGCCCAGAAATGTAGAACCCGGATGCATATCCATCAAGATCCTCCAGTTACTAAGCTATCAAACGAGAGAGTTTAGGTCAGCTGTGGCAGCATATGTTCATTTCATCTCAGATCATCTTTACCCATTTCAGTACACATCATTTGGCTGTGTAGGAAATGATAAGACACTTGACTCGTAAACGGATGGCTAAAGGATCAAGACACGAAAGCATGCGTCCCTGAGGTTCAACCTGGGCCATATTGTCAACATATTGTATATAATTGTATCTCCCCGATGACGATAGTTGGGAGATACTATGGTTTAGTTCCGGGGCCGCCGCCGCCGCGCCCACAGAGATTTTCTGTTTCGGGCTCTGGAAGCGACAATTATTACAGGAATTTTTCTAATTTTGCACAGGCGAAGATATTTATTTGACAATGCTCAAGACTGATTTTCGGCAATTTTGGACGTCCAACATGGCTGCCGACGGCCATTTTGTCCGAAATTTGGGGATCGGGGAGATACACAACTCGATCCCTGTGGTGACGGAGTTATCTAATTTAAAAATATATTCATATTTTTGTGCTTTTTTTTAGCTTAATTGGACTGGGTAATACAGAGAAACTGGAGGAGAGTGGAGAGAGATGTCTATTGCGACAAACGCAGAATGGCTTGTTTCAAACCACAGACGTTGTAGGTTGTAATTAGGGTGTGATTACTGCTCTACAAACTGGGCCACTTTGGCACCCCACCTTGCATATAATTATTTAATGCTCCTATCAACAGTTAACAGTCCATTTATTGTCAATTTATAAAGTCGTTCTACTCAGACTTGTTTTGGTCAGGTGTTTTTTTTTTTTTTTTTTGTGAGTTGATGAGTGTTGACATACACCTGTCTCTGTCCTATCGACTGCCTTAGAATGATCATATAAAATTTCTCTGTGTGTTGTCTTCAAAATATCTACAGGCTAAAGTTACAGACATGCCTATGATTTTATGCAGTTATGTTTTGTTGTATCTGTATATAGGGACAATTTACCGTCTCTCTGCACTCATATTCACAGGTGACCTGTTCAGTCGACTCATGAAGGAAGACCCCTCCACCATTAAGGGAGCAGAGACCTTAACCCTCGGAGAGATGCTCACACTTCCTCAGAATTTCGGGTAGGGTAGAGTGAGCTTCCTGCCTGTGCTCAGGGCCTGTAGATTTCAGTAGCAGTGAGAGGAAACATCAGGCTTACTTCCTGTTCATACAAGATCTCGTCTCTAAACTCAGTAGAGCTTTTCCTCAGCTTGGCCTACTTTGAATACTTGTATATTAGTTGTTATCTCTCTTCGCCACCCAGATTCCAGTCCCAGTCTTGCGCGCTGTATCCTATTTTGTCCTATAATTCCCTATCCACCCAAAAAGACTTGGTACTTTGACCATTGCAAAAAGCAAAAATTGGGTTGATATATTTTTTCCCCACTATTTTAGTTTTATATTTAGGACCTTAAAGGTGCACTACTCAAGTTTGTTTACTTTCTGCGCGATTATATTTTTGTCTCAATTCGCCGACATCTCTCCACGATCCGCTAGCTGCCTGCCCCTAAATTCACTGTAAAAAAACCCGGGCTCTGGAGACCGCACAGGCGTCACAAACTGCAAATAAACACAAGGGGCACAGGCTGTGCCCCATAACATGACAAACCGTCCCGGCCAATCACCGACAAGAGTTGACAGTTATGGAAGCATGGGAAGGAGGGAACTATGGGAGGGAGGAGTGAGCTACCTCTGTTTTGTTTGACTTCGAATGTCAACAGAAGTGAAAGTAAACAAACTTGCATTGTGCACCTTTCAGAGGTGAGGCCATTTGTTATGTTTTAATTGTAATATGTGTTTGATAAGTACAACAATGAAGTGCCCTAAATGCTTTTGAAAATAAATGTATATGTTCTTGTAGTATTGCATTCATTAGGTCAGTGTTGTTTTTGACCTGTACGTGACGTGTTTGGCGTTTCCTGTCCCGTGCGCAGTAACATCTTCCTGGGTGAGACCTTCTCCAGTTACATCAGTGTACACAATGACAGTTCCCAAGTGGTCAAGGACATATTGGTGAAGGTAAAGAGAAGGCCGGGAGCCTTTGAGTTTTTTTTTTTTCCTTCACACTTGTGCTATTGAACAAACACGTATTTCCTCCCTTAAGGAGGAGCTCTAGTCAGACTCTTATACTTTAATGTGTTTGGCATGGCAGCTTATGCTGCGGCCTGAACTCTGTGTCGCATCAGTGAGTGGGAACACATCTTTGAAGAGTAGTAATATCTGGATTGTTGACTTTGTGGAACAAAGGAAGTGATTTGTGCACTTATTTCTTCTCTTGCTATGGGCCATTTTCACTGGAGTCAAATGCATTGCACTCCAGGCATATCTTTAAAATTATTGTAATCTTCAGACAATCCGTATGTCACTCTGTGGTGAACACTACCATTTACAAACAGTTTGAAAATGATTTCTTAATAATGAAATGGTGATCTAGCTGAATATCTTGAAAATGAATTGCGTGTTCATACTCTTGGCATAAACGGTTGTGGAAAAAGCAGAATATAATGCATATTCCTTCTGTTAGTCAATGTGTATATTGCATACGCTAATCAGGTTCCTGATTTCCTGTTTATGAGGTCCCAATAAAAAATTGCTTTGTTGTGTTGTCTTACAGGCAGACCTACAGACCAGTTCTCAGCGTTTGAACCTGTCGGCATCTAATTCTGCAGTCGCAGAGCTAAAACCAGAATGTTGTATTGATGACGTCATTCACCATGAAGTCAAGGAAATTGGGACCCACATGTGCGTTCTGCTGGTTAATAGTGCTCTTTTACTCTGTGGCTTAGTATTGATGCAATCCAAAATTTCACAAAATAATATGCTGTATGTTTTCTGTCTGCATCTAAGTAGATTTTGTGTCTAGGCTTCAAACTCTTAACTATCCATGGCTCTGAAATCTTATTCTAGACTCTTGAACGCGCGTCTGTCATATGAGACTGGTCAGATTATCGTGAAAAATACTCTGTGACCGTGCATGGCTTATGGCTTTTTGGAGAGGATTATTGCTGAACCTTGTGCTTGTGTCTGTTGTTCAGTTTGGTTTGTGCAGTCAGTTACACCACTCAAACTGGGGAGAAGCTGTACTTCAGAAAGTTCTTCAAATTTCAGGTGAGTCGGAAAAAATAGTGTCTTAGTGTCTTATTTTCTTTATCCCGTGGCAATGAAATTGCCTGGAAAGAAGAGATTATGGAAATTCGCTTCATCAAAAGCAAGCCAGATGTGTTATTGTGAGGCATATTGTTTGAGAAAACAAACATTTATATGGACATTTTATATCTTCATATAGTGTTGAATAATGTCCTTTCAGCACTTTGAGTTGTGCAACTGATAGTGTGGGCCTCACCTCTAAACAATTTAACAAGTCCCTGGCGGAGAGGAAAGCAATTTGCACCCAAGCTTTGAGTTTAAACTGGGGTAGTGACGTGAGTGGCTGTGCTCAGCTGAAGAAGTTCAGTCCCCATTCCCCTTAGGCTTATCTGCTGGAAGAGGTACCAAATGCTCTTAACCAGGATATAATTCTTCAGTAATGAACTGGACACCATTCCTAAGTGCCTGCCTCAGACTGGGTTAATGAAGGGGACGCCGTCACTGCTGTTTTGGTATGGAGCTTAGTGGTAGCACTGAGGACCAGCCAGAGAAATCAGCCTTCAGCTTCCAATCTCTCTTAAACCAGGTACTCAAACCGCTGGACGTGAAGACCAAGTTCTACAATGCAGAGGTGAGTTGGCCGTTTAACTGCCTGAATTGTTTGTTCCTTTTTCGCCTTGTTAGTTGTGGCATGTAGACAACAAAGTCCTGGGATACAGATACTGTATGCTATGCATACTCTCATATGCAAATTTTTTAGGGGCAGATGGTTTTTAACTTTTTTTTTTTTTTTTGCTTTTTTCCCCATATATACTCCCTCCAATCCCTTGTTGCCTTTTGTTTTTTATCAGGAAATGTTTAGATTTTTACAATAATTGACTGATACCAAGTGGAAGCTGCAGAATATCCATATATTATTAAATGAAGTTCACTACAATACAATCAATTACTGAATCGAAAACAGCCACCAAATAAGATGCTTCTAGTTACAAAATTTTACCCAGACTACTGCATTGATGCACCGCAAAAACAAATGAGATGCTTTTCTGAGTTGAACATACTTTTTTCTTGGAAAGACCTGACCATTTTCTAGAAAAAAATTTGATTAAAATGTTCTCAGGACAAAGAAAAATCTGTACTTTTAGTTTAAGAAGGGTACTTAAGCAAAAATGAGGGATTTAAAAGTATTATTCTTATGTATCCTCAGTTTGCTTTCTTTTCATTTTTAGTGCTGACATCTGGCAGCCAATTTCGCATGGATTATAAAAAAATTGCTCTGTGGCATAATTTTAATCAAAGCTAAATGCCTTATAATTTTAATCAAAGCTACTGTATATGCCTGATAGTTTTTGAGTTTCACAAGCAGTTGTTTCTCTTAATTTTTATAATTTTGAAGTTTAGCCGTACAGTGTTTAATTTGCGATATTACATAACTGAATGCATTTTGTTTCGCCTGAAGATAAAGATGCTGTAATTTTTCAGTAGCTGCACATAACCCTCATTTTCCTAATGATTCTTTTCTTTCATTTTCTCCATTAGAGTGACCTCAGTTCAGTGGTAATTTGTTTTCCTTTTCATTGCTTTAACCGTTTTCTGCTTTTTAAAGCGAACTTTGTTGCAGCATAACTGGGTTCTTTGAATCTCAGCACCAGAGGGTAGAATGATGAAAAAGCATCTTTGGGGAGGGCAGGGGGGGCCGCACACACACACACCCCCTTGTGTCCCAAGGCTCGGGTCGCGACTCTTCGATCGCGTTTGTGACTCTGTGGTACGATGCTTTTTCACTGTTCGCGCCCTCCGCTCACGTTTTTCCTGCAATGCTTGCTCCCTCCTGCCAACTCCAGCCTTCACCTTAAAAACACACATTTTCTGGACTGTGGGCAACATGGGTGATTTAAGGAACCAGTGGTGGAAGAGAGTTATCCAGAGAAGGGTGAAATCTTTGGGGATGGCTGCTGGACACAAATCAAGTTAATCAATCATCTCTGCTGAAATTTCTTGATTTTGGGGAAACTTTGCGAGGCGGGTTTGATTCTGCTTTCACACCCAAAGCTACGGGACGAGTCCATATTCTGAGACACAATCCATATATCAATTACATTTTGTGGGAATTACTGTAAGGTCTTAATGTTTGCTAAATATAGGATTAGTTTTATGTTTGGATAAATTTAAAGCATTAGGACAGTGAGCCAAATGCCTGTAATGTAATAGCAGCAGCCTTCTTAAGCAGAGAAATAAAAATGCTGTAAATTTACAGAATTTTGACACAGATGTCTTGGGGTTGAGAGGAATTGTCATTTTTACAGTTTGGGTATTTTATTATGCATTTTAATGTATTTTAGGGGTTTTAAATCTTATCCTCTGGCTGACTGACAAATGCTGAATGTGAATGGTTCAAGTGCAATTGGGATATTAAAGTTATAACTGTTCTTCAAAAATTCTACTGTTCCTCTGTTAATTACTAAGCTTTGAATTGCAGGCATGAACTAATCTCAATTCTTCTGTCACGTTTTAATAAAATACTAATCCAAATTTTGAAGGTGAACTGAGCAGCAACATCTTTCTTGACTCCTTTGATCTTTTAGACTGAGATCCGGTTTTCTTACTGCCCAGAGAAATCGGATGTAAGGACGCATTCCGTGGGATAAGCTTTGAAAAGGTCAATTAGAAGAGTATGGTGAATTATGGGGGATTGAGTTCACGGAGGGCATGTTTTTAAGTTCCTGTCTGTTGTTCTTGTCCTCTCTCTGAATGTTAGATGGTAGGCTTTCAGAATATCCTGGTAGGGAAACAATACTCTGTACAGGTAAAGGTGGTACTGCCCAGTCTACCTTAAGAACTGGGGGCGGGCGGGGTCTCCGCTGGTTCCTGAGATGGTAACCAATGATCTGCCCTGACCCGACAGACGGATGAGGTCTTCCTCGAGGCCCAGATCCAGAACATCACTACCTCGCCTATGTTCATGGAGAAGGTGTCTCTGGAGCCCTCCATGATGTACAACGTCACCGAGCTCAACACTGTGTCTTCGGGTGATGATGGGTAAAGTTGCAGAGCTGTTCTCATCCCTCTTGACTTTCAGCTGGGACTTCTACTGTTGTTCAGCCATCTTCATGAACCGTTCTTCACGGATATGGGCGTATTGGTGCTCCTCACTCTATTTCAGCTTTTGTAATACTATTATTATCAGAATGCAACATTTTTTGGTTGATAAAAAAGAGGCAAGTGATTGCTCTTCAGGTTTATTTCATAGTAAATGGACTGGACTGCATTGATATAGCGCTTTTGTAATCATACAACACAAAGCACTTTACAGTTATGCCTCACATTCACCCTGATGGCAGAGGCTGCCATGCAAGGCGCCAAACTGCACATCAGGACCAGTGTGGGGTTCAGGGTCAAGGACACTTCGACATACCCTCTGGAGGAGCCGGGGATCGAACCAGGAACCCTCTGATTCCTAGCCCGCCCGCTCTACCTCCTGAGCCATGCCATCCCACATAGTTATAGATATCATGGAATGGCTAACTGTGGTTTTTCATTTCAGGACATTGTATGTCCTAGCTTCTATTGATGTTTCGAGACTAGACTTATGACCTCGCAGTATCTTACCTGTAATTCGGAGACACTTACTTCAACCTTTCTGTGGTCGCTTATGATGATGTTCAGGGCGTCCACATTCGGGAAGATGTCCTACCTCCAGCCCATGGACACACGGCAATACCTGTACTGCCTGAAGCCCAAGCCTGAGTTTGCGGAGAAGGCCGGCGTGATAAAGGGTGTGACGGTGATTGGAAAACTCGACATCGTCTGGAAAACCAACCTGGGGGAGAGGGGCCGACTGCAGACCAGCCAGCTCCAGAGAATGGTAAACGGGTTCTTCTTTGCATGATGGGTTCTCTTCCAGCAGCTCAAGTATGGGCGCAAATATCGAATAATGAAAGAAGTTCAACTGATGAGTGAACCATTGAAACGGCAAGTTCAGTGAGATGCATTTACACTGTGTTTAGTGTTTTTCACTCACTTCATTTCTTGTGAGTGTGTGCGCAACTGTCAGTGTCTACAGGTTTTCATTGGGGCCACTTATTTTGAATGTGGACGTGTCTTTATGATCTTTACCCACAGGCTCCTGGTTACGGGGATGTGAGACTCTCCCTTGAGATGATCCCAGACACGGTCAACTTAGAGGAGCCATTTGACATCACCTGTAAAATCACCAACTGCAGGTAAGGTGTTGCTGCACTGTAAACATGACCGCTATCGTCTCTAACCACGGCGAGCTTTGCAGAGTCTGTGAGAGGATTCTGAACCTTTTTCTGTCTCTCTGTCCCACCACACAGCGAGAGGACCATGGATCTGGTGCTGGAGATGTGCAACACCTGCTCCATCCACTGGTGCGGCGTCTCGGGCCGACAGCTGGGGAAGCTTAGCCCCAGCTCCTCCCTCTCTCTCCCCCTCCGAGTCCTGTCCTCAGTCCAGGGACTGCAGGTGAGTGCGAAGGTCGAGCTTCCGAATTTAAAAAAACACCCTGCTATTCAAGAGGGACTTTCAGCTTGCGATCACTGGGAGAATAATCGGCTTAGAAAAATTCAAAAAGCAGGTTAACCATTATTTTATGATGCATGGTTTCATCTGAAAATGTGATATGACAGAGAGGGCTAAAAGCTCTGTAATCCGAGCTTAACTGTATGTAGAAGACCGGCAGTAAATTGGGGAACCTTATGTAGCACTCTGAGTAAAGAAGCAAACGTGCACCATTCTACCCAGTTCTCCCTCTACATTCATTCTCGCTGCTCACCATGATTAAACTCAAAAGAGCCCTTTCCCTTTTCTGCTTATAGGAAAATTATTGAGGGGTATAAAGCAGAGCAAATAGACCATATTGAACACATTTCTGAAAAGGGTTTGTGATACCTGTATCGCCATGGGTTCTTACGGATTAAACTAGATTTGTTTAACTTGTCTGTGCATTCAGCCGATAGAGAATATTTGTAGCCCCCAGACGAAGTTGGGGCTACCATGGATTTGGCCTCATCACGCGTTCGCAACCGCTGCCGTAGAGATTTCCTTCTGGATGCTCTACTGGCCACAAATTTAAAGCTATTTCTTTTATATTTGGTATGTCTATGGGTACTGGTTAGGACACCGCGCCTATCGATTTTGGTTGACATGGTAACATAATTCACTAAATAATCGACAATAAGCCAAAGTGAAAAATATGGGCGATCGGGGGCTACACCCATTGGTCGCGGGCGACCGACCTGTCTTCTTTTTGAAAGCTTCCAGTATTACTAGACCGTGGTTCCTTCATTTACTTGCATTTTTTTTCTGCTTCATTTTATTTTTTGCAGAGTATATCTGGACTGAGGCTCACAGACACCTTCTTGAAAAGAACATATGAATATGACGACATCGCTCAAGTCTGTGTAGTTTGTCCATTCATGAACCCAGAGAGCTAGATGAGACCCCCCCTCACTGCACTCCCCCAGCACTTTCCATCTTGAAGGACCAACTGTGGAAGCCTGTACAGCTCTCTCCGCTGCCCCATTTACCATCCGAGAGTTAACGATGTTTTAAAATATGTAACGTTTTAATTCTGTTGAAGTGTCCGCTGATTTTAAATGTACAAACCAGTGATAATAAAAGTCTTATTAACCCGAATTTCACAGCATTCTCTAAACTCTTTATTCTCAAAGTGTTGTATCTGCTGTAGTGTGAGAGTTGAATTAAATTATTGTGAAATTCTGCGTAACACCCTTTGATACAAGAAGAATCAAAATTTTCCAGTTTGTCTTTTTTCGCCTGACACCGTAGCTCCTATTAACTCTTAGAGCTGCTGAATAAATTTTTTTAAAATATAAATTTATTTAATTTTCTTGTGCTGTTGAGCTCTTTTACACGAGTTGCCACATGATAGGTTTTCAACAGCTTTGATTTGATATCTTGCATGATTGAGCAACAATAGTTGCATTTATCGCTCTAAGGGTTTAGCACTGGCAAGCCAAGGCTATAGCTAGTGTTCAGCCCTGCCTTAATGAGACGACTCGCGCTCTGCGGCAGGAGTGCAGCCAGTCTGAGCAACAGTGGAGAAAAAGATCTCCAGGTGTCAAGTCAAATTCTGGGGAACTGTTTGGCAAAATATTAACACTCTGTCACAGCTGCCAGAGTTAAATATTTCTCTGACATTATTGCCAAAAATGCAAACAGGATTAAGGTACTCTATAGCACCAGAAACACTGTCTTAAATCCCGGGGCCTATCCTTTTCCTGTTGCTTCAGCTAAAGCCAGTGAACAATTTTTTAATGGCAAAATTCAAGACATAATGTCTAAAATCCCGCCTCCTGCAGATGACGACTCAGGACCAAGATGGCCACCTAGCTGCTTTAACTGTTTTCACCTTGTTTCTCATCCCCAGCTACCTAAAGACTGTCTCTTATATGAAGCACATGGCCTGTCCTTTGGACACTCTACCTTCACATGCTTTTAAGGAAGTTTTTTTACACTCTCAGCCCTATGGTCTTGAGCTTAATTAACAGCAGTCTTGACAAGGGTTGTGTACTTTGCAGTTGTAAACATGCTGTGGTGCAACCATTGATGAAAAAGTCAAACCCTGACTCAACTGAGTACAAAAACTATAGGCCCATTTCTAAGCTACCATTTTTGTCCAAGATCCTTGAAAAGGTTGTTTCCCCTCAACTTGCATCTTATTTTAACTGCAACGATATCATGGAGAAATTCCAGTCAGGTTTCAGAACACTATGCGGTGCAGAATCTGTTCTCCTTAAAGTTATGATTGACTTCCTGTTGCCTGTTAACTCTGGGTCGTGCGCAATCCTGGTTTTGCTTGATCTCAGTGCTGCATTTGATCCGAAGATTCTGTTAAACCACCTTTGCATTAAAGTAGGCATTCAGGGAGTTGCTTTACAGCGGTTTATCTCTTACTTTGAGAACAGAACCATTTCTATCAAATTAGGTAGTATTTCCTCGTTGTGGGCTCCTATCTCATGTGGTGTTCCCCAAGGTGCTGTATTGGGCCCCGTTATATTCTTTGTATATGCTCCCGCTTGGCTACTGTTCAAAAGCACAACATTTCTTTCTGTTGCTTTGCTGATGACCCACAGCTTAATCTTCCAGTTAAACCGAATAGCAATGGTTCATTGTCACTATTTGATTGCATTGATGGCATTAAATGCTGGTTAGCAAATGACTTTCTTCCCCTGAATGAAGCGAAGACTGATGTTATCATTTTCAGACCTCCTGCCTCTGTCACCATGGTTGGTAATCAGGCCCTCTATCGGCCAACTTGAATGACCATGTAAAAAATCTTGGCATAATTTTTCAGTCCTTGCTGAAATTTGACAAACAAATTCGTCCTTTTGTGAAAGAAAACTCCTTTCAAACGTTTTTTTTTTTGCTAAGCTAAAGCTGCTATTATCACCCACGGACTTTGAGATGTAATTCATGCCCTGATTACATCTCGCTTGGACTACTGCAATGCCCTTTATATGAGGGTGACATAAACCTCCCTGTCTCAGCTCCAGGCTGTGCAGATTGCAGCAGCGAAATTCTTAACTGGTACGAAGAGAGAGGATCACATAACTCCTGTTCCACCTTCACTCCACTGGCTGCCGGGTAAATTTCAAATTGATTTTAAGGTTTTACTTTGCGTGTTTAAGATACTTCACGGTCATGCACCACAGTATGTTTGTGACCTGCTTAAACCATATTCTGCCCCTAGGTCCCTCAGGTCACCAGACCAGCTATTCTGCCCTACGAAGCCTAAGTGCAGTAACTACATATTGGGTAAAATGTGAGTTACACAGTTTTGGCCTGAAAGTATATGGAGGTCAGGATTTATTCAGACAGAAATTATACCTTGGTAAATCGGTTAACCATAATCTATCATAGATATACTAACTATTCATTTGTTGGGACAGCAAATAAAGTCCAAGGCAATTTTTTACTGTTGAAATCATTGCCTAGTTACTGCACTTAGCCTTTGTAGGTCAGTAGTGCTTTCAGTCCTGCGATCACGACTGAAGCCCAAAGGCTATCGGGCCTTTTCTGTTGCCACCCCTCGACTTAGGAACGGTCTTCCCCCACTATTGCCGCTTTTGAATCTTGTTTAAAATCACATTTTTATGCCCAAGCATTTCAAGCTGCTTGATTATACGTTTTCTGAGCTATTTGATTGTTTAGCCACCTTATTTGTCTTATTTCTAATCACCTGTATTTACTGTATATGTATTTTATTGTAGCCCCCGGGCAAAGTCGGGCGGCTACTATGGATTCATGCTTGTAGTCTCTGCTGCTGCTGCTGCCGTGTCCACAGACACTTCCTTGTGGACGCTGTACAGGCTGAAATTTTAGTTGTACAACACTTTGGATGAACTTCTGTTTGTTTAAATGTGCCATAGAAATAAAGTTGATTTGACTTGACTTGCTTAGGAACCTCACGAAGCCTTTCGTTCCATACGGGACCTTAACTTTTCTGCGCAAGGTATGAAATTGCTCAAAATTAATTCAGTGGTGAATGTCTGCACTCAAGAATACGTTGTGACTGCAGTTCTTTTCAAGACAACTTTATTGACATAGTTTTAGGATGAAGACTCTGACATTACATAAGCTGTATAGAGTCCTCTGTTTCACAAGCATAGCCTTTCAGCCTTTGACTGTCAATATACAAATATCAGATCTTGTCAAGGAGCATGCAAAATGGACACGGCTGAGGCAAAGACCACTTTTAAGACCTTCTATAATTTTTTTAACCACTGACATGAGGTAAAGTGAAAAATGGCAAGAAAATGTGCCAGCAACATTGTAAGTGGATACAGTCATGTGAGTGTCATAAGTGTGGATTACTACAGATGTTTGAACTCTCAAGAATTTATTCAGCTTTTATACACCACCTTAAATAAATATTCAGGTGTACATATTTGTTGCGCACATGAAATCAGCCTGTGGTTATTTTACAATAAAAGATCAAACTACCTGCTCTTCAAGGGCACCCGGCATATGAAAGCTCAACATTAAGCAATGGAAAATGGCTGAGTGTTTTGTTAATATGTACTGATTTCCTAGAATAACCTGCACATCATTGAATATTACTCTAGTCTTTAATAAATTAATCCATGTTCACGGTTCTAGAATTTTTATTTTTTCTTACGTTATTTTGATTCCCTAAAATAATGTAGGAAATAATATAAAAAACTCACTCGAAAGTGACGCTTCCCGACGCGAGGAAGCTTTATTGTGAGGAAATGTAAACCTGCTATTAAATGCTACTTACAGGGAGGCCCAGGAAGAGCTGCAGACACAAGGGTGCACATTGTTACAACATATAAAAAACACATAGAAAACCATTTTGAATGTTACCAGTGTAATGTGATGGGACCATTTGACTCCGTGGACTGGATGGGTTTCTATTATGTGTTGGATAACAGTGTGCAATGCTTCCTCTGCATCTTCCTTCTCCTCCCCTCCCTCTCTCCCTCCCTCCCTCCCCTCCCCATTGCTGTTTATCACAGTAAAGTGCTCCCCGTCTTCCAGCTGGCCGCTTCGCCCTAGCACTGCCGGTGATCTGCTGTAAAGAATGGGTGTGGAGATTGCAGTCACGTACGTCCTCCTCTCCTGACTGCCTGGGGGGAAATGCAGCAGCGTCAGGCTGACATTCATCGCACGGTAGCACACAGCTCATGCAGACAGTGCATGACTGACATTAGAGGCTTATATCCTCAGAATTTGGAAAACAGATATGTAGTATCTCAGTGGCAGTGAAGTAAATGTCTTATGAACATGGTCAGTGTTAATTCCGCTCATACCCAGTTTACTAGGGATAAAATGTACACATCAGAGTCTTTTTGACATGGTGTGGACAATTTTACTCCACTCATCTAATGCAATTCAAGTATCCACATCCAATGAGGTAAAGGCAGTTGCAGGTGTTGATGTGTGATAAGGGGGAGGGGCAGAGATGTGATGTCACTGACCGGTCTGGATCAGGAGTGTTCCTCTGCGCTGCCGCTGAAGGACCGGCTCCGTATGTGGTTCCGCAGCTGCTCGATCAGCTCCGGGTTCTGCTGCTGAATCTGCTGCGCAAACTGCTGACCACTGCAGGGGACAATTTAACATTCGGGACAGTTAGAGGGAGCAACAATACTGACCGCTACAGGAGACAATTTAGCATTCAGGACAGTTACAGGGAGTAACAGTACTGACCACGATGGGGGACAATTTAGCATTCGGGATAGTTACAGGGAGCAACACCACTAACCACTGGGGGGGACAATTTGGCATTCAGGACAGTTACAGGGAGGACCAGTACTGACCACTGTGGGGGACAATTTAGCATTTACAGTTACAGGGAGCAACAGTACTGACCATTATTGGGAACAATTTAGCATCTGAGACAGTAATAGGGAGCAACTGTGCTGACTACTGCGGGGAACAATTTAGCATTTGCAACCGTTACAGCAAGTAATAGCACTGATCGAGGCATGGAATAGTACTTCTGTTGCGAACACCAATGAAGCTATGAATTTTTTTCTCCGAAAGTGACCAAAGAAAGGAGAATTGATTCAAAGAGAGCGTGAAGAGCTTGAAAAATAATAAGGTGTTGAGCTGAAAGAGTCAGAGCGATACGGGAGTATCTCACGCTTCGATTAGGCTGGAAATGTCAGACAGCCCGCCCACTCCGGCCGCTGGTCCGCCAACCGCATTCGACATCATCCCCGACATGCTGCCAGCAAAAGGGAGAGCACAGTCATAACGAAGCACCTCTTTTTCATCCACATCCGTAATTAAAACATGGCAACAGAGAAATCTGATGCACAGCTGGATTTATGATGTCTGTATGCAAGATGTATTTGTCTTGCAAAATTTAATTCTGGCATTAACATCTAAGCCAAAGGTTTGTCTACATCTCTACCTATATTTTTTCTCATTTCCTAGCCTTCTAATTGCTTCCGTGACTTTGACTGGCAAGACTAGAATCCAACAACACGTTGCGAAGCTTATCAAAAGTTGCACATCAAGACTAGATACAGCAAGCCTTCTTTTATGCATGCCAAACTGAGGAAGAGATGGACCAGATAAATTATTTCACGTGTGTTTCTTATTTATCTCAAACTTCATGGGGCCCTGAAATTTAAGATCTAAAACTGGGGGGGTATACAGCCAAAATAAGAAAAACATGTCCGACCCTAACACTGTGTATAAAAATAGCCGTGTCCGCAGTACAGCAGGAGATGTGTACTCACAGTTGCTGAACCTGCTGGTTTTGCATCACACTGGCAGCCTAAAGACAAAAAAGAATGTAGCATTTACTTTATTTTCATGACTGTGTCTCACGGTGCTGAGGAGGAGGGTAATAACCAATACTTTGACTAAGCAGGCGAGTAAATGCATTCCACATTGACTTCAAGTGGAAAGCATTATCTCGATCTAGAGAGTATTCAGATGAGTTAGAGCATGCATACTATCATGCATACAATTATACAATTACTGCATTTTAGCACTGCCACGCTAACCTTGGCAATTAATGCAGTTCAGCACCATGCAATCAACTCCGAATGAGCTTTGAGCAAAGTTTAATTGTAAAGCCTCCAAACAGCTGCATTGCACTCTCAAAGCTCCATTGGCTCTGGAGCGGAGCTGTACACATTGATCTAGAGAAAAAGACCACGTAAGGGGAATAAAGGACTGTCTACACTGGGAATAAAAACTGACTAGAGACCATCTGAACATGGGATCACACCAGCCACGCCCCCCATCATTTACCCCCCAAGCTATAAGCCTGCAACCCCCATTTTAAAACCCAGGCTAGGTATTCACTCAAGCCATATACCTACCAACTCTTATCAATTTCAAGCGTATCATTCAAAAGTTATTGAATGGACAGACAGACTGATGGGTACTCAGTATGATACTCAAGATGCTATGTAACACTAATTTAGAGATGATTTCAGGGTAAAACAATGCCAATGTGGATGGTCTGCTCACCCCCCCCATTTATCTCCCACCTACAACCCCCATTTTCAATTCCAAGCTAGGTGTTCACTCAGGCCATATATCTACCAACTTTCATCGATTTCCAGCGTATTGTTCAGAAGTTAGTGAATAGACAAACAGTCAGACACTCCACATGATACTCCGGGTGACATGTATAATTGATTTTGGGATGTTTCAAGTGTAAAACAACTCAAATCTGGATGCTCACACACACACACAAACACAACTGAAAACAATACCCACTTTTGCTTCATGACTAATAATAATTATATCTTTATAGTTATAAAAATCATTCTAACTCAAGAGGATGGTGGAGTCTGCAGCATTACCACGAAAACAAAATGTTCTCAGCCGATCAATTAAAGTGTTTTTTTTTCCCCTTCCAGCTGTACAATAAAAACGCTGGTGGCCAAAAATAAAATTATTCAGAATTTTAAGGAATTAGTGTTCAAAATGGCTGATGATAATGTTATCATTCATCGGAGTGAATGCTCATAGCCTTTTTGTTATGCTTATCTTTATAGCTACAGTTCTTGGTATGGACAGGCCCTTTTAGTTTGAAGCAATAAAACACGGACACAGGTCCTACGGGGGGCACAGAATGGTTGGTACAGTTGGTGTATGTTTGTATGGATTCTCACCATGCTGATGAAGGCAGGGTTATTGATGAGGCTGGCCATGTCAAAGCCCAGTCCTGTGGCCGTCTGCAAAAAAAAATACCATCAATAAGTCAACAACGTCGTCAACATACCTTCCATTCGTTTTGACCAAATAAAACAGTATCTGTTACATGTTGCAGCAACTGGGTGTAAAAAAAAAAATCCTCTTATAAATGTCAGATGTCCACATGCCCCATCTGTGCACTCAGCAGGTGCAAAGTTATATCCCTGAATATCGGCCTAAACACTCAAGCTCTCGTCAGTCTCAAGGTCCTTGATAAGAGTCCTTGTGGCAGAGGACCTCAGAGATATGGTAAACATTTTACACCTTTACCTAAGAGTGCAAGTAGAAAGTAGAGTAAGTCTGTCCCGAGCCAGTGCTCATCAGACCCAGTGCTTCACCCTGGTTTCTGTAGCATGAAGCAACTAGGAGTATTGCTACTCCCCCTGGATGGGATGCTAGCCCATCGCAGGTTACTCCCCCAGCTCGTGGTCAGGTGTACAATCTTCTGGTACCCAATTATACACCTGGGTGGAATGAAGCACTGTGGAAGTGAAGTGTTTTGCCCAAGAACACACCGCAAAGACTGTGACCAGGACTCGAATCTCCCCTTTACCAACTATCCACACCGCAAAGTGCTGTAATGGGAAAACAAGTGCAAACGCTACTTCATAAGATTCATTCTAAAAAGGGGAAACCCCATTTTTAAACTATTTGCCAATATCAACCCACAAATAGCACTATTTATCACAAATGACTATGTGAGGGTGTTTAAGTTCAAATTTCTTTATGAGGCAGCTTGGGGAAAGGCGCAATGCAGAATTAGCATTGACACAGCAAGACGGGCAGCTGGAGCCCAGAAGGAGACTCGTATTACTTTCACATCATTGAACTCAAACCACAGAGCACGCACAGACCCTTTACGGCCTGAAACCTCATTACCAAGGGAATTAAGGGGTCGTTTTATGTGGTAAAACTCAGTCGGATAGAATTCTGGCATTTAAGAGACCTCATTCCACGCCCAAGAGACTTATGTTAACGTCTTTTCTAATAAAAGAGCTGCAGCTATGGCTCCACAGGACAATATTTTATATTTATAGCTAATCCACTCATTTCTTGAATATACGCCAGCGCTGGGACACAGCATTATCAGCCATTCATAAAAAGTTTAATGACTGACTCCAGCCAGGTCTGCTGCTTTCATTTCCAGAGCTAATATCCAACTCACAGGGCTAGAAGCCTCTTTTCGCTTCTGTTCAGCTATCTTCAGGTTGGACTTGTAGGTCTCGTTCTCTGGGTCCAGTACGAGAGCCTTGTTGAAGTACGTGATAGCCTCCGGGTACTTATTCATGGCAGTCAGGGCCAGCCTGGAGCACAAAAAGGTACCATGGGAAGGGTAGTTCAAACAAACACATTCAGTATCTCAGCGATGGTGCACTTTTCAGCCTGATATAAATGTAGATCGTATAGCTGTCATGCTACAGGGAAGCCAGGGGAGTATTTGTTACTGTGACAAGGCCGGGGGTGGCAGGGAGGAACTCCTGATGACAGACGCGAGAGTGGGCAGGCACACTGGAGCACAGAGGCCCTGGCGAGATGCCTCCCACATAGCGGAGAGGATGACTGACAGCTGTGCGGCTGAAGGGGCTTCCAAAGACTGAGTGGAATTTCACTCCTGCTCTCCGTCAGGCACACATGAAATTTAGGATTTATGTTGACTGCAACATTTTGCTCTCAAGCCAGACTCTCTCTACCTCCTCTCCATTAGAAGCCCCAGGTTAGGTTCCCGGGAATCTCCATCAGTCAACACTACTGCCAGGCCCCGCTAGTTAAACTCGCGATGGAAGCAAACATAAAAGGAGGTGATAATCTAGGATTCTGCCCGGCGACCAAAATCAAAGCACAGACTGGAAAGAAGCACTTCGCCTCACACAAAGCTATTTTAGCAGAGAGCATCTGGTATAAATCCCCACTCTTAAAACGAGACAGCGTTTGCCGTAACAATTTTTAAAGGTTGCTTGCGGTTTACAAAGACTAAACAGAGTTCAACAGTCAACACCGACGCCATCTCCTAGGCTAGAGACAGCATTGTGCGCTGACTTTCAACAATCACCTCAGACATCTGAATGAATTATCTGAGAGTGTAAACCCAGTACATGCAGGTTATCCTTGTCCAAAAGAGCTTTTCCCTTTAAGTGCTGCCGCACTGAGAATGCACACATGCTAATCTGCTCCTACAAATCAAGCAACTGTTCATAAGGCTTCCTCTGCATAACTGTGAAAGGCAAAGCGCCTCTGATATCATGCCTTCATAAACCGCCAGACTGCCTGTTTTTCCTGTCCTACGCAGCTTCGCAACAAATAAACAATACGCAAGCTGTGTGAGCCCGTCTGTGCCTTCACAACGGAGGAGGAACATTTCTGTCTGCGCAAGGAGAACGACAGCCAATCATTACACTCAAACAAATGTTCCCACTGTTCTGTAAAACTGAGTGGGACTAAATTACAGATCAACTAGAAAATACAATTCACTTTTAAACCTCCCCATGGCCATATGCTGCGTAAACCAAATACTCGTTTCAAGATTTGCGCATCTAGAACTGAGAAAAAAAAAAAGAACATTTTCCAAGTGAACACAAACAGTAACTTTGAAAAGGCAAAAATTTTCTCTCTGATGGGGAAAAAACCGAGATTGCAAGTCCCGTTACAAGACTGAAATGCTTATGGAGGCAGACCATTTTTTGATAGACCAATCGAAAATCTGCATGAAGAAGACATACATTATGCAAGCAATACTGTGAGCGCACAGGAGTGCGTTGCGATGATTTGTCATTCGTGACCATCCGTTACACAGCGGAGTCTCATGAATCACTGCAAACTCAGCGGATGGATGAGGTGAAACATAGGGCCAGCTTAGCGGTCCCGAACCTCTGACACACTGCAAGTTTAACTCACCCCATTCTTCCATAGGCCTTGCTGTACGTGGGGTCAATCCCAATGGCCCTCTCACAGTCTCCAGTCGCTTCAGTGTAGTTCCCCAGCTTACTGTGAGCTGCAGCCCTTTGGGGTGGGGGTTTGGGGGGTTACAGGAGACCACCGTCAGAGCAAAGACGCACAAATTCATGAACTGGAGCTAATTCACCAATTCAGCTTTCAAGCATTTAGTCTCCATCCACTAAAAGCCATTCATCTCAGCCTTGTTTCGATGAAATGCGACTTACACTTGCACCATAAGGTTGTTTCATTTTGCAAGTTTTCAATTTTCGCTAAAATTTTGGCCTGTCAATGCACGATCGAGAAAATAATAATAATAATAATAATAATAATAATAATACATTTTATTTCTAATGCACTTTACATTCAACATCTCAAAGTGCAACATAAAATTGCCATTAAAATAATAAACACATAAAGTAAAAGCAACAATAGAAATTGAGCCCCTAAGAACCATACTGGGCCAACCCATGTTGGGGTACTTTTGAGAAAATGGGACTCAAAGTTGCCAGAGTAAACACTGCACCTAGAGTCATCTAGTTTAAACACTGCATTTGGTACAAACTCAAGATATGTAAAATCATGCATATGCACTTCTTGTGCAGGTTTTGGATGCCCTTCTGCTGCATTAAATTGAAACCAACCTCCTTCTGAGGAGGAAGCATAATCTTCTGATTCATTTGGGACAAACTTTGGGTCTCTGTCATCTTCCACTTCACCATCATCATCAATCACAATAAGCAACTCCTCATCAGTGAGATACCGAGCTGCCATGTTTACAATGAATTATGGGAAGGTTGTGGGATGGCGTATTATGGCTAAGGCAGTGCAGTGCATATATACAGGGGCAGAGAAGACATTTGCTTGTATTAACAATCCATGTGGGCAGATTGGGTTGGGCTGTTAGGAAATGTAGATCTCAGTTTTCTGCACATGCTGACTACCACAACTCAATTTCGGCAAAAGTGCGGGATGGCCCGGTATGGTTCTTAGGGGCTCAATTAAGATAGTAAACAATGTGCTAAGATCCATAAAATTTGGTAAAAAGGAGAGTTTTAAGTCCTTTTTTAAAGGATTCTAGATTCTGCGTTAAAACTCCCATTAAATGCCACCAGATGCAACAAATTGTAACAATCCTTTATTAAACATACGTATATTGCTGAGTACATTGGCTGCCCCTGCATTTTCTCATACCTGTTACAGTAATAGACTGCATTTCTACGATCCAGGTCGATGGCTTTCGTGTAGCAATCCACTGCACAGCTGTAGTTCTCCTCCTTCATGTGGTTGTTGCCTGGAAATGCAGCGCAGGCTTATTCAACAACACTGTGTCACATGCTGATGGCATTAACGTATGCTTGATGCAGTAGAACTCCATGTGTGAATGGAAAACGGCAGAAATTACCTTCATTTTTGAGCTGCTCAGCTCTTTCTGTATCCTCGGCAGATGGGGATATCTCAGGTAATGACAAGTTGTCATTCTATAGAAAAGTGAAAGAGTGAAGGGTCAGTCATGTAGAAATCACTTTCAACATGTTATTTATATAACCCGCGCATTAATGATCAATTTTAGAGCCTGAAACTGCAATTTATTGTAGAAAAAAATAGAGTACTAAATGAGCAAATACTATGGAAACCTCTTCCACAACAAACTATTCCACAACAAACAAATAGACATCCTAAAGAATAAATTCAGACATAATATGGGCTGCTTAAAGCAGATTTAAGTCAGCTGAGATCAAATTAACATCATAACCATCACCATACCACATTATTATTATTATTATTATTACTGTTGTTGTTGTTGTTGTGGTACAATATAGATCTACATGTATTAATGACTGTCAGAAGTATTACTGCCCAAGGTGGGCAGCTCCTATCCTGACCTTGAAGATGGAGTTAAGAAAGATCTCGGTCAGCGGTTGTGACACGGCCAGGTGACTGTCACTGGAGTTGATTTTGAAGGTTGTCTCCAAGCACTGTATCGCAACTGAAGAAAATAAAATAGAACACTGGACCAAGTGCTTGAGCTCCCTTTTTCAAAAAGCCAATTCACAACCAACAAAAGCACACAACAAACAGGGAAAGAGTGGAATCCAGCTGAAACACACAGGGCATCGATGCTTTGATGTGTCGCTTGGTCTGGAAATATAATTCTGCTGATGCCAGAGCTCACTGTGCCCTGCAGTGCTGTATGTGACAGTGTAAAATTGGCTGAGGGAAAGAAGGATTAATTTGGCATGGTTTCCAATGACTCATTTCAGATCAGCTATTTATCCTCTCAACTGGGCACTAAGGCAAAAATTTCAGAGAAGAGCGCGTGGTATTCGGTACTCTCCTATATTGCAGAAGACTCATACAACCAAGCGCAATTAGTCATTTCAGATTTGTGAGCATACAGAAAATGTTTAGGAGAATCCAAACAAATGGACAGCGATAAAAGACTAAAACAAATAATCCTGAATTTTAGATGGAAATTTCAACAGCTCAACAGCGCTACAGCAAAGGTCATCCAATGAATAACATCAATAACAGCTCTTCTTTATGTACCAGAAACAGTTACAAAAAGTGTGATATGATTCCAAATAAAACTTTTAAAGTAACTGCATTTCGTAATGTAAAGTTTGACCTGGTGGTGGCACCACAGGAAAGGTCATAGTATTACACAAAACAATAGGGTTTGTCCTGCATGCACCAGGCATGAACACAATAAGTTTCATGGGATTCCCATAAAAACTGTCAAAAACAATTTGTATAAATCAAAAGTTTGACCTAGTGATGGCACTACAGCAAAGATCGTGAGGTGACTAACACTGATAACATGCAATCCATGTGCAACAAAAACAATCATAAAAAGTGTGATATGATTTCCATCAAAACTGTTGAAGGTTTTGCATTTGGCAATTTTAAGTGTGACCAGGTGGTGGCGCCACAGGAATGGTAGTAAAGTCACACAGAACGATAGGATTCGTCTTCTGCGTTCCAGGAATGAACAAAAAAAGTTTTTTTCCGCAATTCTTATTAAACTGTCAAGTTATAATAATAATAATTTTTAAAAAAAGTTTAGCCTGGTGGTGGCGCTAAAGTACAGGTCACGGGGTGCCGACATCAACAGCATGCCTTCTCTCTGTGCCAGAAACAATCGCAAGATGTATAAATATTTTCCTTCATAACTCCTTGAGTTATTGTATTTGGAAATCTAAAGTTTGACCTGGTAGTAGCACTACAGGAAAGGTCATAGGGTTACACAAAACAATATAGTTCTCCCTCTATGCAGCAGCAATGAACTCAAAAAGTTTTGCGCAATTCCCACAAGAATTGTTAAAGTTATTGCACTAACATGAAGGATCTGCTGCGGTAACAGCAGTCAAGGCCAATCTATAATATCCCCAAAAACTCTGTTTCAGGAATATAATTATGTCACAATTGTCAGTGCAACTTCAATGCCTATTGATTGACTATTCACTGTCTAGCTTTTTTCAGAATATATGGATTATATATTTCAAAGAAATATAACTATAATTTCCCTGATACTTCTATCCAAAGCAACGTACAGTTGATTATACTTAGCAGGGGCTAATCTCCCCTGGAGTCACGCAGGGTGAAGGGACTAGCAGCAACATTGATCTTATTGCAGTCACAATTAGGCTCAAACCACTAACCTCCTGACTCCCAGTCACACACCTTGACTACTAAATGACAGACATCCCCATCACAAAGTGTCAACTCAGTTTGCATCAAACCTGCATCAGACAAACATTCCGTCTAATCACGCCTCTGTTTGACCGTGGCCAATGTTTTGCGTTTGCATGTTTAGAATTCATTGAAGAGACATAAACACTTTTCTAAGATGAATCAGAGGTGAGATGTTTTCCTACCTTCAAGGCTTTCCTGCTCATCTGAATTCAGGGCACCGCAGTGTGTTTGATCGCGCAGGAACTGAACAATGGAAAATGCCAGACGCTTCTCCACAGCCATGCTCTCTGCCTTCACCAAGAATCCCACGCACCACTCTGAAGCACACAAAATTCATGAGATCGGACTTCCTTTTTACAAAGAATCCACTCATGCAGCCATATAGATCACTAGAGGACAGCATAGAAGGTTCCTGATCAATAATAAACAAAAACTGATATAACAGCTTGCTCGTACTATAAACTTTATTTGGTTCTTCTGCTTACCTCCACTCCAACTAAAGATAATTAACCTTGATTTATCAATTGAAGCCTTGAGTCCCAAAATAGAGGCCAGAATTTGGAAGACCATGTCTCACGCTACAGCAGACAACAGATGGCTGTATATAGATGTGCCACATTGCTGAAATTTATATTGCTGACAGACCCAACAGGAATAACAGTAAAATGCCATAGTTATTTCATTCTCATCTCTAAATCAGACAAATGAGCACTTTCAATGACACAAATAAAGCTTATTCTATTGATTTTCTCCATTCAACATTGATTTTAGACTAGGACTATGTTCAAACAAAATTTCAAAAACTTCCCCTTACGCTTCCATAACTTGGTCTCAGGTGGAAAGTCACTTACCTGGAACTTGATGCTACAAGTAGCTGAGAACACAAAAAGGAAAATGGTTGCTGTTACTTTAAAAATGCAGAAGAAGAAACCAACCATGAAAGTTCAATCACAGAGCTATAGGACATAGGGTCAAACTATATCTCAAACAATCTCCTAAGGATAAATTGAGGCCAAAAGCTTTTTCCCCCAAATAAGTTTACAAATAGAGTTATTAAATACAGCCTTCCTGAACCACAGTGGACACTTTTTTAATTCTACCGGAGCAAAAAAAAAAACACATTTGAAACCCAAACTGATTATTTAATGCTGAGAGAAATCATCTATATATGCAACGATTTTTGAAATTTAATTTGGTAGAAAACAGACGACAAATACAAGACAATGAGAATGCATTTGGCATTTCCAAGCCACTTGATTGTTGCACATCACAGATCCGATACTGTCACATCTTAGTGTGCAGTCTCTTTGAATTCAGTTATAAAGAGAAATCTCGCTTCTGGTCATGTAACAAAAAACCAAGGTCAGTGATTTAGCAGTATCCCAGTGTTTAATGTAAGGGTTGTATCACGTACCCTCGTGACAGGGACGGAGGACAGGAAGTTGAGGGTTGGACTCAGGTGCAAGGATGGACTTGGTTGAAAGTATATTATGCCGACTGCACAGCAGAAGGCATGAATGAAGCACACAAAATAAATAGGAATCGAGGTTCCTTATAAATGCTAGACATAATACAGAGTCTGGGCTATGGCTGCAGTAAGAATGTATTGCAAATAGAAAACAACTCAGGAAACGAGGTCTGGGGCATAAAGTGCTGAATAAAACAATAAACAGCACTAAGTTAGAGTTAGAGTTCAAATACATGCGAAACGAAGGGAACTAAGTCTATACAAGACTAGGAATGCAACACAGGTATGTGGTTACGAGACTTCGCAATGACTAAGTGCGAAGCTCGGTCTTAAATAGCACTCTACTACTACACAGTGGAAATGAGACATAGATGCAGGCAATGATGAGGAGTGAAGAATGCAGTCCGGGTCTTAATAGACCGGTGAGCTGGACGGCTGGAGGCGTGGTCTTACATTTAATCTGAAAACTTTATAAGGAAACATGATTTGGAACATGATGATGCTTAGGCCTACATCTAAGACCATCTCTCATTAAAAAAATAATAAAAAAATCAATGCAACTGATTAAGAATAGCAGTGTTTGTAATGTTAATGCATAATATGGTCTGCAAGTATATGCCAATTCATGCACACAGTCATCCACATTATCTATCTATCTATCTATCTATCTATAGTATCTGTCTGTCTGTCTGTCTGGTTATCTATCAATTGACACTGCCAAGCCAAAAAAAAAAAAAAAATTGCCAAAAATTGGTCATTATTGCCATACTGTTGCCACAGTGATGCATATGCTTAAACTGGCAACAGTTTTTTTTTTTGCCCTAGACTGATGGAGTGTATAACTCCTCATTTCTCAAACAACCGCATCAGAAGATGTAACCCATGGTCAAGTAAAAGATGTTACTGTGTTTCAAGAGGGGCAAATTATTGGCCAGTATCAAGCAAGGAAGGCATCTAAGGAGACTGCTGAAATCAATGCAGTTGGGTTAAAAACTATCCAATGCATCAATAAAACCTGAAAGCATAGTGGAGAATTGTCAACATAGTGGAAAAAATGGGCAGAATAAAAATCATGAAAGATGATGATTGGAGAACACTAAAATGTTTGGTGGGGTCTCATCGCAAAAAATTCGACAGTAAAACTCATGGCTATGTTTAACTGTGAAATTAAGTGCATTTCTACGTGCACAATCTGACAAGAACCAGTAGATTAAGGACTAAATGACTGTGTGACCACAAAAAAATCACTTGTTAGTGAAGCTAATTGGGGGAAAAAAACATTTGATCAAGAGCATAAAGCTAGACTGTGAAGCAATGGAAAAAGGTCACGTGGTCTGAAACATCCCCAATTTCAGGGTGATGTACCCTTCATACATAGTGCCCACTGTTCAAGCCTCAGAAGACAGTGTGATGATCTCGGGATGCCATAGAAACAATACCATGACGGTTGCATGCCGTTATCAAATTTAAAGACTCTCCAAAAAAATTAAGCGTGCAATTTTTTTGACCAGGCAGTGTATCTATATAAAGTGTATACGTTTGACTTATGTAGACTCATGCGTATACGGATAGTCGGCACAATTTGTTGATTAAAATCATTTGAATAAAAGTTCATACATTTGAGCACAACACGGCGCACTTCCAACTGATTATGCTCTGACAGAAAATGTGCAGTTTCTAATGATCATCACTCATTGCAACCATGTGTTTTTCCCTTCTTTCAGTTTGTATCACATATTCAGAGCAAAATCTGAATCCTCTACTCATTCTTGTAACCTGTTTAATTTCTTGCCAAAGGACTCGGTAAAAATCCAGTCTAGTTTATGCAGTTCCATAAATGTTCCAATTTCAGACCAGGTGCTTGTACGAACCTTGGATTTCTCTGGTCACCTGCCGGGTCAGATAAGAAAAAAATGGCCTTGACAGCACACGGAATATTTACGGACCTGCATGCACTGCTTGCACACAGCAGCATAATGATGGATAAAATATGCATTGCATTAAAGTACAAAAATTAGGTGCCATTGTGTTCGTTTCTTGACGCATCACAAAAGCGATTGCATTGCACAAATGGTTGCGGATGCTTCCGAATGCCATATAAACATGATCCAAGCTTTTTTAACCAGAGGTAGGCGAGGTGATAGGCTGAATTTTTTTCCTCACGTCACTGACTATTTTAGCAGCAGATGAAGGTGGGGTTGAAATAGGATCGATCCGTTTCACTTGTTTCCCGATTTCTAATGTAATTCTAAAATGAATTGTTCCTTTCGCAAATAAAATCACACGTGACACACGTGCCGACAAGTGGAGGAGATGTGATGTAACGTCAACAACCTTGCAAGAATTGTATTTTACCGTCATGATATTGATCTATATGTCAGATAGACTGCTTATCGCAATATGTTGCGTGTGCCTTTTCAATAATGCAAACAAACCCCTTAATATTCCGTATTAAACCAAATCAAGCAGAAATACGCATTTCGCTGCTGCTGCTCCAGCCCGTTATGGATACATCCCAGCTAACCAGCTAGCGAGCTATGATGGCTGATCTAGACAACGCTGCGTGTTACCCAATACATGCAGAAAGGGCCTGATCCATCTACCTCTCATCCTAACAACCACATTACTCCGTACCTGTAACCTTTATCTACCAAGAGATGCTATTATCGCCCCCGCCCACCTACCTGAGCAAATCTCCAGCGGTACCCACAACACCGTCATTAAAACTTCTGTCAGATTCATCGACTCCAATGCGCTTGCGCGGTCTTGGCGGAAGTGAGTGCCTTTAATGCGGCCGAAGCTGAGTTGCACCGCTTAATTTCCAAATAGTTTTATTTTTATGAAAAATTGTGGTATCGATTGACGGACTTCTCGCTGTGTTGCATTGCTGATATATTTCGTACAATGTTTTCAGTGACCATTTCTGTGTTTCGAAGGATTAGCAGGTAGGGTATTAATATTTTGCTGTTTGTGTTTCTTTAGGTCGTTGATCTGTGAGCAGAAAACCATAATCTGGCGAGCGAAACGTGTGACTGGTTCTGCCTTATCCCAGTGGTGCTCTAAAAATTAACCCAATGCACGAATCATGACTTCTGGCGTGTGTAAACATACCATGCAACACGTGAAACCCGAGAATACGCCATGAGGTAGCGGATAAAATCTATTTCATTTGCAAGATACCACCCATTATCCATATCCTCGGCGGTGTAGCCACATCGACTCGGCGAGGTTTGTGATAAACTTGATAACAATTCTTTAATGGATATTTTGGAAGTTGGCTGCATATTGTTAAGCTGTTGTGTGCGCTCTGTGGCTGACCGGAGAATGTTGCAGTTTGCAAAGGAAACGCACGACACGTGTACTGATCGAGTTTCTCCGCTTTGGCAACAAACCTTGGGAATTTATTGCGTTGATCTGCGACGAATACGATGCTGTGTCACACCGTGTAGGATACGATGACCTTTAACTGCAACCTATTGCTCAGTGAAGAATGTCATTTTCCATTGCTGGGCATTGTGTGAAAATTGTGCATTCAAAAACTAGTCTAGATATTTGAAGTTCAGATTCTCTGGTAATAGATAATTGCGATAAACGGTAAGCTAATCCCCACTGCCATCTATTACGTATCCTTATGAGAATAAAAACCACATTAAAACTATAGCTGGAAGTACATTTTGCTTTTTTGCTAAATGTTAAATTCACCATTTGTGACTTTTCATCTTGTGGCAAACGTAGTGCTGCAATCTTCAGTGCGTGCTGCTGGCGACTGGTCACCTATTTTTGGATTGGCGACTGTAAGGTGAAGTTGAGCATATTACTTGGTCGTCCGATTCTTATCATTTTAAAAGGTATTTCACGGTACTAATTAAATGCTTCAAAGGGTTGATGATATGTTCGCAATAATCTTGCATGGATTTGCAGTGCTTTGTGTGTCTACAGTATGTTGACATTCAATTTCACCTGTAAGTCCTATTTAGATGTGTTGTTCGCTTGAAAAAACTGTGTATCATCTTTGACATCTCCTGCGCATAATTTGTTTGTCTTTCTCAACCGATGATGGTATCGCGGCAATTTTCACTGGTTCTGAATTGATTCAGTTCATAGTGATGATATGTCTGCTGCAATGGTGTGGCTCTGTACATTTCAAGCACAGTTTACTATAAGGGTTGCCTTCTGCGGCTTTTTTGCGTGACCTGCCTGTATTGAGGTATATCAAAAATGCACGTTTTGTGTTGTTTTATGGCACTGAAATGATGATGCACATAAGATTTATGAGGACCAAGGGGGATTCTCCTCCAAGTACTTGGACTCTTGGGTACATGGAAACCCCGTTTAAGGAGCTTTACTTTAATGCCTTGGCGGGCACCCCGCTGAGTCTCCGATTGAAGCGTATAGCATGCTTCAAGTCCTCGACATAACTTCAGTATTGTTTACGTGATGTTAAGAGTAGCATATTCTGATTCATTGAATTGGCAGACCAATGTTTTCATGTCTTCGTGTCATGTGCGAACCAACTAATTGAATGCATTGTCTTTTTATGATATGCTTTATGCTTTATGTTGTTGCTATAGAGGTGGACTTACTGTCCTATGTGCCCATCTGACAAATGGTAATTTTTTTTTTCCTTTTCTGGAGGTGTTCTATTTGTCTGTATCACTGATTATGTCCGTGCTGGGTTGTTCTCCAGAGAAAAGTGGAAAGGAATACCTTCTGTTTTAATTTATTTATCTACGCCACAAGTGAAAGTGCTGCAATTTTATGGAGCTTTTACGTCAGGGAAATGACGAAAGCTAGGCAGAAAAGGGGTTTGAACCCTGAAATAAAACGATGTGGTCAAAAAGGAAATTTTTGTTTACAATTATCTGATTACTGATATCCAGTAAGATTATTTATTGTAGTAAAACTGCTGACAGGAGAGGCTTTTAAGGACGCACCACCTACGTATGCGTCTGATGTACGGGGTAGTATTTCTAGACTTTGTGGTAACCAGCATTATCCTGACACCTGCCTTATACAGGGCGTGATCGAACTATCAGGATCATCGCCATACATGCCAGTTTTGTGAATCTTGAAATGCACTCTTTTCATAGTCAGCAGTCAGCGGAGCTTTTCTAATGCCGAGTCGTCCGGCGTCCGTCTGTCTGTCTGTCCAGCCTCAACTTCTCACTTCAAATCTGAATATCTCAAACTGTCTGAGAACTTTTTTCCTAATTTGGTGTGAGCCTTCCTTATGATATTCTGAATATTCACTGGGAAAATTAGAAAATTCTAAGTCCCGGTTTTTGAGAAATTCAGCATTTTGGACTTAGAAAATCAGTGTTTGTGCTCAATTTTTCAGTCTTTCATGAATATCTCAAAAACTGATAAGTTTTTGTCTAATTTGTTGTGAGCCTTCCTTATGATGTTCTGATGATCCCCTGCGAAAATTAGAAAATTCTACGCGCTGGTTTTTGAGAAATTCAGCGTTTTGGACTTAGAAAATCAGTGTTTGTTCTCATTTTTTCAGTCTTTCATTCATATCTCAAAAACTATCCGATAACATTTTTGCTCCGCTGTGACCATAGTCAGCAGTCAGTGGAGCTTTTCTAATGCTGAGTCATCCGGCGTCCGTCTGTCCGTCCGTCCAACGTCAACTTTTCACTTCAAATTTTAATATCTCAAAAACTGTCTGATAACTTTTTTTCTAATTTGGCGTGAGCCTTCTTTATGATATTCTGAATGTTCACTGTGAAAATTCTACGTCCCGGTTTTTGAGAAATTCAGCATTTTGGACTTAGAAAATCAGTTTTTGTGCTAATTTTTTCAGTCTTTAATTTATATCTCTAAAATTGTCTGATAACGTTTTCTCTAGTTTGTTCTGAGCCTTCCGTATGATGTTCTGATTATCCCCTGCGAAAATTAGAAACTCCACATCCCCGTTTTTGAGAAATTCAGGATTTTGGACTTAGAAAATCAGTGTTTGTGCTCATTTTTTCAGTCTTTCATTAATATCTGAAAAACTGTCTGATAACTTTTTGTCTAATTTGTTGTGAGCCTTTCTTATGATGTTCTGAATATCCCTTGCGAAAATGAGAAAATTCTATGTCCCGGTTTTTGAGAAATCCAGCATTTTGGACTTAGAAAATTAGTGTTTATACTCATTTTTTCAGTCTTTCATTAATGTGTCATATGTGTTAATATTGCAATAGTTTTCAAGGATTTCTGAAATTAAGTTATGACATGGACATTTCAGTCATCCTCAGCGGAGCTCTCTAGGCCGACAGGCCTCTTGTTTAGATTTTCAATCAGTTCCATACATGATTTTTAGAGCTGTATTTCTATGGATATTACTGACTATACCACCTAGTGTTTATCTCCTTCGTAGAGCTTCGACTTATGACCACAGTTATTTTTGCAGGTTTTTGGTGTTTGGCGTGTGTTTTAATAAATTTTGACACAGTTCCCATTCCCACGATAAGTAATTTAGCCATTTTTGTGACCAATGCCCTAGCAATTTAGGAACTAAGTATTTAAGCCCTTTTGAAACTCTCTTAGTATCCTCCTCTTGTTTTGGGGACTCACCTCGCCATGTAGCACTGGTTAGATCTCTCTTACACAGTCACTTGCTGTTAATTAGCATTCAAATTAATGGACATGGCCTGTGCAAATGCTGTCATAATTGTGTATTAGAAACTCAACATTTATCAATTTTCAGGGGGGCGTCCTATATTTCTCCACCCTCTGAATGTGAACACAGTTGTGTGGTTGTGGCCATCCGCAGAGTGATGGAGCCTGCTGTCTTTCAGCTTTTCGGTCGTTAGCAGTGTAGCTTTGGCATTTCCATGTTAAATGTACTGGGCCTTGTGTACTTTGAATGTCAGCTGTCAGAAACCTGCTCTCTGAGTTATTTCACAGGAAACCAGGCTCTTCTCAGTAGGACTCTGTCAGACTTTCTTCAGAGACTTTACAGTATATTTTACATAAAGATGGCTACCCACACAAATGTGTCACACATGTATTGCAATATGAAGAAAAGTTTTTGATGTTAATCACTTAAGAAATTGATATCATTGAATTTTCTGTCTGTGTTTTGTAACTGGGCATTTGTATTTCACAGTATATTGCATGTTTTTGAAAATTAAGTTGTCTTGTTGGCTTTTATCCCCTGCCACAAGGGGATATGAGTTTTGCCCTTCTGTGTGAATGTCCATCCAACTGCTTGTTGTCCATGTGTCCATCCGTCATGCTTTTTTTTTCTGGGCCAGCACTTCTAAACCATTATTATTCCACAAAATCTATTAAATTGATACATTTTAATGAGATGTGCCTTTTCATACTTCCTTCTGTCCTTATGTGGGCCTAGTTGTCCCTCCGTCGCATTTCGTTTCCCGGCTAGAATGCCAAACTCTGACGGGGGATCTGAGTATTTCATGCTTGTTTTTGTTGACCTGTTGATATTGTTGTGGTTTAGAATTTTGTGTATTGGTTTGTATCCAGCCAGAATGTTTTTGAAATGTTGAAACGGATGTAGCATTACAACTGTCCAAGATCCATTCATTTTGTCTCAGAACTGAAATGCTTCCCTGTCCTAATACTTAAACTTTAGGACCTACCATACTGACTAGTGGTGCAGTTTTACTGTACATTCATACATGTTCAGAAAAATGCATGTTTAGGGCCCAGTCATCATTTTGAGTTGAATAAAACCACACAACATTGTGGGATGGTTTGAGCTATGTCTGAATCTGTTGGGATTCCTGCCTTGTTTTTGCCTCAATACTTTATTAATATGTAGAGTGCACCTAAGGTACTCAGCTGATGGCCAAATGAATAGCTTGGGTTTTCCCCAGCCTATTTATACGGTAGTATTTGTCATCCAGGCACAACGGTTTTCACCAGCTTGAAACAGCCGTGTCTTAGCAAGAGATCATATTAGCCATAATGAGCTCTGGGCCCTGCATTCTCGCATGAGGCATGTGCAGGGCATTTTACCCTTGTGTCACCCCGGAAAAGGCACTGTTGTTAATGGTATCTGAAGTCCGCGATTAGGATAATCTATCGAATGGCAAAACATGGAATTTAGACTTAGTGAATTGGACGTAGGCTTTGGTGTGCATCTTCTCTACCATTGCTGAGCTGTTCCTTTCATTTGTTGGTGTTTCATTTGACTTTCAGGGCCTCTTGCTCCAGATTGAGGTTGAAAATGACCATACAGAATGGAATTGAGCTCTCCGTTAAGAACTGCTCACAGGCGGCTGGCAGCAGAAATGGACTGAGATGGGATCTCGCCCCCGAACAGATCAAATCTCAGACAGAGAAGCTCATCCAAAGAGTAAAGCAGACCTACGATAAGATTGGTGCTCTGGAATTGGAGAAGGTATCTTATGAAAACACACTGAAGGCCTTGGCAGATGCCAGACTGGAATACACTGGTATAGTATAACTTAATGTTTGGTTTGCTGCTCTCTGCTGCTTAGCCCCAATGCTCATAATAGATGTCGGCATCTACAAAATTCTAAAATGTAATTGCTAAATAATTCCTTAAGACTTTCCAAATAAGACGAGTGTCTTGCTTCACTGAAATAATTTGTCCAGTATCCATGACACAAATCCTGAGTTATAAGCCATAAATAGGGGACATGCACAACAGGCGAGGATTGGCATTATTTGGCATTTGCATATAGGGGTTAGGCAATAACTCTGGCATCATGATTAAAAGACAAAAAATATTGGTGGGGTCTGTTAATGTCACATTATTCTATTGAAAAAAATCAATTATACATTTAGTTGAAGTTTTATTGAAAAATTGGTGGTACCGTTTCCTTTTGTGTGTGTGTATATATATATATATATATATATATACATATATATATATATATTTTTTTTTTGTATAGGATTTGAAACAATTCAGCAATAGCAGTGGACATCTAGACATCTGAAGGTTTTGAAAACACAGAAAGATAATCTAAAAAGTAACACCAAACTCGCCTGTCGCTCCTGTGATATTTTAATCCTGTACTCTCTTGCAAACCTGTCCTTCATGGGCCCAACATGGTGAACCAGCATGAACTGGTGCTCAATGAGTGTGGCCTGATGAGTATAATTGCGATGATTTGAGCCGATTTCTTGCTCTAAATTGGTGCACACGAAGCCTTTGTTGGCTGGTAATGCTCCTGGGTCTCTGTTAGCAGAATGGAGAGCATAGTTGCTGCCTGAAGTTCTCACAGTTACCTTTCCTGGCAGGTCACCAGGTGTACTATATCTTCTCTGGTGGTGACCCCACTCGTCTTTCTCAGATAGAGCTGAGACGGCCCTGTCAATAAGCCTCGAGCCACCTTGGCCAAGGATGCAGCTGTTTCAGACGTCCGCCAGGAAATGCTTGCTGCTGAAAGCTGCAGTTGCCCAGAGCTTGCGTCCAGGTCTTCTGTCCTTGCATACCTGTTCGCCGCCCTGTCTTTACCTCTATTTCAGTCTTGATGGAATCTGGCGGAATGTTCCTGGACCGTATCCCTAGTGCTGCCATGCTGATAGCGGAGCAGTCATTCATGAGCATGATCCATTGCACAGTCAACAGCAGATGGATTTCAGTTCAATGCCTTGCCCACAATGCACTGGACTCAACTTTGAGGAAGTGGGGCAGCTGGGGTCAGGCAGTCAGCTGGTCGATGCTACTGTCGTTTCCTGATAACTATGGGGCGAGTGGGAGTAGCTCAAGTGGTCCCGCTAGATTGGTTATTATTATGTGGCGGTCCTTTTAGAGCGGAGGTAGCCAACCCTGGTCCTTGTGACTGCAGTGTCTGCTGGTTTTTGTTGTTCTTCAAGACTTAATTGCTAAATTAGAGCTGGTGATTGTACAGTTAACTTGCCTCCTCTGGTTAGCTCACCGAGCGATTGGCCGTGAGCTATTATTGTGGCGCGTTGTCTGTGTCCGTTAGCAAATTCTTCAAACATTTTCTTCTCTGAAATTTCTGGCCAGATTCACTTCTTCAAATTTGGTATGGAGCTTCCTTGGGACAAAGATCGTCCACAGTACATTGTTGTTTTTTTCTTTCTTTTTTTTTTTCCAGCTGAAACTTCAAACTTCGTCTTCTCTGAAACTACTGGCCACTGGGTTCAAATTGGCTTGGGAGCTTCCTTGGGACAATGTCCACAAAGATTGCTCTCAGTTTTGAGGTTTTTTCACATTTTGATTTTTTTTTTTTTTTTTTTTTTTTATCTGAAACTTTAAAAATCATCTTCTCCAAAACTACTGGCCTGATTAACATCAAATTTGGTGTGGAACTTCCTTTGGATAATGCTTACAAAGCCTGTGGACAGTTTTGAAACTATTGTTTTAATAATTTTTTTTTTTGTGTTTGATTTAATCATCTGAAACTTTAGAAATCCTCTCTGAAACTAGTTGCCTGATTCTCTTCAAATTTGATAAGGAGTTTCCTTGGGCCAATGTCTACACAGCTTATTCACAGTTTTGAAAAATATAGTTTTTTAATTTTTATGAATTTTTTTCTGTTTTTTTTTTTTTTTTTTTTTTTTCAGAAATTTCAAAAATCTTCTTCTCTGAAACTACTGGCCAGACTCAGTTCACATTTGGTATGGAGCTTCCTTGAGAAAATGTCACTTCAGTGCATGATTCTCGGGGGCTGTGGTGGGTATAAATCATGGCAGTGATGTCCAAAGTTCTAGTTTTTCAGACCAATTTTCACTAATTTTTTTTTTTTTTTAGTCATCACTCAAATATACATCTAATTTCATGTCATGCTGGTGAGCTACAGGGCCATTGGTCCTGGTTTAAATTTGGTATTATGGTAAAAATAAAAACCACCTCTGACTGTCCAGGACTAGGGTCGCTACCCCTGCTTTAGAATCGTCAGTGTGGATGACTGAAATACAAGGCTACCGTAATACTAGGATCTTTTCGAGAAAAGCTAGAATTGTCTGGCTCACATGATGTATGTAAACTGGCATGAGCCTCCTTTGGCTCCCATTCAAGGCCTGGCTGCTTGCTGATAGGTCCAGCAAGTTGATCTTCGTTGGCTTCTCTGGCCGGAAAATCCGAAAATGGTTGGATCCTGCCGTGAAGCAGGCAGAGAGGCCACAGTTTGGGCTTAGTGCCATATGTACGCTGACATTTGATAGCTGGGAATATGTTACCATGACGAGCTGGTTTCAACCCCACTTCGAGAACACCGGGATGCATTGCTTTCCTGGGTGGTTGCCGGGTTGCCCACCGTTTGTTAATATGGCCAATTGCCTGAACTAGCAGTTGTCCAGAACTTGAGCCTGAAATATTGAGGTGCTGATGCTACGGAACTGCCACTTTGAGGAAGGATGGGCTCATCTGTTTCCATTTTGGAACTGCAAACCAGCTGTCCTGATTGAACTGTCACTGTAGGGGCAATGCTAGCTCCAGGACTTGGTAAATTCCTTAACGCAACTGCGCCTATAATCACCACATTTCTCAATGCCGAAACCTATAGTCGCCACATTTATTTTTACGCCTTTCAGTATCTTTATACAAACAACAAATTACCTGCCAAACTAAAAAGTAGGCCCCCCCCCACAAATTTTGACTCCTTAACTTTCCCAAGCAACAGTTTGAAAGCGACACAATAATTTTAAGTTTCATAAATTCTCCCACCTTGACAAGTACCCCTCTAAAGGGTAAATTTGAAAGGAATTCTCTTTGACGATGATAGAATGCTTGTTGGCGACAGGTTTCAACGAGCAAGGAGGGAATTTAAAACATCTTCTGTTGCTCTAACCCACAAGTTTTTCAGTAATGTTATATGGCTGACATTAGGCTCACAGGCTGACCTGAAAAAGGCTGCTAGCATGATATAGTTTACTGGAAATCGACAAAATACAAAATTAACTGAAGTAATATTGGTAATGCTTTACAATAAGGGTACATTGATTTACATCAGCTAATGCAGTAAGAAGCATTTACTATCAGTTAATTAACAATCAACTAATGGGTCTACTAATCATTTACTAGGAGTGTTCATGTTACCTAAGGTATTAATTTAAACATTATTGTATTGTTTGATAGTTTTAGGTGTTACGTGATGGATACTTTAGGAATGTTTGCAACTTCATAATAAGGATGTCAAAGAGCATTAATAAATGGTCAGTTAAGGTTACCGAATGCTTTAGCTCTCTGATGCATTAGTTAACTGTTAATTAATTGGTAGTTAATGCGTATTACTGCATTAACTAATGTACCCTTATTGTAAAGTGTTACCGTAGTATTTAAACCTCAATACTTTTATAATATAAATGAAGTGCCTGGTGGGATTATTTGGCCTTTGTGGCTTTTTTTTGTATTCAACGTTTCATGAAAAACGCATTGAAAATTTTGACATGTCGTGGTGACTGCAGGCGCAGCTACGCTATCTGCCTAAGGCCCCTGTTGAAATTTACGGTTCCTGTTTCACTTAGTTCCGCCCAACCGTGTTTTGCGTGGTTTTGTTTCTTGCTGGGTCCTGGTAGGATTACCCACTTGCAATTGAAGTGAGTGCCATTGAACTTCGGTGGGTGCAGTAAGATTAGCATCCCCACAACTGTATCTCTGTCGGCTGCTGTTTTTGACTACACCGCTGGATCAGCCAAATTACTGTGTGCATCAGTAACCCCCTGGGTCTCTTGCCCGGTTAAACTTCCTCAGGTGTCTGGTGCGGTTCATCTCTGGGAGCACACCAGGGCAACGTAGATTGCATAAATTGAGATGTTCAGCAGCTGTTCAATCCTGCGGTCTTGCGCAATGTAATTAACACCCTCATCTGCCTCCTTTGAAACCCCAGCCAGGGGTCCAATAAGGACTGTGTCACTGGTTGTGAGCACTGTATTCCTCATCACGCAAGCCTTCCGTCCCTTCATCACTTTGCAAGAAACATGGGGCGGCTTGCCTTTGGGGTTATAGTTGCTATTTGATGGACTGGGGTTTGATCCTGATTTGGTAACGCAAGGGTTAGATCAGGCCATAAGGGTCACCACAGAGGTTGTTTAAAATGGGATCTTGGGGAGGAACCAGACCCTTTAAGTAATTTAATTATTTCTTACGTCCTTTTTTATGTTAAATTATAAGTATCTGGAATGGCTAACATTTGGATTTGATGTTTTTCTGGTGATGCTGAATTGCTAATATTTCATCTCAATAGCATTGATTTATTTTCTTGCTTCAGATTTTGTTTGAGCTGAACTCCGTGTCATTAAATTTACACCATGAATACTCTAATGGCATATTCTCATAATGCGGTTTAACAAAAACTGGGCCACCTTGGAGATTTTGTGAAATATTATACAAGAGAGTAGGTTGTAGTGTTTCTGATGATGGAGTAGGTATGAAAAGAGGGATGTTGGTAGTACCGATTCTATGTGTGCAGAGTACAGTATATTATGTCACTGTTCTGCTCTCACATCTTGCTTTCAGACTCTGTTTTATTTTAACTTTTGTTTTGTTCCAGTGTGCAGGCACATGCTGGACTTCCCTCAGTACGTCTCCTCTAGTAGGGAAGTGCGCTTCGCGAGCACCGATGCCGACAAAAAGCTGTCCGAGTTTGACGTGGAGATGAGCATGAGGGCGGACGTCTTTTACAGGGTTATCGCATTGCAGGTACCACGGGGTTAACCTTCATCGGCCTCGCACTGGGGCGTGGGGGTGGGGTGAAATTCCCTCGGTCTCCCGTTAAAGTTCAGTGTAATCCAAAAGCACGCGTAGCTAATGTACATCTGCTTGCTGTAATTTGCTAATGCGGTAAATTGCCGTATGTGCGTATATAAATGCGTCAACGTGACCCTGAGGTGTGTGTGTGTGTGTGCCCCTTGAAAAGGTTATGTTGAAGTCAGCATTTCACTGCGGTAGTTCGTTAAGGTCATGCAAAGAAATTTGCACTCCTTCCTGGAGTGGAATGCTGAAGCAGCAAAATTACTGTTAATGCTCACTAAATGACCCTTCTGCTCAGTGAAATGGCCGTCCGCTGTAGCTCTCAATAGTAAGTTGCATCTTGGGAAATGGTGTTGTAATGGTGGAGTATGGCCAAAAACAAGATCCTGGTCTAATGAGCCTGTGGCTCTGACAGCATGCACAGGGTTTGGAATTGTTTTGTTTCTTTACCATTTCGTTTTTTTACAAAACCTTTTCAATTTTGAGGTATTTGCAGTATGTTCCAGATGGAATTATGTATGTCATATTTCAATTGCTGGTGTGGAATTTAGAGTTCAGGTGGTCCACCCTAAGCAGAGTTATGCATTTGTTACATACAGTACGTTCACTGAAGGAAAAATGCAGAATTTTTTAAACTTCTGGTAACAGTTAAGCTACAATTCTGTGTTTTCTCTCTGAGTAACTTGGCCAGGACACATTGAGTGTTAGACTTTCTGTTCTAAGGCATGCAGACCATGTTCCATTTATGAATATATTCAGAATCATGTAGGGCCTGCGAAGGGCAGCTGTTAATTCTTAACTCATCAGCCCCTGGTGCCAGCTGCAGTTTAAAAGCGAATTTACACCGCGTCTAAAATATAGGTACGGTTATCTGATTATATTAATGAAATGGTGTGAAAACTCCCTGTATATGAACCCAGGCCTGGCTTTATGCATGTAATGGTATAGCAGCACTGGGACCTTGTTCCAAGAAGACCTGGTAAATTTGTTATATACATGGGGAACGATGTACGAGAGCGTCTTGTGGTCATGTAACTTAAATGAATGTGACTATAGAGCAGATAAAATGACATTGACCTGCCCTTCGGTTTAAACACTGATAGACAATATGGATATTGAGGTATTCCATCAAAAATATTGTGACATTTGATTTTTTTTTTCTACATCATGCAGCTCTAATAAGTGCGCGCGCGTGCGCACACACACACACACACACACACACACATACACACACTAAACGAATGCTAGCTAGTATTGTGTGGGAAGCCTGTTGGAAATGTTGTTATTGAAACGTAAATATTTGCTATTGAAACGTATTTTGATGCTGAGTTATGAACCACACGGTTTCAGAGTGAAATTATGTTCAGGGTAGGTCACTCTGAGGATGCCCTTGATAGCATTTGGCATTTGTCAGTGACCTACACTGCCTGTCCAAAAAAAAAAAAGTTGCTGTTGGTATTTAAATCGACAAATACCATGATTGGATCATGATTGCAGCTGTTAAAGCATTTCAGCGGGCAGTAATTATTTTAACTTTAACTGATGAAGTGCGTAGCTTCTCATTTCTGAAAAAAAGTATGTCGGAAGACGCATCTCTCGGTGGCAGAAAAGATGTTACAGTATCTCAGAAGGGGCAAATTATTGGCCTGCATCTCGCAAAGAAAACAAGGAATGGATAAAACAAGTCAGTAGAGTCATTTTCGCTCATGTATTTGACACAACAAAGTCCTGACCTCAGCCACATTGATGTGCTGGAGAAAACTACAGCGTGGCTCAACTATCTCGTCATCAATACAAGATCTCGGCCAAAAATTAATGCAACTCTGATCGAGAATGGATGTTCTGACGTTGCATGCAGTTTTCAAAACAATGACGCAACGAATTTGCACTGCAATCAAAGCTGCAGGAGTTCCACCTAAATATTTGAGTGTACGACTTGTTTTTTTGGATAGGCAGCGTAATATTAAAAAATCTAGTTGGATGTGCTGCTCTGGTGCTGTAGGACCTCCATCTGCTGCAATAAGCTGCCCGTGTGAAGAATTGAGACGTTCCTGGAATTTCATTTTCCTCCTGCACAGTTGCCTGATTTTACGACCTCTTTATTAGGAGAAACAGCCGAATGACTTGAACCCCGAGGCTCGGCGGTTTTTAGAGAGATTCATCAAGCTGGGGAAGAGGAATGGACTGCATTTGCCTGAGTGCATACAGGAGGTACTGTGAGCAAAGACCGTTTCGCTGCTAATATGCCTGAGCAAAGAGGATTTTTACTATATTGTGTGGCACAAGATGCAGTTGGAACGTAGGGATACGATTGTGTGATTTAGTTTAGCATATAGCATTATTATCATGCCTGATGTGTGATATTTTGTATTCATGACATTGGTAAAGAGATTTGGAATTACAGGGCCGGACATTTTTTGCCTTGATATTTTAAAGACGCCTTTGAAGGCCATTCTTTGACAGATGCTTATTTTCCCCTTGTGTTAATTTGTATCACTTAGGAAATCAAATCAACTCGCAAGCTGATAAGTGAACTTTCCATCGACTTCAACAAAAATCTGAACGAGGACAACACCTTCCTCCTCTTTTCTGAGGATGAGCTCGGTAAGGACCTGAACATCAAGTGACAAGACTGAAGAGTTTGTTGACTTTAATAAATGGAGACTGAAATCATAGCACAGGCCCCGTTGCGTATTATTTTTCTGAGGTCTCTTACATAGCGCTTCCAGCTGAAATGGTCGCTGTCCATGCACTGTCGTGCTCTAACTCAAGAGTGTTTAAATCCTGATTGCGTTAGTGTAGGTATACGGTCAATGGTGTCGACTTGCGATGTATTGGAACGCGAGTAACTGCCCCCCGCTTGTAGCAGCTGCGTGTTTTGATCACAGACCTATGTGCCCTCTAGCGGCTAAGGATGTCATTGCAGTAATTAGATACGGGTTTTTGGAGAGACTGATGATTAAAAGTAATGTAAAAGAGCCTGTGTAAATCTTCCTGGCCATGTTTGCTTGTTTGGCCCCTGCAGGCGGCTTGGCGGATAGTTACATGCAGAGTCTGGAGCGGGCGGAGGACGGTCGGTTCAAAGTGACCCTGGAGTACCCCCATTACTACCCACTGATGAAGAGATGTTACGTTCAGGAGACCAGGAGGAGAATGGAGGCAGCTTTCCAGAGCAGGTGTAAAGAGGTGAGTCTCTCTCTCTCTCTCAAACAGGTCGCTAATGCCTATGATATAAGAGGAAAATGCTTCTGCAGAGTCACTCTTTCTGAAGGGATTTATTTACCACATCATTCCAAAGCCTGACTGTTTTTGCCCATTTTGTGTTACTGAGTCCAGCAGAGGCGGGCTGAATTGCCTATTATGTAGCTCAGAGGGCAGAGGTTTTATTTTGAAGATTGGGTCATTCCATGCCAAGTGGACCAGTCTTCGGAAAGTTTGCACCACACCGTCTCAGAAAAATTTGAAAGAAATCATGGCTGTTTGCCATCATTTCAAATGGTCAAATCCCAAATCTTAAGTTCCAACTCCAATTTTTCATGGAGTAATTGCCAATTTAAGGAGGGGGTGTCTAGTCACTGGCAAATATAGCAATGACTTATGAATGTTTTTGAAGGGATACAAATACACTTTCCAGTGCTCCTAAATTAATGTCAATGGATGCACATGTGTAAAAATACCTGAAATTTATGAATCTGGTATCAGATTTGGCATATTTTATAAGGATGTAATTCAATCCCTCTACAAAGGGAATGTTTCTGATTCACTTTCTTGACACTTTGGAACCAAAGGGACTCCATGAAGAGTTGGTGCTGACTTGTTTTTTGTAAAAATGTCTGTTGTCAGTATTGCCATTAAATAACATTAAAAATAACTTAAAATATTTGTTTGAACAGTTAAAAATCCTTGTTTGAACAGGCTGCTGCATCAGTCTGATTACTGATAAGTGACACCTGCGTGTGTGTGTGTGTGTGTGTGTGCGTGCGTGCGTGTGTGTGTGTGTGTGCGTGCGATTCATTCAGTTTGTTGCCTGAAACACGCTGAGGAAGGGTTTCACCCGAAACGTTCGTGTGGCAATAAAGTAGGTTTATTCACTGGAGAGCTGTCCTGTACATTTTTTTACTTTATTATTCCTTGAGGATTCAGCACCCATTCACCATTTTTGAGGGTTGCGCATGTTTTTTCGGACTTTTAACATATGCATTATAAAATAAAGCCCAAAGGATCACAAACATGCCAAAACTACAATTCATTCATGAATGCTTAATAAGCATGTTCTAAATCAGGGGTCACCAACCCTGTTCCAGGAGAGCTGCTGTCCTGTAGGTTTCTGCTCGACCTCCTATTCAGCACACCTGATTCGAGTAATTAGCTACTTAACAAGATCACCAGCTGGGCAATTAAGTGGCTAATTAGTTGAATCAGGTGTGCCGAATTGGAGATAGAGCAGAAACCTACAGGATGGTAGCTCTCCAGGAACAGGGTTGGTGACCCCTGTCCTAAATACTCAAGTGGTTGGTGGTTGTAAAAGGCCTGATGAAGACTGGCCTTCTTATATTTCTATAGTCGTTATTGCTGATCTACAAATATGCTGCATTTCAATTTATGACCTACTGTGGCAGAAGTACTATAAGCATTCAATTTCCTACTTCCTGTAGGTGAACACAGCCATCCTGGAGCGCTTGATATCGCTGCGGGCCAAGGTGGCCGACCTGTTGGGCTTCGACTCTCACGCCGACTATGTGCTGGAAATGAACATGGCCAAGAATCCCTCTAACGTTGCAAAGTTTCTCGGTACGTCACCCTTAGATATCGAAGTTCAATTTTAACTGAGGCTTTTTGGAAACGGTGGGGTAATTCAGAAGGAGGGCTCTTCTTGAAGGTTATACTCTCATTAATGCCTTGGGGTCATCTGTGGTAATTGGAGTTGTGTGAGTATATTTTGAGGACCTTTCTAGCGTGCTCATTGGGCTGTTCCTGCACTCCTGAGCGAGCTGCGTTCCTTAGTATGCTGGCCTGTACAGCCGCCATCACACTGAAACTGATCTGACCCGCTGGGTGTTTCACATTCCAGTGTTCATGTAACAAGACTTAAGTTTGGGCAATTTCTTGTTATTTAAAGTGCAGAGTCAGTCTCTCTAAGGTTTGCTGTCTTGAATAACAATTTGCTGTTAGTTCTGACAGATGATTGATGACCGATACCAGCTGGCAGTTTTAGAACAGTGAGAGTTCACGAGTGCAATTTTTTTTCGACAAACTTAAAAATATCATGTTGGCATATTTCTCTTTGGCAGCTTTATTTAAATGTTATCCACTTATGTAAAAATGGCACATGTTGAGTAAGTTTGGAACTGTGATTTCTATTAATAAACAAAAGCAGGAAGGACCTCTGAAAAGAAGGCTAGACCATATGACCTCTGATGGTAGCGATTAAATGACATGGAACAGTGGCTTTTTTGTTGAACCAGATGGTTACACAGTGATACTACTAATTGAGATCTTTGGCAAAGACTTGTGGGATTGATTAGTAGAGTCTGGAGCGTAACTGCTTGGCTGGAATGAAAGCCTACGCCCACACTGGCCCTTATTCTGGATAAGGCTGAGAACCCCTACCATGGAAGTCTCTCTCTGTTGACGAACACATGGCTTGAGTTCTGCAGTTTGCTGGTTGGCAAATGCGAGAAATCGGGGTTCTGTGCGCGCAGATGAGTTCTACGAGAAGCTAAAGCCCGTGGGCGAGCAGGAGAGGCGGTGCATCCTGCGACTGAAGCGGAAGGAGTGCCTGAGGCGGGGCTACGTGTTTGACGGACAGATTCGCGGCTGGGACGTGCCCTACTTCATGAACCAGGTGGAGCAGGTGAAGTTTGCGGTGGACAAGGACAAGCTCATCGAGTACTTCCCCCTGGAGGTGGTGACGGAGGGGCTTCTCGGCATCTACCAGGACCTGCTGGGCCTCCGCTTCCAGAAGCTTGACCACGCCCACGTCTGGCACACGGCCGTCAGCCTGTACTCTGTGCGGGACGCGGCGTCGGAGGAGGAGATCGGGCAGTTTTACCTGGACCTGCATCCTAGGTGACCTGCCAGGGCTGACCTGTACAGGCGCCGCCATTTTATTAACCCTGCACTGGCGAGCGAGGATTTCTATTGATTGCAGTGGAGGAAAATAATGCAAAATGGCGGCAGCAATAGATGCTGAAAATGATGTTACCAATAGAGATTAGCTATATAGCTCTGCAGTAGGGCTGCACGATAAACGGAATCGCGGTTATCGCAAGCGCAATAAAAGTAACTGCCACTATGAGGCAGACAGACGTGCTTGCTTATTACCTTTTCTATGCCACTTACCTAATGCGGTCATTTGAAATGCTTCCGGGAAGAAAACTGTGATTTGAAGTCCGCTAATTACCAGCGAGGTTCGACAGCCTCCATCACCTTTGCCTAATTAGCTTACTTTAAATCAATTCCCGTGTACTTTGCCTAACTTGCAATCAAGCCATTTATGCAGCCAACTGACTGATCAAAACCAAAATATGGCCAATAATGATTAAGAAGAGATAATGAGAAGCAGACGGACCTAACCAGGCTGCCGCGTTAGATTGAAAGAATGTTAATAATCTGAATAAATGGCAGACCTCTAAATTCCACCTCTCGTAGAATTTTTACATATTATTAAAAATATTTCTTAAGAATAAACCATTTCATGATGGCCTTGGTTTTTAAGCATTTCAAAAAATGCACAAAGTGAATAACATTTTGTGATGCAGCTCGAGCGTGAAAGAGAGAAATTATTTTTGCATTGCACGCAATAGACAAATTCAGCGCAGACTTGGCAAACAAGTTCAGGCGAATCTGTGCCGCAAATTTCTTGCATTTTTATATGATAATTGAACAAGATTAATTTAAAATAAAATAATTCATAGCTCTTGATTTTGGTGACTTTTGAGCGTCTAATAGCCAACAGTGAAGGTGGAAAACATTTTGTTAAAGCGTATCGAACGTCACATGTAAATCGTTAATGCATTTGCACGCAGGGCAGTCGAATGTAAAACTAGAAATAATCTAGCAAACAAATTCAGGCAAATCTGTCATGTTTCATGGTCATTTAAAATTCAAAATGTAATAAACACAACATAGGCTATTCAAATAAATCAGACTGTCTACCAATTTAAATCGTTAATTGAGTGAATCAACTGTTTGATTGCAAATTAAGCAAAGCAAGTGGGAAGGGGGTGGGAGCAATTGTCGGGTAGAGGATGATGATTTTGCAGACCTTAACTTTGCTTTGTTCAGCACGTAATTTACCTGAATGTGTTTGCGGGATAATCTCTAGTTTTACGTTTGGTCGCGGCTAAGTGCTAATGCAATTACAATTTCTACAAGTCACGTTCGATACACTTAAACAAAATGTTTTCCACCTTCACTTTAGGCTATTTAGACGCTCAAAAGCAACCAAAATAAACAGCCATTAATTACTTTATTTGAAATCTTGTTCAATTATCAAATAAAAAATGCTCTAAATTTGCGTTTGCTTGAATGTGTTTGCCAAGTCTTCGCTGCATTTGTCTATTGTGTGCAATGCGAAAATAATTTCTCTCACTTTCACGTTCGATATGCTTTACAAAATTTTTCCACTTCATATATATTTTGAAACGCTTAAAAACCAAGGCCATCTTAAAATGGTTCATTTTTAAGAAATCTGTTTAATGATATGTAAAAATTCCACGAGAGGTGGAATTCAGAGGTCTGCTATTTATTCAGATTATTGACATTCTTTCAATCTAACACGGCAGTCTGGTTAGGTCTGTCTGCTTCTCATTATCTCTTCTTAATCATTATTGGCCAGATTTTGGTTTTGATCAGTCAGTTGGCTGAATAAACGGCCTGATGGCAAGTTAGGCAAAGTACACGGGAATTGATTTAAGGCAAGCTAATTATGCCAAGGTGAAGGAGGCTGTCGAACCTCGCTGGTAATTAGCGGACTTCAAATCACAGTTTTCTTCCCGGAAGCATTTCAAATGACCGCATTAGGTATGTGTCATAGAAAAGGTAATAAGCAAGCACGTCTGTCTGCCTCATAGTGGCAGTTACTTTTATTGCGCTTTGCGATAACCGCGATTTCGTTTATCGTGCAGCCCTACTCTGCAGTGTTACTCTTACCACACAATGACTGTTTAAATGCACAACATATTCCTGTTTTTTGGCTTTACTCCAGAAAAAAACAATATTCCTCTAAGCTGTTTACTTGACTTATGAATATGAATATTCCTCTAGTATTCTCATTTATGCAGCCAAGCTACTCCAATTAATCTGAGTTATCTTCAGTTTTCCAGTGGTGGGGGACTTGTTTGACTGTGCAAACACTACCTTCCACTTTCATACCCAAGAACATCCAAAGCTTTCATACCGTTTAAAAGTAGTTTTGATTCTCCTTCCGACAAGGAATGTGGGCTTTGCTGACCGTTATCAGGCGGACCTGTGTCGCAAGGTGTGGTAAAACCCCCCCAAATGAGATGAATTTTCGGAATGTGTTGTTGACATGTCCAAATGATGCTCTTAAAACCCGATTATTATTGGCATAGCCCACGTTTTAATCAGGAAATGCTACACTCGGAATAAGACCTAATTCCGCATATCCAATCAGAAATTGCCGTGACCCCGATCAATTTCGGAATATTGTCATGATTAGAATAATAGTGGAATATTAGTTTTCATATGAGCGTAGTCATGGTAAGCCTGGTGAATGAGCACTGTAGTAAATCAGGCTTTTGCGCTTTGTTTTTCACAGGGAGGGGAAGTACGGTCACGCAGCCTGTTTCGGGCTCCAGCCGTCCTGCCTGGGCCCTGACGGGAAGCGCGTGCTGCCGGTGGCGGCCATGGTGGCCAACTTCACCAAACCCACGGCCGACTGGCCCTCCCTGCTGCAGCATCACGAAGTGGAGACCTTCTTCCACGAGTTTGGCCACGTCATGCACGAGATCTGCTCCAGGGTACGCCACCATACACTTGCTTCGCTCACTGTGAGGGGTATGATTGGTCTTTTACTATAGTCAGATAATGCCTCTCTAGTGCTGTGACATACCTGAAACCTGCTAATTCCCTCCATGGCAAATGGCGTAGAAATGTTTGAAACGGGCCCAAATTACCTGAGCTTTCTCGAAAGACATTTTTGGCGACAGTGTATTTTGTTAATTTTTTGAAAAAATGGACGTGCAAATTTTATTTCTCGAGGGAGGCCATGTTTTTTGCTCTGCCTGTTTGTTTGTCTCACAGTTTTCATCTACATTGTTGCACAGTCCTGCTATTATCCAGAATACAAGCCGTTTAATTTTGGAGAAAGTTTGCTAAAGTTGTGAGAAGATATCGGCCGAAGTTAAGAAATTGGTTTCCTCCAGAACTACTTCTGTAATGGTCAGATTGAGTTCAGAATGTGCTCGAAAGATTCAGTTTTCATTTATGCATTGAATGATGTGCAATGAGTGGAGGGCACCCTGTTCTTAACAGTAGAGGAGTAAATGTCAGGGGGGTCAGGTAAATAATTTTCAAGTGTCCATAAAATTACTTTTTATTCGATAGTGTTGAAATTTGATATGTGTCATTTTTTTACGGATATCTTATAGTTCCTCAGATATGGAGAGAATAAGTTACGTGACCTTTATTTTTTAACAAGTTGGGGCTAGGTATGTGGTGCGTGGCACTGCTTGGTGTGAAAACTGTGTTGACATGACTTAAATTGCATTGTTTCATAGTTATGAATGCACATTCGTGAGCAGCCTTGAAGCTTTTTCTCTGAAATGGTCCACTTTGTTTACCTCCTTGAACACTGTGACCTGTGACCCCTTCAGACTAAGTTGGTGGAGTTCAGTGGGACCCTGGTGGAGACGGACTTCGTGGAGGTGCCGTCCCAGATGCTGGAGAACTGGGTTTGGGAGAAGGAGCCCCTCCGCCGGATGTCCAGGCACTACAAGGACGGGAGCCCCATTCCGGACGACCTGCTGGACAAGCTCATCGCCTCCAGAGTGGCTAACACTGGTGTGCTCCGTTTACCTGTCTCCGATCGCGAGGAGGAGCAGAATATCTGATTTTATGAAAGCTCTCGTATGTTTACTGTATGCAGATCAACTCTGTAAACTATGTCCTGTTTGCTTGCTTTAAAACTGTCTTAAACCAATAGATTCTCCACTGGGCCATGTCTAAGTCGGGAATGGGTCATTTGGACCCTGTACCTGTTGGACCCATTCAAGTTGGACCCTGACCACTTAGACCCTGTCCAGTTGGACCCCTGACCCCATCTGTTTGGACCCCATACCATTTGGACCTCAGGCAAGTTTGACCTTAGACTTGTTAGATCCCAGACCAGTTTGGTTAGTGTTAGGGTCAGGGTCTGGGGTCCAAACAGGATGGGGTCCAAATGGGTAGGGTCTAGGGTGCAACTGGTCAGGGGTCCAAATGGTCTGGGGTCCAACCAGATGGATCGATTCAGTTAGGGTCCAACTGGTATGGGGTCCAAACGACCTATACCCGTCTAAGTGCATTACATATTTTGAGTCATCCATTGCGACTCTGATCCAGGCAGAGACAGGGGTGGTTTTTAAATTTTCCCCTGCTACGCATGTCTCACGTCTGCGATGCTGTCGAACTTCTCTTGTTTCTAGGTTACTAATGCCTGCCCCTTCCCTCGCCCAGGCCTGATGAACCTGCGTCAGGTGGTGCTCAGTAAAGTGGACCAAGCTCTCCACACCAAGCCCAGTGCCGACACCGCGGAGGAGTTCGCCAAACACTCCAGAGAAATACTGGGAATCAATGCTACTCCAGGTAACCCAGAGCCTTACCAAGCAAACGATGTTTAAAAGTCCCCTCACCCCTGTTGCACGGTTCAACCCTTTAAACTATTATGGATGAATGCAAAGTACACGTTCCATCTCCCTATAATGACGGATGCAGCGTCTGTATTCTGTTGATAATATGATTGCATTTTAAAGCTAGTGCGTGTTTAGACATCTTGTGATAAAAACGCATCAGAGAGCCTGAATTGCATTGGAGGAAACTGAGTGTAATTTTTGATGTATTTTTGTTATTTTACACAAATGGCACGTGCACTGATGCGTAAAAATGTCTGACGAGCTTAGTGACGAGGCTGTCTGAGTTCTGTTGACAGTGACGGCAACTATTTTGTCGAAGTTAATGCTGACCCTCCAGATAGGGATCAGTAGATGAGATAGATGATTGAAAAGCATCATAACTTTTCAAATGTTGCTGTTTGTGGATTAAAAATAAATGTTCTATGTCCCATTTGTGACGGAGAACTGCTTCCATGTTTTATTTCATGTCTTTATCCTCTACAGATGCTGAGTAAACATTGTCAAATACGGATTTCATGAAACTTTGTGGATTTAGTGGGTCCTTAATACCCCTGGTCTTTGTCCCCAGATATAGCACTCATGCCACATTTTGGTGGGGTGACATTAAGCTGGGCTGGGGAATTAAAGCGTTTAAGATTTGTACCTTTCACTAGAACCTCGTATTTAAATCTTTAACGGACGTGGTTGAATAAGGCCTCTCCTGTGTGTTGTACAACCTAAGTGGGGGACCATACTGTATGTATTGGCTTTTCAGTATTAAATGGCGAGAGCCATCATCATATCGCATCAGGAGACTGCACAAAGCCATCTTAAGCATGCATGATTTATCTTTCGGTTTTTAATTAGCTTAGAGCTGGCTTGTAATATCATTGGTTGCCCTGAACATCGATCTGAAAAGACCTCTGCGCACAAAACGACTAGAACTCTGTAAAAGGGTTTTGCATGGTAGTTACATTCAGAATACATTCACAGTCTGAAAAGCATTGTAAGGTGACATTTGTTTTACTGTGCAGTGAAGAGTCCTTTTTCCAGGGCAAGAAACCCTTTAAGCTCTGACTTTTCTCTTAAGTTTTCCCGAAAGTCGGTTTAAAGTCAGAAAAACAATTTTTTTTATACTGTAGGACAATTTCGCGTTCATGGTCTGATCTACTGGTTGCAGCGCTTCAAAGAAGCAACATTGCACTTTGTATAGAGAGAAATATTCAAATCCAGGATGCCATGTCTTTATGGCCATAGCAGTAAAGCAAATGAAAAATATGTAAATCTTGTACATCATTTTATACACATTTCTCTGTAATTCAGAAGGACATATTTGGGATAATTGGAAACCTTGCTAATCTCACCTAGAATTTAAAATGGGCCAGAAGTTCCACAGGTTTGAATACAGCAGCTGCATTTGATGGACCTGTATATGGGTCAGCAGGTTTTATGGGGTTAACTTGGCTAACCTTTTTATTCATTGAATTCGTACTGATGTATATTTACTGAAATCACTTCAAATCCTTGCTCACTGCCGCAGAGCAGGGTGTTGATGGCATGATGTGACGACTTTCCACTCCAGGCACAAACATGACTGCAAGTTTCAGTCACCTGGCTGGTGGGTACGACGGTCAGTACTACAGTTACCTGTGGAGTGAGGTCTTCTCCGCAGACATCTTCTTCAGTCGATTCCGGAAGGAGGGAATCATGAACCCGAGGGTAAGCCAGTTTTGGAATGCGTTCAAATAGTTAAAAAATTTGGTCTTAATTCCTATCCTCTTTTCTTTTACCTCGATGGAAAACGTCATGAGGTTAAGGAAAGATATAAAGGGGAATTAATAATGGTTTTGAAAGAGACCTGCGCTGCTAAGAGAATCCAAATGCGCGTCTACTCGGCAATGTGATCACGCGTCTCTCGCCCGTCTTGTTCATATGTTTTCATGATTGGCCGGATGGATGGTCATGGCTTTAAATATTTCTGCTGCACAAAATTTATGGATGGCATTATTTATTTCTTGTCATAAAGGATGGTTTGTGTACCCTATGCTTAGGGAAATAAGATGGGAAGCGCTGAAGCACCTTTCCGTTACATTTAGAGAATTTGAATACACTCATCATGGCTGCCACAAAAATACTTCTGGCTCATTTCTAGGAGTTTGGAACTTTCTGAAGCAATAAAGACTATTAGAACGCAGCCCTGGAGTCAAACTCCTTTTGTGATCCCCTTGAACAGGATGGAGCTCTGAATAGATTATCTCTTACAGAGCTTGGGAATTTTTCTGCAAGCAATGGCCACTGTTATGTTTATTTGTCTTTTATTGTAATAAGCTATGTGCACTGTGAGTTCTTACCCCTCAGCCCCGACTAAGGAGTAGAGGGGTATTGTCTTCCCCCTCACAGATGGGCGGGTGGGCGGCAGGTGGGAAAGTTTTGTCTTGACCGTTTCTATCAAACCGTTTGGCTTAGGAACTTGATTTTGCATAGGTGGACTTGCCTTGGTGGGTAGGCGTGCCACGTCAAGGTTTTGTATCACAATGATCTTTCACTCCTGCTCAAACACCTTCACCTTTGATTCAGCGTGTCGGGGCTGAGGGGTATTGCCTTCGCCCTCGCAAAGCACATTTTTGTACAATGTCACAACATTAGCATCAATTCAGCTTAACAAAATCCAGTGTATTATTGCACGTTATTGGATAACATGTTCATATGAACAGCAGTCTGAAGTGATCATGTTCAGGTAACATTGCTTACATATTGTGATGCGTGTATCTGGTTCCAGGTGGGACTAGAGTACAGGAAGGCGATACTCGAGGTGGGAGGTTCTGTGGATGGGGCGGACATGCTGAGGAACTTCCTGGGTCGTGAACCATGTCAGGATGCCTTCTTCCAGAGTAAAGGGCTGGTTCAATCAGAAAGCACTATCAACTCCCAATGAGTCACAACCTGATACATAATGCTATTTATTTATAATATTTAATGTGTTTTTTTATGCTGGACATTTATTTGGAATATTTTGAAACACAAGAATCTGTCATATTTTGTTGCGGTTTCGAAGTTATTGCTGTCAAATTTTGTTTGGATGTTGAGATTATGGGACACAAAAGATGGCAGTCGACCTTTGTGGTTTTTGTCTAATGATCAAAGGTCCGTTTCAGGCCAGGAAACTAGTATAACATGCTCTAGATAATTTAATGATGCAAAGAAGAAATTCTATTCTTAATTTTGATATTGTTTTATTGTAGTCTTTGGACTTGCAGTCTGTGGTCTCCTCAGAGTTTTAATCATAAATAATTGCTCAACTTGTTTCCATTTGGCTCTTCTGTGCTGTTGGTACTCTGTCGTTCCACTTTTGGTTGAACAAGGAATACACTAAATGGATGTCTCTGGGGATTGATGGATTATGGGTCTCTCCGACCCAGTGCTCTGAGTATTATTGACATTCTTGGATTCGAAAGATGGAAGTTGGTACAAAGCTCTCAGTTGATATTTTGTGTAGCTATAAAATTTAAATTTTGTAACCTTTTGAAAATATGGCTGACTGAATGTTTTTATATGAAATTTCTGTGTTTTCATGAGACTGAGGAATCTGAGAATGGTTGTGCTAATACAGGCGGTGTGAAATGCCCTAATTAAAATGTATTTTGTCCAAAATCTTGTGCAGAATTTTTTTTTTTTTTTTTTTTTTTTTTTTTTTATTTAGCTCGACAAAATCCTGGAAATTGGATGCCAACTGTAGTCAAAATACCGCAAAAACTAGGTAATTCGGTCGCCACAGGGACCAAGTCGTGTATCTCCCCGATCCCCAAATTTCGGACAAAACGGCCGCTGGCAGCCATATTGGGCGTTCAAAATTCGCGAAAATCGGTCATCCAATCAATATCTTCGCCTGTGTGAACTTTGGAGAAATTCCTGTAATAATTGTGGCTTCCAGAGCCCGAAACAGAAAATCTTTGCGGCGGCAACTGCCCCGGAACTAAACCATAGTATCTCCCGACTATCGTCGTCGGGGAGATACAAATACTGTTATATTTTGTGAATGGGGCGGGGTATTATTATTCATGACGAAGTATTAATTAAACATTTAAGTATTGTTGGAAACCTGGTATCTGTAAGTTATTTACAGTATTTTTAGTTGTAACCATCCTTTGGCCTGTATTTACTAAAGGTCATTTGTACATGATTATGCGTATTAATCTCCTCATGTTATTAGCACAGAATGGCGGCATAATATAATCCTGAGGGTATATAAGGTTATTAATTTCTGAGTGTTGCCTCACTGTCATTGTACAATATGCCCACTAGGTGGAGCCATTCACCACTTGTAAAATAAAGCCATTCAGTGAATATCCGCATTATTACCTCCGCCAGGAGGTATTGTGATCAGTTGCGTGTGTGTGTCTTCGTCAGCAGAATTACTCAAACTGTCCGACGGATTTCCTCGAAATTTTATGGGAAGTTGGACCGTATGAATGGAAAGAGGGAATTAAATTTCCGGACTAATCCAGTCACAGATCTGGATTCTGCAGCTGATTGTAATTGCAAGTAAATCAAAACCATTTATTACAGTGGATGACCTAACTGCTCCCAAAAGTGAGGCCAAAACATCTTGATCGCCATCTCTTGGCTGGCTGCAGTACAGGTTATAAGCCCGCCCCCTCCATGTTAGTGGATGGGACTTGAACCTCACTAAAAATAAAGTGCATGTCAAGTAAATTTTTTTTCCGAAAATGGGTTCTGTCAGAACGTGTTTTAGTCTCATACAACTCTACTCGGAAAAGATCAGAACTTGCGAACCCTTTAACAAGCCTTCAGTCATTGTAGAATTGATCTCTAGTGTGTGTGCAACATGTGGCGTTTACCGCTACCTCTGACGCAGCCATTTAGATGACATAATAAGCTCAGGGGATGTGATTACGTTTGAATCGTCGGATATTGCGGCTCAACCCCACGATTACTACTGCGCAGACTCTTGCTCCAAGTGTGCAAGATGGCAGCGTCTGTACGGAGGATATTTTGGCTCCATTTTTGCACAGCATGAAGACGTGAAGACTCTTCTTTCATTTTTTATATATAGTCTATGATCAAAACCTGCTAGTGGAGGGAAGCGCTCTCTGAGTGCCCTCTAGTTTATTTATTGGTCATTTTCATTCGCAGCATAGAATCACTTCTAAAAACATTCCCGATGCTTGAATTGAAAGTCAAAAATGTTGAAATACTTTGTTATTAGTCATTTCCAAGACCTCTTACTGCCTACATGTTTTGCACTTGGGACTTGCATATTGATTGTCAAATGATTGATTTAAATAAATCCTGGCATGTTTATCAGGTCTGGTGACTTTCAAGTAAATTGGCTAATTTCAGAGCTCTCTTGTGTTGCCACACCCTGTATTTTCACATGTATCCCCAAAGGGCAATTTTGAATAAATTTTAAGACCGTATGAACTGTGGTTATATATAAACTTGTGCAATACCCATTCAAAACATGCCTGTTTAAAACTTGGTTGATTGGCCTCCGTAGTTGCTGCCTGCATTGTATTGCCAAGTGTGCTTTCTTGATTTCTCCAGAACTGCTGGGCCAAACAACTTCACACTCGAGATTGCATTTCCTCGAGTGCTCTGCAATACACCCACCGAGTGAGAAGTCGACCGGATGAATGGTGGTCAAGAAAATCGAAGAATGCATACACACAGACAGACACAGAGATTCGTTCATTTGTAACTGGATTCCAAAGGGGACACTATTGTGCTGTTTCTCTCCCAAAGCCCCAGAATCTGCCCCCCTACTGATCATATAAAGAACCTGTTGCACCTCCTAGTACAATACTTGTGTGTGAAGTGAAAGAGACTGCAGACTGTACCTAAGCAACAATAATGCACATACAGAATGGGATTTTGTTCATAGACATTACTTTGGATCAGTTACACACACACAGAAAAAACTACCATGCATGCAAACGTCTGCTGCCCTGCGCTGTTGCTGTGGTCTTATTGTGTCTGTTTTATGTAGTAGACAAATGTAGTCAGAATCATGCTACTTGTGTAACCCCTCAGAGTTTATTGTGCCTTGCGTCACATCGTTTTACAAAATACAGCTGTACTGCTCAGTTAGGTCATATGGTTTGGCTGCTGATTACAATGACGAGAGGCAAAGTGAATAAAGAAGAGAGTTTATTATGCAGATGAGGTAGTGATTAAGCCTTAGTGTAGAGAGTTTTTGGCATTTAGGCTCCACAGTGAGATTTGCAGTTGAGGGGGATTTGCCCTGTGCAGCAGCATAATAGGTCCCCCTGTGGAGTCCAGATTATGTTTTTAGTGGTGGCTGCAGACATCAGATGTCACTGACTAAGCTGTTGAGGCGGCTGAAGTGGAGACACTGATGAATCCGTGAAGAAGAGGGGGTGATGGGGAGGTGGAGAGATGCACATGACAGCAACATGAAGCACTAAAGCATAAAGAGACATATAATGGGACAGCTGTAAGATGATGGACTAGCAATGGTGGTGTGTTTATGCTATTGGACAGATGTGAACAGGTGATCTAGCTCAATTGATGTCTCTGGATTTGACACCAAGGGAAATTATGAGTGAGCATGCTTGAGAGATGTGAATGGTAAGATTCAAATGGGAAATATTATATGAGCAAACGCATGAAAGGGATAACCTTTCTGAATGAACTTTTGCTTAACTTCATTTTTGAGCAAACATTTATTTACTTGAATACCTTTTTATGTTCATTGTGTCACTTGTGTAGTCCTTTGGGTCTTACTGTGGTAAACCTTTGATTAGCGAATTACTTCAGTGCGTGTTACAAGGCAGCCATATAACCTATAAGAACTGCAAATGGCTACATGTCATCATTTTGATGAGTGAGTTTGCATGATTGAGCCACACCCCTAAACTTCAGTAATGATAGTGCTGAATATACATTACCTGTGCAGTGCGTTCTATTTAAAGATTGAGGTTTGTCACATGAGCATTTATATATGGTAAGGAAGCCAACTTAATTGATCTTTACGTCTTGTATCAAGAATGAAGAATATGCAGACTGAATTTTTTTCCAAGCAGTGAAGGAGGAGACAATGATGCATTTTTTTATTCATTACACCTCTCTAAGGTCAATCTGACAGGTATGTAATAAGCTGATGGATCACTGGTCATGCAAACAACCTGTAGATGGAGAATGAATGCCGTATCCCCACAAATCTTATCAGAATTATTTACAAAACCAATTGTGCCGTTGATCCACGTGCTGAGAAGACAGGCAAGCCCTACCAAATATGGCAAGAATAATTATTTCCATACCAGTAAGGTGATGAACTGCGAACACAGTAGAAGCAGTGATAGAACTGTTATAACAAACGAGCCATTTCTCCCGCAGGTCATATATCCATGTGTGAAAAACAGCCCACTCTTCAATCCCATTTCATTTACACCACAGGGCTTAAGGACCCACTTTAAGATAAACATGGCAGAGATCTTTATTCATGGTAGCCAACACTTACACTCATTTAAAATGAAATGATCAACAACCAGTATCCTTGATGTGTAAGCTTTCAGCTTTTTTAAGGGCTTTATTGAAAACATATGAACTGTGTGGGGAATTACTGCCATTTTTGCATACCAGCAGTCTGTAACCCATATCACCTGACACTTGGGTTCCTTCCTGGTATTGCTCTGTCAGACCTTTGCTGCAGTTATCATCTGTTCCTGTGCCTTCTTGAAGTGTTTTGGCTTCAGTTTCACATTCAGAATGTGAAAAGTATGCTCCAATTCGGTTCAGGTCTGGTGATACACCAGGCCATTGTCAAACACTCCTTCCCTTAAAAATGTCTTTGGTTTGTTCTGCAGTACTCTTTGGGCCGTTGTCAGGATGAAACATCACTGTGTAGACAATCAGTTTTGAAGGCTTTGGCTGAATCTGAGAAGATAATATAGCCCCATATAATTCAGAATTCACCCTGCTGCTTTTGCTCTCAATAAATACAATGGTACCAGTTCCCTGTATGACAGCCGCACATTCCCACACATGACAACACGACAGATGAGGTGGCAAGCATCAGATCAGAGAAGTTCCTTCCCTTCTCCATACTCTTCCTTTCCCATCATTCTGTTCCAAGTTTTTCTTTGTCCCATCTGCGCATAGGACGTTAATCCAGACTTACGTTGACTTTAATTTAAGATTTTTGTTGGTAAACTTCTAGTTTTCTAGGATACACCAATGGTGTGCATCTTGTAGAAAGCCCTCTGTGTCTCTGGTTTTCTTTGTGTGTTGCGTTAACTGGGTCGCCTGAAAAAACACGAACATTTATTTTAGGCAATTACTGGTTTCGTGTATGTTGTATGTGACAAAGAATTCCAACTTCGCTTTGCTTGGGAAGGGAGCGGTTACTGTGCTGCTCAAACCCTTTTACAAAACAAACGGAAGTGACTTCTGAGAGCGACGCTCGCTTTTAAGGCAGGTAACCTACCGTGGGCAGTGAATAGCCCTCGGCAAACAGGTTCTTCGCGTTCGTCACAAAATGAATGTGCGATACTTGTCTGAATGAAACAAACAACGACCAAGGATCAACAGTAGCGTATTTACACGTAATTCTTTTAAGTATGTCAGCCTCTGGCTAAAAACATTCAGGCATCACTAACAGTTACCTATGTTGTCTTGACATATTAACCTAAATCAGATTCTGAGTAAAAATGAAACTGCAGCTTGAAAACAGACAAGAGACTTTAACGTTATAAGAAATGAGTTGCGTCGCTCACAAGAATGGCTTTAAGATTGCGGCCTTCAAAAAATAAGTTATTCGGAACACGAATTTCATAATGCGATATTAATGTTCGCATATACAGAAATTGACGTCGCTTTGTATTCCAACACCCTGAATCAAACACGGGCCTCTACCTGGATTTTTTTGAATGCTGGAGTGGACCGCTAGTGACCAAGGATGTGCCATAAGAAACTGAGGACACCCACCTCTTCCGCTCAGCTCGCATGGCCATTGGTTCTCATATTACGGGTATATTATACAGCAGAATTTCATTGGTCCTTTAGGCAGGCCTTTCGCGACTTTACCTGAGTTTGCAGTGAGATTGAAGCCAAACAGCTCCAATCAGACTTACCTATTCGATCGGGCAGCTCTGTGCCAGAATTACTGTCGTGTTTGCCGCCGTCGGTGTGTAGATCAGTGTACGTCTCAGACAGTCAACTGAGTTGCCTCCATGCTCTGCGTATACCGCTGCATTTGTGTGATTTAATATGCTGGTCTGAGTTTCCTCGATAACGTCTACTATAGTGCTTAACTGAGTGAAAGGTTACATTGACTTATCGACATTCATTTGGGTGCGGCGGTCCCCGGTCATAAAAGGAATTCTCACGCATCGGTTGTGGTTTTTCGCTTTTGTATTTCTTCGCGTATAGTGTGGACATTTGGATTTTATTTCTTTTCTACATTCTACAGGACGAAGACGCAAACCAGCCATCGCTGGCCTGTCGTGTGATGAAGATCTTTTAATCCAGTTCATTTATACTGCTGCTCCGGGAAGTTATTTTCAAGCGCCTGTACTACAACTCGGACGGATCATCATAGCCACTAACTTACAGCGGTTCTGCCTGGCAAGAAAGGACAAAATGCGCTAACCAGCTCCAGCGGGCTAGCTAGCATATGCTGCTGGCTAGCACTATTAAATATTCAGAGTTAAGTGAGTTGTGCTGGCTGAGTGATTAAGAATTTTAGATTACTTGTGGCTTGCTATCGTCCCGCATTTAGTTCACAAATAGTCTTGGATTACCTGAAAAACGCACTTTTCGGATTAAAAATCTCCCAGGACTACACTGTCAATGAGAAAAGGGCTTGGATAACGTTACACAGTCGATTATTCAAGGTAAGATAATGTTATTTTGCATAGCTTTCTTCCATAAGGCCCGTAGTCCTCTCCTGATATTCAGCGAAAATGGTCTAATGTTAATTTGGATGTGTATGATGGTGGCTAGCGGGTTAACATTGCTTGTAGATGTTTTTTTTTTTTTTTTTACTGTCCATTTCGTTCCTAATATCCAGTTACTATTATAACATGCATGTGGTGATCGATGAGCGTGAAATGTAACGTTAAAGCTACTTTCACACCGGACGCGAAATGAATTTTTCCCACGACAAGTTATATTCAAAGTCAATGCAAAGACGCAAATACACGCGTTTCGCTAATGTTAACCCCCCTGTTATATTCCGGGTCAATTTGACCCGACCCAATGTTCAATGTCTCCAAAAACATGGTTAACATACTTTTTTTCAGCTAGATTTTTTCCCTTAACAAATGAAACATGAATTTAACTCAAAAAATATATATATTTTATGTTCTGTCAACACGTTATGTGCATCGGTGTTGTTTGGGTCATTTTGACCCCCAGGATCAATTATTACTTAAAATCATCATGTTGATATGGTTTTTGTAGTGGTGCCTAAGACTGAGGGCATGTTCAAATTAATTTCTCATTCATTTCACTTTTGGTCTCATTCATTCTACTATAATCATGTAAAATCGATGCTTGACCTATAGGGGGAGGATAGGGGGAGTCTTGTTTTATTTACTTGGTTATTAAAATGGTCAGTAGAAAAGCATAAACAAGCTGAGAGGAGACTGGGTACAGTTTCAGTTACAAACATCTTAAGCAGTTTTTCATTGCGGGGACCAAAGTGACCTCAAACCAAAAATGGTTTATTAACTCGAACATAATAGGAGGGTTTTAATTATCTGTCCAAGTCGGTGATGCTATGTAAACCAAGTTTGCTGTAGAAACTGCTGAAATTGAAACCACACTGGCTGAGGATTTGGGTGAGTTTGCTAACGGTTAACGCGACAGCGGATACCAATTGACCTTTTGTTTGGGAAGTTGGCTGGGTAGCTAGCGAAGAGTCTTAATTTCATCATAATGTGAAACCGGTCTGTACCCCATTTCTTGTAATTTTCGTATCTAGCTTGCCAGACAAATTTATTTTTTAGTGTTTGTAGCCAATTTCCGTTTTGAAACCTCAAGACATTTGACGTTAGCGAGCTAGCTCCGTTAACTTGGCTAGCTGACTGAAAAAAAATGGAGCCAAGTAACGCTGTCAGTTGACGTTGACTATGATGCTTAGTGACTTTCATTACTAGTTAGCATCGTAACGTTAGCCTGTTACAAACGTTAGCTAGCGTGGTAGCCAAGTAACCTTGACAAACATCGGATCACCGTGGCTGGTTTTTCTATAATAGTTTTGGTAGCTACTAGCTTGCTAATTGGCGGCTTGTATTGATAGATCGGTAGTTTCGCATGAGCCATGTATCATCGGTCAAAGTCCATATTTCTCAAACGTAATGGCATCTAATCTGATCGCAAGCATCGCCTGAAAATGCGGAAATTGGCCCACAGCTCTCTGAAGCCGCTTTCACACTGGACGCGAAACGAATTTTTTGCACGACAGATTACATTCACAGTCAATGCAAAGATGCAGTCTGCCGTGCGAAAAATTCGTTTCGCGTCCGGTGTGAAAGCAGCTTGATGATTCGTTCGCTGCGAACACTGTTCCATTGTTGTTCATCACTGCCCGTGAAGAAGACGTATCTGCCAGGTGTAAGGATGGGCTCGTCGGAGTCCGTGTTTGGGGCTTGAAGCAGTTTCATAGGGTCCTATCTTGGCTGGCAAAACGAGGTAATGAGATTAGGCAGCATTTAACATGTGCTTTGATCCTGCAACAGTAGAATTCAATTGCCTTTAATCTCACGAAGCGACGTGGCGCTCTCGCAGGACAAAATCAATCTGCTGAATGTGCAAAAAAGATGCAGGAATGTAATACTCCCTTTGCTGTAAAGGTGATGTGGACATTGTGCCCGTATATGTTTTGGCCTGCGCATCATAACGTTAATCTTCGTCGGACTGATATCGAACCGTCAGTCTAATGCGTACTGCATAACCACAGGAAAGTGTTTTGATTTATTCTCTCTCCTAAGTGGCCGTCTGTTATTGCAGTATATTTCATTAAAATGATGCGCTACTTCTGATTGGGATTAGTAGTCTCCACAGATCACCCAGGCAGATGATAAACCTAGATAACAGGATGAGCTTTATTCACAGGGATTAAAGGTATTTTGTAGGGCAGCATTCACGATGGGTTGGCTTATTTACAGACGCGAAGTGACGGAGGCATGAATATGTTTCAGCATGGAACCACGAGACGACCGTGTTTTTCGTGTATTGATCTAAGATGTTCTTGTGGAACAATTCAGCAGTTGAATAATTCTGCTGAGACTTGTCTAATTTATGTTTTTTTCCCCTCTGTAGCACAGCCCAGTCTCTTCTTGCTTGCAACATTTAATGACCGCAAAATTTTTCATCTAGCTCCCTTGCCTACCCACTTGGAGTCAGTCTACTTATTATATAGGAGGTCCTGGACACGAGTTAATTTTAAGTTTCCTTACTGGTAACGTTAGACCTCAAGCAGTATTCATAGCATTTTACAATTGCTGCAGGATTTGCTTGCTCGCAAGAGTGTTTAATTTTTTATGACCCTGGGTGACGTTGCGCGTGGCCTATATTTTACGTCTGTGAAGAAACCTAATGGACTGGAAGATTTCATGGAGAAAATAGGCTTTTGTCAGTCAAAAATGGCACTTGTGGATCTAATCGTCAGTGAAAAATTTGATCTTTCTTTTCTGTTGATTTTAACTCCCTCAAAGATGTTGTGATACTCTTGGAGTTCATGCCTTTGGTGTGCTTTGAAATTTTCCCTGAAAGTTGAAGCGTTGGAGGAAAGAGAATTCAGAATATGGTCTGCAGATGGTAGATGTGACCGAGGTTCACTGATTCCTAGGCTATCAAGTCGCCAAGTTGTGCAAGTCCCATTAATCAAATGTCTATTGACTGACTAAGAATATTTTGAGTGAAATGCCAAAACTGGACTTGAATGCCCTGCTGGGTAGAATCAAGACTGACCAGGATTGTGTGACTATGTCCGTCAGGTGCTGTTACCATGACCACCAACACTTCTCTCTCTTGTCATACTAATATCCTGGATATGTCACTGAAAAAAAACTTAGAGTACTTGACTAACATGTTCCTCAATTTGGTCATGTGCTGGCCAGCAGCTTCTGCAATCTGCAAAGCATTTTATTTATTTCATCTTGTAAGTGGCTTTGTCCTGAAAGAAGGATTAAAAATAACACTTTTAGTCATTGCTATTATTTGATTCAGGTGGCATCGATCTGAACTGACTCATTTCAGTGGCTCAAAAGCTTCTGGTATTTTTACCAACCTTGTCTCTGATTCACAGAGTTTGGGTTTATTTCCCTCATTCAAGCATAAAGTGCAGTGCTTAAGGATTGTACGTTGGACTACAAACGAAAGCCAATCCACAGACTTTAATAAACTAATTTGTGTGTATGAGAGAATGTGAGTGAGATAGAATCTCAGAATGTTTAGGACATATCGGAGACCTATTGGGTTTGCAAGTTTGGTGCATATCTTAGATTTTCATCTCCCTCTTTGGTCCAATGTTCTCCGAACTATGGAGCAGCTGTTAAAAAGAAGCAGCACTAGGCTTATTGCAGGTGGGTTGCCAGACTGGGCATTGAATTCTGCACTGTGATGAATTGGTGGTTGTTAGTCCTCAGGTTTGTGCTGAGCCCTCAGTAGCACTTATGCTGATTGGGCCACGGCTGGCAGGTGTGTGTTCCAAAAGGCTGTGATTGGCCAATGAGATGCAGCAGCAAAATTATAGCTGCATGTATGATTACATAATGTTCTACAAAGCGGGACTACATTCATGATCCACTTGGCTGCCCTTCCTTTTTTCTTTTTTTTTTTTTTTTTTTCAAAATATTTGGCTGTAAAATGAGTGCCTCAGCTCAGTTTTAATACCTTCATCTTGTGCAGTCATTGATTTTGGTTCTGCAATATGAAGCTTTATATCCTAAGTGTGCGACACTTTTGAATAATTGCTAGAAGTGGCTGCGGTAACTCTTAATGATTGCTCTGGTGTATGAATAATCTCTATTAAAGTGGAACATCTGTCACATTTTGTTTATTAGCTTCTGTTTTTGTCATTGCTTCTGTTGGCAGCACCTGTAGGCTGTCAGGGATGCAGACAGAATATTTTAATCAAACGCGGGGTTGAAGTGATCATGTGCTGGGTTATGTGAACTTGCTGTTGGATATTGCTGTGGCTCTGCTTTGTGTGTCGCCAACTGCTTGATTTCAGCAGAGTTGGTCATCTTCCATCCATTAGGTCTAGGCTTTCTCCTTGCCTCTGCCTGTGCATGTTTTTAAACTATAAGAGACGCTATCAATTTGGTGCTTTGACACATTTTGATAGTACTATTGCAAGCCATAATATCAAATATTATATTTAATCTCAGCTGCCTTTGTCAGTGCTTGCCTGGCGCTTGCCGGGGTGGAATTGAATTTCTTCTCGCCCATGCAGTCGCAGAGGCATTCCATCTTTACTGCTGTTGAGGTGAATGTGAAGGTCAATGAAATCGACATGTAGATGAGCTCTGTACCTTTAAAAAATAGAGGTCACATTTGCTCCTGCCTGACTGGTTTCTGTGAGGGGGCCCCGCGAGGCTTCCACCACTACTGTCTGTTCAGTGTCTCTCATGCGAGGCAGGAAGGACTTGAGTCTGTCAGAGTGATCCTCTGTGACTGAATACAGGCTGGAGTCTGAGAGAATGGAAACATTACTACTGACCATGAGCAAACTTGCAGGCCGAAATCAACACAAGCTCAAATTAATCAAGCTTTTGCTAAGTCCTGTTTATTTCATGTTGCTAATGCTAAAAGATATAGTTTTTAGACCCTCTGACTGTGGTTGCTGAGACAGATGTGTTCAGATGTATTGGAAAGGCTCAGATTCTGGGATGAGTGGATCTTGGCTGCAATGGAATTGATTTTTGTTTTAAATGGCTGTTGACTTGGCCGATTATTTCTCAGGCCATATATCCTGGAAAACATTCTCCGAAAGCCTTGTGTTATTTCCCTTGGACTTCCTTGTGAGTAACGAGTGTGCACTCAGTCCTGCGTTCCTCTGCTCTGTGTAGTAAGCAAGCACCGGACGGCTCAGGACTGATGCTTTGTGTTTTGAGCACAGAGAACAGATCTTCTGCTGTGGAAAATGAAGCAACTTAAGCTAAAGTCAACATAACCACAGGGATTTATGGTGTCTTCCAGTTAATGCCCCTCCCCCACTGCTTTTTAAAATTGTATTTCTTCCTGGACGGAGGAAAATTTAAGGCTCTGCCTATAGACTGGTTGCCTAAAGAAGTTGAATCTGAAGTGCCTTAAGTGCTGTGGAATGCTATGATAAATGTGCAAAACCAAAACTCGCTTCCTAAAGTGATAACGAATGGTTTCAGGGCATGAAGTGTTCCCCTAACCTCTAGGCTTGTCTGGATTTTTGATTTCCTTTGCTTGGAAGTGCATGTGGTTTGTTTAATCATAGATCCTCTGGGAAAACTCTCACTTTCTCAGTGTCAGCCTGTGACGCTCTCAGTCCTTTTGACTGGGATAACAACAAATACAGGAGTGGTTGCCTTTGTGTCTTTTGCCTCTGCTGTATAAATTGCTGTAGGACTGACTGTTGGAATCGTCTGCCCTAGTTTTACTCCTGATATTGCTTAACTGTTAAATGAATACATGAATCTTGAATTGCATGGATGATTAGATTGCAGTGATGTGCTTACACGTGTCTGATACTATTGGAGAGTTGTTTTTGATTCTTGAAAATATAAAATTTTTGCCACAGTGGTATTTAAGCTCTGGAATGGCAAAATTGCACTTTTAAATTAGCCTGCATTGCAAGCATTCCTCCGTCATGTCGAGACAAACAAGGACCCTAATCTTTCTCCTTCATAGAATCCTTTTAATTCCTAGGTTTACATTTTTGACTCTGATTTACGTGCTGCTGGCTGACTGATGGATTTATTTCGAACATCTAGAGGCAAAAGGAGGGGGCTTATTTTCAAAACTCCCTCTCCTTCTCTCCAGTGCACGATAATGACTTGAGACGCATCGCAAACGAGGCTAATCATTTGGTTATTGGAGAACGCATGACATGGTTAGTCGAGCGCGAGAAAAAAAGACTCATCGTCCTTATAAATCGAAACCTCCGGTTTTTTGCTGCTGTCGTGGCTCGCGATGGCTCCTTTAACCCAAGCGCGTCTCGTAAAGGGCAGTTCCCCCCCCAAACCTGTTGGTAGTGTTTATATGTAAATGGTGCGATTGTGGTGTGGGGCCTTTTCTGCTGCAGGGCATCTCTCTCCTGCCTGCTCTCCTCAGTGCGCATGACTGAAGGAAACACAGCCTGCTGTCTACAGAGGATGGGCATGCCTTCTGAGGAGCTGCCATAAATTCCAGGTCTGCAAACTTCCTACTGCTCTGTTTGGGTTGAGAATGGGTCCGATTTAGTTTTGTTCAATTCTGTTGTGATTCTTGGAGCTGCGACTCTGGGTTTATTTATTACCACCTACCCCGCATGTCTGTCTGTATCTGTCAGAGTTCTTTGACTTGTGGCCCCAGCTCTTGCTTTACTGCTGCTGTTTTTTGGCATTTGTCCTGATTTTTTTGAACCTGGTCCCCATTGTTACCTCACCGTTAAATAATTCTGCTGTCTGCGTGACTGACGCACCTACAGTACAGCCGCTGACTATTTGGTTTTGGAAGTAAAGTATTCTCCTCTGTCTGTGGAGACTTGGCTTGCAAAGTGCTGCTGTTGGACCTCTTATGCTGACACGTGCTGCTATTTGGCATTCAAATGAATGGGAACAGTTTGCGTGCATGCATGTGTAATTGAGGTTTAGAGATGTTTAAGCCTTTTGTTCCAGGGTGACTGATATTTTGTTCACCCCCTGTACAGTCGCTGGTAAGAGCCAGTGATCAGTCACACAGGAAGATGTAGGCTATGTCCTGTTCATGGGGCCAGTGACTGGATGCAACCCTCGTCTCTCATTCTGTCCATACGGCCTCGCGCACCCCCCACCCCACAACGCCCACCCCCACCTTGTTTTTCAGGTTCCTTTCTCAGCATAGTACTTGTACAGGCTGTGATCTGATTGACCGTATCTCTGCGGGATGTGCGGGGCGGTGGCCTTCCCATACTGTGGCACAAAGGCCACTTCCACTCGCTACGCTGGTGCCCTCTCACCCCCCAACACCCCCCCCTCCCAACTCGCGGCTTTTCTCCATACACGAGAATCACGCCCTCCATTGTGGCTCTTCCCCTCTTCTCCAGTTTCCCCTTTTGTCAGGTCTGAATGAGCAGGCTTTCTTCCCAAACAAAAACCCACAGGCTACTTGGTACTATCATTCAATTCCCTGCTGGAAGCGAAGGCCTCTGGCAGTTTGAGTACAGCTGAGCACAGTCGTTTGTTGCGGTCGCTCATGTTACAATGCAAAAGTACAGGCACTCCATGTGACCCATTTCATGTGGAGTAACATTGTATATCAACAGTGTGTGTTCCCAATGTACAGGACTGAATGGTACCAGAGCAGAATTAGTGTTGTGTAGCTCTCTGCATAAGCTGAAGACTTGCTGCAGTTGACCTTGTCTTCATTGCCAGATGGTTGTGGTATGTGCTCTGGAGTGTTCGATAGAGATGCCTTTCCACAGCACTCATGTCTGTTTCTGTAGATGTGTGTTGGTCTGCTGTTCGGTATGTGTATCTTCAGCTGAGCTTTTGGGTGCGACTGATTCAGTCCCCACGCCTCCACCCCCTTCAGAGAATTGCTCAGGTGATGGGTCGTTGAGGCATGAAGTCGGTCGTGTTTTTAATTAAACTCTGCATTGTCTTGCGAGCACGACACGGATACTTGTTGTCAGGGGCGGGTCGAGAAACTTATTCATTGGGTGGCAGGAGGATGGGGCAAAGATGTTACGGGTGGCAACAGCAAACCATGTTGAAGTTCTCTTTACACACACAAACCAAACTGAACTCTAACTTCAGTGCAACACTCAGTAGCTTTAATTACCCAAATTGGGAAGTAGAATTGACTACATCCCAGCCACTGCTCAAAAGTACAAAATCAATTGCGACAAAGTTCACCTGCAATTAAAAATTGTGCTCTTGTCAAGTATCAATATAGTTGTGGGTGAATGGAATTTTCCTATCACATCTTCAGGATTTTATTTGGCTTTTCCATAATGTGCCAACATTTTCAGAATTGGGGTTGTACCAGATTTAGTTACTATTCTTATGAGCAGAGGGCTGAATTATCCATTTATGTGATTAAGGCAACTTATCCACTTATTATTGTGAAATATCAGGCTGCACACAATGGGATCCATATGGACTGAGGTTAACTTGAGTCAATTTCAGCTGCCTCTCCTCCCATTCTCTGTCTGAGTCCAGTGTCTTCAACTACCTCTTTCTCTCTGTGTCTTCCACCTCTTCACCTCCTTCATCCAACACCTCCTCCTCTCACTGTCTCCACTGGTTGGTCTCCTCCCAGCTCCCTCCTCTCGGTCATGAAATATCTGGTGATTTCACCATTTCTTTTCATTTCACTAGTTTCAACTCCTATGGTCAATAGAGTCTGAAATAAGATTCAACAACAATGTTTAGTTGGGTGCACGTTCTCTGCAGAGGACACTTTCGTTAAGGTTCCTCAGAACATACTGCAGCTGAATGCTTAATATGACATGTGCTTACTTTATAACTTTTCCAGAAGCGAACACACAAGCTCAGTTAGTAAATTGTTTGCATCTTAAAAGTGAACATAAATCATCATATTGGTCCGTAAAAGTTATTAGCTGGCTCATTAAGTCCTTATGAGATGATGTTAATTGAACTCAAACACGTCACACATTTTGAATCGTTAGAGACTGCTTTCTTTAACTTGAAACTAGTGAAGCATTAACGTTGGCAGGCTAGCCAACTAGCTCAGGGTATTGTAAAAACGCGCCTAAAAAGTGCATCAGAATGATACTGCTATGCAGATGACCAAATATACATGAAATGGAACATTGTCACAGACGATAGATGTCATATTTACATCATTTAAAAAGTGGATTAGCGGAGCATTTTTCCTGTAGAGAAGCCAGGTAGATGTTGTTTTTTTCTTGAGTTTATATTTGAGGTTCAACTCCGAAAAACTCATTGAAACATCAACAAAAACTATTACTGGTTCAAAATTCAGAGCTGGGGCGACAAGGCCTTTTTCCAAGGTGTCTGCTCCTGTGACTGCTTGTTAATTTGGGCACTTGCCTTAAGGCTATAGAAGCATATAGCTAACTATAAAAATGAAAATGCATTGGCAGAAGTGCGTTTTCTTTTTCAAGATGCAAACGCATTATTTGAACCATAATGAAAACGAAAATGCGATCCTCCACTTTGCATTTTCTTTTTCAAGTCCACTTATGCAATTTTTATCACAAACTGAAAACTAAAATACATTCCCCATTTGCTTTTTCTTTTTCAAAAAGTGCCCCGCAATATCGCTCATAAAATGAAAACAAAAACGCAAATATACATTCTCAGAAATGCTTTTTTTTTTTTCCAAGATGCGAGCGAATAGTTTGTATCATCATGAAACTGATAATGTTATAATAGCGACCTGATGTAGCGCGATCCTGTCGTAAATCGGGAGACGAGATGAATGAACGGCATTTCTTGTAGACGTCCGCACTTCCGGTAATAAGACCAGCTTCGCCAAGCCAATGAATGTATTTCAGAATGTGATGGGCATTGTGCAGCTTCACAGTAGAATACCATTGTGGATATGCAGACATGAACATGAAAATACTGCAAAATTCAAATAAACGCTGAATTCAAGTGAAAGCTGGAGTTCACTTCTTGGAACTAAACACTATAAATCACTATTATATTAGATAACGTTCGATCGCGCGCGGTTATGGTCGGAAGTTCACTTGTCTACATTTTGAACTTTGATCTGTCATTATCGACGATCATATCCGCCTTGCGATGTGCCATATTGTATAACCGGTCGCTTCAATTGTCCACTTTGCATTTTCATTTTCAAGTCCATGTATCCACTTAATTTAACAAAGTGAAAATTAAAATACGTTCCTCATTTTCATTTGCAAGAAGTGCTCTGCCATATTGCCAACAAAGTTAAAGCGAAAATGCAGATCTTATAATGAAAATAAAATGCAAAAGCGATATTGTGGGCCACCATTAGAAAATGAAAACGCTGTCTTTCGGATGAGACAGCAAACCGAGGTCCTGACTCTCTGTGGTCATTAAAGATCCTATGACACTTTTGGACTAGAGTGGAGGGTTATCCGGTGTCATGGCTAAATTCCCGACTTGGCTCTTTCGACCTGCCGCCTAATCATCCCCTGATCTAATTGGCCGTGCAGCTTGTCCTTTTCCTCTCCACCTCAACCCCCAGGGCTCACTTTAAAAAGAGATTTCAATCTCAATGGGACTTCCCTGGTTAAATAAAGGTTAAATAAATAGAAAATTTAGTTTAAATTTGTTACAAAAATTGTGTACATGGACTTGAAAATGGAAGTGCAAAGTGGACGATTTCATTTTCATTATGATGCAAATAATGCATCTTGAAAACAAAAACGCATCTCTGAGAACACTTTATTTTAATATTGTTAGCTATATGCTTCCATATGAGGTAGGAACGGATGGTGTTGTAGCAGGTAAGCTCCCTTCATATGGTATCTACTACCTGTGTGAAAATGGTCAAACAGGTTGTGATGCAAGAACTGAGAATTTCTGCCTTTCTTGGTGTGGCTAAGTGAACTCATTGCCAATCCAGTTTGTTGACTTGAACAGGAAACTTTTTGCCTGGTTTGCAGTGGTTTATTTACACTTGGCCTAACGCCTGTGTGAGCTATTTTAAGGTGCCAGGCTACTGTTCGTGACTTGATTCTCATTCAAGATCTTTAAAGTTTTTATTTTCGCGTTGCCTGGGGGCCCTTTGGCTGACTGTATATTTGCCAGCTGTAGATGCAGTTTCATCTGCGGAGTTGTAAGACAAATAAGGTGCTTTTTGTTTGTGGTAAGTATGATTTTGATCTTCCGTGTAGAACAGAAGTGAAACTCTGTGTTGTTTGAAATGCGCTGCTTCTGATTTCCAAGGTAAGTGTTCATGACGAAGCCAGAACAAGGTTGTGTGAGATTTAAAAACATGGCTGCGTTTGACAGTAAGTGGCTTCACTGAGCAGCATCCTAGCCATGGAAGAGTAATCTCTGAAGCATCTTCTTATGCCTGAATTGGCCTTTTAAAATTACCTGAAACACTATCTAATCTTGAGCTGTATTTGCCTGGATAGGCAGTTTCTATTTGGAAGCTGAATTGTGTTTGATTGTATGGGTGTATAGTGTAGTGTGTGCCTGTGTATGTTTACACTGTCCAAAAGAGATGTGTCCGCTGGAAATTATTCTCTTGGTGAAATAAGACCATGCATTCTGAGTTTTGAGATGTTATCGTTCAGATTTTGGCAAGAGAAGATGTGATTGCATAGTTAAAATGTATGACTGATATTTATGCATTCAAAGCTCCTTGCGAGAGCAGTCTTTAGGTGACGGTCCTTTGTGCGGGTCAGGAATGTCCCATGGTGTAGAATGGTCTCCTGGTCATGCAAGTTCAGTGTACTTCACAAATGCATCCCTACAATCTGGCTATCATGTCAGCTGTATTGGTGTTTCACTGTTATTTGTTTAGTAAACCATAACACCCTAAATAGAGAGAGAACTCTCCTGGCTTAGGTAGAAAGATGAGACTTAAGGCGGTTGCTAAAGCATTTGCATCTTCATTCACCACGGGTATGCAAATGTATAGTGTGCGCCTAACGACCTTATCAAGATGGCGACTCGTTTTCACTGGTTGTGTACTGTGGGCTGGCAGGATTTTGACACGCTCTCACCACCCAGCACTGATTGCTTTCCATCTTCTTTCTGATGGGTTCATTTCAGTTCACAGGAGCCCTGCAGTCCACCCCCTCTCACCCCCCCCATGAATTCAACCAATGAGCAACGCTGGCGGTCTTGCCCTCCTTTGGTGTCTCCCCCCCTTCCTAATGCTGGTTCACTTCTAGGTTGCGTCTCTATAAATGGGGGTTGTTTAATTGCCCTAATACGGGGCTGGCTTTCAGGAGCAGCAGGAGTTTGTGCCGTCAGCCTTTTTAAAACCCTTTCTTATTTATTTCCTCCCGCAGCTTTAGCGTCGCGCAGCAGCAGCTCAAACGGAGAGCGCGAGCGAACGGCGCTGTGGTTTCCTCCCAGCATCCTCTTCTGCCCGCTGGAGATGGTTCTCATGGGGAGGCGAACCTTTGCACATCCCCCCCGTTCTGTCATCAGGCACCGCGCTAATGGCTCCACTAGCTCTTCCGTTTGCGTGGAAACGCTTGAGCATCTGAGTGCGAGCAGTTACAGACAACGGGCCGATTGTTTTATTTTTCCCTGCTTAATCACCAATCTATCAAGGTCCTCCGGCAGCGCTAATGCTACCACTGTGCCAGGCACTGGCTCAGCGTGCTGGTAGCATCATTAAAGGCTTCACGAGGCGCCGTTTTGCGGAACGAACGCTGGCAGCGGCCAAACGCGTTTAGATTTTAGGCTAAAATTAAAACCGTGTGTTTGATCTTAGTCAGGCTTAAGGCAGAATGGTTTTCATTGGCTGTTGGCCCATAACTTAAGATTTAAAGGCATTAAGTGCGTATTGTCTAACAATTACAGTAGCCAGCGTTGCTAGGGGGACTGTAATGAGTTTTCGCCATTACTCTGATGTTACGGCTGCTGTTATAAACCCTTAATGTGCGCTCTTGTACCTTAGTGAAGTCACTCTGCTTTAGGTAGGTTCGTGCACCCTTTTAACCCTTAGAGCGCTGAAATAAATTTTTAAAAAATATAAATTTAATTATCTTGTGCCATCAAAAACCCATCATGTGGCCACTTGTTTTAAAGAGCTCCCGTGCGGGAGCTCTTTAAAGCAGGTTGCCATATGGTAGGTTTTGACTGCATCTGATATCTTACGTCATTGGGCAACTATAGTTGCTTATAGTGCGCTGAGGGTTAATGATGTAATGTTGAGGAAAGAACTGATGCCCTTGCTTGTGTTTTGTTTTTTTGCACTCATGTTTATGCCTGGGGCTAGTGTGAAACTAAAGACTGTATTAGACTGCATGTTAGAGCAGGGCGGAGGGCTTCAGCGTCGGGTCAAAACTCAGTATTATCAGGTGTGGCCAGTTTTCATTAATCAGCACGTAGGTGATGTAATAATTGAAGTCTGTGTGCACGGAGGTTTATTAGTTTCATGTGCGTGACGGTGGATTTCACATATAATATGAAGACCGATTTTGACTCCGGACTCTGGAATTGGAATTGGATAATCATGAGGATACAATTAGGGAGCAGGATGTGCTCACAGCAAACACAGAAGTTTACATCGTAGTTTATCGTTTTGCGAAGTGAACAAAATATTTTTTCTCTAATCATTGCACACATTGCATCAAGAAGAAAGCAGTGTGTTCTACTGCCGATGGCTAATTTTTACCCGAGGCCAAAATATGGCCATCGGGTATTGCGAAGACATTGCGTCCGTCCATCCGTCTGTCTGTCTGTTTGTCCGTCTGTGTAGACAATAACTCCTTTCCTATTAATCTCAGGATAATGAAATTCACAGGGACTGTTCTTGGGACATATAACTTGGACAAGTTTGAAGATGGGTAACCTTGACCAACTCGGACACCTTTCTGCAGATGTAGATGCCTGCGGACATAGAGCAGCTCTTTTTATGGAAGCAGTTGTACTACTCTATCACTAGATGGCACCCCCGGATCAGTTATTGAATATTCACAAGCAAGCAGAGCTGGAACACAGTCTAGAATATTGTTTTTCAGGAGTTGCATGAATTAAACTCCTGAGCTAAGCCTGGTGTGCAATCTGCTCAATATCCTTGCCCATAGTATCTATCCAGCAGTTTAAAAAAATTATCTCTTGCGACAGAAAAAAATCATTGTCCTCTGTAGCAACCACTACAGTTACAGTGAGCCAACGGTATTCCAATTAGTGGTTAAGAAAAACCAGTTTTCTGAAGCAAAACATTCAACATTGTATTGATTCTCTTACATTCTACTGTCATTTACAGTCATCACACACAAAAAATACGTAGTTCGCTACCGTGGATTTACGTGTAGATTCCTCCATTGACAAATTCGGCGCTTCTTTATATCCACCCAACTACTGGTGTTGCTAGCCAATCATTCAATTGTATACTCAGGCTCTTCTGCGTAACTGTACAGTTATAGTTCACGCCCTCGTGGAACTTCCCCGCGAACAATGTATTGATTTGCTCGTTTCTTATCCAATTTCCGGGTGTTAAACTTCCCACAGTAACTGAAACACATTTATTGGACAAACATAGAGCGTACAAGCATATGCGTATCATCAAGGTAGGTCATATCCGTTCAACGTTGAGCACAATTGCGCAGATGAGAATGACGCGATTTATAGAAAAAAAGACTCCCTAAACCGGCCTGAAGTGTTCCGTTACATTTACAGGATTTAAATGAGGTAAGGACATGGTCAATGGGAATTATTTCGAATGAAACAGGACCGGAGGGTTCCTTCTACTGGATACATTGGTCTCTGGAGGAGGGACTCATGAAAAAGGTCAGGCTGCTACTTTTGCTTTTTGTTTGGAATACCGTATTCAACAAAATCGAATGCCGAGGTTTTTTCCCCTGTTTAAAACGTAAACTGGTCATGCATTTCGGTTGACCCCCTGGTACACGTTCATTGCACTATTCTGTTGAATCTAGGGAGGTATATATTGCTTGATTTTCCCTGAAAGTGGAATGTCTGTGCCGTTAAAATAAGGTATATTTCAGATATTACTGAGTTAGTGAGTTTTACTTGTTCCTTATAAGGTGAAAGTGTTCAAATAAGGTTGTGAGCTCGGAAGTGGGAACAGCTAGCTTGTCATTGCAGGGTGAGTGTTCTGACTGTTAAATAGGCAGTTCCTTTAATGAGTATGTGTGCTGGCTTGGGGGAAAAATGGACAAAATTCTAACCTTTATTATGGAGAAAAGGCATGTTTTGTCTTTGGAGAGGTTACTGGTGACCACTGATGTTCAACTGCACTGATCTTGATAAATTCATGCTAAACTCAACCAGAAAATCATTAGCTCATATTAAATTTTATGCCTCAAAATTTTATTTGTGTTAATATATGATTATTTTATGATCTGACAGTGCACCATTTTGAGACTTTGGGGAGCCACCTGGATAGCTGTCTAATTTGGCTCATAGCAAGTAGGTAATCTAGAATGCAATGTTCAAGATGAATTGTACTTGAGGTCAAGGAGTTTATGATCCCAGAAATGTATAGATTTAAGACCCAGCAGTTTTTCAATTCTCAGAATTATTTTTTTTTGCCATTTCAATTTTGAATTTTCATGAAGATTTTTTGTGTTTGCAGCCCTTTGTCTCCACCAAAATCATGAAAATAAACTGAAATACGATGGGAGTCTAAATGCCTCAAGTGTCTAGACTCAGATCAGCCACTCCTTTCCTGTCTGCGAAGCTGCAATCTTGAATTATAAAGACTTAAATAAGGTAACCCCCCAAATAGCCAGATTTGGCTTCTGCGCAAAGGGGTTAAGGGGTAAACACTGTTTCCTTCATTACATCCACTATATTTGTTGTAGCCGCGTAAAATTTACAGCGTGTATGTTCTGGATAATCAACTTGCAGAACATTTAAGGTGGATGACCTTCACCTGGTTATTGGGGTCAATAGGTCACGTTGTTTCTGAGCAATGTTACTTTTATTATGCCTTTGTACTACCATGACATTTTTTGGTGCAGCTATGTCAAATTCATAAGGTGTACTCGCTGGATAATCAAGTTGGAGGACATGGAAGCTACATGGCCTTGAAGACCTTGCGTCCGTCCGTCTGTCTGTCTGTCCGTTCGTCTGTGTCGACAGTAACTCCTTTCCTATTAATGTCAGGGTCATGAAATTCCCCGGGACTGTTCTTGGGACATATAGCTTTGGAGAGTTCGAAGGTGGGTAACCTTGACCTACTTTAACGGGTCAAAAGGTCACATTCTTTGTAAACACTGTTTCCTTAATTACATCCACTATTTTTGTTGTGGCCGCGTAAAATTTAGAGCTTGTATGTTCTGGATAATCAGCTTGTAGAACATTAAAGGTGGATGACCTTCACCTGGTTAATGGGGTCAAAAGGTCACATTGTTTCTGAACAGTGTTACTTTCATTACGCCTTTGCAGTTTGCACTACCATGACATTTTTTGGTGTAGCTATGTCAAATTCATAAGGTGCACTCACTGGATAATCAAGTTGGAGGACACGGAAGCTACATGGCCTTCACCTACTTTAAATACCTTCTAATAACAATTTCATGTTGCAACATTATCAACTGAACTGTTCAGTCACCTTCAACATAACCGAATTTTGATGACTGCGCATCATGTCAGACTTCATATTCTGAATACCAAACAATGTAAAGTCCCAGCTGTCCTGTTCCACACTTTCCATATAACCTGCCAGGTCCTAGATGAAATTGGACAATTACCTCTGTCTTCCTTTTGACTCTTGAAACTTCTCTCAAGCCCGAAAGTATTAAACACATTGTGTTTCATAGGCATACATTAAAAAACCCTTTATATGTTGTAATTCCTTGTCTTATGCCCATACGGCCGAGAGTACTTTAGCATTGCGTTCTGTGTTATTCATTGGAAAACATGTTCATCAAGCAAAATGATTGACAACAGGTCAAGAATTATTAGCGCTCATTTCATTTTAACTTAACAAGGAGAACTGGCGACACCTGATTGTCCTTAGGATTTTTGGAGTTTATGTAAAGTCATTTTACATAGGCGTGGCGGCTTTTTTTTTTGCCTTGGCGGTGCGCCACGAGCAATTACATGTAGCGGAAACGCTGTAGGGTGGCATGCTGTATTGAATTTTAATCGATATCCCGCATTGGGATACAGCAACATGCATATCATGTTGCAATATTACAGTAGTCTGAATTCATTTTTAAAGAATGGGGATATGGAACGGAGAAATTATCGGCTTGTGATTCTCGCACTGTAGGTTTGTGTGCGCAGTGGATGTTTCAAAGCTCGTTAACCCTGACAGCGCTAAATACTGATTAGTGTTGCTCAATGATGTAAGATATCAAAAAAAAGCTGTTGAAAACCTATCATGTAGCAACTTGTTTAAAAGAGCACTTTTAAACAAGTTCCCCAATGATAGGTTTTCAAAAGCAAAACGATAATTCATAATTTAAAAAAAAAATTATTTTGGCGCTCAAACGGTTCATGCTTCAATGAAAGGCTTGTCATTTTTTTTAATGTTTACCCAGCAGGTGAGAGGACCTCAGGCAACTTAGATCAGCCCTTATTTTCTGTCTTAAACTTGCTTGTAAAAATATTTGGCATTGACTTGATGCATTAAAGGGATAGACCACCCAAAAATGAAAATTCACCACTTAGCTAGGAGCCCTGTTTATTTTCACGGAAGAAGTTGACCTCACTACGGTGGCCAACTCAGGTAAATAACGCTGCAACGACCGTAAACATCTCCAATTGGAGAAATGCGCTGTAGTTTTGAATGTTAGTATTCACTGACTGAAGAGCTTATTTACCCTCATTGGCCACCGTAGAGAGGTCAACTTCTTCCGTGAAAATAAACAGGGCTCCTAGCTAAGTGGCTACATTGGACATTTAGGTTAAAAACGTGGTGAAAAGACGTCTTTTCGAGTCACATTTGAATGTCGGGTCTTTCGGACACTTGGATTACGCCGCACGAGCAGTATGGGAGCATTTTGTGTTTTTTAAATGTTGTTTTTTATGCTTGAAAGAGTGGTCACCAATGACTTCAGTTGATTTGGATTTGTCTTTGATGCTGTTTTCCTTGTAACTCCAAAAGTGTTTTGAGGACGAAAATAATTCCTGGACCCTTCACATAGCCTTGGGGTGAGTAGATGATGAGAGAGTTTTCATTTTTGGGTGAACTATCCCTTTGATATTGGAGTTAACGAATCACATATCGCTATTTCATTATAATATTCAATAATCACATATCGCATTTTTTGTCCATATCGTGCAGGCCTACCCCACGTGCTCGTTCCTTTGCTTTATTTTTCAGCTGGAAATTAATATTTCTACAAATAAAATTAATTTTTAAATGGCTTTATTGATTAGAGCTAGCTTGTACATGGATGCCAATATTGATTGTTGACAGGATTTTAAAAGAAGTCTCTGTGTGCCAGTTGTTTGGCATTTGGACAGTTGATCATTTTTATACGCGCATTGTTTTACGGAAGCATTGGCTCTAGTCCCAGTGGAGTCCGTATGGTGCTGTTATTGTTTTAAGGGACAGTGTTTTGTTTTTAAGGTTATTTGGGGACAGATGCTGGGCTGGTTATGCTGTTCTTATTCAGGATTAACTTGTCTGTCAGTAAAACATATTAGCGCTGTTCTTTACCAAAGGTCATTTTCTGTGGTGGGAATGGCTGCGCTTGAATTATTTAAAGGCATAGCAGTGACAGTTGAAGATCATACGGTTAACTGTGGCATACTCGAGGCTTCCTTGGAAGTTTTCTTGAAGTGATGTGAGTGAATGGTCCGCTCTTCTAATCTAATTATTTTTGTATTGTGTGTTGAGTTTGTCTGCTGAATTAAAAAGGGAAATCGGTATACTGATGTGGTAAGGCACACTGTCCACCGTGCTTCCTATCTTGGTGTCTGTACAGTGACTGCTTGTTCATTATATCTGTAATATTGTGTCTGTGACTAATGTTTCAGTGTCTCGCAAAATGCCACAATGGGAGCACTCTATCCCAGTTTAGATCTTGGAGCCTGTGTGTGGTCGCAGTGCAATAAATATCTTGTGGAAGGGCTATAAAGTCGCTAGTTTATGGTTTAATTTTGATAAAGCAAATGTCGGCAGCCTTAAAAGTGTGATTAAAAACTGCCGGCTGATAACATTTAGACCTTCAGTAAATGGATTTTTTTTTCTCCCCCCTGTGTGGAGACAGAATTAATTTAATTATGGCAATGAGCCTGTTTCTTCAGTGCTATGTGGGTGACGTTGTTTATTGGCTCCCGGGCGGTTTTGAAGGCATCGCTTGGCTTTGCCACACCATTTCATGGTTCTGTACAGCAGACTGATTGCAATATGAAGCGAGTAAAACCGATTTCCGGTGGTGTTGGCCTCTGTGTGTGGGGTTTTCTTTGCACTGCTTTTTGATCATGTTGTAAGGCTGGGTATCTGTGGAGAACTGATTTCCTGTTGAGTTTGATTGTGTCCGTTATCCGTGTCAGTCTGGCTGACTGTTATGTGAGGTTGTGCAGCTGTGTAAAATGGGCCGCCTTTAGTGTAAGGTTGTGTGGTGTAAAGCGTGCTGGCTTGGTGTAAGAGTGTGTACCCGCGTAAAGCTGGGTGATTTGTGAGGTTGTAAGCTTTCTGTTTGTTTTATAAAGTGTGTAAAACAGGCTGACTGTAGTGTAATTGTATTTGTGTAAAGCAGATGGACTGTCGTGTAACATTAGCTATGTTTACATGGACACACGTAATCGGAATAAAGGCCCAATCAGATTAAAAATGCTTCATGTAAACGTGTCAATCGGAAGATTCTGATCCGATTCGGTTCATTCGGAAAGAAATTTCATGCCGAAGGAGAGAGGTGGTTTATGCCGATCATCATTCCGAACGACGTCCATGTACACACCCATTCGGGTCCTGTCTTCGCGGTTGGGGTAAAATTGTCTTCACTGCGCATCTGTGCTACAAAGAGCGAACGAGGACGTGCAGGCAACGTGGCGTTTGTTTACAACTGAGGCGGAAATACAGCTTTTTCGTCTTCTACTACTTCTAATATTTCCGGAAAATTAGACAACTCCGCGCATGCCCACATGATTTATTCTGATTAAACGCGTGGTGATGTATACGCAAGTCATGATCGGATCATTTCATTTAGTGTCCATGTAAATTTGGATTTGGAATTTCCGATCAACCGAGGTTAGGATCGGATTGGAGAAATTTTGCGCATTTAAACATAGCTAGTGTGTCTGTACAAAGCAGGTTGACTGTAGTGGGGTCTGGCCAAGCGAAAGTGAACATGTGTAATGAAAATTTTATTTCTTTATAACACATAGTAAATGGGCTGATCTTGTAGCTTAATCTGTCTAGTTTATGGAACTAACTTTGTTTTTTCAATACAAGATGTGAAAAAAGAATTACAGCCATTTAAAGTGCATGAAGTTTGAAAACTACAGACACACTCGGAAATCTATTTTTCACATAATTTTCATCTCAACAACAAAATATCTAGAACTACATAAAATTTACTTGTTTCTACATTTAATACCTTTTACTTTTCATATTTTTCAGCATCTGTAACTACACTTAACAAAAATATAAATGCCCCATTTGACACTTTTTAACTTTAACATTAAGGGTTTTACAGTATATTAAGTCATACACAATTCATTTTATTGTTCAATATGCAACAGATCACTGTTCATTAAAGCAAGATGGTGGCGTATGGCAATCAGGGATACTCGTAGACACGGTTGGGATCACGATGAGGACGACGAGCGTGTAGGTTCGCTTCTCCCAGGTGGTTCCGGACAGTTTGTGGTGTGATACGTCTGTTGTGCAAACAAACTGTTTCATCTGCTGTGCAGGTTGCAGGTCTGAGGCGATCACGCAAGTGGAGAAGCCAGATGTGACGATCTTGTGCTCGTATAGTCACACATGGACGACGAGGGTGAGGTCGATTTGCTGTACTGCCAGTCTGTCTAAAACACACTCTTAAACACCCAATTGTCCGATAGTGAACATTCATCTGTGCAGCAACCGCTCTGGTGGATGTTCCTGCATCCAGCATTCCTATGGCGCTCCCGCATGATTTGCGACATTTGTGGCATGGTTACTTTTGATGAAATTTGACATTTTGGGATGGCCTTTTATTGTCCCTAGTTTTAGGGAGTGTCTGAGTTCTGTTCACGCTGTTTGAGCAGCGTCTGCACATGCCACACCTGTGTTGTGGGTGGAATCAATGCATCACTGAGCAAGTACTCACTGGCAGAGATGAACACAAATGTTGTATACAAATCAAGACAAATAACCATTTTGCACAATTAAGACATTATCAGCTCATTTGAGGTAACTCATTCCATGTTACATAAATAATTTACATGGGGTGTTTATATTTTTGTTAAGTGTATTTTTGTCAAATTCAAATAAAAGAGTTTTTTAGTGATGAGATTGTGTGATGAAGTGAGATTGCTGTCATAACTGACTTCAGTAATAATAATGTATATCTGTGATACAGAATGTTTCTTTTATAATAAAAGCATGTTATGTTACCTATTTTAGTTCTTTTCTTGAAGTAAACCTCACTTTTTCTCATGAGCACCTAGTTCTGTAGTGACGTAACCAATACAGCTTGTAATGACGTAACCATATTCTTTTCCCTATTGCCAGACCCGTAAGGCAAGCTGACCAGTATAACAATGTATCTGTGTTAAGCAGGTTGACTGTGGTGTAACAGTGTGTATCTGTGAAAAGCAGGGTGACTGTGGTGTAACAGTGTGTATCTGTGTAAAGCAGACTGACTGTAGTGTAACAGTGTGTATTAGGGTGGTCCAATAATGTCCTGAAATTTTTTTGTATCTAGTAGAAGTCAAGGCACCTTTTCAAAATGTTCCAATTATCACTTTAATCTAACATGCACAATTTCAAGTTGATATATGAATGTAAAGGCAGTGCTCATGATGGGTCAATTTTGCAAGCTATTTGCTATCATTGTGCCGTATGAGAGAACCGGCAAACCTTCGAGTGCATGTATTATTCCATCCAACAAATAACACAAAAAGAGCTGTATTTCAACTAAAACTAGATCATTTACTAATGTTTTAACATATCATAAACAAAAGTAGGTCATTCAATTTTGATTTAAACAACACAAATTTCAAAAAGACAGCCACAACCACAATGCACGTGTTTCACGATTTGGGTTTGAAAATGAGATCTGATGCACTGTGTTTCTTTTCATTGATGTTCATTGCCTGTCGTGCTCATGGCTTGCTCCCCTTCTCAGTGTGTCAGTTACCTCAACATTATTCTCACTTCAAAAGCTGCTTCCCCTGTGATACTCATAAGATAATAGTTTTACGATTATTTTGCTGTTATTTGGTGTTTGCCTGTTATCATTAGACAGGTAAACATTAGAAGTAGCCCACGTCTGTTTTTTTTTTTTTTTTTTTGTCCTTCCTGATGACTTTCTGACCTTTCAGTGAATGGAGCATCTGTCCTTCCCCATGCCATTAAAGGCTGTATCAGCGATGTGACGTCACTATTATTGACAGTTTTAAACGTTTTCAAAACACAACAGAGCCGCTCGCTCCTCCCCTTCAGGAGCTTGGAACATGAACGCGCTTTTCTTAAAGTGAAACGTCAAAGTAATTATGGCTTACTCAGCTGGGTAAGTCCATTTCTCATTTTAACCCAGTTTTAAGGCCAAAAATACGTAACAGTATAATGTACATGAAAATAAAAAAATAAATAATAAAAAAAGCTAGGCGCTCAATAGTGTGGATTCTAAAGTGGGCAAACAGTTTGGTGCCATCATGGTCTGTAGAAGCTAATGATAGCTAGCTGCTAGCTGACAGTTCGCTCTTATGTCAGTTTCCAACAGCACTTGGGTCTAAGAAATATAAAATGGTAAGTAAGGTGTGTCGTAATGTAGTCTACTGTTTATTCATGGCAGTTCTGGAACTGGTTGTTGAGGGAGAGGCAGAGCAAGAGGTCGGGGTAAGTGTTGTTACAATCGATTCCGAAGCTTCGGAGCTTGTGTCAAAAATGTGAAGCGCTTCCAAACGGAGCTCCGTGTCGAGGCTTGTATCATCTCGGTGAAATGACAGCACCCATGACATTCGAAGCCACGTTAAGGAGGATGCTGCTTTGAGAAGCGGGTTCACTTTTGACGGGCGATTCAACTATAAAATGTCCCAGTTCTTTTCTGAAGCTTTTGGTTTGCGATTTACACCATTAGTGCTAGCTACAACAGGGTGTCTGACAAGTTGCTTAGCTAGGCATTACAAAATGAGCATTAACAACGTCACATAAATCACCACTTTTAACTAAACTTATCACGCGGTTATACATTCATCGACGAATTTCAACTCTGAGCACTAACTAGAGAAAAAATGTTATTACACGAACACGAACTCTGGTTTGATCAGACAGAATTACCAAACTCGCTAGCTTGCCAACCGAGAGTTAGCAAAGGTTTCTAACTCACTCTAAAGAGGAAATATCGATCTCTCTACCGTTTGATTCAATCTGATCAGCATGATCTATGCAAGATAGCCTTACGAAAACAATAGACGAGCGTTACTCAATTTTGCTCTGAATGACAATTTACAATTTACATCCAACCGAGTTGGCACCAGCTCTACTCACCTGTCCAGTAGAAACAAGGCGACCTGGGCTTCAGAATTAAAACCGTTCAACTCCCGGAATTCTCTCCAACGTTGGTATGCTTTCCCTATGTTTATTCGGGACTTTTCATAGCTGCGATCGCGTTCCTTTTTCCTCAACATACACTCGTTCGAGCGTCTCTTTTTCGGTCTAGCTTCCGCCATGCTTCAACCTGCCGCATCGGTAGTGCCACTGCCAGTTCGTTTCGTTGCCCACTCAGTCCCACCTACTTGTCATGCACGAGCACGGAACTGGCGCAGAAGACCCACCCCTGTCCTCGTTGGAACACTTTTGTTGATGATTGGGGGACGCGGGTAGGTCCCCACGAGTTTCTGTATCTTTCTCAGTGCCTACCTGGCTGTAGGTGTCCTACAGAGACCGGAGTTTTTCACCGCCCACTCATGAGACGAGCTGCTAACAGTTCGTGAGGGAAGATCTCCTGTACGGGACAGATTATGTTTCGGTGCAGAATCGCTGATACAACCTTTAATTGGTATGACGGCCGAATCCCTTTTGTTCATGATCTGTCCTGAATGGTCGATAACACATAAGCCTAGATAAGGAATCTATATCACAAACATTCACCCATGCGTGTTTCTTTGAGTATATCGGACATCTGTTTTTGGAAGTGGCATCCTGAGGGCTTGACTGTAATGAGTGCTCTGTTGTGATCTGTCCTTATAAATACTAACAGCATGTCGGCATTTGGTAAACATTGTGAGCAATGATATGCAAATAGTCATTCAAATGGCCCAGTCTTGTGGCGGATTGCAGGTGGCAGCTGTAGCAGGGGTTAGTGTGTGGTGGTCAGGGCAGGTGAATTTCGGGGAGCCGAAACTCCTTCAGTGCTGCAGTGTCAGTACGTTGAACAGACAGGCGAACGGTGCCGCTCGGCTCTGGTCCAGCCCGCGCAGGAAGACGTGTGAGCGTGCGTGAGTGAGCGTGTGTGTCTGCGTGTGTGTGTGTGTGAGCGTGGATGCAAGAGAAAGAGAAAGGGGGAGAGAGCGAGCAGGGTAATCCCGTTATGGCGTTGCTCGCTGCCTGTGTGCGCGGCGACAGTAAATCTTTAATGCGTGAAAGAGGAACAGAAAGCCCGGGGAATAACTGGGGCAGCGCTAATAAGTGACGGTGATGCGGGCCAACAGTGCGACACCTGATTGGCTGACGGTGGCGCTCAGCTGCTGTACTTTCACTATGATGCTGCATGGTTCTGTGGATCTGATGGAAGCTTGGGTTCTGGCTCTGGGCTTGATTCTGGGTTAAATGCCCATGCTTGTGGGAAAGACCTTTTTATCATGCCCCCGACCTCGAAAGAGTCGGTCAGGGCATTATGTTTTCACCCCTTCCGTCTGTCCGCCCGTCCGGGCGTCCTGTCGTAAACTTTTCCTTTGTCACGCTCTAACGTGAACACCGCTCGACGGAGGTTTATGATTTTTGGTGGGGTGAATGGTCATACGTAGGGGATGATGCCTATTGATTTTGAGCTCGCTCCACCGACCAATATGACCGCCACGACAGGCATCTTGAAATCCTTTGTCGCGCTCTAACGTGAACACCGCTCGACAGAGGTTTATGATTTTTGGTGGGGTGAATGGTCATACATAGGGGATGATGCCTATTGATTTTGAGCTTGCCCCACCGACCAATATGGCCGCCACAACAGCCACCTTGAAATCCTTTATTGCGCTCTAACGTGAACACCGCTCGACAGAGGTTTATGATTTTTGTTGGGGTGAATGGTCATACATAGGGGATGATGCCTATTGATTTTGAGCTCGCTCCGCCAACCAGTATGGTCGCCACAGCAGCCATCTTGAAATCCTTCAGGAGGTTTTTGCTTTTTGGTGACCTGAATGGTCATACATAGCAGATGATGCCTAAAACTTGCTTTCTGTACATGTTCTTCAACTGTTTCAGTCGGTGGCATATGCCACGCCTTGCGTTGCTCTTGTTCAGAAATCATGTATCCTCACTAAAGCCTGTCCTCTCTCACTAGTCCTCTCCCTCCTCCCCTCTTCTCTCTCTTCTCACTCTCCCTCCTCCCTCTTCTCTCCCCTCTTTTCTTTCCTCTTTCTCCTCTTCCACTCTTCTCCCTCCTGTCCGTCTCCCTCTTCTCTCAGAGTTCATTGCGTTTTAGTTCCTGGCTTCCTGCTGTCAGCGGATAGCATTGAGTTGTTTTTGCATATAAGTGTCTCCGTGTCAAATTCTTGTTTTCCTTACTGGAGAAAAAAAAAACTTCATTTCTGAACCATGGGCAGCTTTGAGGGAACACAACGCAAGCGCACTGGTAAAATATGCTAACCACAAAAACATTATGCATGAACAGTAACTCATCATGGATAAATATTTGCCATGTTACTTGGCAGCGTGGAAAGTGGAGAATGTGTTGGTAAACACGTTAAACCTGTCGCAGCTTTGGTCCCATCTGTGTGCGTAATGCTGAGGCAGCCAGGCTGACCTCCCTGTGGAATCTCCTGAATGCGCCATCTCAGTTCCCTCTCTCCATTTCCCCAGTTTGTTTGTGTTCGCTGCTCTGTGACGCGAGCTCCGATAACTGGCCTCGCCAGGACTCCGTGGGATACAGGGCAAAATCGCGGCTCTGAACTGGGGAGACTCATGATATTTCTTTTGTAAAGTTCTCTTTTTACATACAACGGATTTATTGTTCAAAGGGAGAACTGTAATTAAGAGCCAGTTTTTATAACAGTCAGGCAGATTTCTATTAGAGGATGATTCATGACCCCTTCGGATTTGTCTGAATTTTTTTTCTTGATAGATATATGTTAGAAATGAACAAAAATCACATTTTCTATCCTTAATAGGGTCTGCTTGTTTTTAGGGGGTCCTGGAATATCGGGGTCAAAATCGGACAAAATGGCAAAATCACTAAAATTAGGTTTTTGAGTGCTTGTATTTCTGTGCGCCCTGAGTGAGACAAATTGATTTTCATTTGCGCAAGTCTATCGGGTATGGACGCTCCAAAAATGTGAAAATTTTGGCGGCTGGCTTAGGGCGCAGCCCATAGGTGGCGCTGCAAATCACTACTTTTTGTAATTATGCATACTTTCCTAGGGGTTGTGTGGCTTGCGCCCTAAGTCAGCCAAGGTATTTTATGCATGTCATGATAGATCATGATAAATTACGGCGGCTGACTTAGGGCGCACAAGTATAGGGGGAACTTTTTGCCGCCGAAAGGTGAAATTACCACATTTTCGCACAGCGATTGCTCCATGCGTCCTAAGTCAAAATTAATGAAATATGGCTCACGTTGTCACTCAGCATCTCTAGTGTCAGTGGTAAAGAGAGTTCCGTGGTTGGTTTCGGTATTAACCCTTTTTGCACCATTTTTGTTCGGCCACTTCACGAAAAAGCCAAATATGGTAAACTGGGAACTTTCTCCGATTTTCATGAAACTTGCAGGATTTGCTTCCTTTACTTTATTTATGAGATATAAAGTTATTTGAAAGTGCTACTTTTTGCAGTTTATTTCCAATTTTGCCACCAAGTGGCGGCCTATAAACAAAGTGGCTTGCCACACTGCACTCAAACTTACAGAACACCTTTCTCCCAGTTAAGGAAGCAAATCCTGCAAGTTTCACGAAAATCGGAGAAAGTTCCCAGTTTACCATATTCGGCTTTTTCGTGAAGTGGCCCAAGAAAAACGGTGCAAAAAGGCTTAATACCGAAACCAGCCACAAAACTCTCTTTACCACTGACACTAGAGATGCTGAGTGTCAACATGAACCATATTTCATCACTTTTGACATAGGGCGCGTGGAGAAATCGCAGTGTGCAAATGTGGTAATTTCACGGCAAAAAGCGCCCCCTATACTTGTGCGCCCTAAGTCAGCCGCCGTAATTTTCATCCAAATCAAAGTAAGAGGTCCTAACCTATAATGACATGCATAAAATAACCTTGGCTGACTTAGGGTGCAAGCCACACAACCCCTGGGAAAGTGTGCATAATTACAAAAAGTAGTGATTTGCAGCGCCACCTATGGGCTGCGCCCTAAGTCAGCCGCCAAAATTTTCACATTTTTGGAGCGTCCATACCCGATAGACTTGCACAGATGAAAATCAATTTGTCTCACTCAGGGCGCACAGAAATACAAGCACTCAAAAACCTAATTTTAGTGATTTTGCCATTTTGTCCGATTTTGACCCCAATATTCCAGGACCCCCTAAAAAAAAAAAAAAAAAAAGTCCCTATTAAGGATAGAAGATGTGATTTTTGTTAGTTTCTAACATTCATCTAACAATAAAAAAAATTGCAGACAAATCCGAAGGGGTCATGAATCACCGCCTGCCTGACTCTTATAAAAACTGGCTCTTAAAAAAAAAAAAAAGTTAAAAAAAGTTGTAGACCCATTCAGTGCTGTGCAAAAGGTTTAAGCAGTTCAGATTTTTTTTTTTTTTTTAAATAACTTTAGTCCTGGATGTTTATTTTTCATTTTCCACATTAGTGTTACTGAAGCTAAAGGGCACATTTCCAAAATGATTCGTAGTATGACTGTCCTGGGTAGGGCTAGAGGCATCTGTGTCTCCCTGAATAGTTATATATTTACCTGAGCTTTAACACAGCACTGTATGTAAAAGTCACTCATGCAAAAAAAAAAAAACTTGTAAAATCAGTCATGAAGTCTGCCCCTGCATATTCTAATTTTCCAGATCTAGAAATTATCTCAAGTGCTTTCAAAAGATCATGAACCGTGAATGAACTAAATTGTTAATGTGAAAAATATTAGCAAGTGTTCTCTTATTCAGCTTGTGAAGAGATGTGGTGCTCAGTGTTGCAGTTAATTTTCAATTATAAAGTCAGGTTGGATTAAGCAACGCGTCAAAATATCCGAAGTATCAAAGTATCACCTTGCTCAACACATTATAGTTAACAAAGATTAGCCAAGTCAGCCTTGTGTTTTTCCAATTATAATCTTATTAGAACATTGCTAACCTGAACTCCAGAGATGGGTCCTGACCACCGTAATGGAAAACTCTCATTTCACTCTTTGGGTACTGCGGAAAGTGCTGTATCATGTTTATTTAGCTCCTAGTTTGAGCAGAATGGCACAAGGGTGAATAATGGGCCCTGTGTGGGCAGGAATGGCGTTTTTGCGGCCTGTGTTTGACTGTCCGCATACTGCAGGCTGTCTGGTGACATCTGTGGTAATGGAGAGTGTGAACGGTCTTCTTGCCTGGCTGTTTCTCTCTTCAGCATTTGCTTGTCTGAATGTGGGGTCAGCCAGGTCTTGGAGCTGAATTTCGCTTTCTTTGTTAGCTGCTGAAAAAGTGCAACCCAGTGGTCGTTTTAATACTGAATTCTTAATTTTGTATAGAGTAGAAAGAGCTAAACCACAGGAAAATAACTTTGCTCCATATTATGAATGCAGATTTTCTGATTAGGTCTCAATTATTTTGTTTAAATGTTATAAAGTGCAGATTTTGGAATGTCCTGCAGTCTGTGGTCATAGTCTTATGGGCTTTTGTGGCCACCGAAATCATGCTGGTAGAATGAAGGAGGTGTGCTGTTTGGGTTTCCTTGATATTTTTTTTTTTTTATTCAGTGTACTCTGCACAATCAGAAATAATCTTGTTGCTTGTGCAAGGGGTCTGCTCTTGATGAGTAATTTTGGGGGAAAATGCCACCCTCAGATCCATCTTTATGCAATAGATAATGCCACCATGCAGTATTGACCATCGGTGTAAGTTTCTGAAGCTGTTTGCAGAGTGAGGCAGGGATTTTGTTGGGCTGTCCTTGCCTGTGCCTGTGTTTGCGCTGTGAAGGACCCCGTGGGCAGAGAGCCAGAGCACCCGAGGCCTGGTGTCCGGTCCTGTTGTCTGGATGATCCATTCCCCTGTGGGGCATTGGCCCTGTCCTCCAGTCTGTTTCCTGCAGACCGCTGAAGTGCCCTGTAGCCCAGCTACCCTGTACACTAGAGCTCCGGGTCAGTGGGGTACAAATTTGGGAGGGGATTGTCCCTGCGTGTTCCTGGGAGCGAGAAGGGTATCGTGGGAAAACGCCTCTGCAGGGCTCCGTGTGAATTTTCCGGGAAAGGAGACGTTTGTGCTCCTGCGCTCAAACTGGAGGAGGTTTATTGTGATACCGAACGCTTAATTTTTTTTCTAGGGTTTTGCGGATCTGTAAATGGCTGATGGCTGATCTGTTTGTCTTCTGGTGGTTCAAGAGAACTGGACATTTCTCTGTGCCGGACCGTTATAATGGTGCCATTGTCTGTGCTCTGATTGCTCTGTGGCTCCATTTCCCTTCAATAGGAATGTTATGAGTGGTTCTGTTCTGACCCGATTCTCACTCCCAGCCTCTAAAAGCCATTGGAGCTCAAGCCTCTTTGGACCGTTGGGGCATTTTTGTGATTAAATTGTTCTTAAATTTAGTACAATAGAGACAAAAGATGACTTGCAGTACATTCTGCTGATTTTATTTGTGTTTTTCATCATTTTAAAAGGGACATGCCCTACATTCCCCACTGAGCAATATATATGCTCAGAAAAATTGAACAGAAGATCATGGCTAAAAATATAAGGGTTTTGAGGAACATCTTGGCTAGATTCCTGAAAAATTAATTAATTTGAGAAAAAACTCCCAGCCTAAGTATGGTAACAGTGTAGTGTTTCCCGCCATTTTGGGAGGATAACTGCAGCCTGTGCTTGTGTAAAGGGAACAGTGTGGCCTCGTCTGTCACTGATAATGATGCTATGTTATCAACCCAATGGAAAGGAGCTCATTGTATACCGATTCCTTCCCCTTGAAAAGCTAATAATTTGAAATGGCTTATTCTGAATTCAGATAATCGGTTTTGCTTTGGGGTACAGGGATGCGTATTGTCCAGCATGTGGCCTAGATGATAGAAATATGTGTGAATCGTGTGCATGCGTGGGTGAGTACTGGAGTCCGTGTGGTAATATTAGGTGTATTTTTTTTTTTAAAGAATATATTTATTGCTTTTTACAACAAAAATGCAAAGGTATTACGGATCATACATTAAATTAAATAATTTATAAGATAACTCCCCACCCACCCACCTGGAAACGGCTAATCACCCAAATAACAGGTGGCATAAGAAGATGGAGTAGTTCACATGCGTTGTATACATAACTTAACATTTCGTGGTGGAATTATGTGAGCATTAAGTTAAAGTAGTCCATGGATCTGCAAGAGTCCTCAATCTTTCAATAGATAGGACAAGTTATTTTCCTGAACATATTCCATGGAGCATCCCCATATTTTCTTAAACATTCCTTGTTTGTCCCTCAATATATTGAACTGTCTGTGTGCCTCACAATTGAAAAGATTACAGTGTTTCCCACAGACCAGCAAATAATGTGTGGTGGCAGACCAATTTTTTTAAACAGAGATGATTTTCATTTTGTTGAAGGGGGGGGGGGAGATTACTCTAATTCTGTTGAGTGGGGTGGGGAAGATTACTCTAATTGTGTTGAGCGGGGGGTGCGCAAATTACGCGTCTCCCAGCTCCCAGTACCTTTTAAAGTGCCCCGCCACAGAATGGTCCATGTGTGGGAAACCCTGGATTACCTATATATTGAATATTAGGTGTATTAAGATGATAAATAATGATTGTGTCCTATGTTGTTTCTCCACAGATAAGCCCTCATCTTGCTGTTGTGGGAGCTCCCCTCCGCCTCAAACTGGGATCCAGGAGCCCGGATCATAAATGACAAGGTACCAGCTCTCTGCTCGTCACGCTCTTTTGGTTCCCTCTCTCAGTCTCCAGTCCACTGTCGGATTGACTGGGCGGCTCGCGAACCCTGCTAGCCTAGCCGCAGTGTGTCTCGTATAGGAAAGGCTGGGAAAAGAAGTGTGGCCTCCTCGTCGCAAATCAAACAAAACCGTAGCGGTTATTTCTGGGACTGAAGCCTGGTTTATTTGGAGAGATGTTTCTACATGATGCGCGTGAATATGACCAATATGATCCCTTATTGCTGGGGTGGTTTCTGTGATCGGAAGCTGATTATGTCTCCCCCCGACATATTGTTTTTGTCCGGTTTCCCATGTGCCTGCGCGTCCACGTCGGCGTTTCCACCATTTCCGGACCATAACTCAGAAATCGTTTGATAGATTTCTATGAAAATTTGCACACATTTGCATCAGGTCGTGTAGATGTGCCTTTTGCTATTTTGAGGTTATTAACTTTTCTAGTTTCTTCCTAAATGTCTGTGAACATCAATGAGGGGCGGCTGCGTTGAGGTGTGGGTGGGGGGGGGACATTTGGTTTTTTTGCCTTGAAAACAATCTCTAGTGTTTATTTACTGGAATGAAAAGACACAGGGGTACATGTGGCGCTGCTCCTCTCATCCCTGACGTCAGGATCTCTGACCTAGAGCTGCTCCCCCAGCACAGGCATCTCCTGTTCCTGGAGAAATAAACCCTCGCTGTTCTTTAGCAGGACAGAAATAAGCTTCAGGATGCTTGGTCTCCCAGTACTGACTGTCCCTTTGCTCTGTATAATCGAGGCTTCTCGACATAAGCAGGCTCGAGTGGCATTTTTCGGATTGAGGAAGAGGGATTTAATATCCTCTTTCGGAGATACGCATATTTTTATTTGTCAATTCATTTTTTGCCATGATATTGTGTATGAAATGACACTAGCTTTACATAACGAGGAATTAAACATCGCAGCTTACCAATCCGTTCTGACAGGTCCTTATTAACATTCAGCCTGACCTAAATCACAGTTGCTGGTGGCGTTTGTTGTGAGGAAACGCGTTACCAGTTGCACTTGAGTGTTACGTTCCTTGTGGAACCAAATCTCCCAAAAGTGCGAGTCCTGGTTAGCATTCAGAGCAGTTGGCGCCAGTGGAATAGTTTGATTGAGTAATTAGCTGGTGCCGTCTGCTGAAGTATTTGCCTCGTCGGTTGCCTATTGTTTACGCATTGCTATGCTAATCAGTGTTTATGTAAGTGTGCACTATCAGTCCAGCCCTAACCTGTGGGGCTGTAAACAGCTTCACATGTAAAGCAGCTGTTCAGATCCCAAACAAAACAAAGTCGTGTCCTTCTCACCACGGTTGGGCTGTTTTTTTTTTTTTTTTTTTTTTCTCCCCGGGCTGTTGGTTCCGTGGATTGTTTTGAGTGGCAGCAGGGGTTGCGATGACAACAGGCAGGGAGCTGCTGCTCGATGCGGTCTGCTGCGGTGTCTGATTTGCATAACCCGTCCTCTACCCCACTTTGTCAGGACCAGCGCTACCCCCGGTGACCTCAGTAAAGGTAGAACGTTCTAGAGGATGGGAGTGAACGGCTGCATGCTCATTGGAGCGCTGGTGCAGTGCATGATGGGATGGCTCAGTGTTGGCGTGGAGTGGAGGTCTGAGCTATACTTTGGAAATAAAGGTTGCTTGGTTGACTCCTAGGAGGGGAGCCAGTGTCAATAAAACAAAGGTGTTTCTCTGGTAAAACACCCAGCAGTGTAAACATGTACAGATCTCAGGGATGGATTTCCCCCAAGGTAGTAGTGTTTGCTACGCTAATGGCCATTGCTGCTGTCAGCCAGTGGGCGAGATATGGCAGTCCATAATCTTGCGTGTTTATGTGGCGTTATCTCGGGGTGTTTTTGTGAGAATGGCACCGACGGCGCGGATTACGTCACGAGGCTGTTTGCGATGAGCTGACAGCTTCAGCATTCCAGTGAGCGGCGATTACCCAGAGGTCCATGCCCCCCGAGACGTGAGAATGTGCCCTGGAGGGCCTGACCAGCCTCAACAACAACAGCCAGGACCCGAGAGGGTGGTGTTTGTGTGGAATTTCATAAGGCAGTGTGTGTGTGTGGAGTGATGCAGGCGGAGGATTGGATGTAGAGTAACAGACTGATGGAGGAGGGAGGCCGAGAGATGCTTCGGAAAATGGAGGGCAAACGTGGAGCGGCGATGTGCTCTCCTCCCTGTTTTTATTTACAAAAAATTCAGTTAAGTGTGGCCAATTGGTGTTTGTCAATTACTGTCAAAACTGTTAGCTGTACCCATGGCTTAAAATTAAACCAAAGCGATTAGGGAATGTTTTGATGAAGAATAAAAAAGAGGGAATGTTGGAAAATAAAGACAGATGTTGGGGGGGGGCAGTGAGGGTGTTTGTTTTGTGCTGGATGTGTGTTCAGTGTTGTTTGTATAGCGGGTCTGCAGGCTCGTTTTCAGGAGTGTAATGGCCCTGATCAGTTACATGCACAGCACTGTCGCGCTCTCTCAGCACAGGTCCTGCTGCGATTCGCTGTTTTCATTTTTCAGTCCTACGATGCTTTAAATGTTTTCTTACTGCAAACAAACCGGAGGATTTACACCGCTAGTACTGCAGTCTGAGGTTTTTATCTCCTGCCACTGTAAATTTGGAAAATAAAATGTGGTGATTCATCTCAATTGTTATTTCATGATTTCTCCTCTGATGTGACTTGAAGACGACACGAACCATTTGAAAAACGGATTTAAGTTAGCAACGTGACCTAGCCGTTATCTCTGTCCTATGAACAAGATATTTGTGGTATTGGAAGGAACAAAATGCCTTTTGGCACGTGAACAGAGATTATATTAACCAGGAAGAAATGCTTGTCTGCCTTGTTTTTGAATATATTAACTAGGGAGTGCCAATGCAAAGTTTCTGCATTGTGGAATTGTAATAATCAGAAACGAGTTTGCCGTTTCGCCATCTGTTTCTTGTTGGCAGATGATGTAACTCGGTAGAGAATTTGCATAGCTTAGACGCATAGGCATCATCGCCGACACGCTAGAATTTCCTCTGGTTTTGTTTGTAAATTGGTTAGTCATTGTCTTTGCTCCCGCACAGGGCTACTAGAGTACGGTGTCAAACCCTGTATAGATCGACTTCCTGTTATCGGCCCAACAGTGTTATTCCCCATGGGAATACATGACTGTAAGCACCCCCCCTCCCCCACAGATCACCCGCACTTTGACAGTATTTATTGACCGCTGTCGAGTCGTAAATGGTTCACCCCTCTGGGCAGATGTCAGGTTAATGAGAAGGGAGCAGGGTGCCCGGTTTGATTGATGGAGGAGAAACTTCGCCGGTATCGTAACTGATCCCTGAAATAATTGGCTCTGTGTGAACTGGGCGGTATATTGGAGCCCCACTGAATGGAGTAATGGAAACCTCACATCTTAAAAATTAATGTCGAGTCCCTCAGCAGCCCTCCAGCATCCGTGTACTCCCCTCACTCCCTTTAACTCTCCATCTCTCGGTGTGTCTCTGCTATCTGTCCTCTCTGCTGTGCAGCAGTGTGTGGTCTGGTGCCTGACTGATGTTTGTATCCTGTCTTTCTGAAGGATGCCCTGCTAGAGACGCCAGATAGAGCAGCTGTAAGTGAGGAGGGACAGAGAGAAATGGGGTGAAGCCCCTAAAGCAATTTTTAGGTGAAGGGCCTTGCTCAAGGACCCGATGGCAGAATCCTTCCCAACTTCATCTTTCCAGATCAAGTTAGGAGAGGGTTAAAAGAAAGGAGAAGGACTCGGCAATGCATTCGAAGTTCGTTCTTTGCGCGGCCGGGGACAGACCACGTGGCAATTGGGCGGTCGAAGTGGGCGGGCTATTGATTCCGCAAATCAGTGTATGGTCTGGGCCTTACATTGTGCATTTCCGCAGTCATCCATCTTACTGGAGCAAACGGTGTAGCCATTAGTTTTGCAGAGATGTGAGGAGGGTGTGGAGTTGAGAGCAGGGCTGTTTCTCCATGCTGAGTGTTTGTGGGGGGGGGGAGACATGTTCATCGTGCTGTATGTGCTGGCGATGAGCCTGCATGTGTTGCGCCATTTCTTGAGTGATTACCCCTGAGGATTGTCCTGGCGGACAATTCATCGCGATCAATGAACACATTTGCAGCTCGGCAGAAACTTGGAATAAGATTAGCTCTTGCGTGGGGAAAAGTGACCCACCTCACTGATTGCATGGAGCAACAAATTTACACTCCCTACAGGCTGGTTTCAACATTCCGATTGAGCCAGCAAAACTGCTTTATTGTGTTTTCTTTGAAGCAATTGTTTAATGTAGGTTTATGTGCGCTCTGAAACCAAAGCGCTTTGTGGAAGGAGTAAAGCATGTGCGTTTGTGTGTTTTTGCCTGCATTTGGCTTTGTCTGCGTTTCCCTTCACATTGGTTTGTGTTTTGCCTTTGCGTTTGTCAGTGATATCCCTTTATGTTTGTCTGTGATATCCCTTTACGTTTGTCTGTGATATCCCTCTGCGATTGTCTGTGATTTCTCTTTGTGTTTGCCTGATTTCCCTTAGCGTTTGCCTGTGATATCCCTTTGCGTTTGCCTGTGATATCCCTTTGCGTTTGCCTGTGATTTCACTCTGTGGTTGCCTGTGATATCCCTTTGCGTTTGCCTGTGATATCCCTTTGCATTTGCCTGTGATATCCCTTTGCATTTGCCTGTGATATCCCTTTGCGTTTGTCTGTGATATCCCTCTGTGTTTGTCTGTGATTTCCCTTTGCGTTTGTCTGTGATATCCCTTTGCATTTACCTGTGATTTCCCTTTGCGTTTGCCTGTGATATCCCTCTGCGTTTGTCTGTGATATCCCTTTGCATTTGTCTGTGATATCCCTTTGCGTTTGCCTGTGATATCCCTTTGCATTTGCCAGTGATATCCCTTTGCGTTTGCCTGTGATATCCCTTTGCATTTGTCTGTGATATCCCTCTGCGTTTGCCTGTGATATCCCTCTGCGTTTGCCTGTGATATCCCTCTGCGTTTGCCTGTGATTTCCCTCTGCGTTTGCCTGTGATATCCCTTTGCGTTTGCCTGTGATATCCCTTTGCATTTGCCTGTGATAACCCTTTGCGTTTGTCTGTGATATCCCTTTGCGTTTGCCTGTGATATCCCTTTGCGTTTGTCTGTGATATCCTTTTGCGTTTGCCTGTGATATCCCTTTGCGTTTGCCTGTGATATCCCTCTGCGTTTGCCTGTGATATCCCTCTGCGTTTGCCTGTGATATCCCTCTGCGTTTGCCTGTGATATCCCTCTACGTTTGTCTGTGATTTCCCTTTGCGTTTGTCTGTGATATCCCTTTGCGTTTGTCTGTGATATCCCTCTGCGTTTGCCTGTGATATCCCTTTGCGTTTGTTTGTGATATCCCTTTGCGTTTGTCTGTGATATCACTTTGCGCTAGTTTGCATTTTGCTTTTGTGTTTGCATTTTCCTCTGTGTTGGCTCGTATGCGTTTGTTCGTTTGTGTTTGTTTTGCCTAATTTTACTTCTGCTTTTGTTTTCTTTGTGTCTTTGTGGACTTGTTTATGTATTTTTCTTTGTCTCTCTTGTTTTTTGCGTGCGTTTCATATTCACTGCTTAATGTCCATGTAATCGTGTCTCCCAGAGGCTCTTCCATGGGCCCTTCAGTCAGAAATATAATACTTAGAATCAGCGTTATGTCATGCGTTGCATAATCTGTTGAGAGCGCTGTTCATAGGGGCCAGTTGATACCCCACCCAGCCAGTCATCCCCCGAATGGTCTGAACAACCATTCCCGGCCTCTCTGCTACCCTTCGCCTTTAACTCACAGCAGATCATCTTTCACGGCCGCCAACCTGCAACGCTGAGCCCCATCTCGACTGTTTTCTCTGTGCGGATGGCTGCCAAGGAGAGACGGCGAGTCGCTGCATGTACTGGTGTCGTATGGCAGTGTGTCCCAACCCTGTTCCTGGAGTACCCCTGCTCTGCACATTGTTGACCTCTGCCTCATGTAACACCCCTGATTAACTGATCTGAAGTGTACTTGATGAGCAGAACTGGGTGTACCAGATCAGAGAGACAAATAAAATACGCTGGGCTGAGGTACTTCGGGAGCAGGGTTGGGAAACACTGTAGTGTTGTAGGGAGAGACGATGTACGTTTCCCGTCTACCATTAAGGATCTGATTTTGTGATCCAGAGCTGAATGATAGTAGGGATATAGGGCACTATGAGGGATTGGTGGGTCTGCTGTCTCTCTCACCCTCCACACGAGTTGTACTGGGGGAACAGAGGAAGGGCGAACAGAGTGACTCCATGGGGACGCTCATCATGTGCTTGCGCCCACAGTCACGAGCAGGAGCTGACGCTTCGTCAGCCAGCCGCGACCGAGGGCCCCTGGCAGTACACCAGGGGCTTTTGTCTGTCTGCAGGGAGAAAAGGACCCTGAGCCACGTGCCATTTACAGGGCAGCTCTTTCCAGGCTCCAGCACTGCCCCCCGCCTGCGCTGTAATCCGCCGCAGATGGTGCCCTTTTAAATGGGGCATCCCTGGCCCAGCGGGGGGGAAGAGAAGAGGGAGTGCCAGCTTGTCTCAGGATGTCCCTTCAGCGGGTTTGGCTAAACAGAGCCTCTACGGTGCTGTGCAGAGCACAACCGAGTGCACTCACGCTAATGCATCAGACTCTGCGTGTGTGCGTGCCTCTCTGTCTGTCTCTGCGTCTGTGTGTGCATTTGTCTGTGCGCATGCGCCAGCTTGTGTCTAAACCTTGTTTTCCTGACTGTTTAATTTTTGCCTCTCCTGCGGATGAATGTTTAATTTTTCTTACTCCTCTGTGTCATTTTTGTGATCCTTGAAGGACTCCGGCTTTTATTTTTTTTTTTCCTCGGCTGGTAAGATAAAAGCGAAGCTAATCTTTCCCATTTGGCATTTTCAGAGCTTTTGGGGACCATTTCTGCTTCAGATTCTCAGACGTCGTTAGTAACTGCTCCTAGCCTTTTCTCCTGTTCCTCCTCGTGATGTAAGTGTGCCTCCTCGTGCAGGGCCCGCTGGAGCTCCTGTAGGGAGGTGTATGAGTCGCCTCCCGGTCAGGAATTCGGGAGGGCCAGGGGGAGGGAGGGGAGAAGAGACTGTTCTTCATTATTATCAGGAGCCGGGTGATGGGAGGAGGTCAAGATAACTTATACGTCTTTGGTCTAATGCCTCACAGGGTCCACTGTGGAAATTGTCTGTCTTCCACCAGGGTTCTCCATAAAGGCTGGCTATCGGCGGTTTACGTGCGGCTGTTTTCGGTTGTATCGCCGGCCGTTTTTGTCAAAGTCTCAACCAAAAAAAGTGGGCTCCGTTGCAAGTGAATACTTGACAGTGTAGTGACCATTCAAGGAGGGCTTCTAGCTAGCCTCACAGGGCGGGAAATAATGCAGTTAACACTTCTGGCTACCTAGCTCAGAGCTTATGGTAGTGTAATGCTACGTGAAGCACAGGGGCTTGTCACGCATGATCATGGACTGACGGCACAACTTCAGTGGCAGGTTTCTCATAAGCACAAAGTTTCTGAAAAATCTAACAATTGTTACAATGACTTTAGATGCACACTAGCTACACTCCACTGACTGTAGAGAATAGACGTTTCCTGTCTGAAACAATAGATAAAACAAATCACTCAATTTTCTGCTTAAGTCTGTAACCAAGCTAGCTAGATGGCAAGCTAGTTAATGCTACCAAGATCATCGTGGACTTCAGTGCGAGCATCACAAGCCTTTTACGATACATGAATTTACCAACATTTGCAAAAATGAGTTAACGGTGGAATATGGCATCAGCTGGCTATGTGACAAACTCTGCTTCACTGCTGCGAGTAGGCAAGCGGTATGTTAATTCCCACATTGCATGTAAGGTTAGATTAAAATGAGTGGCTCATAAACAATAACCAAACAGGGGCAGTGTCTTTCACTTGTCTCAGTATGTAGAAAGCATTGACGTTAGCGAGCTGGCTTTACCATGATCTCATTTCTTCTTACTGGCGATTTTCGTCAAAGCGCTTCGATAAAAACCCTACCTGATTTTTTTTGGTAGCAGACAGTAGTAGACATTCATTGTCAACTCAAAGACCGAGTTGCCTTGTTTTGATAATGCGCGGTCAGTGTTGCTGGCACGCAAAGGCTTCTTACGGCGTTCCTGTTGTTTCTGTTTCGATGTAACTCTGATCCGCGTCTGCTGAGACCTCCAGTCCTCAAGAATGCGGTGACGGGAAACGCACTGTTCAGAACTTTATTCATGACTGATAATTCCGCTGAATATTCACTGTAAACGTCAATGATCATGGGATTACTTTGCTTGCATTCTGCAAATGCTAAAAATCTCTGAGAATATATTTCCAATTGTAACCAAAAAATGTAGGTTTTCCAGGCGCTTGGAAAATGGTTATTTCAAGAAGAACCAAAAGCCTTTTATTATAACATGGCTAAACAGTTTAAAAAGCCGATATGTTTCGGTCTCCAATAGCGCATTATTATTATCAATCATTTTCCTCGGTGTGCAGGAGTCAGTACTGTGATTATTAATATTTTTTTCCTGGGTGCGCATGAGTCTGTACTATGATTTTTTATTTTTTTTTCCTGGGTCTGCAGGAGTCTGTACTGTGACTTTCCTGGTTTGTATCGCAGCATCTCTCACTGATCTCCTCGAGTGATGTCTGGCCAATATGAAAACAGACGGAATAAACAGCCTTCACCTCTAACTTAAAGGCCTTTGATTTGCTCTCACCCGGGGGGATGTGGACAGGTTCTTGGAGCAGCGTTGGGTACACTGGAATATGTTAAAATCTATCTGCCACATTTGTTCAACCAGCCTCTCCGAAGAGTCACTGACTGATGAACAGCAGGGTGTCACATCTGTACACACACCAGGTCTTTAAATAGCTGGCATATTGCAGTGCTGCATTTATTTTTCTATTGATTTTTAGATCTTGGACCGCAGACATGTTTGAGGTACGTTTGTGAAAGTTCCATCCTACATGTTTGACTCATATTTTTCAAGTGGTAGCATTTCTGGTAATATAAACAGCTAACAAGCAGAAAATTAGCAGTGAACCAGGCTGAGGCTGTATTCTGTGTATTTCATTAACATGTAAAGCCAGTTTTTCCTCTACGTGCCTGTTCTGCCCTCAGTCTTAATTTGGGTGGATGCTTGGTTTTTATTGATGTTATTTTGCTTCAGAACTTCTGGCAGGTAAGTTTGGTGGAAGATGAGTGCTCTAATTATCTGACCTGCTCCTCATAATGAAGCTCCCTTAATGAGCATTCCTCTGCTGCTGTACAAACAGTGGCGGAAGCTTCTGGAATCCACTGCAGTCACATCCCGGCTAACGAGCAGGCTGCAGGAGTGCAGAATATTGCTTGTGTGTGTGTGTGTGTGTGTGTGTGTGTGTGTGTGTTTGTGCATGTGTGTGTGTGTGTGTGTGTGTGTGCGTGTGTGTGTTTGTGCATGTGTGTGTGTGTGTGTGTGTGTGTGTGTGTGTGTGTGTGTGTGTGTGTGCATCTTGGATGGGGTATCATCGTATCCCCTGGGAAAAGCTCGTCAAGCTGTGAATACCTGCAGGCTTTTGCGTATCTTGGCTACATTTTGCCATACTATTTTTGTGTGTGTACTTACATTAGCTTATTGTCCTTAAATGTACCTTAGTACTCAGCCAATAAATGCACTGCACTCTTTAATACGCACTAGTGCCCTTTTGCTGTGAAGGTGTGCTTATCATTATGTGGTCTCATCTGCCATACGAGCACTGAACACTTGAATATTTTTTGTTTTTGGGATGAGAGACCAAAAACTACCTCAGTGTCTTCTTCTTCTTGTTCTTCTTGGTGTGGACGCTAACTTTGAAGCTCCACTTCCTCAATTATTACTTAACGCATAGTCATGAAACTTGACAAGCGTATTCTACATGTCAGCGCGCAGGCATTAACTGAACCCAATTTTGCAAATTTGGCATGTACGTCCACCCTGCACAAGCGCTCCTATATTACATGCCGTCGCCCTGAGGACGTCGTTCATTTCAACTTGTTCTCGAGAGATTCTCCACTGCACAGCTCATGCTAAATTCAAGAGAGGACAAAGTTTGATCTCTTGACAATCCTCTGTCCTCTTGTCCCCGTGAAAAACGCACTCACACCCAGCTCATTCGTCACTTGCTCCAGTCAACAAATGACCAATGTAGCATGACTCCTGTGGTTACACAGCCGAGGTTTCTGCATTTTGTCGACGAGATTGTCTGTGGTGTCAAGATTTTATCCGTCATCGGTTCTGCTTTCCAGGGTCGTTCCTCTCGCGCCCCAGTTGCCATCAGACATCGATTTTGCTCCTTTATCAAATGGTGCTTTAGAGTATTGGGCCAGTGCTTGCAGGTATATTCAATTACTAAGTGCTTTACCGCGGACTGGCGGGAGCGTTTGTCATTCTCCGAGGTCTGAATTTTAAAAGGTCTTTCTTATATTTAGCTGCTTGAGCGTTCCTCAGGACCGTTAAGCACATATTTCTCATAATTCTGGTCAGATGATTGACGTTTGAAAAGAAAACGTATGATTGATTCCTGTATTTTGATGGAGTGTGCGGTCGCTGATTTATAATCTCATTTGAAGCTGGGACATATGAGACCTTTTCTGCGATGCTATCTGTATAGAAAATGTTCCCCTCTTTCTGTGGGAATGGGATAGCCTCTACCTTTATGTGGACTGTTATTTCAGTATAAGCCAAACTCATTTCAGATTGGAGGTTATTTGGTTTTTGTGTGGTAGACAGGTGGAAATTTGCCCTTGCCTGCCAGTTTGAGCCTTTATGTAGTGCAGTGTGTCAATTTAACTCTTAGATCACTGAATACATTTTCAAGCAATTAAAAATGTAAATATCCTGAGCTGTTCAAAACCTATCATGTGCCAACTTGTTTAAAAGAGCCCCCGTCCGAGAGCTCTTTTAAACAAGTTGGCACATGATAGGTTTTCAACAGCATCTGATTTTGATTTCTTACGTCATTGGGCAACTATAGTTGCCTATCGCGCTCTAAGGGTAAATTCAATTCATTCTTGTGCTTTTCTGCCTCCACCCCACACAGCACGTAGGAGGCATATTGTCTCCTGGTCGCCTGTCCTTCTGTCCGACGACCTGTCCGTCCGTCATACACATCTAGTGAGTTATATCTGCTGAAGTAGTGGGTAGATTTTGACCAAATCAGACATGGTAACTCCCCACTGAGGGTAGATGAACTGAGTAGATTTTTGAAAGTCCCTGGGTCAAAGGTCCAGGTCAGCTGTGTGTTGGGATTGAAGATCACCTTTTGGGGCGTGTGAAGCCATGGCTGACAAAGGCACAGCAATCATTGCTTTGTGTTTACTTCTTCCTTGTTTAGAAAAAAAAAAAAAATTTTTTAATAGTTTTTGGTCTGTGATATACTTTTCACCTCTGATTAGACTGAAGTTTGTATTCTGTGCTGGTTTTGATGAGGCACAAATGCCTGTGTGTTGGAATGCCAAAAGCTGAGCAGTGTCGTTTACATTACGCCACTTTCTTGTACAAGCTGTCTTTCGTAAGCATTGGAATGATGGGATTCCATGAATGCCTTTCGGTGTCGCTCTGATGTACATCGGACTCAGGGCCCTGGCCTTCCGGAACAGCCTCAGATCCTCTCATCTGTGAAAAGCGCCAGCAGCTCCGAGTTGCTCACGAGCAGAGGCGGTCACGAGCCAGAAACGACAGCCTTCGGAGTCGGCCTTTTTCTGTAGACCGCTGTTACCGATGTTCCTGAGTGGCGAGAAGAGGAAAGAGGACTTATCTCTGAGGTGTAATGATGTGTGCTCGCATTTCTGACATGGAGTTGCAGATCACAATGAAGAGAACCTGGGGGAACCGTCACAGGACTGTTCAGTACCCGAGCCCGGCGATAAGGACACGACTCCTCGGCGCTTCTGCTGAAGGGCTGCGGCTCTCAGGCCCTCGCGGTACAACCCGTCCTCAGGGCTGCAGTCGTTTAGCTAATCGTCTCAACGTGACGAAAAACGTCACCAGTATCTCTAAGTGGGATACCTCCCCCTCCATTTATTTTACTTACTAATTCATCCATTTGCTCTGTGAACTTGAGCCCCGTTCTCCTGCCGGCGGGATTATTTTCTCCTCGCGGCTGTGATTTGTGCGTCCAGGTCTTGTTATCTCGCTGGGATGTGCACGGACACTCCCCTCTGTCTCCAGAAATCGGGTGGGCGGGTGTGGGATGGGGGTGGGGGTGGGGTTACTGATAGGAGAGAAATGGACGGCAGGCCCTGGAGCCGCTTTCGGGGAGCTTTCCGGATAATTCTGCCTCCTCGGGACGGCATTATCTTATCACCAGGCATAAACCCTCATTAGATTGCGCTGCAGCAAAATCACTGCTTTGCATCACATTTTTCCACATTAATTCGGACCAGCTTAGATGGCTTAGGTCCTGCTCATCGCATCCTCTGTTTACAGTGCAGACTTTCGCCTCCACACAGTGTCTCTGTCCTGTCGAAGGACCCGACTACAATCGTGTGATTTCGCCTTTGAGTCCCTCTGCCACTGTTAAACCACTGAATAAACTCATGTCCATTACACTTCCAACGGTGAGGATTGTCCTGAAATACTTGTTGCATGTCGACGACCTGGGTCGATGTTTGGTGGATTGTTTTGGTGAACGGTTTTGTTTAGTTTGAGACACTGGCTTTCATTTATCCGAGGCCTATTTTTTAAAGTTTCGATTCTGTTCAGTACCCTGGACCGCTGGCCCCTGATCTCCTAAATCACGGCCCTCGAGAGTCGAGAACTGCTGTTTTTCCACCCTGTCTTAACCTGGGAGTCAAGAGTAATGTCCATCTGGCCCATCATTGGCTATAACTATTCACTTAATTTCCTCAAAGGAGAGAAAATGAAGTCTGGATTTGGATTTGAGCAGCCCTGCTCGAGGCTGATGAACCCATGAAGACGGACTTGTACAGTATTTGCTCAACACTGAACACCAATGTGACGGTCTTCTCAAAGCAGCAGATTCTGGGGGAAATGTCTGTTGGAGAGGCCTGCAGCATCTGAAATGGAGTCACATCAGAGTGGGGGAAGACACCTGTACAAGAAACCCCAGAACCGCAGGGAGTGTCGCCCTCATAAGGGAGCGAAAGGCCAGAGAGGAGGTTTACTGTCGGTGGTCCACAGTATGGCACTGTGTGCATTTCCCTTGACTTTAACGTCACCTTTCTCCATCTGTGATGTGGAAGTACACCCATTGCGGAGTCCCAGATGAAGGAAGTGGTCCATTGTGGGTGGGAGCAGTCCCGTGGTGCCTTTGGAGAGGCCAGCAGCTGGTAGTCGGAGATGATTGCTGAAGGTGTCCATTAAGCATCTGAAGGCGATGCGAGTCAAGCCGTTGTGTTATGCCTGCTTTAGACACCTCTCCTTTTATTCCGTCTCCTCTCAGGTTTGCTTGAGGAGGCAGAGTTGGCAGCCAAGTGAAGCAGCTGTGACACATGTAATGGGTGGAGCTTAAGTAATTGTTTACTTCCTTATTATGTCCCACCAAGTTAGCTGGACTTTAATCCCCACTGTCTTTACTGCTCCATGTCACCATTTTCTCTCTCTCTGTCTCTCTCTCTCTCTCTCTCTGTCCCTCTCTCTCGCCCTTTCAGTCTGTTTCTATCCTTCTCTCCATCCTTCTCTCTTTTACTCCCCTTCCTATTTTGCTCTCTGTGTCTCACCTTCTTTCTCTTCACCCCCCCCATCTCTCTCCCTCTCTCTGTCTGTGCCGGAGAAAATGTGTGGTCAGACTCCCAGAGGCTTTTCTATCATAGACTGGCTGATGGGCACAAATCTCAGTGCACAAAACACATTTCAGGTTTGTGTGTCTGGCAGAGTGTGTGTGTGTGTGTGTGTTTGTCTGTATGTGTATGCGTGTGTGTGCCTGCACGAATGTCTGTGTGTGTTTGTGTGTGTGTGTGTCTGCATGTGCCCTTGCGTGTGCATAAATATGTGAGTATACGTGTGTGTGTGTGCACTTGCGTGTGTGTATGTGAGTTTGTGTGTGTGTTTCTATGTGTGTATGATGTGTATGTGCACTGATCAAAGAGATGGAGATTGCCGATGATTTACTGAACAGAGTAGCAGCTGAACTGTTCACATTTCCTTACATGGACTCTCTTCACTAAAAAAAAAAAAAAAAAAAAAAAAAAAAAAAAAGGGCAGAAAGTTTCCTGAAACGAGATCCAGCATTTCCCACTGTAAAAAGCCTGTGGGCATTTTAATAACTTGAGACTTAAGTGCGGATGAGGAAACATTCTCCTTTATTTGCACACTGGAGCCCACTTAGAGGACCTGCTGAGGTGGTATAATCTGGAACCCAAGACTGACTGGAACAGGGCTCGGAGGTGTAGGTGCACCTTTGGCGTGGGTGTAGGAAAGTTATTTTCGGGTGCTGAATAAGAACTTGCAGTCATTGTTCATTTTGAACATTCCCTAGTCCAGCCAAAGTGTAATTCTTCACGTGAGCATCTGAGAACTGGGAAGTAGTTTTTCTTCAAGTGAAGGCTCTGCTGACCCTGGTATTTGATGAAGATCTGTGTTGGACAGAGTTTTTGAAGGATGTGGAGATCATCACAGGCTGCCTCATTCTGTCCTTACAGAACAAAATGGCAGCACAATAGTATCTTTAGTCCTGTATTCCTCTTAAAGCTGACAGAAATTATGTCTGGTCTGCTGCGCTGTGTTTTTGTGTATCCAAACACATCTGCACTGTGCAGTCAACTTGAGGACCGATCAGACCGTAACCTACCTCTGAGTGAGTGTGAACGTTAGCTGGACTCTATGGCATGTGCATTATCTGGACATCCCCTCTTTCATTTTTATGGACCTCGTGATTTCTGGGACTTTCCAGTACAAAACATTATGGCATATCCTTGACGTGGTGTAACTGTTCATAGTTTGCTTCCCCATGAGAAACCAAGTGCTTTTGATGGCCTTGTCTGCAAAATGGATGGCTCTACCCAGCTGTAAATGAATTGCATTCATTTCTGGTCTTTTTTTGGCACAGTTTTTCCACAATGTTCGCATTGTCAACTGCTTGAAAGAGCTGCCCAAGACTTGTGATCCGTCAACTCTCTCCGACGTTGCAGAGAGAAGGAACAGCTTCCCATGCATCTATCGTTGTACTTGTCAGCTGCTGTCACCGTATTTGACACATCTTCCAGTCAACTAGTTGGCACACTTTCTCTTTTTGTGTTTTAGTTGCCACTTCCAGTCATGTCTGAAATGAACAACAGTTTGATCTTCTTGGGTAGCTTGAGCTCATTCTGTTGAGCGGGCGGACTGAGCACCTGCCTCTTCCTGCCTGTCAGTTTTGAATTTTTTCTGCATCTGTGACCTAAACGATGCTCAAACAGCTCTTATTTTGGCGCTTTTCCACTTAGCAGTGCAGATTGATATGGTACGCGTGTAGCAGTTACTTTTCAAATTTGTTGGCAGAAGTTGTCGTACCCAAAGAAACCAAGCCAGGTGTGCTATTTTTTCTCTCCACCTCTGTCAAGGTTCCTAGCGAACAGCGCTGTGCCGATTTGGTGGAGATAAAAATGCTGCAGACCGCTGATTTGTCAGGCAGAATTGTCAGTGAATTGTAACTTTGACAAGACTTCACGCGGCCTTGGCATTTTTAAACTTCTCACAACGAAGCTCAGTGGGTTTTTTTCTTTTATTTTTTCAATTTTATAAACAACAGAAAAAAAAGATATAGGTCCACTGCGAATAGTCAATGAGGTGCAGAATTTCCTGCTTCATAGTCAACTTCAGCGACCAGATTCAACATAATGCGTCACGATGACTCTGTGGTAACATTCATGCCTACATTTAGCAGAACGGTTATAGCAGTACAGTGAAAATGTGCCGCAGATCCAGCGTTAGCACAGTCAAATGTGAGCAGACCCTGCAGAGCCGTCCTGCTTTAAGTGGCTCGTCTGTCGTGGTTTAGCCCATAGTCGAATCGCACAGGGTCATCCACATCAGGTGTGTTGAGCTGGAGTCTTAACCCGGCTGAGTAACTGGGAGTGAGCTTATCTCTGCAGTAATGCCTGCCTCTCAGCTGCTTAAGCTCTCTCGCGCAGAAATCCTGCACAGCCCACGAGCTGCTTCAGACCCGTTCACAGTTTTGGCTGTTTATATATTACAGCTTTGAATCTTCTTCCTTTGCCTGTGGTTTCACCCAGTAGGGTGTTATCCTGCAGCCAGCACTGGGCTTCATTTCTGATGCTCACTTCCTGGTTTTTTGGGTGACAAAGTTCACTTGCGCTAGTGGGATGGGCTCCCTGTATTTTAATCCAAGTTTATGGCCGTAATGTGGTTTGAATACAAAGTATTTCCTCTTGGTAAAAATATCACAATGCAGGCCTTGTCGTTGCCTATTGCCCTAGTGTACCCACTTGCTAATTTAACTATATTTGGTCAGCTGTACTCTATAGATAAATCTGCTGACAAGTCTTACTTCCGACTCACTATATCTAGCGGTCTGATGCATGACTGCAGTTTTCTAGTGTTCCTCGCATGTCATGGAAGGTCCAGGATAGGCATTGTACAGCAGACACTTGGGTTTAATTTGCAGTCTGACAGACACCTGAGAGGGATAGCACTGGCAGCTAGGCAGATCGCTCTGGATGGGTTTTGCCAGTTTCCTACTGTTGAAAGCAGTCCCGGCCTCATGCATATTTTTCCTAATCAAGTTGTGGCACTGCTTCCGCTCTGAGCCACACTTCAGCTAATCAGATTGTACCTGACTGGAATTATAAGCCAATCAGATTGTACATAACTGGAATTTTTTCCCAAACTTGGTTCTGAAAAGTAATGCGACGTGACGGCCTGTGGTGGGGATTGGAAACTTGAGGCGGGAATCGGGATTGAACATGGCGGTATTGCAGCTGGAAAGTGCTGGTGCCCTTTCTTCCACAGGCTGGACGACAGGCCGGTCAGTGACCTTCTCCTGAAGGGAAATGTGCGCCTTGCTGTTTTAGGGTGAAGCACGGTGCGGGGCCCACCTGAGATGGACAGGGTACACTGCGTTCTCAGGGCACCGCCTCAGGGCTCCGGAGTGGAGAATGTGCCCACGGATTCACCGCAAGCATTGGTGACCTTTTTCATCAGGGCTCTGCTCGGGCCAGTTATTCCTGACTGCTTCTCTGCCACATCTCTGCTGCTTTCATACTGTCGTACTGGTCAGCCTATTATTACTGATAAAGATATTTAACTCTTAAAGCGCTACATTTTATTCACCCAATCCTACCAAAAGTTAATCATTAGGTATTTAGTTGATAATTGACCTTCAGAAGGACTCATAGGTACCTGTGAACCCTTTTGAAGGTCATTATCAACTAATTTGCCTGCTAAAAATGGACAAAATGTTTTGACCTTTCGAAGGCTGAAATCTGAAATTTTGCTTCATATATTTTGCATCTCATGTGACTGTATTAGTGATCAGTATTTTAAGGGTTAAGGTATTTTTGGTTCAGAAAAAATAATAGTATTGAGCACATGCATTGCTGCCTCACAGCGAGAAGGTGGAGGCCTGCGGCCTCTGTGCGGCGTTCGCATGCTTTCCCTGCGTTTGGGGGGCTTTCCTTCAGGTGCTCCAGTTTCCTTCAAAGACATGCAGGTCAGGCCAATTGATATGAGTGTGTGTGTTTATGGTGTTGGCTACCTGCGGTGAATTGACAACATGCCCGGGGTGTGTCCCGGCCTTTCACCCATGGTCGGCTGGGATAGGCACCAGCTCCCCTGCCATAAAAAAGATGGTGAGGAAGTGCGGTATAGATAATAGTAATAATGATGTGCTGGTAACAAGCAATAAAACTGCCACACATGGGTTAATCTGGTGAGGTATTATATTTTGGTTTGGGGAGACCTGAAGCCCACAGACTGTTACTGATGGCACGGGTTCCCTGTTTTAGTAACAGCTGTGAGATATTCTCTGCCATTCAGGTTGGGTTTCTTCAGTTTGTGTTCCTCACTGGCTGGTACCCATTTTCTGAGGCTTGCATTTTTTGGCACGCAAAGGGTTTATTTTTAAAACAAACTAGAGCTTGATACTGAACAAAAGAAACATTTTCGACATGTTTCTAATGTGATGTTAAGTGCATTCAGCCTCATCACTCACAGTAATCTGTGGCTATAAATAGCCTTGATAGAACCTATAAGATCGAGTGTTCTGCTCTTATGCTTGTCCTGTAGGTGACCTTTTTCAAGGTGCTACTTGAAATTCAAGAAAGGTTATAGTTTTCCTGGAGTTCATCCGATGCTTCTTTTTTTTTTTCCGCTGCATGCGACCATATCCGTTACACACACACACACACACACACACACACACACGCTGATATGATTCCTGTTCCTATTTTTAAGAAAGAACAAACTTCACTCAGGAGCGGAATGTAATTGCCGCGGCCGCAGGAGATTCGAAGACATTTAATCCATTGAGCAAGTGTCATCTTATTTAATCTTCCTTCTCAGAAACCGTGCTCATGTAAATTACTCCTGGGTTATATGTGGGCCAGTTCTGTTACCTGATGCTGTAAGACAGACGGTCTATTCAATGTAATGCAGAAGTGAGCCGTGAATCTAGATGGGTAAGGTGTGATGGGTAAGCTTGCGGTTGATGCGCAGACAGTGTCTTTTCAGTGTTTTGTCCCCTGATAGGAAATGACTCTTCATTTGGTGCACAAAATCAGGTGCTAATGAGGAAACTCTTCTTGCTGTCGGGACGAGAGTTGCGAGTCCTTTCAAGCTGAACGTGGGGGCCGGGGACGCCAACTTCCTGGCTGCGCCGTCGTTTCCGCGAATGATTCTGTGTCGTTCGCTTTAACTGCACCCCAGCAGCGTAAATGTAACCTGAATCACAGAGGAGGAAAACAGATCTTATTAGGGCTTTTCGGAAGTTTAGGGTGCTTGTATCCTTGTGCCACCCACTGCAGCTGATTTCGTAGAAGAACCAGTGTGATTGAGAGGAGGTGAGGCATTCTTGTCCTATCAGATGAAATTTCTCACAGCTCGTGGTGTTTCCGGCTGACGATGGCGTGTGAGTGCTGACACTGGTCTGGCCCCAGTGTGTCTGAGGGGACACTGCTGTAGATTATTCTCAGAAACGAGCGGTCATGAATTGGAAAAGGGCAACGCAAAAGCAAGAGAAGTCCCAACAGCGGAAGTGTTTTTCTAGTTATAAGCTTGCGCAGATATGACCATTAGCATTAGGTCAAAATAACTGTCCCCTTCTGGCTTTCATTATAGTAAACATTTTTAAATAATGACTAACATTTTGAAGAGCGAGTTATTTATATCAATGTTATAAATGAATGGAGTGTATTTGTGTGACATCCTTCTCATTTTTCAAAGACTCCCCCACATTTGTGATTCTGAAAGTGCCCAAACACAACCTGCTTTTACGCTGTCCGCTAACCCGTCAAATAAAGTAGTACCAGATCATTAATATGCAGCATTGCATGTAACAAAATGTTCTGTGAGACCATAAGTAGTCCCTGAAAATAAAATGTACCTAAATGGTATTAAAGTTGAGGATTTCGGTGAACATATTGGTGATTAGAAGAGACAGGGGAGTTGGTTGGTAACCAGGAGCCTCATATTGAGTGGTACATATTTTCTCCTGTTGATTCCTCATGTAGGTGGGCAGCTGTGGTTGGGCTCTGTGTAAGTCGCCTCTCCGCTAATCCCTCACTGCTCATTGTGTTTGAGTGGGGAACTGAAACTAGTGTGGGTGTGCTAACCCCCCCTCGGTCAGGGCACACAGAAACCAGCCGTTCCTCTCACACGTATCCCATTACACCCTGGGGCTGTGCAGTGGAGGGGGTGGAGCCTGAGGCATAGCGCCGCATGTCCAGCCAATGACACGCTGAAGCAGCACCTGGACGCACCTATCACCTATTGGCACACAAGTGTGTAACCATGGAGACCAGTAAAGGCTGGAATAAGCGAAGAGAGGGAGCTGCTCGGAGAGGAGAGCATGTCAGGATGAAAAGAGAAGGATGAATGAAAGGAGGGAGGAAGGGAATTGTGAAAGGAGGACTGAAGAGGGGGTGGCGTTACCCATGAGAGCGTAGTACAGAGGAGTTTGGGGCTTGCAGTGGTACAGGATGTACAAACGGCGTTAGAAAGCATAAACAGAGGAAGAGTGCGTGGATGGAGGGAATAAAGCAGGAGTGGGAGCGGACGAGTGTTTTGATCACTGAGGGTCATGTGTTACCACTCACAGGAACCAGCCTCTCCGCAGGTCTTTGTTCTGTTTCAGTTTCGCCTCAACAAGCGCTGCTCCCCCTACCTTCCGGCAAGTTCCGGCGCTCTGCTTCCCACCTGTTTAACCCCCCCCTGCAGGTGATCCTGGGCCCCATCACTGCTGTGACCCCCTCCTCAGTGTTCAGAGGAAGGGTTTGCGCATTGACATTCACTGCAGGAGAAAACAGTGCCTTTAACTGCGTAGCCTCGCAGGGCCTTTTAGCAGCAGTTAGCATTTACCTCGTAGCCACCGTTCTGAAGAGGCAATAAAGCTGAGCCTGGAGGGCGCGCTCCGAAGCCACAGCTCCTGAGAGCTGAACGTCTATCAGGAGAGAATCAGCTTTTCCAGCCGTTCGCTTCTCTCACGGACGGCAGGTTAATCCGCTGTTCCCCCATTAGCTGGTTTATTATTTCCATGGCTGTGCTAAGTCTGTTTTTGTGTCTCGCTCTGCTGGATGGCTTGACCTGAGAAGCCCAGGCAACGTGAATGCAAACTGAAGAAAGGTTCTCTGATTGTCAGGACGTGACTTTGTTTCAAGACTCGAGTCTCCTTGGTAGAAGAGGCATTAGTTATTATGGTGCTTCTCTCTCACTGTTTGCTTGCTCATGGAGATGCAGTCGTTGGCAAACTTTATTAGCCCTCTTTTAATTTATTAAAGTTAGATCCGCGTCTCATCTTTTGAGTCAATGGGTTGTCTATCTCCCTTGTACCACTGTGTAATTGATTCACTTTACCCTGGGCTCTGTGCTAGCAGTTTATAACGGAGCCGATGCGCTCTGAAGATGAAATATTTAGGGGTGTGCCCTTAATTTGCTGATTTGCTGTAATGGCATGAATAGTGTTGCTGTTGTTGGTGGCTTTGTTAGCTGCTTACAGACCCGTTATGTCAGCAAAATGACAAGGTTTCACCGTAATGAATCATTCTGTCGCATTCTTTGGCAGTCGCCAGTGTAGCTACTTCAAAACTCGTTTTTTGAAATTGAACAAGAAACTCCAAGTGGGGCACAGTGATGCGTGTAGTTTGTAGTGGTGCAGGTTTTAAGATTGCTGAAAGATCAGTGCATGGTGCTGTAACATTCTAGGGGCTGTAATGGATAGGAGGATCAGAGCACAAAAAAGCATCTTCACTGGTGCAGTGCTGTGCTACTGTAGTGTTGTGTTTGTTTGATGGAAGTTCTGCTGTATTGTTTCTCATGGCTTGTGGATATCGGACTCCAGGCTCAGCCTGTCCCTGATGGGGGTTTTCCATTAAAAGTGATATAGTAGAATTATCAGTTTAGTGTAGAGGAAGGCTTTTAGTGAAGCTGTAGCCTTTGGGTTGCTCGACTGACAAGGGACTCTTTAAAGACTGCTGATTCTTTATGCTCTGTTTTGAAGCAATATCGCAAAACGCAAGAACCATTCAGCCCTTGGTTTTCATTTCCCCGGCCTTCAAGAGACGCCTAATTTAAGCCGCGTGTTGCTGTCAGGGATCCTTGCAGTCCCGTCCCAACATGGGCATGGTGTTCATGAGTGTTGGGAAGGTTTGATCCGGCCGCTTTGAGGACTGGGGTTTAATCTCATATTTAATAAACATTGCACCACGGAGATGGGCTTATTTTAGCGAGGGGTGCTATTTGTGGACCGGCTCGCTCCCCAGCCTCGGGCCTTTGCTGAAAAGGCCGGGGAGGGCAGCTATATAAAGCAGCCTGTTCATAATTGATAAAGTGCTGCGCTCGGAAAGTGCCGGGTGGTGGCGGCGGTGGGGCTGGGGGGTTGCAGGGCACGTTTTCTGTCACACGAGATTTAATGAGCGTGTGCCTCTCCAAGATGAAGCGCAGAAACGTGAAAGACACCCGGTCACACTGTATTTCTAATCATTTGTGATTACCTCGTTAGACCTCATTTACGACTAAATTATCCTGTCTTATTTGACATGGGCTTTTGCCCTGCATGGTAATTTAAGCCATATTAAATATACAGGGTGGAGCCTGTTTGCATTGCTGACAAGTTAATTGACAAAAAGCTTTTCTGTCAGAACACTTAGTGAAGATCCAGCTCGCAGCTCTTAAAGTGAAGCAAAGACTCCCTCTTTCATTCTCTGTTACTCTCACAGGAAGTGGTTTTCAGTCTCAGGTCTGCTCTGCACTCAGCAGTTTCTCTAGGTGTTATTTTCAACCCCAGAGCAGTTAAATGAAAAAATAATAAAGAAAATTTATAAATGACTGATTTTGAACGGTCTGTTGCTGTGGTGATTATAGAGCTTGATAATGCAAGACACGAATATGACCCTCCAAACCAGGGGTGGCGAGTTCTGGTCCTAGAGGGCCAATGCCTATTCAGGTTTTTATTTCTGTCAGTTACCCTGACTAACTCACCTAATTGGTTGTATGCATATAGATTTTCACATAGATTAGATCGAAGAAAAATCTATCATTTTGAGAGACAAGAACCGTCTTTGGTGGTAATTGATGATTATTCAAAGAAATGCATCAGAAATTAGACATTATAAATGGTTTGGCTAATTATGATGAATAACTATTTAAAGGCCAGAGGTTGGTATGAAAACCTGGGACTGATATTGCCCTGATTGCTCACTTCTGCTCTAAAGGGCGCTCCATTATTTACTGCCTCAAGCGTCAGGCTCTTTAGGAAACTGCACCCTGTTTGGGATTTATACAACCTGCAGACCAGGCAAAGTGCCTCAGCCCTACATCAAATATGATTGGTTGGCAGGTGAAAGGCACAAAGTCACTGACCCTGACCCCTCTGTGACATCACCTTTAGTTCTGCGGGTCGCCACCATAGCCTTCCACAGCCCTGTGTTGTGGTTCAGCTGTAAGGCTGCGTTAGTCTTCAAGAGCCTTATCGTGACGCTTCCAATGAATCCCAGGGCTTAAAGCTGTGGTTGTAGAGGTCTCTGGCGCTGTGTGCTGCCAGTGTCATATGTCTGCTCTCTCTCCCTCTGTGGGGGGCTGCAGGAGTCCGTTCTCTTGCGACAGGATTAGCTCCTGCTCATTTTCTTAATGGGCAGTCGTGCGGTGTGCGAAGTACTGGGCCATGGCTAAAGCTAATCGGAGCCTTGTGAATACTTTTCTGGGTCGGCGCTGTGATTTTCACAGAACACAATGTTCTGAACAGCGAGGGGATTGTGACGGCGAGGGAAATGTGGAAACTTTGGCTGGTGGCGGGATGGCAGGCCTATAAACCTTCGAATGAATAAAAGAATCTGAACCTCGTCCAAGTGGATTTGCGTTTGGCTGCACCTTTAATCACATTTCTTTTCTAACTCGGAAGCCTTTCTGACTGACTTTCCGTGGTGAGTTTTTCTGCTCTGCTTCACAGAGAGGCGACGAGCGCCATACTCCACCGTGCTTCATTTTGGGCATGACGAGACTCCTTTTCGCCACTATTAATAGCGTTCAATTATTGCACAAAGTAATGAATTGAGCTCGCTAGCTATTAGTTATTTGTCTGATGGTGCCAGCCTCGGTGATTCATCATTCTTCAGCAAATCTACTTAGCCCTCTGTGGCCTTCCAGTCCATGAGTCCTGGTTCTCGTACTCCGCAGGTGCTGAGTTGTGCTGGTTCACTGGCATTGTGTCCAGCGCAAGTAGTCCTTTACTGTATGCAAGTCTACATGCAGGTCATCGGTTTCTACAAGGTGTCCCTATGTTAAAGCAGCTTATCCACTGGCCATGTTAAAATGTAAGCATTCTCATCAATTTGAACCGATTTTATCTGGCAAATTTTGAAATAGTTTGGAAAGTTCGGTCTGTCTCACATTCATTAAGAGGCGATAGTTAGTGTTGAAAGGCTTGAACACGAGCCAGAAATGCAATTTCATAACCTTGGGGGTGTTTAAATGGTCTGTTTGAAAATCAGTTCCAGACAGTAGCGCGCTTATCACTGATTCAGACGTTGAAATTTCAGGGCGTCTGGCAGAACTTATTTCCATATTCTTTCTGCCAGCTGTTTATTCCTTCCATGGACCTCATTCACCAGAACTTTTTTGGTTTCTCTTTTTGTTCGCCTGCAAGATCTGCCAGCATTAGTTGTGTCAGAACTTGGGTGAGACAAACTTGGATGAGTTTATCACCTTGGAAAACTATCTTTTGAACTTGATTGTCAGTTTGACATGATTTGCTCCTTAGCGGGCTGGGACGCGATTGACTCAGTTTGTCAGGCGTTTTTGTGAGTGTGATTTGTGCATGGATCTGAAGCAGAGTTGCGCACCCCAGGTGACCGTACTCTGCAGCCAGGTTGTGTACTGTGCTGGTTGCCCTTGGCAACAGGGAAACATGAAACATTGAGGCATTCTATTTTCTGACCCGGATGTGGCCGGGGTAAATAAAAAAAAAATGAAGCCGCCTTGTGGCATGGCACAACAGTTGATATCATATTTGGCATTATTTTTGTTTAATGATAACAAACATGCCATGTATATCCAATAAAGACATATAAATATAAGTATAGACAAACAGTCCAAATACTGCGTTTTGAATTTAACATCAATTGTAACAAAAAAGGCGTTACAATCCTGACAAATTGATGTTAAATTCAAAGAGCAGTATTTGGACGGAGTACCGTTTGTCTATACTTGCATTGATATGTCTTTACTGTATATACATGGCATGTTTGTTATCATATAAAACAAAAATAATGCCAAAAATCAAATGTTGATTTCTTGTGTGCAATGTCACAAAAAGGCTTAATTTTTCTGACCCCGGCCTTGTGCAGTTTTCAGTAAGTTTGGGTTGGTTACGGCAAGAGGCAACAAAATGCCTGTTATGACAGATGAGCAATAAATATGAAAATGGTGAAGGTGGTTTTGGAATATGAATATTAACGGTTAAATTGTGGCTAATTTATGTGTGTCCCTCAGTGCAGCTCTGCAGAGGGCAGTGAGACTGTGGTGTGTGGCCCCGCGACCCGCTGGCTCATGGACTGTGTCCTGCGGCTTCCCAAAACACCAGTGGGCCCGTAATGAGGCTCTTGCCGTCTGGCCTGAAAAGGCTGTGGCCTGGGCTCGAACAGCTGTGGTCTGGACGATAATAATGCAATTACACCGATTACAGTGCATGAGACTGGCGGAGAGTCACAAATACCCTATGCGAGAATAACTTGCTTTTCAGCTGATCAACACTAATATATTAATGCAATTAGATTACAAGCGAGGGACTGAGTCTGTGGTACGAGCAGGGCAGCTCTGGTGCAAACAGCCAATCACGGGTCTCCTACCCAGCCACGGGGCAGTGACAGTGCAGCCTGCATGCATCACATTATCACATTACCTCGTCCCAGCTCTCAGCAGGTCCACAGAAACAATGTGCGGTTTGTTTTTCCCCTGGCTGAGTATCGGTGATGTAAGATTGGGGGGGTAAACTGGAATTGCAGCTTCCTGCTCCTCCAGCTTCAGTCTTTTTGTGTTCGTAAACCGTGGCACCAGCAGGCCATGGTGTTTCAGCATTTTTCCAGAATGTTTCATACTCAGCCAGCTCACACAGATGCACAGACGGGAGATTAGCATGTAGGTGTGGAGACTGAGGAGGGACGTGGTGTTGCGTGCCGGTCTCCTGAACTCGATCCCTCTCCCCCGTAAATAATTGAATGCGTGGAGGAAACCGCGATGGCGGGAATGGAGCAGAACTCTGTTACCGAGCAGAGGAGGGATATGAAGAGCTTCACTGTGGCTCTGAAGCTCTACAGGGGGGAAGCAGTGACTCTCTCTCTCAGTACTGCCTCACCTGAAACCAGACACTTCCAGCTCCTCATTCTCACACTGCAAGTTCTCCTCTGTGCATTTTAACATGGTGCAGACGCAGCGATGCCCTGGCTTTAAGGAAAGCCCTCTCATGGTTTGAGGGGAGGCTGCGGTCATTTGAGCACTCAGAGTTCAGGGGGTAATAATTCTGATTTAGGTGGCTTTGTCCATGTGGGCATGATATTCTGTGGTGTTGTGTGCTCTCAGCTTTTGGGGATTTGTGGCAGTCGGACGTTTTGGAACAGCAGCTGGCAGAATTTGTGAGCTTCTGTGCGTGCGTGCGTGCGTGTGTGTGTGTGTGTGTGCATGGTCACGTGGTTTTGTGCACATCCTGCTGCTTGCCGTGTTGGCTGTTCGCAGTAGCGGCTCGCGTAATCGTGGTTTCTGTTTCAATAGGGAGTTTAATTAACCTTAACATCTGTACGTGCAACACTTCTCTCAAATTTGTCACCGTTTGATCACTGGGTTGTGAAGTGACTTTGTCTTTGCAGCAGGTGCACGAATGCTGACTCCTGCATTAACCTCTTCACTCCCTATAAAAAATGACCTTCTCGAGGTCTAGGGCGCTGCCTCATTTTGGTGTGCTTTACTGCGAGCAGAATTGAGCGCATGTTTCTCTGACATCTCATTACAATTCAGTCGTTATTCTTGATAATACCATGTCTTTGCATATCCCTGGTGTTGCAAACTAGGGATTACATAAGCCCATATCACAGAGCTGTGTCTGTGACAGATCTGTGCATTGGTCTTTACTGAAACACTGCAGGCCTCCTCAGTACTGTCAGGTCTTGCTCAGACTGGACACCGACTTTATCACCCACAACTCTGGTTTGTGTCAAGAGTGCATTCTGTGGGAAGTGTGAGGTTTTCTTCGATTGTTGCGATTCTTTCCTCCTCAGCAGAGCGTATTGGTCTGTTGTGTTTATTTTTATTTATTTATTTTTTTTCATGAGCTTGGCCTAATTCTCTGGATCCAGCACATCAGTACAGCATAGGGTCCGGATTAGGCCCTCCCTATGTAAGACTTTCACTAATCCCATTCTGTCGTATGAAATAGGGGAGTCCTCTATAAATACTGCTAATGCTGTCATATGGTGCCTTTTTTTTTTTTTAGGCTTTGCTGCAGATTGCGTGCACAGTCTGTGCTGAGCTCACAGTTAGGTGTTCAGTCATCGTTTTGAATTAGCTGGAGTGCGTAATTTCCTGTGACTTGCCTTGCTAAGCATGTGTAAAAACGGCTGTCAAACCTGGTAAATGAGCTGGCTAATTTGTCGCTCATGCAGTATGACTGATGAGCAACGGTTCAGTTGTGAGCTTCGTATTAACAGTGGAAACAGAACCTGCAGGATCAGAGCCAGTCATTCCTGCACTCGCGCCGTCACTCAAACCCAGGCCCGGGCGAGCGATGACTCACTGCGCTGTTCAGCTGGCATCTGAGAGCCGTTAGCATACGCATTAGCATACGGCGTGTCTGTGCTCTGCGATGCCGTGGCCCTGTGTGGGCTTGGTGCTAGCACTCTCGCGGTTAGCAGCTGGCGTAGAGGAGGGAGCTGCTCCATCCCCCTCTTCGATCGCTTTCACCGAACACTGATCACAGGTCGCTCTGCTCAGGGCAGGTAGCAGTGTGTGTGAATCTCAAAACTGGGTCTGACCAGTCCAGGGGGCTGCGCTGAGGATTGCAGTGCAGTGTGTCAGTGTGAAGCCCTCGCTGGCCGTGTGTTGATAAGCTTGCTCTAGTGTGAGTTAGAAGGCTGAGACGGCCCTTCCCCTGCCCCTCATCGCACTCTGCACAGATGCTCTCCAACCCCAGTTTCAGGGTCTCTGCTCTGCTGGGTGTGGGGCTGCAACTAATGATTATTTATGGGTGTTTCTACAGAAAAGGGCACAATTACAGTAAAGACGGTCCACCAATTTTTTTGGCAATGGAACTTAGCTTTCCTATTCATTTGGGGGCTGGAAATAGTGGGTATGATATTTGCAATTAGGGGCAACTTTTAAAGGGACACTCATTCCAATGACCTTGACATCCAAGGTCAGAGTATGACGCAAATGTCCATACCGTAATCATTCAAAATTGAGCCAACAGGACATTAAGTTGAAAATCAAACCCTTTTCACTGATGACTCAGACTTGCCACCAGGAACAAGTCTTTTTTAGTATTTCAAGTTACATTAGAAAAGCTATTGGTTTAGGAAAAAAGGACCCTTTCCCCTCGACCAAAAGCAGGTGTCCTTTAAGTTTGGTTTTCCCTGTCTTTACCGTAATCAGTCAGCTATTTTAGTTCTGCAGTTGTCCACCAGATGTCAATCCTGCTCTAAAACAAAAACAGCAACAACAACAACACAAAAGGAGGCCATTTTGAAACCTTTTGGGTGTGGTGGCTGAGTGCCAAGGCTCGGGTAGTATTCGAATTTTTACTTGTCACACAAATTAAATGTCTTTGCCGTAATCATGAAAATGTGTTTTTGTAGCTAGTGCTTCTTTATGAGGTTATGCTTGATTAGAAACCTTTTCAGAGGTAGGAAATAAGGGAAACTTCAGCCCTCACATTGGTTGCAAATTTCCACGGGGCTGCATTATATGTCTTTACCGGCGTCTTTACCGTAATCAACTGCTCTGCCAAGGTATCCGCTGTTGTGTAAGTGGAAAAAATTCCTGGAATGTGGAAGGCCAATTCCATTGTGACAGGCGTTACATTTGCACACATTTTTTTAAAATTTGTACCAACTTCACTGTCAACCATAATAATGCAATATTTGGACTGGGTGTGCTACTACAAGTCAACCCCATGCTCTATCAAGATTTACAAACTTTATGCCAAAAATACTGTTTTAATCATTGTTAATCATATGTTAATTAGCTGTGACAGCAGGCGTTACAGCTAAAAGACATTGGGTTGAAGCTGTTACTGATATCTCTGAACTGTGATCTCCTATAAATATAAATGATGTATAGCATTATGGAGCATGTCTGTAGGATTCTCTAAGCTAAGACAGTCAGACAGTTTGACCATACTAATTGAGTAAAATGAACACTTAATTCACTGTGACGGGTGTTACATACTTGTGACGGGAGTTACAGTGTGCAAATAATCAGGTGATGTACAATGTTTCTGTGGTTGGTACCTGTCATTCAGCACTCTAGCATTCCTTATATGAGGCATAGTCAATCCCCAAGGCCCACTGTCATAATCCTTTCTGTTTTCTACATGAGCAGGGATATACGTGTGTCCTTGTGCAAGCCACTTACAGGGACTCTTCGCTCGTAGTTTGTTTACATTTTGGCGAGTGAAAAAAATTGCCTCAATACTCTAAAATCAAAGTTCTAGAGATGAAAAATGATGGCTTTGTGCCTTTTACTACAATAGCAGTTGAAATGGCACACTTGGGCTTGCTGAGATTTTTGCTAAAACAATACTGAATCTGGTTTTCGCCGTTCTCGACATTCACGCTGCCGCTGGGCTTCAGATTTCCCCATGCTGAAGAGCTACTGAAGAAGAGAGAATTTTAAGAATAACTTGGAAACACACCTGTACAAGGAAATGATCCACAGCGCTTGACCAAATACCCTTATTACATGTGGAGAGTCAAGTGACTTGCACAAGGACGTAGGCCTATCAAATCCATAATCCCACTGAGCTCAGGTAACTTAAATGAACAGCAAGCATAATGCATGACTTCACATGCAGGTAGGCGGCTGGTTTTAGCTCCAGCCATGCCAGCAGTGGTGTACATCAGGACACTGAATAGTTGTAGACCAGTGGCGGCTGGTGAACTGGCGATAGGAGAGGCTCAAACCCATCCCTTGAAAATATTGATTGGTCATGATCCATTTCCAATCATTCATTTAAATTATCATTACAAAAGCTCCGAAAACTCTTAACATTATCAGATGTGATCAGTTTTCATTTAACGCACACCTGTCAACTCTCACGCATTCCGCATGAGTTTTAGTGGCATATTTACATTCCCCTGCTGTAGTCAGCAACTATTCAATCAACGCATGTGTAAGAGATTCTCGCACGGAACTGAAGTCCTTGTGCATGGAGGATTATCAGCTTCACCTGCGTTATGACTCCGGACTTCTCACGCTTTTCTTTACTCAGGGGTTGGAAGCGATGCATGTGTTTAATAGTTTAAATGAAATAAGATCATTTGAAATGTCTTTATGCAATTCCATTGCTTCCAATGATCTTATTTCATTAAACAGTTTCAACGATCATGAAACACATGCCTTGCTTCCAACCCCTGAGTAAAGAAAAGCGTGACAAGTCCAGAGTCATAATGCAGGTAAAACTGATAAACCTTCAAGCACAAGGACTTCAACTCCGCGCGAGAATCTCTTGCACATGCGTTGATTGAAAAGTTGCTGACTACAGCAGGGGAGCGTAAATATACCACTATAACTCGTGCATGAGAGTTGACAGATGTGCGTTATTAATGAAAACTGACCACACCTGATAATGTTAAGACTTTTTGGAGTTTCTGTAGTGGTAATTTAAATGAATGATTGAAAACAGGTCATGACCAATCATTATTTTTAGGGGATGGTTTCAGCCTTCCCTATCGCCAGTTAACCAGCCGCCACTGTTGTAGACTTTGTATTCTCTGGTTATTTTCAAAACTGACGTTCCCTACAATACTTATTTTGTGATTAAAAATATTATTACTTTTACATAAAAGTTCACTTGTAACAGGGTTTCCCGCAAAAAATTGGTTAGTCAAGGTGGTGACTGGAGGGGGGCGCAAAAGTCAGCGTTTATTTACTCTTTATAAATAAACAAAACAGTTAAAGTGCAATAACAAAGTGACAAAGTCAACAGTCTTGTAACTTTATTGATTGACACTCAGATATAATAAAATGCATGTATTATGCTTTCATGGAAGTGAGATCAAAAATTGCGGTTTGAATGGGTTTCTGGGTTTTCAGTATGCGTGTTTTTTTGCTTTTAACAGTCTGAGTGTAACACTTGCTTGTACACAGTGTATTTTAGCCTCACTGTAAGAGCTGAGCTGGAAATAACAAGATCAAATAAAAACACACAATCTTACCAAAATTCATGCTACATGCATGAACACAGCCAAAATTATCAAAAAAAAAAAAAAAAAAAGAATGAAAAGGGCGTAAAAATCACAACCTTCCCGAAGGGTTAAACGAAAATTAATGTAAGAACGGAGAATGTATTTGTTATCAGTTTTGACTTCAATTCCCCAAATGCTTTGCGGTTGTGGTTATGTTTGGGGAGAGGAGAACGGTATTATGTACGGAAGCGCGTTGCATTCACAGGATAAAAAAATATACACCTTTATGTAATTAGATCTCTTATTACGAGATCTAATTACGGGCAGATGGCGAAGTAGGCCGGCTTCTTTGAATAAAGTACCCTGATATTTTTAACTGCTTTTTCCCATCCATTACTGTACACTAGAGTAAACCACGTGCAATTGTCAAACATAGCAGAAAGCCACGCGCAAACACATCGGTAGCCTTGATAAGAAACTAAACGAATTGCATATAGCCTATCTTAATGAAACAGAATATGTAGGCAAGCAGTTGATAGGAGACACCATTCCAATGTTTAGTTTAGATGAATAATTATTTTACCTCCACATGTCCTTCTCACGACGACGACAGGTTATTGTATACCCGAATAATTAGCTTCTTCCCGATACAAAAAAATAATGTTGGCGTAGCAGCTGGTTATCGATGGCGCAGTAGCATATTTAACCAACAGATGCCGGCCGCTATTCGGCCTCATCGCGATGCGGCCTTATTTTACTGTGTATGCATGTGTGGATGCAGCAGAATTTTTTTTTTTTTTTTTTTTCGAGGGTCGTAGTCAAGGCGGGGGGCATTTATTGTCAAGGCGGCCGCCCTAACTATAAAGCGCTGCGGGAAACCCTGTTGTAACTTACCTTTCTCAGCATATACAAATGTACATTGAGGAAATCGAAAAAATCACTGATTTGTTGTTCCTTCTGACTGCTTCACTCTTCCATGTTTGCTGTCTACACCGAGTTGACCTGGTATATGACCTTGTTTACTTGCACCTGACTGATATTCAGCCAGACTGGCCTGTCACCTGGCATTTGCTGTTTGAACATAAAGTCAATTCACTGTCCAAATTGCTTTAAGAGCAGTCATTCTGTGATGTAAACTTGTGATGTAACGCCCGTCACACCACCCTTTGTAACGCCCGTCACATTATATTTGTAACGCCCGTCACAGCGTTACATAATAACCGCAAAATGAAAAACAGCAAACACCATTTTATATCTATACCTACCATCAAGCTAACGTTGTATGTGGACTTTCATAAACTTCTGCTCACTTTTGTGTCACCTGATAAAACTTGTTTGTTAAAATGTGACGGGCGTGTCAAAGTCCATCACAGTAAATCTGTACTTTTTCTCGAAATCATGGCATGCACCGTAAAATTCAGACATAAAATAAGGTTAACAGAGTTACTGCACTGACAGCTGAGGAAGAAGTCTGAGTTTTGCATTTTATCAACCTGAGAACAGGCGGCTGCAAAATGGACATTTTTGGTTATGAAAAGAGACAATTCAGTTGCAGTCGACATCATTTTGACCACGTCCCCCAAAAAATTCCAGGGGTATGATCTCAAAATTACTTTTACATTTTGATAGCCCAAATACTATATTTAATCCACAACAAGGAGAACATCTGTTTCTATCAACTTACAAATGTAGGTGCCATGTCCCCATTTACATGGAACTGGCCGGAAGTTTCTTTTTATCAGAGTCCAACATTATGTTCTTGTGACAAAAAGGTTTTCAAATTTGAACTTGGCTTCTAAAACTAAAAAAAAAATCTACTCACAATACATACTGCAGTTACATGCATATGACTGTAGTCCTGATGATACTGCTGTTTTCCATGTTAAAAATTTTTATGTTTCGTGTTTGCATTTATTCAAAAAACTTTTTATGCAGAATATTGATCCACTTGTATATTCACTGTCTTGACACATGCATTGATTGTGAAGGGTGAAATATTTGAGGCTCAGGCAAAACGGACCATTTTGGAATATATGAATTACTGGTACTTTACAGTGTAGAAAAAGTATGCAGGGGCATGTTGGAATATAGTTAATTTGGCATTTGGGCCCTTCCCCCAAAATAACATGGTCTGCAAAAATTCCTCACCCTTTACAGCCAGTGCATGTTCGGATAGCAAAGGTGGAGGCATGCCTTCTCACACTCACACTAGAGTTAACAATGAACCTTTCAATTCCTTTGACATGTTTGAATGACCAAAAGATTCATGCAGGAAGTATGATGCTCCTTTATTCAGTGCAATTTGCCAAAAACACCGTTTACGGTAAAGAGGTATGTCACTTCATCTTTACCGTAAGTGTTGATTATGGTAAAGACATCTGACCATCTTAGTTTGTTGAAAAAAAATGAAACCAGCCATAACCCAGCTTTGCCATTTTAATACTGAATAGTACTTTGGAAGGGCTATTTGAAGAATAAAAAAAAGTGGAATCCCAGAGAAAATTTTTGGTGGACATGTCTTTACTGTAATCATGCCCTTTTCTGTAGAAATGCCCTTATATTCTCAATCAATCTATCAATTATTTCCTGGACTAATTGATTATGTGTCTGCGGTATGATGTGAGAAAACGGTGAAAAATGTCAATCAGTGTTTTCCCAAAGCCAAGGATAACATTCTCAAATATCTTTTGCCCACAAACTAAAGAGATTCAGTTTACTGCGAAGAGGAGTAAAGAAATCAGGAAATTTTCACATTTAAGAATCAGGGAATTTTATCTTTAAAGAAAGAAATCACTCAAACCGATTAATTAATCGGGGCGCCCCGGTGGCACATCGACCTAAGCGCGCGCACCATAAAGGCTGTGTCCTTCCCGCAGCGACCTGGTTCGATTCCGGCTCGGGTCATTTGCTGCATGTCTTCCCCCATTCTTCTCCCCAAAGCTTTCCTGTCTCTTTCTACTGAATATCTATCTAATAAAGGAGAAAATCCCCAAAAAAAATCTTTAAAATAAAAAAATTAAAAAAACGATTAATTAATCAATCATTGCAGCGCTTGCTTAGTGCCAGTGAAAGTAAGACTCGGGTTAAGCTGGGGTTTAGTCTTGGGGTTCATGGAGTTGAAGAATCCCCTCTAAAACTGGAATTTTTTCTGGGATTATGTTGAGTCTTGGTTTGCGAAACTGGCCCTGTATTCAGCGACTCTCTCTGAAGGACTCAGCCTGTTGGCCTCTGCAGACCTGCCCGATGAGGTCAGGTCATGCTTTGTTTTGGCGGAAATGGCCTGATATTGATTAACTTTTCATACGAGTTCCCTCTGCTTGAGGATTTTGCATTTACAGACAATGCAGTTTATTGGGTCTGCATGAGCAGGTCACATGATCATATCGGCCCTTGTATCTCTGTCACTGAGGCTCCTCCCCTTTGACATCATGCTTCACTATGCCCAGTGCAGATGTTAGTCACTGCGCTCTATTTTGTGCTGTTTTCAGTATAACTGACTCGTTTTACATTTCTGTCAGTGCGGCAATAAGAAAATAAAAATGGATTAAAGTTTGTCAAACCCAAGTATATTGGAAATCCTGAAGATATTGATTAGTTGTAAGGAAGTAATTCCGGCGGGACTGCTCTCGTTAGCAAGCCACACTTCGGAGTCATCATCCCTGTGCTGATAACTGCTACCTTATTTCTGTTACTTTATCATGAACTGTGACACCGGTTTCTGCTCTAAATCACATCTACTATGACCACACTTTTTATGCTCTGAATCCCATCAGTGCTGAAGCTCGTATTTGTTCAGAAGACTGAAAAGTGAGAAATTGGACTCAAACCCTCGCAGTGTGTTTTGGCTCTCTGGAATGGGGACACAGGGGCTTGGTTGCTATGGATTGGATTATGCCAGACAAGTAAGAATTAAGGAGAAAATGTGGAGTAGAGCACTAAATCCTACTTTCATTTTCCAGTGGAGATTCAATGGAGCACTAAAATATCTCTCTCTGGGTAAGCGCAGTGTGCCTGTCAACATGCCTGTGCAGCTGATTTCCTGTTGAAGTCCATCTCTCGTGCTTCTCTCATTCAGCACTGTGGTACACTGTACCCTACCCAATCCTGTGTGGATTAGCAGGTGATTTCTCTGCGTGTAGTGAGTGCGTGTGTGCGAGCGAGCGATCGATCCCTGAGGTGAAATGCAGTCAGTGTAACGAGTTTAAGATGCAGTGACATAAGAAGGGTCCTGGGATAGCATCGCTAAGGTAAATGCAGCATTTTGCTAGCAGCTAGCGAGTGCTGATAAGTATTCTGCCTCTCAGGGTACACTAAGGCCAGACGCTTTAATGCTGCCTGATGTAATGCGCAGCTGGACAGAGACTGCAGGCTGGGCAGTGGGTAGGTTATTAGTCTTAGTGTTTCTGAGGTGGGCTGGGCCTGTTCTCTCCACCCCTCCTCCTTTCACAAACCCCTTAACCCAGGGATTACCGCTCCCGCTGGACCTCACTGAGGTCAGAGTCCGCTACACTCCCCACACCCCTCCCACTGTGCAGCCGCTGTGTGGGAAAAATGGCCGCTCTGTGCTCTCCCGGTCTGTGGGCCGCTAACAGGGGGCTCGGGTTTCAGCGGACCGAGGCCGTCCTGCCGTGCGCTCACGCAAGCGTTTGGGCAGGGAGTCCAGATCAGGTTTCCACCCACCCACCCACCTGGTTCCCTCCCCTCTGACTCCTGTGACATCAGCAGGCCCCGCCTCCTGTATACCACCTGACTCGCATTGCCTGCTACACACTTCACTTGCAGCTCTGATGTGTTGCCTGGTCATGTACCTCCTGGTCAATGCGCCACAGTCACATGACTGAGCATCTATGACCATTTGTGACACAGTGTTCAGTATTGCACGGTAATTTACGACTTCCCTGAAGGAAACTGTGTTCCCGCAAACAGGAAAATTATATGCAAATCAAAGAAATGGTGCATCCCATTTAATTTGATTTTTCTGATTGAATTTTTGAATGGTGTATGGTTGAGTTTGTTGCCAAATATTAGTGCTACAGTATGATTTTTGGTTTTCCAGGTTGTACATTGACGTTGTTCCCATTTCACAGATTTACTCAGTACAAGACGAACACGAGTGGGCGGACGTTATTTTGAGCATTGCGAATGCTTTCTGTGGTCAGGCAGAAGTTGTGACCGCTGTCCCTCGGGGGAGAAAAAACGTGGTGTATTTACGAGTAGATTCTCTCGTGATCGTGGGCGTTTTTTCTGAATCATCTCATTCTTGCTCTGTTTTCGAAATGTTTTATTGAAATGAGCTGTTTCGCTAACAGCAAAGTAGCATTGTCAAAAGGTCAAGCTTCTTTCTCAGGGAAGTGAGTAGTTGCTATTCTTTGACTCACAATAGTAATGACGCTGTCCAACACCCTCCCACTGGGAAATTCTACCAATGTTTTGCATTGAAAAAGCAGGCTCTATCCTGCCTTTACTGTAGTTTGACTGAAAGTCTGGGGGCTTTTACACTTGGGCTTCCTGGTCTGGCCTCTTTATGTTCTGGTTGGGTGGAAGGACTGCCTGCTTGTGCTTTTGTGAGAGAGCTGAATGCTTCTCATTACAGCTTTCAGGTCACCATAGTGATGCGAATGCTTTGTGTGGTGTAGGAGCTGGATTTCTGCAAGGTAACCCCCTCCATTCACCTGGGCAGTTCCCTTGTATCGGCTTTGTGACGACCTCTACTTTTCTAGGGCACACAGTGGCAGCCTCAGTGTAGAGGGTAGAGTGTGAATGGCTTTCGCGTGCTTCCTGTGATCAGTGCATGACTGTGTCTGCAGCAGTCTAACTGGATTTATTCAGTGTGCATTTTTCAACGCCTTGTCAAAACAGTGGGCATGGCAGTGAAGAATTGCTGTTTGTGAAAGTTCATCAACAGACGCTGAATTGTTGGCTGAAGACAAACTGGTAGATTTTTTTTGTTTTTATTTAAAACTTGCTTTTAGGACTGTCGACCTCAGGTTACCGGAAAGAACTGCAAGTTTATCGTCGATAGTGGCGCAAATTGCGTCATGATAATGGGTTTGGTTTCAGTCCTGATGTTGAGATATGGAAATGTTTCTTATCATAACATGATTTCAAATGAAATTATAATGGGTAAATCAAAGTCAACAACCATAATTTGGCCTTTGTGAGTTCCCAGGTCATGTAAATCGGACTCCCAAGTGCTCACCGACCAACTGAAGCCTTAACTGAGCTTACTTAATGAACTGAACTGAAGATTGCTCCGCCATCATCCACTGACCTGCACTGGTGTGTTCTTGTGCACTGAATTAGGGCTGTATGGCTGAGGCAGTCTGGGAGCCCTGCTGTGTATCTCTGGTAATGGTCATGTGTGAATGTGCTTCTGTAGAGGAGGGATGTGTGAGGCTCCAGACTCCTGCAGTCCCCTCCTGTGTGTGGGGCCTTTGATCGGACCCTGCAGGCCCAGTGGGGTTGCAGCTTAAGTTAGAGGGGAGATGACTGTACGCTAGTGATACCCAATCATGTGCCTTGGAGAGCCCAGAGTCTGCTAGTTTCCATTCCAGCCAATCACTGCACCTGCTGATTGCCCCAATTTGTTCCCTCCTCTCTACTTGCTAATCAGTGGCGTCAGCATGTTTAGTGATTGGTTGGAATGAATACTTGCATACTCTTGGCTCTCCGTGGCACCTGATTGGGCAGCACTGCTCTATGCTGTGGGCAGGGTCTCCATTCAGAAGGTCTGCAGTGTAGGGTGTGTCCAAACCGGCCTGTCCTCTCCTTCAGTAACGGAGACTCCCTGCGTGCTGAGGGCAGGGGATTGAAACAGTTTCCTCAGTGGTCAGGCTGGTTCTCAGGTCTGATTCTTACGTTACCTGCAGCCCTGTCTATCGCACCAGGGCTAGATGGTGGGGAGTCTGGCCCAGGTTTGGCGTAAATAGTCGATGCATGATTGCATGCAAGGTGATCGACGTCTGGAACTTTTCCTCTAAGGCTCCCTCTCTGAGGTCCATGCTACTTGTGATGGCTCCAGTGCGTTTGTTCATCTGTCTATCTGTCCGTCCGTCCATAGGATTTTCACTGTTTCAGATTGCTCCGAGTATGCTTTCATGTCCCCAGTAGTGACACTGTCCGAAATGAGTGTGTGTCGGAGTGTGCGTGTGGTCTGCACTGACACACAGATGACTCAGTGTTTTTGTGTCTTGTGTTTGTCTGTGTGTGCTCTCCCATGCGATGGCACGATCTTTGACTTTGTTTCTTTATTTAGAAGTGCACACTTGCGCGTGTGCTCATGTTTGCACGTGCACGCGTGCGCCTCATGCCTTCTCCCCTGAGATGGTGTTGCATCAGGTGTCCCTGCAGATGGAGGAGTGTTCCTCCTGACAGCGTTGCAGGAGAGGCTGGAGGGGAGGATCTGTCTGAGGGGAGGGAAGCAGTGCTGTAGGGATACGCAGGAGAGGATTATGGGTAACCAGCAGTGCCCGTTGTGTGCCGGTAGCTGTGCTTCAGCTCTCACTTCACTGTCTGTCTAAAGTGCTTTTTGGAAAATTACCTAACTTAAAATGTGGTTGAAATTAATATGATGGGTTAGTAACCCATTCAGATGGAAATGAATGGCTGTGTTCACTTTTGAATCTGAAGAGAGTGGAGACGTCCTTGCAGAATGTCATGGAAATGGTGTAAAAGGTGTTTTTCCATTGTTTATGAGGACATTATAAAGAGGTACTTTCAAGTGAGGTTGGCTTTTCGATCTCTCCGGTGTGTACACGCGCTGAATTAAAAAAAAAAAATCAACAGGTTCATTACAAGTGCATCTCCGTATTTCACCGACGTGTGCTTGTCCTTGGTTACAAAGTGTCGTCGAATGGGTTATTAGATCATTCTGGAAAGTTCTGGAGACAGCCACTCATAGCGAGTCTGCTCAAGTAAGAAGATGTATGTATTTGCAGTGTCCTCTGTAGCTTTAGGGGTCGTTAGTGAATGCCACGCCTCCCTGTGTCCTGTGCAGTGCCTGAGGATGACGAGCAAGCGGAACCTGTTGGTGCGGCTGGTGCCGTGCCGCTGTCTGAGGGGCGAGGAGGAGACGGTGACGTCGCTCGACTACTCCCACTGCAGCCTGGAGCAGGTGCCCAAGGACATCTTCAGCTTCGAGAAGACCCTGGAGGAGCTCTACCTGGACGCCAACCAGATCGAGGAGCTGCCCAAGGTGAGCTCCCCTCCTCCGGCCGCTCGTCCCTGGTGCTGGGCCCCGCACTCTTACCTTACAGCCCATGCCGGGGCCGGAGATGAGAACATACTCGAAACACTGCGGGATGGATGAATTTGATGTTCTAAATTTATTGTTTGTAGTTACTCCTGATTCTATAATTGCTGGCACTCTGGCTAAACAGTGTGCTTCGCTGTAACCCTGTGGCTGAAGTTTACTATACTTTATATAGGAAAATGATACTTTTGGGTATGTTTGGTTCATTCACATCAGTAACATCAGTTTTTATACAACTCAAGGTGACGTTAAGGCCCATGGGCCTCTTGTTTCAAAAACGATTTGCCGAGTGTTTGAAATTTTACAGTATATCTTGTGCCATACTGGATGTGGTCTTCGGCTATTCCGAAACACCATGAAACACCACAATGTAACCGAATCGTTCACAAGCTGAATTTTAAAGTAAACTTCACATGGTTTCGTGGGACTATATACTCGAAGACTGGTGGAGCAGACCCCATTAATGCCCCATATATTGTCCAGTCTTATGTTCTTACTTACTTTATGCTCCTGTAAGTCTTACTGCGGTGCATCAGCATGTCATTTCGCTGCAGTATTGAGAGGGTTTTTACTGACTGAGGAATGTCTGCACTCCTGGGGAAAGACATCTGCTGGCTGTTGACCACTGAGACCATGGCAGCTGCTCATTGGTGGAGCTGTGAATTGCTGCCATTTTTATTTATTTTTTATTTTTTATACAGTGTACTGCTCCTGCCCTGTTTCTGCTCTAGTGGCAAATAAAACACTTAAGTGTTTCGGATTCTCTTCACGCACTGCACTATCTGCAGATTCAGTGGGTCAGTCCAGAGTCCTTACGGTACCACTTTGGCACATACAAACGGCGAAGGCCCGAGCAGAGCACTTAGTGAAATGGATACTCAAGGCAGTGTTTCAGGCCAGACAATGAGAGGGGTGAGAACTGCTTATGGATTGCTGGTCCGTGCCTTATACAATGAGGATTGCTTTAACTCTTAGAGCGCTAAATGCTACTATTGTTACTCAGTGATGTAAGATATCAAAATCACAGCTGTTTTTCCGGTTTTCAACAGCACAAAATAATTTAATTCATATTTTTTTAATTTCAGTGCTCTGAGGGTTAAAAAATATGAACGGTACTGTGCAAAAGTCTTGGGCACCTGGCACTTTTTCAAATTTAAATCTGTATTAGATGTTTACTTTTTGATTCCATATTAGAATTCCTGAAGATAAAAAGTTAATTTAAAATTCCAAATGCTAATTTATAGAAAAGTTTCATAAATAAATGTTTGTATTCCATTAAAAATGGTCAATACAGATATTATAGTCTTGACAAAGATGATGTCAACATCATCATGGCTGTTTGTAATTTCTTGGAGAGATAGACGCAAGTGAGACAGTCAGTCTGTAGAAGAACGGTGGCAAGTTTTCCACTCTGCTTGGAACAAGCAAAAAGTCAATCATCTTATGAACTATTGCACAACAAGACAGTGTCTTAGATTTTTTGGCAAAAGGTAGTTAAACCAAATGTTGGTTTGATGCAGTTTTTAACAGTTCACAGCTCTGTTTAGTACATTTTAAAGTTTTTAGAAACCTTCAATTTAATCATTCTTGCAAGCATATTTGGCCTACGAAATTGGTTTAAATGAGCCTAAAACTTTTGCACAGTACTATAGAGAAATGCGGTGGTTCTCAAAAACGGTCCTTTGGAGCGTCTGTGAATGCTGTTTTTTGTTCCAACCACAATTGCTACCCCAGAATTTCTGCAACCTGCTATTTTTTTTTTTTTTTTTTTTACACAAACTTGTTGTTTTTCACATATGACAGGGATTATTTTCCCCCTTGCACTGTTATGACAGGAAATGGCCACGCATTCTAAGAACAGTGAGAGCCACATCTTTACAATGTGATTATTCTGCCATTTTTCAAGTAAAAACAAAAAAAGATGACGCTTTCTACAAGATCAAATTCAAGACTGGTGAATCAGTTCGCTGTAGCGTGGGTTTCTGAACATGGTTGTATCAAGTTCTTTCAAAATGTGTTGCCCAATACTTGACAAAAAAAAAAAAAAAAACACAAAACAGATTTGACTCATTATAATTTGCTTCGCCTTTGAATTCTTCATTATCTAATAAATGGTGAGTTTCAGGTACCAAGGGTCCAGTCTTTCAGGAAATGGAATCAAACAGAGTTTTTAATTTCAGCAGTTGAAATAGTTCCCTCTCTTTCTATGCAATAAATGGCTTCTTAGCTCGGGGTAGAAAAGAATGGAATTATCTTGGTCGTAAAAAATATTGGTCAGTAATGACTGAACATGTTCATCTGTATCCAACGGGGCATTATATTATGGCTTGTGATGTGCCAGGAAGCTCATACAATTATTGATTCTGGGAATTGAATAGGATTGTAAAAGAACATGTTTTTTTATCGTGCTCACGCGCAGTTTCTGTTTCTCGATCTTCCCATCTCCACAGCAACTCTTCAACTGCCAGTTGCTGTATCGACTGAGCCTGCCAGATAACGACCTCTCGGTGTTGCCAGCGGCGATCGCCAACCTCATCAACCTCAGGGAACTTGACGTCAGCAAGAACAGTAAGCGAAGCGCGCCTCTCTCGCCTCGTGCGCCCAGCCACCCGTGCGGTGATGACATCAGTACGGATCAGCGCAGCTCCAGACAGCCTGAGGGCCGTTCAGAGATCGATAAATCCGCGGAACCGTATTCCTCCGTGACCAGTAACGGCGAGTTATGGCTGGCGGACACGCCTTCATTAGCGTTGCCGGTAAAGGCCAATCCTCTGGAGCGATGCACACTGCGATCTGCCTCGGCCCGGGAGGATTTGCGCTTGATGACTCATTAGTGCGTAATGCAGTTTCGCGGTGCGGCTGCCCAAACTGTTGCCAGTGCTCCTGGCTACGAGTGCGGTAAATTCGCGCCGAGGGCTTCGTTATTAAAAACGAAGCTCAGCTGCATTGTGCAGTCCTCGCGTTTTTGCCACTCTTGGGTTTTAAAGAGCATTATGTCCTTATGTCTTCACATTTTCACTATATAAGATTCTTATTGCACTTGGATATAAGAAGCATGAGTGTGCATGTGTCCTTTGTGATGATATTAGGCTTTAGTTGTGTTTAAGGTGTGGTAGGTCCTTTGTTCAAGAAGTTTGGTTGATTAATAAGCATGAAAAAATGGCTCGCCTTGGGATGTAGTGCTTTGGTGCTGGCGAGAATGCCTTTAAGGGAAGATTGCCATTACATTGGGGGGAAAAAAATCAGTGATAATTCATGCTAAGCACGAACTGAATGTGCAGCTGGTCATTGTAATGGCACAGAATGTTTTGATGTAAACAAGATATTCTTTAAAAATAATCATCATGTTTACACAAAATAACAATCAGCGGACGCAAAAAAAAGGTTCCACTCTTGGTGTTTTGCAGTAGTGGTTGATGGACAGGCTTGCAGTCTGTGTCAGAGTGTTAAATGAACACTGTTGTGGGTTGTAGCGGTGGATTTTCCTGCTGATAATGGCCACTCTGAGTGTGTTTGACAGGACAGTTCACTCCATCACTTTTAGCGGTCGACCCTCCCGTTCCCTCAGAACCCAAACGCAGTCGCCTTCCAGGCGCATTCTCGATGTGCGTCGTCTTTCAATCCGCCTGTCACGCAGTAATGAAATAGGAGCGCGCTTAGACAGCCATTTCATGTACTGAAGAGTTTTTATCTGATCTCTTGTCACGGGGGAGTGGATTTATCGTGATGCTGCCCTCGAATGCTTGTGTTTTCATTGGTTGAGGAAAGTGTGTCCGCTGAGTAAAACGGTTTGTGATGCCTTCGCTTTAACCCTTAGAGCGCTGAAATAAATTATTAAAAAATGGACATTTAATTGCCTAGTGCTGTTGAAAACCTATCATGTGGCGACTTGTTTAAAAGAGCTCCCCTGCGGGAGCTCTTTTAAACAAGTCGCCACATGATAGGTTTTCAACAGCTTTGATTTTGGTATCTTTCATCATTGGGCAACAACGGCTGCATTTCGCGCTCTAAAGGGTTAAAAAGAATCTGTGCAGGACATATGGTGTTGAGGGTGAGAGAACCTGGAAAGGTTGTGGAAGTAGGTCATAAATACGCGGCCATCAGGCCTTGCTCTGCCGAGCGGAAATGATGCGAAGGTTACGAGTGCCGAAGGACGCTGGGATTTTTGCGAGGGAGGGGAGACTGTGACCTCAGTCTGTCACTTTTTTTCAGCGTTTTGCCACAAGACATTTCTCTGGGACTCTTAGTTCACTGATCGCTATCATAGACTGTGAATCACAGTCTGTAGCCCTGTAGCTCAGCTGTAGGTGAAAGGAACTGCTGACTTCGCACAGTGCAGTTCTCAGCAAGTGTGATGGACGTCCGCTGCTGCCTGTAGCTGGAGCTGACACCCTCCTGAATAAACATTACCCTCATAAGCCTTTAACCCTCAGAGCGCTAAGTGCAGCTACTGTTGCTCAATAATGTAAGATATCAAAGTCAAAGGTGTTGAAAACCGATCATGTGGCGACTTGTTTAAAAGAGCTCCCCTGCGGGGATTTTTAGAAAATTTATTTCAGTGCTCTAAGGGTTAATGGTGCCGCAGAATCGCAGGTCATTGAATCGATCCAAGGTGGTCGACTCCATATAAATATTGAAGGCTTTTGCTTCTTGTTGACATCAGAGCTTTCTACTTGGTACACCTTATATCCCATTTAAGAGTGTGACCTAGGACCTGTGGTTGTTCGTACAACCCAGAAATTCCGTCCTACATGACGCCTCCATGTTTGAGAAATGCTCTGAACCAATATAGGAGCTGAGTCTCTTGGAGCTGTGTTTACTTTCCAGAGGGACTGTCCAATCATTCCACATCTGCAGCGACTGAGCTGTTGGACTGTTGAGTGGTAGAAGTTGACAGCTCTGCGTGGGTGTGTACGCGTGTATTCGTGCGCATGTGTTGGCAAAAAATCGTGCTTCGCTCGTTCCCTCTGCTATGAAGATATCTGAGCTATTGCCTTCAGGCATTCCCTGTGTTTTCGGCATCTTGTCGACTACACGGATGGAAATGTATGACCACGATCTTCCATCTGTATCTGCCTGGAGGGAACGTTTCACAAGAATTCTGCAAATGTTAGTCATTTTTATATCTTGCCTTCGCCCTGATTTAGTCCCAATAAGGAGGATGTTAAAGACCTTTGAGATGTTATTCAATATATGCGTGTAGGTTACCTGAAGTCTCCTGGTATTTTAATATGTGACACTTTGGGCACTTCTGCTATCTGAGACCCTTTCTGGAGCATCGCTAACACTGTCTTAGTTCTGCATTAAACATGCAGTCGGGATTAGTTGCACTGGTCTGTCATGTATGAGAGTGTGTATACTCGCTAGTCTTCCAGACTGCATGTATATGTGTGTGTGTTTATGTGTGTGTGTCTCCACCCCTTTACCCCAGAACTGTCAGACTCCATTACATTCACTGAAGCCTGAGTAGCTCCAGAGAAACAGAGTGTGGTCCCCCGTGCCGTTAACTTTGCGCAGTCAGCTCCTAACGTAACACGGGGGATGTTTGCCTGAAGAATGCCACTGCCTAATGAGCACAGCTGGCGCAGCAGTGGGGAGCCCACCTTTATCTTGGGAGTGGACAAATCTGCTCTCTGTACCGATAATTAGAATTGGTGATTGGCTGCCAGGACATCAAAGGCTGTAGGAGGTCCTCTGTGAGGTTGTGGGCGGAGTCATTGGGGGGTTCCAGTGCCTCCTCTTCAGATCTGAGGGCTGCTCTTCTCTTGCTGAGCAGAGAGAGGAGATGAGCTCTTTTTGGGATGCAGTCATTTTGAGGAACCCCCCCCCCCCGAGAGAAGAGGGAGGAGGACAGTTTTTAACGGTTCCCCCCTGTTCTGCACAGATTCTTCCCGTCCGTCGCTGCTCTTCACACCCGACTGTGAAGAACCGCTACAGACGACGCCAAGCCTTCACCTCTCGCGACCCAGACCTTCACTTGCTTCCTTCTCTTTCCCCTTCTGAATACAGCAGATACAAGGATGAGTCATTCGGGTTGCCCTCTTCCTAAAATCTCTTGTTTAGATGTGAGGAACACGTGTCTTTGAAATGGACTCTTGAAGCATGGCTTCTGCTGTTAATATTTGAGTTTGGCTTAACTGGGATTACTTGGCTTAGATTTTTTAGTGCTGCGCATTTGGCTGAGTGCTGTAAACAGCCTTGACTGATTGGTGTTCCCCCCCTTTTGGTTGAAGAGGCTCTGTGATTGGCTGAGGACCGGACATGGCCTTGACTGATTGGTGTTCCCCTCCCCCCCTTTGGGTTAAAGTGGCTCTGAGATTGACTGAGGTACATAGCCTCAAGTGATTGGTGCTCACCCTCTCCAAGCTGAATCAGCTCTGTGATTGGCTGAGATACATGGCCTCGACTGATTGGTGTTCACCCTCTCCAAGCTGAATCAGCTCTGCGATTGGCTGAGGTGCATGGCCTTGATTGATTGGTGTTCACCCTCTCCAGGCTGAAGCAGCTCTGCGATTGGCTGAGATACATGGCCTCGACTGATTGGTGTTCACCCTCTCCAGGCTGAAGCAGCTCTGTGATTGGCTGAGGTACATGGCCTCGACTGATTGGTGTTCACCCTCTCCAGGCTGAAGCAGCTCTGTGATTGGCTGAGGTACATGGCCTCGACTGATTGGTGTTCACCCTCTCCAGGCTGAAGTGGCTCTGTGATTGCCGTTGGGCCCTTCAGAGCTCTGGAGTACCCAGGTCCCTGCGTCTCCAGCCTACAGAGAGCTTAACGGAGGGGCTCCGAGGACTGAGTCATGCTTCTGTGTGGGCGGGATCTGCCCATCGCTGGGTTTTTAAATCTCTTAACTTCTTATCTGTTGTTATCATTGGCGATATGATGTCTCAGTTGGAATACAAACTCTCAGCAGCTCAGTGATTAAGGGATATTGTGCTTGGGTGTCCTTGGTCTGTTAAGTTTCGGGTTCTTAATTTCAGACTCAGAACCTCTGCTTACAGATGTCATTCTCACTCGCTCCACACAGTTTGATGTGGAGATTCACTCATTCCTGAGCATTCCATATGTGAAAAGATGTCCTTTAGTAATATGAGGACGAGGAGTGGCGGAAGTTGATTTTAAGGTATCCACGGTAAAGTTACTGCGATGACGTGATGATGCGTGTTACTGTTCGAGCATGATACCTGACTGGAGACTGTGACCTTAGCGACAGGGTGATTAGCTCTGTTGCTATTCTCTGGCAAGATTAACTGAAACATTGTATTCTTAATCTGAAGGCTTAAAGGGGGTTCTTATTCTGGCTCGAGCCAAAGGAACTATGTGCCCTGCCCCATGCCTGACGCACAATCTTTTCTTACCTATAATAACAGAGTAAAACCTTCTGTTTTCACAGCCCTTTAAGGCCGTGCTGGCTCCACGCCACTCCTTAGCTTGTGTTCTTCAGGTGCACAGATGCTTTGGGTGTCACGGAGTTTGGCATTGTGTTCAGACTGTGAAAAACATCATTTTGCATGAATACCATGATCATCGGCTCACAGAACTGTGCGTTCCAGTCGTGACTGAGCTCCTCTCTCAGGACACCCTACAAGACAAGCTTGACTTTTATTGTATTTTTTGAATGATAATGAGACTGAAATAAGGAGGAAAAAGAAAGGTGAGGATAGAGCTTTACCCTCCTGATGTTATGCATGAATCGGAGCTCTCAGCCCAGGCCCCAAAGGACTGAGCCGTCCTTTACCCCTTAAACAGTCATTTTTCACTTTAAGTTTTCCCTTAAGTACGTTTAAATTCAGAAAAGGAATTTCTTTCCACATTGTGGAACAAGGTCACATACATATTCTGTATTTGCTGGTTGAAGCTACATCACCACTTATACAGAGTGAAATATTAAAACCCAGGGTGCCATATTTTTATGGCCACAGCATTGCTTCACATGGAAAATATCCTGAACTTTTACATCATGTCATAGACATTCCAGGACATATTTTGGATCATTGGAAACCTTGGGATCTCCACTAAAATTCAAAAATAGGCCTGAAGTTCCACAAGTTTGAATGCAGCAGCTGCATATAGGATTAAATATGCCTGCATGGTTCAGTGAAAGGCTGATTAACTGCAGTTATACTCGGTGTCTGTGAGGTTTTTATGTGTTGTTTAAGCTTGGTAAGGTGGCCCAATCTGTGTTTGGGTCATATTATCGAGTGGATTTGGGTTAAGCGGCGTCGAACCATGCAGATCTGGCACTCCACTGTGGGTTCAGATGTGGCATCCCGGCAGCGACAGCTCTTAAACTGGGATTGGCTGGTCACTGCCAGCGCCATGGTTACACCGGGAGATCTCCTTCAGGGTTTTATATTGGTCCCCATGGACAGCGAATGGGTAGTAACCAAATTAAAGAAAACATTGATGAATTATTTAGGGAGCACTGATATCTGATGTTTAAAGCCGAGCTGCTCCATTAAAGTTTCATAGCCATTGTGAGGGATGCAGGTTTGAATCGTAAATGAGATTTTGCGCTCGCTCCATTGGGCTCTGTTTTCCGCTCGCTCGGGATTGTGGGTAAACTTTGGCTCAGGATAAATGGCGGCTCGCAACCCGGCGGCAGCGACGCTCACTCGGCTTAACAGCGGCGGCCGCCGGCGCGTGTTTGTTTTTCAGAAAGAAAGCGAGCGATCTAGAGCTCGACGCGTACAAAACAGTGTGGTTAACCTCACAGGCTAATCCGTCCTTCTCGGAAGCTCTGAGTGAGAACTCGCAGACCCGGCGCTGGCAGTCGGCTGTTTTTTCCTTTCACTAAACAGATGTATCATCACTGCTCTCATCTCCTCTGGTTGTTTAGAGCGGGGGGGGGGGGGGGCGGGGGGTGAACTGCCTGGCCCCTGAGTGCGGAGAGCTCTGCTGATTTAAAGAGAGCGTTTGTCTGTCTGACATCCCTTACCGCTGCCGTCCAGCGCGTATCAAGCTGCCGTGCTTCATCACGACATCCCTGTGGCTGTTAGCTGCTTCTCTTTCATTTTCTCTCTCTCCCTCTTTCCTTTTTGTCTTTCATTGCTGTCTTACCCGCCTTCCCTCCTTTATTTCTCCCTACTTCCCCCCATATCGAAGAGCCGCCCATCAGGCTTCGTCGAGTCAGAGCCCAAAGTTGCCCATAAAGAGCGCGTGATGGTGCGGTTGTGTTCGGCCTGGGTGCTGTGCTGCTGCTCAGTGTGTGTGTGCGTGCGTGCGTGGGGGGGGGGGGGGGGGGGGGTGGCAGTTTCCCTGTTGTTCCTGTTATAGCAGCAGCCTGGCTTCTTCTTCATGCTTTTCGTCCTTTCGTCGTTTTTACAGGCATCCAGGAGTTTCCCGAGAACATCAAGAACTGCAAGGTGTTGGCCATCGTGGAAGCTAGTGTGAACCCCATCTCCAAGTACGTTTCTGTGCAGTATTCAGAAAGGGAGGTGCTCTCGTGTTAGCGTCATGCACTGTGTGGTCAGTGTATGAATACTAGGCCTATATACACCATCCTGCAGTGCTGCTGTGTGGACATCTGTGCGTGTGTGATTTACAGTGTAGTCTGAATGGATTTGTTTCATGGTGTCTGTTCATATCTGATGACCTCTGTCCTCCTTTGATCTGGTGCCACTCAGCAGTTGTATCTGCGGGTGCGTCATCTCTCTCTCGACATGAGTCAGTGTCTGTCAGTTTTCACATGACGGCTTGAGCCTGTGACGACCACTAAGATCTTCCTTAAAGGAAGAATGCTTTCTGGCTGTGGTTTCTGGAAGGCCTGGATCTAAAACATCTTCTGTTGGGCCTGCTGACAAATTTAAATAAAGCATTCACACACTCCTACACGATACACAGATTTCTACCATGTGTTAATTGGATCAGTTTTTTGTCTGAGTGTGTGAGTATGCATCTTCGTGCGCTTGTTTGCCTACATGAGTTTCCCCCCACTGGGTTACTTGTCTTAAATGGCTGCATGGCCTACATCTCCCATGTTTCCTCAGGCTCCCAGAGGGCTTCACCCAGCTGCTCAGCCTCACTCAGCTATATCTGAACGATGCCTTCCTGGAGTTTCTGCCAGCCAATTTCGGCAGGTGAGTCCCAGCTGGAGGCGGGGGGAAATCGGCCTCAACTTCCGATTATCTACACCCCGTTCGCAGTGTCGAGAACAACACCCTGACGTCTCAGACAGGAAGTCTGACATCCAACAGTGATTATTGCGTCTGCACTTCCTGTCTGTGCGACTGCACGCATGGGTGGTTGAAAGAGAGTGATCTGATAGGGTGGATCTACTGTGCGTTGTTGCTCTGCTAGTTGAACTCCTTTGAACATACTATTCCAGATTGCTGAGATTCAGAAATCTTAATACATATCAAAGCTTTGTAAGTATCACTCCATAACCTCACAAAATGGATAGAAGGCAACTGGGGACTTGAAATTCAGCTTATAAACTTGCACTATAGCATGTTTCTGTCAGAGAAATGCGCTTCAGATGGCCCAAAGATGAGCTCAGAAGTGTTTGGTCATACAATTAAACTTAAATTTTGTATTAACCCTGAGAACGCTAGTGCAGCTATTGTTGCTCAATGATGTGAGACATCAAAATCAAAGCGATTCAAAACCTTTCGTGTGGCGACTTGTGTGAAAGTGCTCCTGCAAGGGAGCTCTTTTAAACAAGTTGCCGCATGATAGGTTTTCAACAGCTCAAGATAATTAAATTTATATTTTAAAAAAAAATCTGTTTCAGCGCTGTAGGGTATAATTTTTTGCAGTGGAGACACAAATGTGCCGATGAGGTCTGGCCGTTGGACTCATTCCTAGATTTGTTGATGGGCTCAGAAAATTTCAGTTTTGCTTTAATGTGAGAATAATAATATTCTTATCATTCCCGTCCACAAATGTTTTTGTCTTTCAGACTTACCAAACTGCAGATTTTGGAACTTCGAGAGAACCAGTTGAAGAATTTGCCAAAGTAAGTTGATGTGTTTGCGGACTGCGTGGCGCAAATGTTTAGGAGGAAGTGAAGTTGCGGTTTCAGTCTCAGAGCCTGTAAACACGAGGATCGGGTTTACTGGAGAACAGTTTAAGGAAGGAGTTACACGGCCAGCACAGCTTTAGATTTCACCAAGCCTGATAATCCTCTGCCCTGTTCTTAAGAACTGCTCAGTGACCCCTTAAAGGTCTTGAGCCGGTAATGAGCGGTGTGGTGACACTTTTGAGCGAGAACTGAGACCCACAGGAGCTCTGAGACTAGGAGCTCGCCCTTTGTTAGATTCGTGCTCGCTGGAGTCCAAATGTTGGCAAACTGGGAACAAAGATTGAATGGAGCTGATGGAACTTGCTTACGGACATTCACAAGCGTGCTCGCCTGCATGAGCGTGCTCTCTTGCACACTCCCATATACGTACTCACACAGCAACATAAAATAAAACACCTTCACTTGAACCTAAACAGTATATTGCCAAGCTAAAACATCGTGCTCCTCTTTGGGTATTCAGATAAAACTCTGGAGCAGAAATGGCTGGATAGTGACTTGACTGCTCAGCATTGCTTTTTATGCAGTTTTATTGGCCTAGCTATGCTGTGCAACCGCCTCCGTTTCCTTACAGCCCTGGAGCAGTTCAGCTCCGTTGAATTGACAGTTTATGACCGAGTAAAGCGAAAAGGAATTGCTGGGTGTTTACAATGTTCTTCACTCCTATGAAGTTGAAAGATGTGAGAGTATATGTATGTATTAAAATAGCCTTCTCTTTCGGAACATGAGTCAGCGGATGTTCGGAGATCCTGGAACTCTGTTGGTTGCTGGTCAGCAATGTTGCACTGTCTTCGTGCCTGAGAGCTACAGTCCTGACCCTGAAATGTCTGCAGGTGCTCCACTGTACACATGGATAGCATTTCAGAATAATACTGACTTATTCTTGATGAGATTATCAGTTGAATCCCTCTGTTTTTTGTGTTTCAATCGCAGTTGCCAACCAAGATAAGTTTGGCTTGGATGTTTGAGAAGCATGTTTCCCTGTGTGTCAGACCCTATGTATCATGTCCTTCACACTTACATTGCAATGGAGGGGGGGCATAGTGGTTTATACCGCTGTAAACATTGGTACAACACGCTAGCGGATTCTTCTGTGCACTGTGACTGACTGTTCTTACCTTGGCTTTAAGTGACAGGATGTTAGACATCACTTTGAAGTGGCATAATTAGCCAGATTATTCACAATACCCATTTTCACTAAAGTGCTCACTTCTTTGATTTGAAATGCAATCTCATAAAACCCTATAGTTATTACCCAGGGCTATTATATTGGCACCATGGATAACATCTCCCACGTTACAGCCATGTATTATTCATTACAAGAACGTTTGTAGCCTCGATAAAGTCTAGTTTTACTTCTTAGAAGAAACATTTTTGTGAAAAACGTCATGGTTGACGATAAGGTTGTACGTGCGTTTCCTCTGACCTTCAGTGGTACAGCTGGAGCTCTCTTCGGTAACGCACCAAGGTCCTTAATCCTGATTTCCATAACATAGGGGTGAAGTGTTTATCCGATGGTGAGATGATGGGCCACCAAAGCCTGTCCTGCCCTGAGGCGATCGGCTTATGGGAGATTTTTGTTTGTGTAGATTTAACTGTGCAAGAATGACATAAATGGTGATAGTTTTGAATTAATCATCAGTGTTGCTGTATCAGCTGGATGCTAAACCCTCGGTGCTAATCAGGCCCATTATGGGATAAATGGAGTAGGAGGCTTTGCTGCTGATTTGGCTGATGTGATTATATAGCGGTGTGCTCAAACCAGAACTAAACTGATCATCTTTATTAATCTGTCCGCAGAGGAGTTTTTGCACCTGGATTTGAATTATTCCTGTTAGATTAAATGGCCAAAAGTTGTTGTTTAAGTGGAGCAGAATGTTTTGTTTAATTGTTTTGTAGATGGTTTGTCTGGAATGTTAACAGGTTCTGAGATCTTTACACATTGCAAAACAGGACAGTTTCAGATTTTTTGTTGCAGATGAGTTTTCTGTGTTTGGGTCTCAGGTCTGTGTACTTAAGTCATGACATTACGATCTAGAACGGCTCATACTGCCATGTATTTATCACTACTAGGCATCAGTGATGTGCAGCCATTGTCCATTGATCTAAGGACGTTTGATTTGAAGCTTCGTAAGCGTGTCCTGTGGAAGGTGTTTTCTGTAGCACCAGTGCACTGACCTCTTTGGCTCTCCTGTCTGCAGAAGCATGCACAAGCTCACCCAGCTGGAGCGCCTGGACCTCGGGAGTAACGAGTTCACGGAAGTGGTGAGTGCAGTACTGTCGCAGCCCTGAGGGACTCGTGCGCTCTGGCGACAGTTAGTTTCTGTGGTACTTTAGTAGCCATTATATGCAGGAGCTGGACACCAATTGTGGTCAAACTGCACGTAAATCAGCCAGCAGTCACTGAAGTAGGGTCTTCATATGTCCATGCCACCTAGCAATGTTTTATTTATTTATTTCTTGTCCTATTACTTGCATTAGATAACATGCACATGTATTCAGGTTGCACATGTGCACCTTTATTTGTAGTTTAATGTCCCATTTAGCGACTTGGTCCTCAGTCATTGTTGAACTTATGCTATGTGGACTGTTTACTGATACTTCATTGATCTGCACAGTAAATAGGAAGTTCTTAATTCTGAATAGGGCATTTTTATTTATTTTGGAATGAACTTTTTGGAATGGCCAGTATTGCGTGGCAGGACATGTGTTCAGCTTCCATTGAAAAGTATTGCTATTCAAGTCCATTTAACTGCTTGGATTTTGTTGCAGTTTTCACACTCCTTCACCCTCTGCCTCACTGAAGGCTCCATGTGTGCCAGAACTGTGTGAAAATACCCTCACAGAGAAGAGTTCTATCTCCTATTCGCCCATACTGAGCACTTCATTCCAAATTCAGTTCAAATGTCAGATATTTAGATTTTCAAACATCCATTTTCAATGCATTTCAAAGAGGTTTCAGAAAAGTGTACATATTTTTTATATAATATGAAGTATATTTCTTGAATGGCTCATCTGTAGTCCCCTGCTTAGATCTCAGGCTTGTGACCTTGTAAGTCACTGCAGCAGTTTCCCTGATGAAATTCTGTTACTGTTTGGAGACTGCTGCAGATGGACCTGGGGTCTGAATATCTGAGTTAACCCCTCGATCATCCCTCAGTAGTAGTGTTGTTGTGGTGTGGCCGTGCTGCAGAATGTTTGGGACACTTGAGAATTGTTTGCTGCAGTCGCTGCTCTGTAGATTCTCAGCTGATCCGCCACATTTCTGTCTCTTCAGCCTGAGGTTCTGGAGCAGCTCACAGGAATCAAAGAGCTGTGGATGGATGGGAACAGACTGACTTTCCTCCCGGGGGTATGTGTTGCTGTTCTCTCTCTCTCTCTCTCTCGCTCTCTCTCTCTCTCTCTCTCGATCTCTCTCGCTCTCTCTCGCTCTCTCTCTCTCTCTTTCTCTCTCTCTCCCCCTTTCTCTCTCCCTATCTCTCTCTGCTCTCCACATACGCCATGTCCTTGCTGCTGTCGCTCCTCTCGTCCCTCTCCCTGTTCCGCTCGGCTGCGCCGCTGCAGTAAATCCTGCGATGAGCAGCGCTGATGCAGAATGCTCCGCTCAGTTTAAGTCTGATCCTCGGCACGTAACCATCACCCGATATTTACTACTCTCCAGCTGCTCTGAGTGTTGTTCTCATCGCGAGCTGCCTGCTGGGGTTTGTCCAAGCAAATTCCCTCGATGTCACGAGCAGTCTGTTCCTGCTCACTTCTTCTGTATGCATATAAATGATATAAATCACTACTTTGTCAAATAAAAATGACAGTGTAAATTCAAATGAAGTCATTTTGGACCTCCCTTATTTCTTACTTACAGAGTTCTTGTTTTCACAAGCTAAAGAAGTGCTCGCATGTTCTCAATGAAATTGAACAACCTAGTTCAAAAAGTACTTCAGTCATGTTTTCACTCTCAGTGATGGGAAAACGCCTTTTATTGTTACCAAAGTCGATTTTCTCAAAATGGATATTTTGTGACTTCAGTACTCTTAGCTCTGGGGTCCTCAATTGCTTTTCTCTGAACTCCTACTGCTCGAGTGGCCTTAATTTGTGCGAGTGCTGGAGATACCCTCTCTATTTATTGAATGTTGCCCATTAGGAACGAATACATTATGAAAAAAAAGCATCACAGTCAATGGGAAGTTCGCCTCTGAAGACGTTATTCTCTCCCATGAGGCTGCCTGATTCCTCCTAATGAAAATGGCCATTGTGCTTTAAGCAGGTCATAATTAAAGTGATAACGCTGGGCGTGTGTGCGTGTGTATGTGCTCCTGCTGCTGCTAATGGTAATTATCGGCTCCTGCCCCCTGATTAGCATCAGCGTCCCCTGAAAGCAAACCGTTTAAACTCCACATCAGACAGCTGCAAATTCCCTTATGAAGTTGTATTTAACCCTTAGAGCGCTGAAATAAATTTTCAAAATATAAATTAAATTATCTTGTGCTGTTGAAAACGTATCATGTGTTGCCACGTGATGGGTATTCAACAGCTTTGAATTTGATGTCTTACATCATTGAGCAACACTATCCGTATTTAGCGCTCTAAGGGCCTGATTTACTAAGGCCTTTAGCACATGCAAAATCTTTTTGCCTGTGCAAAACCAATAACATTGCCTCTAATTGGAGCAAGGCAAGTACCCTGGACAATCATGGTCAATGTTGTTGGTTTTGCACGGGCAAAAAGATTTTGCATGTGCTAAAGGTTTTAGTAAATCGGGCCCTAAGGGTTCAAAAACATAAAAACGCCTAAAAGCATGCGGCTCCTTGTCCGCACGCCTTTCTTCGCCGATGTGAGGGTCTTTTGCCCTGCTGGCCCTCGCCTCATACAAATAATTTTTCGTCCATTTATCAGCATTTTTTATCTAACTTCTGATGTGCGGGCCATGGAGAGCTGCTAGCGGGATGCAGTTTAATCAGCGTCTCGTTATGAATGCCGAGCTGTCAGGACATTCAGGGGCCATCAGCCCTGTTTTCGCCCGCGCATCTCTCTCAGCTATTCATTTCTGTCTGATTACAGCTCTCAGGGTATTTGATTTATACATGAGAAGAGGTGGAAGTATCAACTGTTGTGGCCGGTGCTAGTTTACTCATAAGGGGAGTTGATGTATGGATGTGCAGTGCTTTTATTCCTGTGTGGTGGGACATTCTCTGTCCCCCTCATCCCTTATCTTGTGTGATAGGACGCTCTGTGTCCCCCTCATCCCTTATCCTGTGTGATAGGACGCTCTCTGTCCTCCTCAACTCTTATCCTGTGTGATAGGACGCTTTCTGTCCCCCTCATGTCTTCTCCTGTGTGATAGGATGCTCTCTGTCCCCCTCATCTCTTCTCCTGTGTGATAGGACACTCTCTGTCCCCCTCATCACTTCTCCTGTGTGATAGACGCTCTCTGTCCCCCTCATCTCTTCTCCTGTGTGATGGGACACTCTCTGTCCCCCTCATCTCTTCTCCTGTGTGGTAGAATGCTCTCTGTTCCCCTCATCTCTTCTCCTGTGTGATGGGACACTCTCTGTCCCCCTCATCTCTTCTCCTGTGTGATGGGACGCTTTCTGTCCCCCTCATCTCTTATCCTGTGTGATGGGACACTCTCTGTCCCCCTCATCTCTTCTCCTGTGTGGTAGAATGCTCTCTGTCCCCCTCATCACTTCTCCTGTGTGATAGGACGCTCTCTGTCCCCCTCATCTCTTCTCCTGTGTGATAGGACGCTCTCTGTCCCCCTCATCTCTTCTCCTGTGTGATGGGACGCTCTCTGTCCTCATCCCTTCTCCTTTGTAATGGGACGCTCTCTGTCCTCATCCCTTCTCCTGTGTGATAGGACACTCTCTGTCCCTCAATCCCTTCTCCTGTGTGATAGGACACTCTCTGTCCTTCATCCCTTCGCCTGTGTGATAGGACACTCTCTGTCCCTCAATCCCTTCTCCTGTGTGATAGGACACTCTCTGTCCCTCAATCCCTTCTCCTGTGTGATAGGACACTCTCTGTCCCTCAACTCTTCTCCTGTGTGATAGGACACTCTCTGCCCCTCAACTCTTCTCCTGTGTGATAGGACACTCTCTGTCTCTCAATCTCTTATCCTCTGTGGTTGGACACTCTGTCCTTCATCCCTTCTCCTGTGTGATGGGACTCTCTGTTCCTAATGTTTTCTTCCCTCTCTGTCGCCTTCTGTTCTTCTGTTTCTGAGCGCTCAATTTCCTCTTCCTCGCCCTCACACTCTCACGCTCCTTCAATCACTTCAGTTCAGTCCCACACAGCCTCCTCTGTGCTTCCAATCACTTCAGCTCAGCTCTGCAATGTCACTTCACTTTCTTAAGGAGCGGCTTTGGGAAGAGAAAATGTAACTTTAGTGTTTGTGTTTCTTCTGCGTGTGTTTGCGCCTTTAGATGATTGGGACCCTGAAGCAGTTGTCCTATCTGGACGTGTCCAAGAACAACCTGGAGATGGTGGACGAGCAGATATCCGGCTGCGAAAACCTGCAGGACCTCCTCCTGTCGAACAACGCCCTGACCCAGCTGCCCGGGTCTATAGGTATGATGCTGCATGCGGGAATGCGGACTCTCACAAGAGTTCATGGGTAAAACACTGAAATGTTTACACTGTCTGTAAATATGACGCGCAGTGGTAACCGGTCATTTTGCTACCATGCCTTTTCGCTAACAGCATCTTCGCTACCACACGCTGCACTTTCGCTACCATGTTAAAGATCGTTCGCTACCAAAGATAAATGATAAATAAATATTATTTAAGAAATGGTGGTAAAGCCTTATAAAAAGCATTAAACATTCTAAACTGTTATACGAATGCTTTTTAAAAAGTTTTGCCGCTATTTCTTATTTAATATTTATGTTCTTAGCATATAAACTTTTATCTTTAGTAGTGAACAGTCTTTGACATGGTAGCGAAAGTGCAGTGCGTGGTAGCGAAATGGCCTGGTAGCGAAATGACCGTAATCTGACGCAGCACACGCACAGGTACTCTGCTCTGCCGTGACTTCATACTCTACCCCTCCTGCGCCTCACGCCGCCTCTTGTCCGGGGCATGCTTTACACACCCCCAGCCGCTCAACTGCTACGGTTTCATATTTACATGGCCACTGCCTCGCATGAAATGAGATAAACAGCCCATAAAGGACTTTGCATCTTGGAAAGTGAAGTTACATACGACATGGAGGCGGGAGAAAATTGTGCTCTAAATATGGCACATGTGCAGTTATGTCGTGCGAGTCAAAGCACACCAGCCCAGTGATGCAATGCAGATGGGTTTCTCTCTTCATTAAGGGACTCATTTTCTGTCCTGTTGATCAGGTCTCCGTACGTCTTCTGTAGAGTCATTGTAACGAGTCCAAAAATAGCAGGCTGCAAAGATGGCTCAGACGATGCTCTAAAAAATCCGGGACCGTTTTGTTCCTTTTTTTTTTTTTTTTTTTTTTTTTTTTTTTTTTTTTTTTTTGAAATTCTGTTCCAGCAAAAAGCCAAGAGGCAATTTTATTCAGCAGTATTTTTCTACTTGAAGAAGTCATAATTAGCTTTTCACGGCACCGATAGCAGCAAGAAAATATCTGACATTTGTGCCTCGCTGGACTCTATTTTACTGGGAAAAAATGTTTTCTGTCACAAGAAGGCGATCCGGAAGATTCCAGTTGTGCTTGCTCTTCTTTTTTCAACTGGCTGACTGATTGATCTTCATCCTCCACAGGCTCCCTGAAGAAATTAACGGCGCTCAAGGTTGATGAGAACCAGCTCATGTACCTGCCTGATTCGGTGGGAGGGTGAGTATCTGTGGCCAATCACAGCATGCTGTCATTAGGCACCGGAACTTTCCATCTGCCATGGTCTGCTCGCTTACGGAAAACTCGCTGCCCCTGTGGAACCCTCGCCTCGACCGAACTCAGGAAAAAAATAGCAGCTGGCAAATGGCAGCAGGGAACTTTGATTCACTGGTTATTAGTCTTCAGTTCTGAGTAGTAGTGGTGGTTTTGGTGTTAGATGGAGAAATTTAAGATGCTTTGCAAAGACCCTGTTTCTGTTCATATTATTAATTTTAATCCAGATCTGAATAGGATTCACATGTGAGAACTGGACCAGCTACTAACTATGCATGTTAAGGGGTCACTTTATTAGTGACATTTGAGCTTGCAATGTGGCGTCCAAATAAAAAAAAAATATATATATATATATATATATATATATATATCCATCCCATATGGATCCCCTGGACTTTAAATGAATCAAAGGCTATGCAACAAATTCATGACCAATTTTAGTGAAGCAAGTTTCCTGATGACAACAAAGGGATCCAAGATAATGATAATCTTTCCAATTTTCATTTATGGAAAAAAATTTCTCCCATCTTTTATAACCAACATAAGCTTTCAGTCCCAGTGACTAAAGATTATCCATCTGGAAGCATATTCTCTGTATCTACAGATTCGCTGTAGAATTTGGGTCATCTCTGACTGCTGTAGTGATGAGCTTATAGAGGCACTTTTGATTGCAGTCGCCCTGTTTACCAGGCCTCAGTTACCTGTGCTGATGAACCCTGTGATCTTCTGCGGGATTGCAGCTGAACCCAGCCCAATAGGGCCATGGGTTTTGACTTGTTTGGAGGATGAGCAGAAGTAATCATTAGAAATGTGAAGCTGACTGGAGATCTCCCGTTTGTTGCAGTGTGGCTTCTGGGGCACCGGCCAGTTAGAGCACGTCTCAGTGGCCCTACTCTCTGCCCCGGGTCTTCCCTTACACCAGATCTTCATGTTCACAAATTTCTTCACTGTAGATACGTTGTTGTGATGTTCGTTTTATAGTAGCCTACCTTGACGTATTTCAAAGGGAGATGAGAAGTTGCAGATTAATTTTACTTGACTTTTTGAGGCCTGCGCTGCTGCAGATTTGCATTCCTGCATTCCTCCTGCCAGAGGGGGCGCTAGAGTGCCATTAGACGGGTGAATCACCCGCTGCCAGCAGGGCCTGCAGCCAGCAGCACCCTCCAAAGGCTGTGTACCATGAGCCATATTGTCCAATTTATCCTCCTGTTTGCAGTTTAAATTTCTCTCTCATCTTGAGGAATTTCCTCCATTTTGTACAGATTAGGTTTCCTGGTTTGTTTCCAAACTTCCTAATTATCCCTTATGTTAAGTCCGATTTCCTATTCTGGGATTAGGGAAAGCCGCCGAGCCGGATTACTGATATGCGATTGCAGGCGCTGTGGTTTAATCCCGGCGAGGATTGTGCGGCACGCTGATTAAACCGCAGTAATCTTTGATTTGATTAATTTGCCCTGCGTCACCCGGGGATCTGTTTTGGCTTTACTGTCCTGTCCTGAGCCGGAGTTTCTCTGCGCTGATATAAAAGCTGCCGTTAAGCGCGGGGAAATTAAAATATGGGGCAGGTCGCCGGTTATGCTGCATGCCCTGTGCGTTCGTATGTTAATTACTGTCCAGCTGTTCATCTTTACATGTGGAAAAGAGGATGTCCTTTGTGTTCTAAAGAAAACAGTTAGATCAGACGTGTTCTGATAGGGTGGAACACCAGCTGCAACTGAAGATATTTCTGTCACTCGGGTTCTGATTGGAGTTGAGGGAGAATAGTGTTTGTATCACTAGTGCTGATTGGCTGTCAGAGGGGTCTGTCTGTAGCTGGTGTCAATTGGTTATCATGGGGAGTTGCGCTTGTGACCGCTGCTGAGTCACTGGATCGTGGAAACAGCCTGGAGCTGTTGTCGATTGGTTTTCAGTGGCGACTCTGTGTGTGACCGCCACTGACTGGCCGTTAAATGGGAGGTTTGCTTGTATGGAAGCCAGGATGCAGTGCAAACACAGACCAACAGACAGGCTCCCCCACTGATCTGCAAACACTGTTAAAGTGAGTCATCAAGCCCTTCTCTCCCCCCTCTGCTTCATATGTGCTGTCAAATATCCTGGCACCTCCCACGCTTCTCGAATTTGCACGAAGCACAAAACGGTCTCTGAAGCCGTCGGTGTCCTTTTGAGGAAGTGTGGAAGTGCTGCCCGTTTATTTTCACCCCGAAATAGAAACTCATTAGAGGAGCGCTGGTGGAAAGCCAGAGGATTGTCTTTCTGACCCTCATTCACGAGGTGTCTGCGGCCTGAGCGGAACCAGAACCACTGAACCCGCTTTCCAAAACAGCTGCAGTGTTCGGAACACCATTATGGAGCGAGGCTCACTGTGTTTCCGCTACACGCGGCCGGCTGAAGAACAGAGACTGCTTCCTTCTGAGAACGAGAGGGGTCGGCTCTGTGCATAGACTCCTTCAATTTCAGATTCTACCGCCAATAATTAGCGGTTTCCCTCCCGTGTGATTGAAGGGTTCCTCCAGTGCCTCTGTATTTGAAGTCATAATTTGAGTCTCAGGTGTAAGTACAGTTGGCCTCATTTGCTCGTAAGGCTCTGGGCTCTTCACAGTATTTACCAGTGCAGTCCCTCGGAGCAGCGGAGGACTGGTTATATCAGCGCTCACTGAGGTGGAGATATAGATGTCAGGGTGTACTGCTGGTACACATTCTAATTTTGCTCAGTATCTGAATCATGGTTTTGGTTTTGAGAGTGCTCCCAGAGGGCATTTCAGCATCCCTGTGCCCAATAGAGGCATTTACTATGATAGGACAGGGACAGCTGTGAACTTGGCATTCCAAACTGTGAGCGAAAGTAAAGTAGCTGAGGACTATAGTATGATGCAAGGGCTGCACAGCTGCTACATCCAGAAAATATGGATGTAAAAACCTCGGAATTGAAGCTGCACAAACCTCGTATTCATTGCGCTGGAGTAAAGAAATGTCAGGGGAAAATTGTCCTTGTTGGAACTCCTTTGGTCTTTACAGTTATTTGCTGTGTATGTTTTTAAAAAGCGATGCCACAGTAGTGGAGGAATAGGCTGAGTATCTCCTCTCCATGCTCCCCCCCAGACTGACGGCTCTGGACGAGCTGGACTGCAGCTTTAACGAGATCGAGGCCCTGCCCTCCTCTGTCGGCCAGTGCACCTGCCTGCGCACCTTCGCCGCCGACCACAACTTCCTCACCCAGCTGCCCGCGGAGGTGAGTCGCCTCATCGCTCTGATGCTCCTGTTCGACTGGCAGCTCAGCTCTCGCTGACGTGCGGCCCGTTTGACGTTGGACACAAAATGTCCAGCACTGAAATGCTTGCTACTGCGTTTCCTTTGCTCACGGCCAAAGTAGTGTTGTATGTTTTCATCATGTGAGGAATAAGGGAAGTATCAAACAGGAAAACCTTGCGGAAAGTGAACTTAACTGCTCTGTGTAAGGTTGCAATGAGGAATTCACATTGTTTTACACAGAATAACTGATAGCATAATGGTGTTAGCAACTGCAAGTTGTCTGACATGCCTTATGCGTAAATATCACAGCAAATTTAGGAATTTTAATCCATTTGTTCGGCAACACCTTTTGTCTTCAGGTGTTGGCTTGTTTTGGATTTCATCTCCCAAAGCATTGTGGGTAAGCAGGGTGTGCTTGCCTGGGTTGAGTGGTGCTGGTCTGAGAGTGCTGTGTGCTGGGTAAATAGAGGTGACTGTCTGCCTGTGCGTGCAGATGGGTAACTGGAAGAACGCCACAGTGCTGTTCCTGCACTCCAACAAGCTGGAGTCGCTGCCGGAGGAGATGGGGGACATGAGCCGCCTCAAGGTCATCAACCTCAGCGACAACAAGTGAGTCTGCGCCTCAGCCTGTCTTCTTAAACCAGCCTCTCTCATTCTACACCCGCCCCTCTACATCTAAAACCCTCCCCTCTCCTCCTAAACCCTCCCCTCTCCATCCTAAAATCGCCTCTCCCATCTTTCACCCTTCACTCTCCTTATAAACCTGCTCTTCTTCTCTGAAACCCTCCCCCCTCCTCCTAAACCCTCCATCCTAATCCCGCCTCTTTCATCCCACACCCTCCAGTCTTCTCATAAACCCACAACATAAACATCCTCTACTCTCCTCCTAAACCCGCCCCTCTATATCTAAAACCCTCCCCTCTCCTCCTAAACCCGCCCCTCTATATCTAAAACCCTCCCCTCTCCTCCTAAACCCGCCCCTCTATATCTAAAACCCTCCCCTCTCCTCCTAAACCCGCCCCTCTATATCTAAAACCCTCCCCTCTCCTCCTAAACCCACTCCTCTATATCTAAAACCCTCCCCTCTCCTCTTAATTCCACCCCTCTACATCTGGAACCTCCCCTCACTGACATGGTTCACCCGGTTAAGATTACCAGCAAATTGACATGGTTTGCCTGGTTAAGAGCTGGGTGCTCTTTGCTGTGCGCGTAAGGGGGATGGGACAGAGAGGAGAAGCTGCCCCAGACTGCGTTTCGGTGCCTGCGGTGTATACGTCAGTATTCTGCTCCCCAAGCTCGGGGCGGTGTTGGTTGGGCAGAGCTCAGATGAGAGTGGATCTGTAGGGCCCTGAACACCTGACGGGGCCCGGGGACTCCAGCCTGAAAGACCAGGGCAAACCCCACACTCTGTGTGTAACTATCCCACTGCAGGACCACTAATGAGCTCCCAGCCATTTCAGCATCACTATTACTAACTTCGGCTGAGAGCTTTGTGGAAATGCTAGTGCTTTGTACGAACCCTTTTTGCGCTTATAGTGAAAGGCTCAGTTGTGGGGTTTTATTTTGCAGTGCATCATTGTTTGGCTCTCCCACGGTATAAGCAGGAGTGGACATGCTGATTTTGCTCCAGCACTTGCACACTGCAGCTGTTGAAGTCATTCAAGAGCCACAGGAGCAGTGTGTGGGTTTAGCTTTATTGTTCCAAACACTTGATTGGTTGTCCAGAGCCCTGTGCATGTTTGAGCACTCTCCCCCTATAGAGTGTGTATGGCCATTGTTGTGAGTTTATCTGCAAATGCATACAGTGGTAATTAAATGCGTCTGTATGCACTACTGCTGGAGGGAGTCAGATTAGCATTTGTGTAGCTGCCTGAGTTTTCCTGCTAAGGTCTCCATTGCAGCCAGTGTTGGCTGGAGAAATGCTAATCGAATGAGCAGGCAAATGAAGCCTTGTGCTGATGAACAGGCCTGTCTGTGTGTTTGCTTATTTTACTGTGCTCTCCCGTAATTCGCCATGCATTATTCATTGTCTGCTGAATGCCGTATGGGCTCCTGAACAATGGTGGGTTAGATAACTGCTGTTTCGCTGCAGTACTGCTATAACCAGACCCAGAGAGATGCTAACCGCGTCTTGTGCTTCTGTGTTAGAAACTAGCCCGCAACATTACTGCTAGCTGAGATGCATTGTGGGGAAGTGGTCGGACTTGCATCCAGTGTTTGTCCAGTGTAGGGTGGATTTTGATTGGACTTCCACTGGAGAAGAGGCTAGGGTCAGCAATGGGCTTGATATAATCCTGCCTCCTAAGCAGTTGTGCTGTTATTTGTGTCCATGCTCAAGAAAGCACATTTATGTATCGAAAGGTTCTGGCAGTTCTCCCTGGAAGCAAAGCTGACCCCCCCTATAATAACTCTAAATCTTTACAGTGTCATAATGGGCTTTAATGTTGAATATGCCTCATGATGCTGCGTGTATTGACATGATTTCATTATTTATCATTTGTCGTTAAATCTGATCTGAGGAGGAGAAAAAACAATGATGTGCAGGTTTCTCGTCTTTGTTCACGCACAGGATCTTGTTTCTGGATTCTCAACGATTACTGCGGTGTCCTTGACTAAAGTGCTCAACCTTGACAACATTAGTTGGAATATAAAATTGTCTTTTCCCTCACATGAATGATGGCTCTGTCTATGTGGTTTACTGGCTTGTTTTTTTTGTGGAAAAAGGATTTGTTGAATAGTTTTGTCCTTTTATTGTTCAGAATGGATTTTTTTTGGTGTGTGTCTCCGTAGCAGAGTGTGATGATTTTGCATTCCTCCATTATTGTGATTGGGGAAAAAATTTGAGACCGTTTATGTTATTCGTAATAACATACACCTGCATTTGCTTCATTGTGGAGGTCGTGGAAAATATGCCTCTGTTGTTGTCATTGACAATAACAGGGCTGTGCTGGTGCATAGCATGCAGCTCCTTTGCTCTGATTGGTTGTAACGCTTGTCCCTCCCCTTGTTTTCCGCAGGCTGAAGAACCTTCCCTTCAGTTTCACCAAGCTGAACCAGCTGACTGCCATGTGGCTGTCGGAGAATCAGGTGGGGGGGGAGGGTGTGCCTGTCTGTCTGCTGTCTCTTTCCTTCTCACAATCAGGTCCGAGGCTCATGTGTCCATCGCTGTTTTTTCTCTCGGCCTTGACCTTGCCAGCATTTAAATGAATTTGTTTTCTTGTGCAACGTATTGAGAATGACCTGAAAGCTGTGAAATTTTGATTCGCATCTCTGAAAGGTCACCTCACATCTAAATGTAATGAATAGATTAGAATGGAACAGTGTTTTCCTTATTCACCTCACTTCCCCTCATTTACTCCCGAAACAGGTTGTACAGGCACTTGGGGACTTTTATGTATATAGACATAAGGGAGCCTGCTGTTAGCCCCTATGGCAAAACTCAGTGGGAGGGAGGTGGCTAATTAGCGCTTTCTGCTAACACTGAGCTGCTGATATTCTCACAAGCAGATGGGAGGTTCAGAAGTATCACTTTCCATAAATTCGCCCAACCTCACCAGTGCATCTCAGTATAAATGTATTTATTTTTAATGCAGTATCCTCAATCTTACCCGAATCTGGAATGTCCAATTAACAATTAACATGTTCAGGCCTGCTCACACGTGACTCTGGCTGCCATCTTGAGAGAGCACAGACAGTTTGCGGTTCTCCTCTCAAGTGCATACTGGTTAGCAGCTGACGCTTTTCAGTCGTGGTCGCAGTCCTAGCGTGCACTGAGTGAGGGCGGGGGAAACCTGTACACGAGCCTGTCCAGGAAACAACTAAAAGGCGTCTGAATGGCCAGGGGGGATGCGCTTACTGTGCTGACCCAAACCGGCTGGATCCCTCCCATATCCCTCAGCAGCATCAAAGCCAGTTATGCCCTGCTCTCATGAGGCTGCAGGCCGCAGTCGGCACTGGCATGGCTGGGTTTGATCCGAGACCCGTGGTGGTCACCCTTTTGGCTCGAGTGGCACTGTAACGGAGTGAGCCACCCCAGGCAATGGCCTCATTATAATAAATATTTACGAGGTTCTTTCCCACTGCCCTGTGGTGAATGCAGAAATAACAGCGAGAGGAAAAGAAATCAGCTTATGGGCAAACCCGCCATTTTCTGCTGCTGAGACGGACTATCGGTGAGTGCGATTACAGAGGCGAAATCGCTCGCCACGACGCTGCAGGAAAAACCAGCCCCATCACTGCGGAGGATTGAATTATCCTATTAGCCGCAGTGAGACTGGACAGACAGGGCGGGTTTAAAATAATCAAACGCTTCCACTGCGTCTAATCTAAGTGTGCCATACGGCCACAGGGCCTCCGGTCTGAGGCCTGCCACTGCTGCGAGGAAGTGGGACTTTGGTGTGCCACGCTACTGAAAAGCCCTTCAGTAGAATATATAAGCCATTCGATTATAAAATTACTGTTGCAGTTTGAGAAGGAAAGATGTTTTTTAGGTTTTTCTTTTCTTGACCTCCACTGACTGTATTGATGCATTACGAATGTGTGCCTGACCTTCCATCTTCTGCTGCAGTTTAAGAAATGAGTGATAAGTGCAATGAAATGACTGATACACAGCTGGGCACTCAGTGAAAATATCCTCTCGTCAGCTGTGGTTTTAATTGTTTCCTTAACCCTTAGAGTGCTGAAATAAATAATTAAATGTATGTATTTTTTTTAATCTTGTGCTGTTGAAAACCTATCATGTGGCGACTTGTTTATAAAAGCTCCCGCACAGTTATTCAATGATGTCTTACATCATTGAATAACCTTAGTTGCATTCAGCGCTCTTAGGGTTAATACTCTGAATACACCAAGAGTTCTATTTGCATATTTGATGTTTAATTATGAGTCTGATCCTCTATTTAAATTGGTTTGTGATCCATTCGTCCCCTTATTCTCATGTTTCACTGGAATAAGAGTGGGACAGTAAAGATTTTCCTCTTGACACCTGCCACAGTATGAACCTCTCCCTTCCTGATTAGTTTCAGTGAGTACCGAGAAATAATGCTGTTGCAACGATGCACAGTGTACCCAGTTTAGTCGGGAGAATGCACTTTGTTTTCGGTGTTCCATTGTACCACACGTTTCAATGAGGGCCATCACTGTGAAGCAAAACAATAGCATTCTACTGAAAGGCTGGATTGAACTAAAGCTATTTGCGAGTCACGATCTGTTTGTTTGCGTCTGTCTGACGATGTCACTTCCTGTCTTGCAGTCAAAGCCACTCATTCCACTGCAGAAGGAGGAGGACCCGGAGACCCAGAAGACTGTGCTCACCAACTACATGTTCCCCCAGCAAACCCGCACCGACGACTGTGAGTATCCTGCTGAGGGCCCCGCCCAAAACCAGGGCAGCAGGGGTGGCTGCTGTCGTGTGCAAATGTACCGTAAACGTGCTCAGAATGAGCTCAAAATGCAATGCGGTTTGCCGTGGAAGGGGCATTATTTACCGCTTATTAGATACCAGTCTGAGCCCACTGAATCTTAGGGCCTTAAGCTTGGGGGAGGAAGTGCTCGCCCATATTGTGGAGAGAAAAGCCTGAAAGCTCGCCATGTACTGCTTTAGTAATTGCTCCACTCAGGCAATCGCCAGCATGCATTTGCATTTGTGAAAAATTTTATGACCAGCACTCTAGCACCCAAAGTTCCATTTTTATGTGAGAACCACGCATGATTGAGAATTGAATATCATGGTGCTGTGAGATGTGACCCAGTGGATTCACCCTTGCAGAATGATATGTCTGGAAAGGAAATCTCTCTGTTTAAGTCACCTGATCATGACTGGAGCGAACAGAGACTGTGAACATGAGACCGTGGCTGTCAGGCTGATCTGTGACACTGTGCCACTCACACGGAGATAGTCTTGAAAAGGGTGCATTTACTTCTGTGTGCAGAGAGCTGCTTTTCCAGGAGATGTGGAATATAGTTTGGTTTAAGTGTCTTTTTCATTGTTTGTCTTTTTGGTCCTTTAGGAGGACAGATAAAGATTATCCCTCCCCTCCCCAGTACATCCTGATAAACGTGCAGAAGGTTTTCTTTGTTTAAATGATTCTTCTCCAGTTGAACTGGCCATGGCCATTTAGGCCCACATGAGCACAGAAGAGCTCAGCTGGCTTTTTTGCCAGTATATTCTACTCTCAGTGAAGAAGTTGTTTTCACTGATCTTCATTCTTAAACAGGCACTTGCCCCATTTTCAACCTTATCTCAATTTATATGATTTATCACGACGTGAAAAATGCATGCGGTTTGTATATCTCTGGGAATCTGCTGCAGACTGTCTACTTCCCCCTCCAGGGCTGTAATAAGATGCGTACAGTGATGTAGTTGGAGGTTAGGAAGAATAAAAAGCCATTTCATCTCGGATTTCTAGTCTCTGCTTCTGGGTAGCCAGGGTATGAGCCGGAGATGCCGCTCAGAAACAAAACCTCCTTGTTATGGACGAGGATCTATTTTACAGGAAGGCAGCGGCGAGATTATGTGCCTCCTATAGCATTACCATAAATTCAGTTAAGGGAGGTTTTTGTCACCTTGGGGTTTTAGCGGACTGTCATTGGCTAGCAAGTAGGAATTTTCGCCGGCCATTTCGGCAGTATAACCTCACTGTTTTGTGTTTTGGCACTGTCTGTTTCATCTCTGTCAAGTAACGTTAACGTTGGCTTACAGTTGTAATGAGTTGGCAGGAGCTAGCTAGTAAGTACAAAATTTAGCCAGTCATGAGTTAGGCAGCGCACTTTTTCTGATCATTGCATGGACATACAGTTTGAAACTTCTACTTAACCAGTTTACTCATCTGTGACTCCATCTATCATCCCCACCAGCATTGGTTTTGATGGAAAAATTGAGTCTTGATTGACATTAATTGATTAAGCGGCATCGTTCAGAATTTTTTTCGGAGGAGAACCCAGTAACTCCGAGTGGAGGTTTCTCTTATGGTCCTCAAGAGGAAAATGCTCGCTGCAAGCTCTTACATTTGTGTACTTATTTTCTGGAATGTCTACTTTTTATGTCGTTTTTACAATGGCCCATTGCTGTTCTATTGCCCCTACTGTATTCGCACTTAAGGAATGAAAAATTGCGCCTCATGGCCTTCTTGTTTCCCGTGAGTCCTCTTTCAGTAATGTGAATGATTCTCTAAAGCAGGGCTATGACAGCTGCGTGTTACAGATCCACACTCAGTGTTGCCAACTCCTCAATAAGGAAAGTAGCTATTGGCTGTCCGAAAAGTCGCTAGAAGTCGCTAGACACCCTGACCGGGGGGGAGACAGCATGTATTTTGTTGGGGGGGGGGGGGGGCAGATGCGGTTCATTTCATTCATATCGCGCATCCTCCAGTCTTTGAGTGCTTTCGGACAGGGGAGGAGCTCACGGCAGCACCCGCTGCTCATTGAGGACAGTAACAGCAGAATGAAATGTGCTTTCACGTCTGTCGCCTAAACAGCAGAAAAGTCGCCAATTACACCAGAAAAGGTAGCTAGATTTGTCGCTAGTCGCTTTTCACAAAAAAAAATCGCCAAGATGATTTGGAAAGTAGCCAGATTTAGCGAGAAAGTCTACAAGTTGGCAACACTGTCCACACTGACTGTGTATTGAGTGCTGAGTTCCCACAATGCTTTGTGGTAGTTGTTGTATTTACAGCAAATGCATGGGGGAAGCCATGGGGGTGATAAATATGGGAATATGTAAAAAAAAAAAAAAAAAAAAAAAAAAAGAACCTGCTGTGGTAAAATGTGGTAGGTGTGTTGTCAACTTATTTATATCCATCAAAACTTCTTTGAATTATTGGTGAATTGCCCTTTTAACCCCTTAATACAGAATACAGATAATGCCAATTTTTCCTGTTATGCATGAGCCTATGTAGGCTTTATAACTCAGTATTTGTGTCACCGAGACTGTGGAAAATTATTCCAGTGAAGCAAGACATTTTGAAGTTCAATTACAGAATTTTTTAGGAATTAAATTTCAGAATTTACGCACGCTGGCATCAATATCTGCGCAAAGGATTTTAAATGATCTTGATAGACTCGTTCATTTATTCAGCAGAAAACTATGACTGCAGACAAGTTGCCCTCAGGTGTCTTTCTCTGTACATGACTGTGTCAGTTTCTCTGTATGAGTGACAGAGCAGTATAAACGACTCCGTTAAAGGCCTGTCTTGCGTCTCATGTTGATGTGATGTGTAACAGCAGCAGAATGTGCAGGAGGCAGGACGTGTTCCCACAGGCAGCATGTAACTGCGTGTGAACCCCCTGCAGTCAGGGGTGTGTCCCACAGACCACTCCCCCAAATCCTCACCCCGAATGACCTCCGCTATTACTGCTGCATCTGAGGCTAGCAGGAGCGTATGCGGCGACATAACGCCAGAGACCGGCTGGGTTCGTGGTGACTGAAGGCACCAGACTCGGTGTGTCCACCAAGGCGTGTAGACTGTCTGCGACCCAGCCGGCCAGGGGCACAGAGCCATTTCAGACTGGTGCGGCTGACTGGGAAGCAGCTCCAGTCATTTATCTCCTCAGGGCGAAAGCTTGGTGTCGAAACACAGAGGTCCCGCACTGAGACCAGCAGATTCAATCCCTGCAAGGGCTTGTGTGGTGGTGTGTAACTGGAAAAATAAGCTCTTCTCGCCCTGGGGAGAGGGGCTGAGAGTCACGCTGGTAACTGCGTATTCCAGAGGGGGACAGGGGGGATTCAGAAGTTTTAACCTGTTTCCTAGCAACGTTGACTTCTAGCTACTGCACCAATAGAATGAACAAAAGCCACTTCATGGCTTGGCTGCTCCCAGTGAGGTTTTGGGGAGATTGAAGCGCGCGGGCAGGGCTGTGAAAAACATGTTTACTGTACTTATTCTCTGCATTCACTGTCCCTGCGCTAGGCTACGCTAATGAGAGAACATTACCCTCTCTGATGGTGACCCAATGTGTCTGTGCCTCGGGTCCCTCTGAAGAAAAATGGATGTTTGCATGCTAGCAGTTACTGATGAATTCAGCCTTATTTGGATCAAGATGGTAGTTGGGTATAGTAACCGGTGTGGTGGCTGGATAGCAGACTGTACCTTTGAATACTTGCTGTCAGATGTGGTGGCTGCCCTCGTTTAAGACGGGTTGTGACAGTGGAAAAACAGTTGGAAAAACAAGTACTCACAGTACTTGGTTCGATATGGTGTGAGGTTTTATATGTGTGTCAGAGACAAAGGCCGTGTTGCAAACAGGTGCTCGCATGAGACTGTTTGTTTGAAGCATGAAGGTCCCTTTAGAGATGATTCTGCAGAGAATGCTGGCTTTAGTCATGTGAGCGTTTGTGTCCAAGAAACAAGTTTTACAGTTACAAACAAGTCCCCGCTAACCGTCATGTGACCTTAAGGTGTGTTGCAGAATTATTGGCACCCTTGACTCGAAATGCCCTCAAAATACTATTAAAAAAAGAAATAAATAACAACACTGAGATGAATGCACAATGCTGACACGAGAAATACTGTACTTCGTTTCAATGGAACCAAACAAAATTTTATCGTTCATTTAATGAAAAATAAATTTTCTCTAAATCTAGATTTCACTAATCAGTGGCACTCCTGAAGATTATACTATCTACCAAATTTAAATCAAGGAAGAAATTAATTTTTTTTTCTTTTTTCTAAGTTTTAATGAGCGATATTACGTAATTGCATCACATCCTGTTTCTCTGGGGTATAAAAATGAAGTGACATGCAGTACTCGGTCAGATCCCTCAGTCATGCAGCGCTGTGGAGAGAACAAAAGAACAGAACATTCAAAAGAAACTGCTGGCTGTAGATCTTAGTAATTTGTAAATCTGGTTAATGGCTATAAAAAGATCCACAACAGATTGAACCTTCTAGTGAGTGCTGTCAGGGCAATTATAATACAGGATGGGTCCAGAATCCCTTAACGTGTCAAAGTACCCAAAAAGATGCCATGCTGTTATCCTTGCCAGAGGTGGATATGGAAAGTACTGAACCAAGAATGTAAGTTATTATGAAACCTTAATTTTGGTGAATTAATCGATCTATTAAATAAATGTATGATTTGACAGCTACAATGTGTCACATCTTTGAATTCTTGGTTTATTATAGCCATAGTGCTGCTATTAGCATTTATAATGCATTTCCAGGAGGGGTGCCAGTGGATCTTGGGCCCGGTGTAGATGTGAGGCCCAGAGTGCCGTTACGCTCCGGTTTCAGTGGAAGTTGGATGCTGTCGTGTGCCCTGTGTTTGGGACTCTGAAGCGCTTCTACAGTAAAGTCTCCGTTACTCAGCGCTGTGAGATGGATAACTCACTCTTGCCCTCTGACCTATTCCTGCAGGCACTGTAAGCCTGTGCGACTGGACTGCGCTATTTTGGGTGCAGTGTGATAATGCATGAAGATATCCCTGTGGAAAAATAGACTGGGGGGAGGAAGTGTGCTTGCCTTTGATCACGGTGCACAACAAGGCCCTGTATCCATTTCAAACATCCGTGCCAGCTCCTCCTCTTAATTACTCAACTTCTACTTTATGTGACACTGATCATCCACTTGATGTGACATCTGTAGATCTTGACCGTCTGGCTCGGGGATACTTTCACGTGCAGTTGCTGTGTGTGTGTGTGTGTGTGTGTGTCTGGGCGTGTGTGTGCGCACACGTGTGCATGTGAGAGAGAGAGCGACTTGGAATCTTGAAAGATGATGTTTTGAGGGAGACCGTTGATGGAGGGATCTAGAGTCCGAGAGGACAGAAGAGACTAACGGAGGGAGAGATATTAAAAATGAGAAGTGGGGTGAGATGGTAGCAGTGGGACATAATGGGATAGACTAACAGGGGCCATGATCTGAGACATTTGGAGTTAGAGGGGCTTCAGAGGTGCCGAGAGGAGCGCACAGGCTGCAGCGGAGAGGGCGAATGAGAGACCGAGAGTGAGAGAGACGTAGAGCCTGAGATGGAGAGAGACCTGGGCTGCATTCGAATCGTCAGAAAATTATGTCCCATCCTCTAATTCCTAACCACTTCTCTTTCACCTCGATGGAAAGCATCATGAGGTAAAGGAAAGGTGTAAAGGGGAATTCATAAGGGCTTGGGAAGACAACTGTGCTAGTAAGAGTCAGAATGCACTTACACTAGGCAACATGATCATGTGTCTCTCGCTCGTCATATTTTTTGTTTTCATGTTGAGCCAGATGAATGGTTGTTGCTCTAAATATTGCTGCTGCACAGTATTGTGGGACAATGTTATCTCTTTTCCTCTCAAAGGATGGTTGAGAGTATCCTGTGCTAAAGATGATAAGTTAGGAAGCGCTGAAGCACCTTTCCTTTACATTTAGAGAATTGGAACACACTTATCATGGCTGCTATGTAAATAATTCCCGAGTCATTTTCGAGGAGTCAGGAACTTTCCCAAGCAAAAAAGACTCTTTGAATGCAGTCCGAGATATTGAGCTGGAGAGAGACTGCAAGAGAAACAGAGAACGATGCCTAAATCATATCAATTTGCGCTTCTCTCCGCAGACATCCCAAACTCGGACAACGAGAGCTTCAACCCATCGCTGTGGGAGGAGCAGCGGAAGCAGCGGGCACAGGTGGCCTTCGAGTGCGACGAGGACAAGGACGAGCGGGAGACGCCCTCTCGGGTCAGTGCTCCGCCTCACCCTCAGCCCCTGACCGCCATCACGGCCGGCGGACTGGCGGAACTCGCCTGAACGCTTAACGCAAGGAAATGCCATGGCCTGCCTTACCCCCATCCTAACGACCAATATAATGAAATTTCCGACTTGAGCTCATTCAATTTCTCTCTGCGAATAGAATCACCCCTGCGGTTATTGTCAATACGCTGGTAGCCTTGTAACAGACAGACACCGCAATGGTGTCTGTTCGTGTTAAAGCACCCGCGGGAAACTGAACAGGGCCAATCCAGGACAAGCCTCGTGTTGCAGTTTCTGTGATATAAAGCTAAGACACTAAGTCTCTTTGTGAGCGAGTGGGTATTTTTAGTGCTGTCGATTCTCAAGCTGATCACTACATTCTCCAGTCCTCTGCTCGTCCTCCTCACAGACCGCAAAACATTTTCTGTCTTAACAAGTCATTTCATCTTAGAGATTTAACTTCTTATTTTTTCTCTCTTAAGTAGAGAAAACGTGTTTATTTTAACCCTTGGAGCACTAAATGCAGCTATAGTTGCTGCATAATATAAGATATCAGAATCAAAGCTGCTGAAAGCCTGTCATGTTTCCACTTGTTTAAAAGAGCTCCCACAGGGAAGCTCTTTTGAAACAAATCACTACATGATGGGTTTTCAACTGCACAGGATAATTAAATTTATATTTTTTGAAAATTTATTTCCGCCCTCTAAGGGTTAAGTTACCATATGGTTGACTAATGATTTTTTATTTTTTTATTTATTTTTTTATTTTTTGTTTACTACATGGACAAATCTAGAAATGAGTCAAAATTATCTCATCAGTTTTTGTTTTACTTGAGCGTTTTAAGTCTAATTACAAAATGCGTAGTTTTATTTTATTTTGCAGTGCATGGAGACATGTTCTTTGAGGGCTCACCTGTAAACTGTATTTAGCTGTGTCTCTGTATATGTAGCACAGTCATGGAGTTTTGCATTTGCCTCTCCACAGACACTGGTAATGAAGTGATGAAACACTTTATCTGTTTGCTTGCGGCTACCTGCTCCTTCATCTCTACAAAATTAAGGGGCTAAAAATTAATCCGATTTTGCTGTGATTCATTCATGCTTGCCTATTTTGATGCTTCACACTTTAAGTTAATCAAAGCTCTTTGAGTTTAAGAGTTTAGCCATGCTAACATGAGCTGCTAACGCTGATGACGTGTCACAATCTGATTTTGCAGAGAACTGGAACTTGCAGCTTCAGATGAACTAGGGATTTTTCTTGCGTTCATACTGAAAGCTCTTTGTATTGCACTTTATTAACCCATAAACCATAATGAAATGGGCATAATGACTGCAAAACTTATGAAATTACTACTAATTAAGGATTATTTATTTTCCCGAGCATCAGGGTATGTGCAGTGAATGTCACTTTTTACAGTTAAGGAGGGTGCTTGTCTGTGATAATCCTTTAGGCAGCTGAGTGACTGCTGGTGTGTTTCGTGTTTGACTCCAGGAGGGTAATCTGAAGCGTTACCCCACGCCGTACCCTGAGGAGCTGAAGAACATGGTGAAGACGGCCCAGTCTGTGGCGCACCGCCTGAGGGAGGATGAGACGGCCAACGAGTCCGGCAAAGAGAAGGTGCACATCGGCGTGCGCAACGTCGGAGTCAAGGTTCGGCTTCTAAGAGTTTTTCTTATGTAATACCATTGTAACTGCAGGTTTACTGAATTTCAACACAGTGTGTTTTTTTTTTTTTTTTTAGTCCATATGCGCCTTTCCCATCTCCCGGCAGGGAATAGCTTAACTCCACTTTGATTGTTTTTGTGTCCTATACGTTAATGACTGCATCATGGTAACTATTGTACTCATTGTGTTACCGTAACCATGTGTCCTCTTGTCCTGGTAATTTGTCAGAGGCAGAAATGACCGTGTGAATGAATTTGATAGGGATTTGGTTACCTGGGTTTTGACTGAAAATATGAAATATGGGTAAAATGAAATTTTACCGCGGTGGCATGAAAGCCCTGTATTTCCCTGCTGGTGCTTGAGAATAGAGCATAACTGGCTGCTCTACGCTCATCTCCCCTGGTTCAGGTAGTGGAGAACCCCTGCAATAATGGTAAAGTGGTGGAGATGGAGGTTAGCGAGCCTGTCAGCAGTGTTGGGAACTCCAGCGACGCGGAGCAGGAGGAGGCGATAGAGATGCGTGACGTGCACATCATGCCACTGAAGACCTCTGAAAGCCCTGGAGCTCCGGTCAGCAGCGAGGACACTCTGGAGGTACCGCTCCCCCTGTTCAGTTCTGTTTCAGTACATAGCTTTGCCTGTGCTTATCAACAAAACACTCTGCTGTCATTTCAGGTGCATTCAGTTGCACTCTGCACGAGTTTGGTTCAAGCTCCGCTGTTGGCATTGGGTTGCGTCGCTGCAGCGTTGTGTTTAAACTGCTCCATTGGACTCATTCAGCCATTGATTTTGGGAGTTCTGTGAATGTGCTCAATGCTATGTATAACCCCATGGACAACTATAGATGTCTGTCCCAGTTTTAACCCCTAACTCGTGAATTGTCGGGTTCTCACTCCGTATTACTTGATCTACTATAGTGTCTTTTTCTCAGGTCATGTGGCAGCTGTAACTTTACCCTTAGAGTGCTGAATGCAGCTATTGTAACTCTATGATGTAAGATATCAGAATCAAAGCTGTTGAAGACCTATCATGTGGCAACTTGTTTAAAAGACCTCCCGCAGGGGAGCTCTTTTAAACAAGTTGCCACATGATTGGTTTTCAACAGCACAAGATAATTAAATTCATATATTTTTTTTTTTTTATTTCAGCACTCTAAGGGTTAAAAAATATGTAGACTAACACAGTGGTTCTCAAACACGGTCCTGCAGGGGAGCGGTTTTAAATGTTGCCACATGATGGGTTTTCAACAGTACAAGACAATTAAATTTAATATATTTTTAAAATTTATTTCAGCGCTCTTAGGGTTAATTTGCCATTGTTTATTGTAGCCCATATCTTGTAGCCTACATAACCCATTTTAATTATTGATATGTGTGTTGAAGGAATAATGCATTCTCCACAAGGCATTTCTCCTGTGGACAGCCTTCCAGTACTGCAAAGGCAGTCTGTAATTATGATTAGCTGAGTATGAGCTGTACAGAAGATCTATATACTGGTCCCTGGGTCCGTCACTGGGTGATCTGAGGTCAGTTGCCTGAGGTAGCTGTATAGCTGTATGTGTTCAGGCATGTATTAGATGGCTTGGCCATAGTGGCCTCACAGTTATGAGAGCATGTCTGTGTTCTGACTGGTGCACAGGGCGTAGTGTCATTTATTTTACCTCACAGTTCTTGATCAGCTGGGTCACGCGCCAGGCTGTGATTGGCTGCTGCTTCCGTGCCTCTTGAGATTGAGAAGAGCCAATCAGTATGGTCGGTGACGGCGTATGGGAGTTCTTTTCTCCTTTTAGTTTTAACGGCTGTTATTGCCCCACACCCCGTACCCAGGACTCTGAGGATCTGTCCTTCGAGGAAGAGGAGGAGATGAAGATTGCCGAGATGCGGCCCCCGCTGATCGAGATCTCCATCAACCAGCCCAAGGTGGTGGCGCTCAGCAAAGATAAGAAAGGTAATCCAAGAGCCTGGTTAACATGTCTACCATGAGTCTACACTGTAAGGCCTGCATCATCACTTCTTATGATTGTATGCTGCATTGCTGTAGCTGTTAACTACTCAGCCGGCTGTAAATGTACCTTCCTGCCAGTTTATTGGGCAGTGTCCTAATGAAGACATCAGTGCTGGAAAAACGCATTTATTGCAAATGGCACAGATTGTCTTTTTAGTTCTCTTTTAAAGAAATATCAAAGGCTTTTTAAATGAGCCTGAATAATTCACGATAGTGCCTTGGAGTTTCCTGTTTTTTCGTCCTCTTGTCTCTTTGAAGTATTTGACTTAATCGCGGTTTTCTTTTAAATGTTTGATCTTGATGCTCTGTAGAGCTGTGAGAGGTTTTCTCTTGTCATGTTGTCAATTGTGGGAGTATCGTTCGGTACTCGATCCATCTGTGAGGTTTGTGTCCTGGATATACTGCTGTGGTTTGCAATATACTTGTTCATAAGGTTATCTAATGTGGTGATGTACTGTTTTGATGTTGTCCTCGGTACAGTTTGATGTTGTTATTATATCAGTAATGATCTCTGGAAATACCCTTTCATCCAGTGTGATGATTCTTGGGCAGTTTTGACCAAGTTGACTGGAGTTTTGTTCTGCTTAATGGTAGAACAGGTCAGGTGAAGTTGGGCTTGACTGGGGCTTGACCAATCTTTCCTCCTCCTCCTCTGCAGCTGATGACGGTAAGGACGCTGACTCGCTGCTGGACGAGACCGTGGTCAACAGCAACCAGAACAACAGCAACTGCTCCTCGCCGTCGCGCATGTCCGACTCGGTGTCCCTGACCACCGACAGCAGCCAGGACACTTCTCTCTGCACGCCTGAGAGGGAAACCAAGATGCCCTTGGAGCCTGCGAACAGGTGAGCATGAGTGACCTTCTCAGTTAATGAAGCCTGTGGAAATGGGGAACAGTTGGCTCTTCTAGGTGCTTCCTCAGTCATGTGACTGAATTTTCGAATGACTTGACGGTCCTGAGGTCGATTTGATTTAATGATCATCCCTGGTATTTGAACGCCGTGGAGTTCTAGAGCACTGAAACTCACAGAAACCTAATTCTTCAAAGCTTTGATGACCTGCGTCAAGCACATCAGCTTTCATAAGCTAGCGGTGCACATTTTCTCCTGAAAACTTGATTTGTGCTGTTATATTTTTCCTTTTTAATGGGTTTTTAATATGCAGATGAAGCTCCAAGTTTGATCCTCTCTAGTGTCATTGGCATTTACAAGCAGAATTGGTTCTAGCGGAGTTTTATTCTAATTCCATATGCTTTGCGGGCTGTTTAATCTGTCTCGATGCTGATATTTATGGCAGCTTCTTCTGGGCCACTGTAGTGTCTCATCTGCCAGATCGATACAAAACTGATGGGCTTGATGGGATATGCAGAGTGATATTGTAAGTCTGGCTAGACAGGGGAGTGACCAAGCCAACACATATTGTGGTGGCATCATAACAGTCTAGACGGGTCATTTAATGAGGGAGAGTGATTGGCTCTTGTGGTTCTCGGAGATAAGCAAGTGTTTCACGGTGTGTTGATTCTGCAGGCAGGAGGATGAGAACCTGAACGAGCTGAAGGAGAGCACTCCGCTCCTGGAGAACGGAAACGGTTCCGACACCTCCCTCCAGGCCCTGCTCAAGACCCCACAGGAGTACCCGCCGGGGCCCGAGAACACCGGCGACTTCCCGCTGTCCGTGGAGGAGCGGCTGGCGCTCATCCAGAAGGAGAGGGACCTTAAAAACGGCGTTGGAGACCCCTACAGCAAGTGGGACCAGATCAACATGAACGTAGCCAAGCCGGACAACGCACCACGGCCACCGGAACCGGCCACGACCCCCACGGCGCTCAACAACAATTACGACAGACCGGCGGGCCAGCAGCTGGGGAACGGGAACCAGCTCCCGCCGCCCAGGTACGCGGACCTCTTCGATGGGCGATCAGGGGAAGGCCCTCCAGCGGGGGTGATGTATCCCTCACTCGAAGCTCCGAAGAGCTCTCCCCCCAAAGGAGGGCCGGACCAGTCCCCTCTCAGGTCGTGAAGTCCCACAGCATCACCAACATGGACCCAGGTGGCATGAAGCTGTACTGCAAGGAGCCGGAGAATGGGCCCTCTGAGGCGGCAGGGGCCAGGGAGCGGCCCCGGGACTTGCGCCCAGGGCCAGAGCATCGTACGGAGCAAATCTGCCTCTCTGCTTGACGAGCAGGCCCTGCAGGTCTACCCAGGGTCGTCTGCCTCCTCCTCCGACCTGCTGTCTGCCTCCAAACCGCCCCGGTACGAGAGCCGGGTCCCTCCCCAGTACAACGTTCAGTACAGCAGCAGCGGCGGAACCGTGCCCAAGGACGGCTTGTGGACCCAAAGGACGCCGGTCCTGCCCGATCAGGGGTACCTCCCTCCCCAGCACTCCCTGGCCAACACCAACTACTCCAACCGCAACAACGCCCCTCCCTACCCCCAGCACAGGGCCCCTCCCCAGGACGCATGGGGCAAAGGGCCCCCCCGCGGCTCGCTTCAGAGACAGGGCAGCGGCTCCTCTACCGGACGCCCACTCCCGCTCGAGGGCGAGTACATGACGTATCGGGACATCTACACGCTGGGCCGAGGGCCCCTCATGAACCAGGCCCTGCAGCGGCCCTTGTCCGCCCGCACCTACAGCGTGGATGGCCCCGGGGCCCCCCGGCCCCAGAGCGGGCGGCCGCCCCCGCCCCACGAGCTGCCTGAGAGGACCATGTCTGTGAGCGACTTCGGCTACCCGCACCCCAGCCCGAGCAAGCGGCCAAACGCGCGGGTCAAATCGGAGCACTCCCTGCTGGACCAGCCCGCGGGGGGCAGGGTGCCGGCTGACTGGAGGGACCAGGTCATGCGGCACATCGAGGCCAAGAAGATGGAGAAGGTAAGACAATGCGTATTTCCTTTTCTGGGATTGTGGACACCTCTTTAGGATGTCTTCTTGCCTTCTGAGGCCTGTGTCTGAATGGTTTATGGTCTTGAATGTTTGCTCTGAAAAAGGACCTTTGACATTTAGGGATAGGTCATAAGCTCACATACATGCCAGTGTTGTAACCTGATTGGTACAACCCCTGTGAGAAAAGTTGAGGACGGCATTTTCAATTAAAATTTAAACTGGAAGTAGTTATTTCATCCTGTGAATTTTATTGTTATTTTTTCAAAGAAGCATTTATTGCAACATATTTACCAAAACAGGGAACAGTTAAGTATTTACCTCTTTGTAATGTTGCCATTCCTTTTCGCAACACAACTAAAGACACCAAGTGGTTAAGAGTTTCAGGTGTAATTTCTTTCCCATTCATGTCTGTGCGAATTAGTCTTAAGATGTGCAGCATTACGGGGTCTTTGTCACATTTTGCGTATCAAAATCCACCGTTCATTCTTTATGGGGGACAGTTGGGTCTGCAGGCAGGCCAGTCCAGCACCCACACCCTCTTACTCTGCAGCCACGCCCTCTGTAATGCGTGCAGAATGCGATTTAGCATTGTCTTGTTGAAACATGCATGGGAATGTCTGGAAAAGATATTGTCTTGAACGCAGCACTTGTTGCTCGAAAATGTCAGATTTTAACATTAATTTCAGCATCAATGGTGCCTTCATGGAAGTGCAGATTACCCAGGCCAAGGGCTCTGACTGCCCCATACCATGACAGGGCGTGACTTCTGGACTTTTTCCTGGACCCAGACTGGATGGTCCTTTTTCGTTGATCCAGAGCAGGCATCTTCCATTTCCTCTCAAAAAATTTGAAATATTCATTCTTTTGAGCTCAGTACACATTTCCAATGTGTGATGGTCCATTGCAGATCCATCCGAGCCCAAAGACATTGATGGTGCTTCGAGACACCTATTATGAGACATCCTTGTAGCACAGTAAGAATTTAACTGGCAATTGAGTGGCTGAGAGCAAAAGTCTATTATCTGACTTTTCCAAGTTCTGAGAAAATAGTTTTGTTTGAACAGAAAAATCACTTTATTTTGTACAAACAAAATATGCATATTATTGTAACGGACTCCAGAAAAGTGTGAAGTGTAAAATTAAGTGATTTTTCTGTTCAAACAAAACTTCAAATCTTATTTTCTCAGAACTTGGAAAAAGTCAGATAGTAGACTTTTGCTCTCAGCCACTCAATTGCGGATTTAACTGCGTATTGTAGTCCTTGACAAAGGTTTGCCAAAGTAATGTGGTTTTATGACTTAAAGATAAATGAAGGGTCTTAATGCAGTGCCATCTGAGTAATGGCAGATCACGGGTATTCAGCGAATGGTTGCACCTTCCTCCTTCACACACACAAATTCCTCCAGATTCCTTGAATGCTTAAATTGTTATGCACCATAGAGGGTGAAATATGCACATCCCCTCCTATCTGTCTTTAAGACTAAGCCTTTCCTGAATGCTGCTTTTCTACCAAATCATGATTCCAATCACCAGCAAACATCATTCGTCTCAAATCACATTTTTTTATTTTATATTTTTTTAACCGTAGTACTAGTCCTATATTGCTTTTCTAATCCATTGCTGGTCTGAATGGCAGGAATGGATGTATATTTCCAAATAAAATGAAGTTGACCGGACAAAACGTGAAATGTCTTCATGCTTTTTTCAGTGAAGCACAAGTGAAAGTAGATTTAGAAATCCCTGCTTTTCTGTCACTGTGCATTTTTCATACCATCCGAACTTTTTTCAAGCTGGGATTGTGCTTGGCAGCTGTATGCGTAAGAGGGCTGGGATGTTCAAAATGGTTCCTCTGGTGCTGCCTGTTCTTGTACAGGAGACTTCCCTCTGCAGGCTGGGTTTGCAGCTTTCGACCTGCTAGGGACTTATTTGATGTAGCTTTCATCATGCCGCTCCGAGAGTGCAGAAGTCAGGGTGCTTTGTGTGGAGACCCCCGAGGACCCCTGTGTGCCCCGAGACCTTGTTAAGCTTGACATCTCCATGGCAACGCTGGTCTGCTCCCCATGGCCTGCACATTCCCCTGGAGCTGAAGCCTCCTTGTGTCCTGATTGGATGTTGAAGCTTGTAGGCGTAAACACATCAGTCGGCGCTTCAGAATGTTGGTCCTGAGGGCATTAATGTGCATACATAACCACGGGATTCCCACCCACGGACCAACGATTAGCCATGATGCAATGCCTTGAATAATGAGCATTGCATTTATGTTGTGTGAAAGAAATTCCAATGGAGTGTTCATAACTGAGAGTTTAGAACCTTTATTAGTAATATTCCTGGTTATTGAAAGTTTTTAAAAAGGCAGTATCCCAGTCACCTGAGAGTAATGTCTATCTTTTTTCATAAAAATTCAGATGATTTTCTGATTGATGCAAAGGGCTTGGGGGACCAACCTTGCATATGTGTGTGTGTGTGTGTGTGTGTGTGTGTGTTAGTCTGTTTGTCTGCATGCCTAAAATCTATCTTCCTGTGGGATGCACCTTTGAACCATATCGCCCGAATGCCAACCCGTCATCGTCACTACGGCATGGGTTTATGTGAAAAGTGCATGCAGTAGGGTTTGTGTGAATGCAGCTTTTGCATGTGTAACACGTATCGGTGTTAATGCATGCCTACTAAGGTGTCCATGTTGTGTTCATGTGCCTCTCTGCTCAGAGTGTGCTGTCTCGGTCCTATAACTCCACGTACGCTGCAGCTAGCGGCGCGCGCTATGGCAGCTCTAGGGACATGCATGCCAGCCTGGGCTCTCTGGGCTTTAGTGCCGGAGACGGAAGGTCATATGGAGCCCAGGATCCCTGTGTGAGTACTGCTCCGCCCACTAGGTTAGGCCCGCCCTCAGCTCCTCCCCCCTGCCTCTCCACCCCCCTCCCGTCGCCTGCTTGTGTGAGATTCCTTTTACTGACGATGCTAACTGTACTCTGTAATTAAAATGACGCAATAGCTTTATCCTTTTAATTTTTAAACTTAATGGGGACTTCAGGACCCCTCCAACCATTTTTAAGTTTCACAGCTGTTCGCCATTTTAGATCAAGAGTCGTGTATATTTCTTCAGTTTTTGTATTGCATTGCCGATCAGGATTAATGGCTTTTGAGTCATATTTTGCAAAACGCTGAGCAAAATTTTGAGAATAAGCTAAATAAATATCGGAAAAACATGCACATACCAGTGACCGTGATATTGGCCTACCTTGTACCCAGAATTGACAATAAAGCATTGCGTTTACATGAAGCCAGTAGCATGTTTACAGGTTTTAGGATTAGGGTCGTAGAGTGTCAGGATGATTGATCGCTGCAGGGAATGCTAGTCTCCTGCCTACCTCCCTCTGCTCACAGGTTTGAGTGCATGCTAGTTTGTAGTCCGGCTGAAGTGGGAAAAAAATGATTCTCCATCTCACTGATTTCTTAAATTACTAACAAGACCCTCTCGAAGTGACTTTCTCTCTCACCTTAATAACAATCACACTAACTTTTAACCTAGTGATTAACCACAAACAATTTGTCTGGCAGGTAAGTGTATGATTAGCGTAAATTGAAGACGCTTACATGACTCTTAAGGTCTATTATGGAAAGTATCATATAGGCATGGGCAACGCTCTGCATAAACTCTAATGGAATGCGTAACAGCTGAACTGGGGCGGTAAACAAGCCTCAGAAAACTTATAAAAAAATGATGTAAATACCATTTTCATACAAAAAGAACACCATGGTTTGATTAAAAGCAACCTTTTCAATAGGATACCCGCATTTCATACATGAACTCTGCGTGATTACGCCAATAACGCGATTTGAACAGAGCTATTATTCGCCCGTTGGATGAATGCTTGACCTCAATTTGCGCCGTGTTTACAAACTTTCAAGTGCTCGGCGTGGCAAAAAATATCCATTTTGGAGGTAGATTTCAAATAGCCCGCGATGACGTGATATCCCAGCTACGGCCCTGATTGACTTAAAGCCATCTAATTTGAGAAATTACTAGTCTGTTCGTCCAGTCCAGACCTCCAGGGGATGTGAAATAAGTTCGACAGAAGTTGTTGAAGTTCGTCGCGAGTTCGCCGTGACTTCTTCTCAACAATAGCAAGAAAGGTGAGTGTATTTTTACTGTTAATGTACATAGTTAGTTGACAGAATATCCTGTGACCCTATTTGTGAAGTATCAGTAAAATATACCAAGGAATAAACCAGCGCCAGGCGTTCAAAACCTACCAATGTTCTGATAAATTTTGCTACCTATGCCACCTCGCGAACACCAGTCACAAGATTCATTCACTTATACCCTTCAATTCGAGACTGCGAGGATGGAAATCTGAATAATCAATTAGGAAAAATTCTCGGCTCTCGGTAATTCTGTATATCGTTTAAACATTTTGTTAATCGGATTATAAAAGAAGACTGAAAATAAGCGTCCGCTTTTTGTTTGGGTGTAAAAGCGCGTATTTAAAGGAGAATACATTGTATATTGATTAAGCATTGAACTCTGCATAAGTCAAACTGTTTTAATATTTGTTGATGACATTGCTTCGCTTCCTGGAAGCAAATACGCCGCAAAATCTGCTGTCTAGTGAGCATTTCAGGTTCGATGTACTGAGTAATAACGCCGTGGAAACTTAAACTGGCCCGTCATTCTGCCGAATAGTCTTACTAAACTAGTTAATCGCCTGATTGCTAATCAAGCAAAGGGAGGTTTCTGCCTCGCCAAACTAACCTCCGACTGCACGTCACTGTGTTTTTACTGTGAATTATTCACAGTAGCTCATTGAAACTATCATGGGAGGAGGGTATATGGACATTGTAAAAAACAGTGCAAAGGTTTTTTTTTTAATCACCACGGGTTATTGAAGAGGGAACGTTTGATTCATTTTCAGAGCAGTGGGAGGGCAAACAACTGCCGGCATCAGCGACTTCACTGCATTTTATACAGTAATGGGCGAGTAGCGTTAATGTTTGCCCTCCCACCGATAATTTTGACATTTTGCAGGCCGTTGATCCAAAAAAAAAAACTTCACAGGCAACCCATTCGCACCATTTTTTAATATCAATGCAAAACCTAATGTTTGTTGAACATAATTGGGTGAAATTCAATGCATTTTCCATTAAAAAGGGCCTAGGGGGCGCTGCTGTACTTCAGAAAAGGGGTTGATGACTTCAGCATCAATTATTTCTGTTAGGGTACCCTAATGGATAATTTGGCCAGGTTTTTTTCTGAATAGACTGCATTTTCGAAAATGCCCTCAGGCTTCACCCTCCAATTTTCACAATGGGTTTTGTTGATAAATGCCGAAATCAGCCATTTTTGGGACCCTGTGGCTCTGAGACCCTTTCCCGTAAAGGCGTTGGACTTGTGGCAAACTCTTCGTCTGTGTCTTCTGTACTTACCTGCAAAAAATCATTAGAAAATAATAAAAACTTTTTTCTCAGCAACTCAAGAAATGTTGTCATTTTATTCATTTGTATTGCCCATGCCTATATCATAAAAACAACATTAAACTAGAAGGGCACTTGATAGAGAGCATACCTCCACTATGCCACATATCAGTGTTATTTGCTCTTCCGGATCTAGAATCCAGAATATGTTCTGGATCACTTCCAAAATTGAATCAACTCATCCTTGGACTACCACCTACCATCCTGCCAAATTTCGTGCCAATCCGCTCATAAATTTTAGGGTAATCCTGTCTACAGACGGGCACACAAAGAGGGGTGAAAACATTACCTCCTTGTTAGAGGTAATTATTGAATAATTGAAATCTGATGTGTTCAATTACTTACTTTAAAGCTCATGTATATTGTTTTTGTACAAACATTGTGATGCGCTGCACCATGGGTTATCATTCTTGATGCATGTTTCTAAATGAGCCATGTTGTTATGTAGCATGGATAAGCAGGTTGCGCACGTCCTTGAGGTGTGGTGGGCACGATGCGTCGCCTGAGTGTTGTATTTGTGTCGTCTTTTTACGAAAACAAGCTGGGGAAGATGTGGGCTGCAGGAGTAGCGAGCTGTTTGCACTGTACACACGGAGAAACGTAGCTGAGCAAATAGTATAGCATTCACTCACTGTTTTGCCTCAGCCAAGTGCAGCACAGCCAAATGAAAAGCAGTACTGGGAATAGGAGAACAAACAGCTTAGCTGCAAGAAGGGCTGCCAATGACATTCAATCCTTATATGAGCGTAGAATCACTCCTCAGACTAATGAAATGCACTGTCTCCCAGAGCTACACACACACACACACACACACACTTACAGAGTAAATGGATAGCCCTGAAGTACATGCGCATTTTGTCTCTGGTGCTGGAGGTATTCCCTGGTTGAAGCTGGCATAGATGCTGCCTTTTGGAGGCGTTTGCTCACTGGAGGCCCTGTATGGGGGGAGGTTTGGATGCGAGTTTTGCGGGGGTGAAGGTCAAAATGGCTGTCGGATGTTGGCGGCTGTCCCTGACGAGCCGAAGCGCTGAGAGCTAACCCCCCCCGGGCCTCTGCCTGTCTTTGGTCCCTCTCACTGCGTGTTCTTCATCAGCGCTGTCATTCTAAGCCTCCTTTTCCCCCGTCAGTGTTTACACGCCATTAATGGTTCACAAGATACTGGGTCTCGCTGCTAGTCTTGAGGGGCTAACAGTTGACATTTAGCATCCTCCAGAGATGGGCTTTCACAGGTGTAAGTGTTCACCAGGAGAGTTACGCCAGCGAGGGATGCAGTTTTCTCCACACCCAGGCCACACCGTGCCCCATCCATACTGCCTCTCCAGTCACAGCCGATTACATGCAGTCGCATAATCAAAGCTGCTCTGCTGCTGTAGTGTCACGTTGCGGTGGATTGTAACGGGTGCTGAACTATGAACCGGTGGTGTGCAGTCTGCAGTGGGCCACTGTGGGTGCATGTTTCTAGCCCAGGAATACTACACCTGATTCTGCTTATTCGTTGAAGATCATGTTCAGTTAGTTGGTGGAATTAGTAGTGCTGAGCTACAACAAAAAATTGCTTCCACACACAGTAGGCCTTTTCCAGGTTGTATTGGACCACCTTATTGTAGGATTGGACACCCCTATTTTTCATATCGACTCTAACACCCCTATATTTCTGATTGACTCAAACACCCCTATTTTTTGGATAGGATTGGACACCCCTGTTTGAGTGAGATTTGCAGCCCTGGTTTTGAGATGAGATGATCATATTGATGACCCCTCCCCCCCTTCTTTTTCTTTCCCTGCTGATCCAGGAAGAGGTATTCGGGCCCCCCGGAGTGCAGGGGTACCCCATGGACCCCCTGAGAAAAGTGAGTACACAAGACCGCCATTTAAAGCTTCGCTCTACATGAGCAACAACTTCAAAATGAGCTTCAACATCAACACGAGCTCCTCTCTACATGAGCTTCAACATCAGCATGAGCTTCACTGTGCATGAGCTTCATCATGAGCTTCACTGTGCATGAGCTTCAACATTAGCATGAGCTTCAACATCAGCATGAGCTTCACTGTGCATGAGCTTCATCATGAGCTTCACTGTGCATGAACTTCAACATTAGCATGAGCTTCAACATTAGCATGAGCTTCACTGTGCATGAGCTTCAACATTAGCATGAGCTTCACTGTGCATGAGCTTCAACATCAGCATGAGCTTCACTGTGCATGAGCTTCAACATTAGCATGAGCTTCACTGTGCATGAGCTTCATCATGAGCTTCACTGTGCATGAGCTTCAACATTAGCATGAGCTTCACTGTGCATGAGCTTCAACATCAGCATGAGCTTCACTGTGCATGAGCTTCAACATTAGCATGAGCTTCACTGTGCATGAGCTTCATCATGAGCTTCACTGTGCATGAGCTTCAACATTAGCATGAGCTTCACTGTGCATGAGCTTCAACATCAGCATGAGCTTCACTGTGCATGAGCTTCAACATCAGCATGAGCTTCACTGTGCATGAGCTTCAGCATCATGAGCTTCACTGTGCATGAGCTTCAACATTAACATGAGCTTCAATATTAGCATGAGCTTCAACATCGGCAGGAGCTTCTGCTTGTGTAGCATTGTGTCCTGATCCCATAGTTTCATTGCGAATGAATTCAATTCATTTTTGAGGAAAACACATTTCTGTCCCTCCCTTTGCACTTCATTGATGAAGCGTTTCATTCAAGGCCCCGTGACGCTGCTTATTGGCGACTTTACTTCCAGCCTCTTTTCCTGCTCAGTGATTTGTCGGCAGGTTGGAGAGATGTTTTAATGGGTAATAGTGAAAGGTTAGCACGTTGATGAGTTTCAGCGTTGGCGCACACAGCGACAGTTGCCCTGATTGAGCAGAGGACTGAGAGCTTGTGCGGGAGGGTCATTCATTACACTCCATGCTGTCTAATTCTTCCCTCTACATGAGCTGCTCTCTCAAGGCTTCAGCCTTTAAGGAGGCCCACTGTGTCCTGCTGCCAGCTGAAGGTCAGCAAAGCTCCCCCGTATTAATAGCCTGCGTTTTCTCCTGAAGGCCACATTCTCTAAAAGCTCAGAGATAAGTGCGTTTTTGTTTGCTATGCTAAACATGCGGCATTGACAATCCCCTCGGTAGTATGACAAAAATAATCTTACAGAAAAAATATGTCTTTCGCAGCTTGGCAGACGAGCCTGTTTATCCTGTGGGTTGGAATGCGCAGTCAGTTTGGAGTGCTCTTTTGGGATATTCCTCTCCTTGGTTGTCTCCTTGCGCTGAAAATGTACAAAATTAAAAAGCAAGCGTTTGGATGTGACAAAGATGAGGGAGGTGGATGAGTAAGTGTTTGGTGTGTGAAAGCGCCTGTTTGTGTTTGTGCGATAAGGATGGGGATAGTGCTGACTGTAGGTCCACAGTGGTGGACTGCAAGAGTGGCCTTCTAATTGGTGGCTGTCCCAGCCTGCTCGGCTGCAGTCATTGGCCGTCTCAGTCACTGGGTCCTGATTTTGGGGGGGGTCATGCAGGGAAGCCCTTTCCTTGAAAAACTGAACCCAGATTGCGAGCTGACGCAGCATGGTGTGCTGACTATTTCAGATGTTGTTAACCCTCCTCAGTGGCTGAACCTCCTCTGATGCGTTTTTTAAACAAGCCTCTCCATGAGCTCCGCCCTGCATATAATTTCTGGCCCACCCTCTGGTTAGTCTGCCGGCACAGATCGGTTAGTGCAGCTGACTGGGCCCCTGCAGCGCACGCCCATCTGTGCTGCCTAACCACTGCTACCGCTACACCATCAGCAATGCTCCCTCCTTACCTCCAGTTCGGCCGCGGTGCTGCCTGCCACAAACTCGCTCTAACATGCAGTGCATGCTACCCCAACAGCCGCTGTAGGAATACTGACAGTGGACGGGAAGTGGGCCTCAGGGGAGGGGTTGTGTTGCCATGGTGATGCTCCCCACCGCCCTCCCCCCCCCCTCCCCTCCCCTCCCAGGCTTTAAGGTCCGGATCTAAATATCCCTCGAACATCGTCCCTGCAAAATGCCATCGTCGGGGATATGCGTATATGTTCAATTTATGTTCAGCAGAAGCAATTGCATACATTTACAATAGCAAAGCAGGAGATGTGTACAAACTGGCAGCTTCTGCCTGTACGGCTGTAGTGCAGTGGGGGGCTGTCCCAGTGACCTGTTGCCATTTCTCCTCCATTAAGGGGCGGTGCAGAACGCTGACTAGAGATGTTTTTAAAGATTGATGCCTGGCGCTCGCACGCCTTTGAGGACTGATTAATGGCCTGTAGAGGCCCAGTAATGCTGTCCTTTCTCATCTTTCCCTGTGTCAGTTTCACCTCCCCATACTACATTTTACAAGAAAATTGATTTCTGAGGGCAGGGGGAGCTCTTGAAACCGTGTTCTTGTTTTGAAACGTATGAATAGGGAATTTTTCGTTACGGGTCAGTATGCGCCCCCTGGTGGGAGCAGGTTATAAATGCAGAACTTGTCTCCCATTTTTGTTTTTATGCACTTGATGGTATTTTATCTGGTGAACCTCAACTTTATCTGGCGAATTGTTTTAGGGGCCCAGGTGTTTTAGCGTATTGATATAAAATATTTGCTTGTTTGAAGACGCTAAACCAGCGTTGCGCTACTGCCTGCTAAATGCTTTTTTTGGGCATGTTAGGTATTCTCAATGCTAAGTCCAGCCTAATTTAAAATGGTATCCTTTTAAAAACTCTTTTAGGCATTTTGGAGTGCTTTCATTTTTCAAACTTCTGAGTTGGGGTGCCAGACCTACACTGATTTAAGTTATCAGTAGAAACTGTTTCATTCGCATTAGGCTGTTCAGTGTAGATCAATCCAATCATATGTTGCAGTATCTATTCCCTTGAAGGGGTTCATTGAGAGGCGAGTGACTATAGGGACTGGGGCCTCATGATTTCATAATGATGTGTAAACCGCTCACGGGGTCATCCTGCTCATATGCAGTTATGAACCTGTCTGTCACGCTGAGAGCACAGTCCCCAGTCAGGAGAAAATAACCGCACGCACTCTCACGTGCGCACTGGCACACAGATAGAACTGCGCATACATCGCACACACAGACACACATACACAGGAGCTGCATTGTTCTGGTGAAATGTCTTCGTTATCTGGTGTACGATCAATAGGAAGTCCGTGCCAGTGTTTTCCCTTAATTAAACGGGCCTGCCCATAATTCCTCAATGCAATAAAGTAAAACGATTATATAGTGAGTTCATCCTGGCAGCACAGGCCAGCACATTGTCCTGGCTCTACACCTCTACAACGTGAGTCAGACTCCAGCTCTCAGCCTACTTCCTCTGCTACTCTCCACCACACACCCAGAACACAGCATCGCATTTCTTCTGTTTGTATTCATAGTTTAGTTTTGCTGAGCGGGTCTCCTAATCTTTGTCCCCTTCCTGGTGTTCGCACATTTATGGCCAGCTTTTATTTTTTATTTTTCCCCTGTGGGTGAAGATGACGATGCTGACCCTGGTCTCTATGACGATCGCGTTTTGAGTGACTTCACTGCCCTGGTTTACTGTTTACTGGAAGCAGGCAGATTTCACTCACATTAGGTCATGGATTCAGCATTGAGAGCTCTGTTGTTGTTAGCTGTGGGTTTCTGGTGGAGTCACCGGCTGCTGCAGAAATTAACCCCACCCCAGCATTCACGCATGCTGCGTTAATGTATTACTGTGTTCACAAGTCATGTGAGCAAGAGCAGCCCAACAAAGTCGTAATTACCTTTGGGGATTTTTTTTTTATACAACACCCTAATTCCCAAGTTCTGACATTTCAGAGGTGTGTTGTCAAAGTATCATGGCAAAAAAAACTGTTTTGATGAAATGGGAGTAATATCCATTGTCAGTCTTTTTTTTTTTTTTTTTTTGTTACATGGGTTCGGGCACCTTCACTTTTTGGCTACGGCAAGCTGAAGTTGGCATGCTGTCTTGCCAGAAAAAGGCCTGGGTCCATAGGGCGTCTCTTTTTTTTCCCCCCATTTTTTCCCCCCATGTTTTTTTTTTTGACCAACAGCACATGAATGCTTCACATTTTCATTAACATTTCTAATCTCAGATTTGGCAGCTTCAAATAAGCCCCTGAAGGTTGCATTATGGCCGGCTCTGCCAGGAGCCTCTATGATAGGCTGCTACAGAAACACTAACCCCGCCCCTGTATTCCTTCTCCCACCTCTATGTTCCCTCTCCTGCCTTGTCCAGAACCCTTCATCATAGGCTGCTACAGAAACTCTAACCCCGTCCCTGTATTCCTTCTCCCACCTCTGTGTTCCCTCCCTTGCCTTGTCCAGAACCCTTCATCATAGTCCAGAACCCTAACCCCGCATATTCTGCTGCTAGGAACTGCAGAACTCCCCCCCTTATTCTTACTCCCGCCTCTGCTAGTACCCTTTTGCTGCAGAACTCTAACCCCGCCCCTTATTCTTACTTCCGCCTCTGCTAGTACCCTTTTGCTGCAGAATTCTAACCCCGCCCCTGTTTCCTGTGCTAGGTGCCTTTGCCCAATGGCCAGATGTGCCCAGTGAACCGCAGTCAGGCTCCCATGGCCCGCCACCCGTCCAGAGAGCAGCTGATCGACTACCTGATGCTGAAGGTATCCCAGCAACCCCAGGGTCCGCCCCGCCCGCCCCATGAGGTCCTGCAACAGGAGGTAGGTCCTGCCAGGTCCATCTCGAGCTTGGAATTGTTTTTACTGATCAACAGGTCTGATTTACTTGCCTACTAATTGCTGCCACCAACTGCCTTCCTGGTTATTTTCTGGTCTGCCCTCAGTATGCTTGAATGTGTGGTTTGTTTACTTGGACCAGTTTTGTTGAAGTCAAATGGTGTATGGTGAGAACTGAGGAATTGTCCTGCTGCGTTACTCTCAGTAAAGTTCTTGCATTCATGTGATTAATTCATTTGGCAAGATTGCTGACACTTTCAGATGTTTTTATAAGTGTAAGCAGTCCCTTTATATGAGAGGTGCACAGTTGTCTTTGAATATTCTATGTCAGATCCTGAAAGTGTCATTTTAAGCATCTATCGGTATCTTCATGAATTCGGGTTAGAATTTGATCACGATCCCAACCCTTTCAAAAAAAAAAAAAAAAAAAAAAAAAAAAAAGTGGTGGGCATTAATGTGGGCTGCACCAATAACTGAGACTGTTTACGTCTGTAGTCGGTACAGTTCATCGTATGAGCCAGGTGTAGTCATTAGATGGCAGAAAGCTCTGCTCACTGTTACTGGCTCGAACCCTATCTGATTTCAGTGCATCATTACGCTCTTTCACGTGGCCTTTGTCCTGCTTGACATTGGAGCATAGGAAGCTCTTGAAAGGGCTGTCGCAGCCCAGGTCTTCTGGCCTGTGTCAGACTGCATGTTTAGATGCTGGAGTGTTCTGCGATGTTGAATAATCAGCACAGCTGCTCCCCCTGCAGGTCAGAGTGAAGATTGAGAAAAACCCCGAGCTGGGATTCAGTATATCCGGAGGACTGGGCGGCAGGGGCAATCCTTTTCGTCCAGAAGACAACGTACGTCTTTCTCTCCTCCTTTGTCTTCTTCAGATTCTCTTCATTTCTCCCAAGATCTACTATGATTGATGGCTGGACGTGTATTAGGAATGATAACATTTTTAAGCCATTTTCCTTTTCATTGACTTCCCTCTGGTGCTTTGTGAGCTGCGTGCATGTCAATCAAATGGCTGGCATTTGATTGAGTTGCAGTTGTGGTGTGATGATTTGATTGGTTAAGCTCATTGGTGTTTAGAGATTTTTTTTTTTTTTTGGTATGTTCCTTCAGGGTATATTTGTGACAAGGGTCCAGCCAGAAGGTCCAGCCTCCAAGGTTCTGCAACCAGGAGATAAGATCCTCCAGGTAATGGGCCACTAATTGCTTGTATTTTTTCACCACTGCATCCTCGCTCATTACTTTTAAAGCTGTGGTGCAACTAATATGGATGGATTACGTACTTCCTGTGCGCATCTGATATTTGTGTGCTGTCTCTCGCCAGGCAAACGGACACAACTTTGTGAACATTGACCACGGTTACGCGGTATCTCTGCTGAAGATGTTCCCCAACACTGTGGACCTGGTTATCGTCAGAGAAGTGTCAGCATAGAGGAAGAGAACTGCCCGGGTCATGAAGGGACTCAAAACTGAATGTTCACATCATTATTTTTCTACACTGAGGAGCCAGTTATAATGAGACGGAAGTAACTGAATATGGTGAAGGATGTCGGAGGTTTGGCAAATGGGACGAAACCACTGGACCAGATGGTGGGGGAGGATTTGGGTGGGTGGGTGGGGGGGGATCTGAAGCAAGCCCCTAAAACGGTCTTCACTGTGGGATCTCCCGGTGTCTTTTTTTACACCGGGGAACGGACGGTATTCTTACTCGAAACAACCTGTGTGCTTTCTGTACAGACTTTTTGGCTTAACCGTGTCCATCCATCTTGCGTTTGACTTCATTTTAAATGTACGCGTGCATTACTGAGTAACTGACTCCTGGTAGTCGCACATACATCGTAGCCGGCCAGTAGGGGGCAGGGCACCTCGTTTGCCTGAAGCTTCATGAGCCTTTGTTTTAAATCATTTTTAACTTGTGATGAAGAAACCACTGAATAGATGTACAAGCGATGAGATCAAGAGGACAACGCTATGTGCAAACTGTGGAAACGTATGTAGAGCTGGATCGAGCTTTCAGGATGTTATTGTCCTTGGAAATTGTCCAGTGCGGGAGCAAACGCACTCTGAAACAGTCGTTCATTCTGAATGGCCATTTTCCTAATGACCAGTAGGGAGCGTGCTTGAGCTAGTCAAGACACTGGGTTTTTCAGAGCATGGTGAACTGGAGGGATCATAGACAATGAGGCAAACTTAATTTCAAATGCAAGGCTCCAGTGTGGCCACTGTGTAAATGTTCCAGGTACTACACACCCCAAATTATCTCCGCATAAAATTGTTCGTTGTATATTTTTTCCTAAATTTATAGCAAGACCTTTTTTGTTAGAAGTTTCACTTCATCGGAGAAGTAACCACTGCCTGCACTGATTCAGGTAACTGCCTGCAGCTCCTCAGTCACAGAGACCCCCCCCCCCCCAAAAAAAAACATGTGACCTTTACAGGCTTTGACCTGCATTGACATCCTCTATTCACGACCTGTAGGATGCTGTATATGCTCTCTGCATGTGAGTAACTGGGACACTTATGGAAGAAAACAAGTCATTGGCTTGGTTTTGATTAACCTTTGCCTGGTAATTGTGTAGAGGAAGTGGGGATCGCTAGGTAACCAAAGCAAAGTGTCTAAAAACTGTGTTAAGGTGTTAGAGACTGCGGAAGAGATTGGGGGTGTGTCAGGGCGGAGTCGCCTGCGCTTGTGACTCCTGACTGCTGTTGGCATGTTTATAAAGGGCTTCGTCTACAGGCAGCCATAGCCAACTACATGCGTCATGAAGGACAGAGTTTTCAAAGGCTTTCTGGTGCCGCGTTTCTCGCGGGTGGAAAGACCCTTTGCCTTTTAATAGAGAAAAGATGATTCTAGAAATCATGCTCCGATGTTGACATTGTTATACGCATATCACCTTTGGATTTTTATGTCACAGTACAAGAGAGAGAACCATATTTTAATGTGCCATAGACCTGGGACTGTTTGAAATGGGGAAAGGCTTGTCTCCACCCTAATAACCTAGCAATATCAACACTGAGAACGAGATGTCCTAGTAAGAAAAATTCAGTTATACATCAGTCAAATAGCAATAGCCAGAGGTTCTGTACTTGTGCGAAATATCATATTCCTTTTTTTTTTTTTTTTTTTAATTGAAACGAAAGCCTTTAAGCACTCCCTCATTGTTATACAGGATTTTATATTGTTAAAACTTTTTTAATGAGAACTTGGATGAAGACATTTCTGAATTGTGTATTTAAAAAAAAAAAAAAAAAGTTTGCATGAGTTTATGGTGTGACCTCTGGCTGAGATGACCCAAGTTTTTACAAACACCCGTGCTGTTGCCATTCTGCGGCTCAGCCCACAGTGTTTCCCTGATCCGTCTCGTGTTCGGTGCCTGAAGCGGACGTTTTGAAGGCTGCTCATCGCTGACTTCCTCATGGTGCCCGTACAAAACGGTCTGTCTCTCGGCCCTGGTTTCAAAGTTGGCTATTGGTGAAAAGTAGTTGATTATTATTTAAGCTTTGTTTACATACACATGTAATCACACCTAAGAGGCACTGAGGTATGTCTGGCTTGGAAATGTTTTAAAAATGTAATTGCTATCCATTCCATGTTGAAGTGATTCATCTGTGTGGAATCGTAAACCGAGAGACAAATTTTCCTCAATTTCTGTTTTTCAAGGTTATGTTGTGAGTTCAACAAGGTGAAAGGCATTTTAGCCACTGTATGCTGGAAGCTATCCAGAGCAGATACTTCATAAAAAGACAGCTAAATGTGCCTGTTTTCATTAAAAAAAAAAAAAAAAAAAGTTTTTGATAATTGGGATGAAGATAAGCTGAGCCTTGAGGGTCTTTTACCTTCCGGATGTAATTTGATGCTAAGCTGCTTGTTTGTAGTTGGATCAAGTTTGTATTGTACACTCAACAGATAATGGTACTGCCCTTCTCTCGCTAAATTACGTGTCCACAGCTTTTTGTTTCCCATCTGTAGATTAGCATCAAGTGAAAAACATTGTATTTTGACTCCACCTCTCTTCACTCTTTAATTTATTCAATATTATTGGAAAGGTCCCAAATGTAGTTTTAGCTTTATCGGAATACTTGAATAATCACTTTAGAATGGTCATATCATGGGTCGTTTTGGCTTTCTCTCTGTAAGAGCTGTAACCATCGGTGTAAATTTGTGATTCCCATGGCCTTCTTATTAAGCATATACACACAAACACATTCAGTTTTAAAGGTTGAAAACCAGAACACTTTCATACCTAGTTTTTGTGCTAGAATGCTCTGTGCTCTCTTTTACTTGGAACGTTCTGATGAAGTTCTGCATGTGTGCTTACATGCAAAAATGATATATTCAAGATGTAGTGTAGACAATCTTGAAGCGCAGGTTGGGGTCACATTTTTCTTACCATATCATTGAAGAACATTTTAATATTTTCAAGCTGTTCCAACATGTATTTTTTTATTTATTTAGCACACTCTGTTTGTATGATTTTAAATTACTAATCAAAATGTAAATACTTTTAAAATGTAACAAAAAAAAAATGAAAATCACGGCATTAGTTTATAAAACCAGCAATAAATTGCAATGCTGAAACAAGCCTTTTAATGTATAACAATTTCAAAGGTTTATTTGGAAGTGGTTACAATGAGATGATTGATATGCATTTATTCAACATTCCAGATTTTGTACATAATTACTGAGATTACCTGTGGAAAATAAACAAACTAATGCTCTTTAAAGTTGTATGAATTCTTATTATTGGTCCTGCATGAATATTACATGTAATTACATGGGAAATTAAAGTGTTATTCATTTCTGAATGGTCAAAAGAAATTATATGAGTGGCCTAGTCAAAGTCCTGACTTGAGTCCCACTGGGGTGCTGTGGCAGGATGCCAAAACTGGAAGTTCATACTCAAAAACTCTTCAACGTGGCAAAATTAAGTTTTTCAAAGGAGACAGCCCAAAACTCTTCCTCAACATTGGGATGGTTAGTGGGAGTGTCATGTTGCAGTTGTTGCTGCGAAAGGTCACGGTGAGGTCACAGAGCTAGTGTAGTTTTGGAGAGTGATTACGTTCTTCTAATAGGTGATTAAAGGTGTTGGATAACCTTCAATCAATAAATGAAATGAAGAATATAGTGTTTTCCTTGTGTTCTCCTTGTCTTGATTTATATTTTGAATGAAGATCTGGAGCCATATAATCTGACCAATATACAGGATTGGAGGAAAATGGGAGGGGGCAAATGCCTTTTATAGCATTTTGTATGCCCTGTGAGTTGAGTGTTCACCATGGGCACATGAATCAGGCAGAGTGTGTTTTCATCATGAGGTTTTGCTGTCAGTTTCTCTGGTTAGAACTGACCTATGAATTTTAATATAATAACTTGAGGCCGGAATAACAGGATTTGTTACTGACCGCTGGCTTCACACTGTATTGTAAATGCAAAGCTCAATTAGAGCTCAAAACTAGCTTTTAGGAGAGGTGAGATTATAATTGTGGGTGACTTCAGTTACTCTGCTATTGATTAGGAAATGGTTAAAGAGACAGGGAAAAAGGGGAGATGATTTCAAGACGTTGCAAATGGAAATTTTTTGGTTTAGTACGTCTGTAAACCTACAAGAGGGAACAATTTTGACTTTGCTCTATGTAATGACTGACGGAATTGGCAGTATACTGTAGAGGTAATGGAGCTACTATAGAATAACTGATTATTCAACTTTTAGCTTTGATATCGTCGGCTTACTGATAAAACCTTGTATCTTCAAATTGATAAACTTTACAGGAGAGCATAAAAAATGTTTAATTTTACATGTAAGAATGCAGTTGAGCTGTGTTCGGGTATGATGACTATTTTTCTTCCAGAATGTATCCAATCAATAAAATTTTGTATTTTGCAATGTTTATGTTATACAAGTTTTTTTTCTTATCAAATTGGAGATTCGAGGTTTTATCAGCAGGCCGACGATATATTTTGACAAACGGGTCTCCTTATAAACAAGATCTTTCTTTCCAAGGTTTGTTTATTGAATATCAAAATGAAGTTACATAAATATATTTCGCGGGTTACATTATTTTAAATAAATCAGCCCCAGGCATCCAGCTGGCCAAGGCGAGCTATAAGAAGATAACAGAAATGCAGTTCAGTAGTGGAAACATTAGAGCAGCTTGGCAAGGTATGAAATCAATGGCCCACACTAACCAGTATTCAGGTGAGGCCAAACAACTTGACAACATTGATGGAATGAACAATGCTGATCTGTCTAACACTTTCAACTGTTATTTGTTTCTGTGTTTGAAAGGTCTGATTTTACTCATGAGGTTTCAATGTTGAGGGATTCCCTTGTGCCCCAGAGAGACCTTGTGATATCACAAGATGGGGTCACTGCCTTATTCAAGAAAATGAATATAAGGAAAGTGGCTGGCCCTGATGCCATCTGTGGGCGCACTCTGAGATAATGTACTGACCAGCTCAGTGGAGTCTTTTCTAGTTTCTTTCAAATGTGTGCTGATCATTGCCAGCTTCCCTTAATTTGGAAAACCTCAACTATAATTCCAATTCCAAAATCCAAAAAAAACCCAAAGGGCTAAATGAGTTCAGACCTGTTGCTTTAACGTCACTGGTAATGAGAACCTTTGAGAGAATTTCAAAAGACAAGGTTGTCTCCCTGGTGTCTGATAAACTAGATCCTTTGTAGTTTGCTTACCAGGCCGGTAAAGGGGTAGAGGATGCAAAAGTCTTCATTCTCAACAGAATTTACAAACATCTAGAGAAACCAAAATCCCATGTTAGGCTTTTGTTTGCGGATTTCTCCTCTGCTTTTAATAAGATGCAACCGCACATTTTAATTAACTGGCTTTCATCTTATTTTAATTTACCTGATAAGTTTTTGTTGTTGCTTTTGAACTTTTTAACTGAAAGGAAGCAGAGTGTTTTAGTGAATGGCATCATGTCAGACCTCCTGGTTTCAAACACAGGGTCACCCCAGGGTTGTGTTCTGTCACCCCTTCTTTTTATTCTGTACACAGACAGCTGCAGGTCTGGTAAGGAGGGCACCTACCTGGTGAAATTTTCCAATGATACTGCACTCTTATCTTCTTCAAGGCTCAGAGTCAGACCATGGTAGCGCCCTGCCTGCCTGTGTTAACTGGTGTGACGAAAACTTCCTCGACCTTAACGTGTCAAAAACAAAGGAGGTTGTTATTGATTTTCGGAAAAACTGGAAATCCTAATTCACACTCTATCCATGGTGAAGATGTTGACATCATTGACACATACAAATATTTAGGAACTGTGTTTGACTCCAAATTGAAGTTTGATGTAAACACAATGTATTGTGAAGCGAGGTCCTCAAATCACGGTCCTCGACGTCTGAGAATTGCGCTTTTCCGCCCATCCTTTACCCAGCAGTCAGGTGTAAAGATAGTCTGGCCAATCAGAAGCGCTAGGAATTCATTTGATTATCTGGGCTGTAAGAGAACCTGAGCTGGCTTTGCATTCAAGGTCCAGATTTGAGGATCCCTGCATTAGATTGTCATTAAATGGATGCTCTTACCCAGAGCAACCTACAAAACATTAGTGCATTTGAACATCATTGAAACCCATGAAGGAAGTACACACCAAGTGCCAAGAAGGATTATAGATATAGGACTTGGATCCCGTAGATCAGCTGTACTACACAAGTTGGTTATTGTTGTTCTTTTTAAAATTCTTTCATTCTCTATGAAACAGCACCTGGTAACACTATGGAATCTATTTGGCCCCGTTTGTCATGTGATCAGATTTTCTTGAAAGCCTAATGTCGCAACTCTCCGTCTCGGACATCTATGAGCAGTTAAAAGTGGAGTCTAACGCCTGAGCAGATGCTTTCAATGCGCCTGACCTGGACCAGCAGGTATGGACAGAGGGAGGTGTCGACCGTCCAGAGATGGCAGAGCGGTGAGGTTCGAAACGTCAAATGACTCATTTTTAATAATCATTTGATCCGCAGGAAACAAATTTATACAACGGGCAGCAATGGATTAAAAACAGTCGAAAGCAAAATTCGTAATTCCAAGACACTCGAGTTGTTCAATAATCGGATTATCACCGATAATAACTCGTGAAAATCGACTTTATTTTGCTTTATTGGCTGATGTTAAACGTAATTCGTAACTGGATGCGTCATGACGTAGCGGACTTCCCTCTCGAAGGGTGGCGCTGTGGTTGCGAGAGGGGAATGCGACATCGGGGCCTGTATGTTAGTCGCTGATCTACCGCCTCTAGCATAATTTTAAACAAGAAAAGTCAAGACTGTAACGAACCAAACGCCGTACCGGTTACAAAGTTAATATTTTTACCGTTTCAATTTACAAAAACAATTATGATGAGCGGAATACCCGGCACCGCCGTCATTCAGATCACAAATCTGTCGTCGGCGGTGAGCAGCGAGCAGATGCGGACTCTCTTCGGGTTTCTCGGTGATATCGAGGAGCTGCGACTCTACCCGCCCGAGTAAGTACAGCGAATGCCCCTTCAGCAGAAGGGGAAACTCCGTGGATGCCTTTGGGCCTTAACGATTTGCGAGCGTCCTGAAGGGAAAGGTTTTCCTTCAGAGAAGTCAATTTGCATGACTAAAATGGCCTGTTGTCGATAGTAGCCTATGTCTTCTTTACCGTGATTCTGTAGATAGTAGCTAGCGAGTTCGCCATTGAGCTTGCATAGTTAGCTGGTGCTGCGGCCTAAGCTAACATGCTCTTGTAGTCTAAACCATTGATCGTCGCTAGCTAGGCCAGCTCTCACACAGTCCGGCTTTGTGGATGAATATCGCCCATTGGTAAAACTAAAAGTATTCAAATTTGTTAATTGATCATTGTGGTGATGTTGGCTACGCAATAATTGTCCTTGGATATAATTTAAGCGTTCGCCAATACGCGATATCCAGGCTGTAATTGGCTTGCTAGCCAGCTATATTGGCTAAGTTACTCAACTTGTCTCTCTTGCCACCTACATTCGACCATTTGTACTGCTCCATGTTCTTGTGTGCCTCGTTAGCTACCGTTAAACGGGGGATACCTTGTTCACGTTAACGAATTATGGTGAACCAAATGGCGAGCAATTTATCCACATATGTAGGAATATTGTAGCTGTGCGAACAGTCAGCATGGGCTTTAATTATTTGACTTCGCTGAATGGATCCAGTGTTCGCTGGTGCAAATTCGTAATCATACCAGAGCTAGCATACTAGCCAGCTTTGACGTCTGGTTGTAACTTGCTAATATTAACCTGCAAATATGCGTGCGTAGTGTATGTGTACTAGGCACTGATAGCTGGGGCCTGAATATTTACCTTTTTTTCTTTCAGCAACGCTACGCTGTCCTTCTCATCTAAAGTATGCTACATAAAATATCGAGAACCTTCCAGTGTTGGGGTGGCGCAGCATTTAACCAACACGGTCTTTATTGACCGCGCTTTGATAGTTGTGCCTTGCGCTGAAGGTGAGTACGAATGTCGCGATTCATCAGACGTTCATGAAACGGGGATGTTCATGTTTGCCAGAAGAATGTTTGTGAAGTCGCTGCCTGTTTTCCACGAATTATCTTTTAGGAAATCACCCTCTGAAGCCTGGTCCACATCAACAGATTCGTGAAATCTTACCAGATTTTTGGATGAGACACCACACACGCCACGGCATTCACTCATAGATTTATAGTTCGTGGATCTTCTGGTGTGTGGGGAGCACGATTTTGATAAAATGGCACACGAGGCACTCACAGATTGAAATCAAGATTAACCGGATTAAGGGCTCTTTAAACAGAAAATATCGCAAAATTGCGCGAGAAAAAACGCGCCCCCTATGATGACTGAGGTCATGTCTGGATGGTAACGCCAGATTTACGAAAGTTTTATACATGCACATTTGTTTCTGCAGATGAGTGCCCTACTTGGCTTGCAAATGGTTGCCCATGGTTTCATTCATTGTATTCTTGGGTGAATCCGATTCTCGCTGATTACTCGGTTGTATACCGATGTCAAGAACTTGGTTAAAGTGTACATTGTCAAAGGCTATCTTGCATGTACGCATTTGGCCGTCTGCAACGTATGTGTATTCCTGATCGATCCTCAATTGTGTGAACGTAAAGGGTAGTTGGCAGACACAACATTTCTCACGACTCCACGGCAGTGTTACAAGGTGACAAGTCATCATGCAAATCTTGTGACAGATTTGCAAATTTTGAGTTACAGTCTATACATTACCGTGAACTAATAGGGCTATAAATGTCAGGTTTTTAAAATGACTGCTTCCATTTCAGTCAACTCCCTCCCAATTGGCTGTCGGTGTCTCCCTCCTAAGAAATCCCAGACTACATCATCTGCCGTCCGAGCCCCCACCCCTACACACCACTCTATATTAGATCAGAAACATTTAGCATGTTTTCCATTTCCAACATGTAATCACTGTGCCCAGACTAGCTTCTAGTAAGATCTGGTGACATAAAATTCTCTCAAAACTCCTCACACCACAGGAGAATCGGGCAAGATCATAATTTTGAGCCATTAAAATATTAGATTGTCTGCAGGGGGAATTGGGCCGGTATTAGCTGAATTATCCTTTGATGTGGGCCCGGCTTAACAGAACTACAGGTGTTTCAGGTACAAGTTGACACGTAGAATCCACCATAATGTTGATATCAGTTTCAATTTCTATATATTGTGTGGTTCACACTAATGGCATTAAGTTGACCATATGATGAGGACCAGATCACTTTATCAAATAAACACATTTGCACATAAATTCTAGCCGAGTAGGCCACCCCACGTTTTTCAGTAGTTGGTATTTGAGGTTGCTGGAAATGTTCGTATTTGTCTGGAATGCACAGTCACCAGTCAAACAAAGGGTATTCATGTTGTATTCCTTGTAGAATCTTAGTTTTGCAGTGTTTCAATCTATTTTTCAGAGATGGTTGCACTGTTTTTATTTGCTGAGTAAAGGTATCCCAAGAAAACAATTATTAGTGCTTGTTTCTAAACAAAATCTGAAAAAGGTAAAGATTTGTTCATCAGGTTCACTGATGGCTTCTGTGCAAAGAGCATTAAAGCACATTTCCACTGCACATTCACTCACAACAACAGAACACGAAACTGTTTACACCATCTCACCGGATTAAGAAATATATCCTACTTTACTGCTGGCATGTCAGAATGCTCGACATTTCTGGTCTGGATTGTTCTAAATCAGTGATGGATTAGGCAGAGACACCAGTGTGCACTATGTTGGTGTTAGAGCCTGTAGTAGAAATGGCATAGTACATACCTGTAGCTAACTACGTCTTTTTCTCTCTTTTTCTTTTTTCTTTTTTATTTTTATTTCCCTCTGTCCTGGAACAGCTGTTCCCTTTTTTTTTCTTTAAAAGAGTGGTGTTCCTGTATCCTCTCTTCTTTTTGATTCATCTCACATTTCTGAAAAAAATGCTTGTCCTGGTGACTTGGTGCTCAATGGAAACTGAATTTATTAATTTGGTTTTGTATGTTTTTTTCTGTGTGATTATGTGTGCATATCAGATGACTAGACTGGCCCAGCTGGTACACTACACTAGCCTGACTAAGGCATTGTTTGCCAGCCCACTTTTCCCGCTGGGGCCGCAGACTACAAGGGGGGAAAGTGACCAGGAGAATAGCCGCTGAATCCTTCCAAGATGGACACCTTGTCTCTTTTATTTTGTTTTCGTTTTTTTTTTTTTTCTTATTTTATTTCCTGTCCCTTGTTTTCCTCGAGATAAAAAAAATCAATATTGCATTTTCATAGAATTGTTTTTTTTTTTTTTCCTATTTTGATTTAGTTTTTTTTTTTTTTTAAGATATATATATATTTTTTATCCAGTTTCATTACTCCATTGATTGGTTGCTCACATGTTTGTCTTGAGTATTGTCTAGGTGTACATGACTGCCAGTATTCATGGTGGAAGGGAAGAACTGTTTGTTCTGTGTGGGCTGCAATGAAGGGAACTAACATTTTTCTCTCTCTCTTCCCCATTTGCTCGTTTTAAGTAGTATGATCGGAGTTTAACTTGTGTTAACTCTAGTACTGGGGAATTATAGCCAACCTTGGCCATGTGATTGACATTTGAATGTTTCTGAACGGGGGAAAGTGTGCCTTTTCACTTTCCTTAACAAAAATTGAACCCTAGTTAAACCCTGATCACCCTCAGGTAATGAGTTGGAAAGTCGCTGATGATTACATTTTACGGAACGTGTATTGAAGTGGTGGCACAGATTTGAGTTGGTTTGCTTGCATGATTTTATAGCATTAGTTCCTCACTTGGGCTCAACGATTTGGATAAACGGGTCAATTAGTTCTTAAACGCGAGCCGTTTTCTCCTGATTAAGAATTGCACACTTTGGGCCTGAACGGGATGTTTTCTAGAGCCATTTGGGCATTTACAAACTTAAAAATATTTTTTTCTTAGCTCTGGCCTTAACTTTTAAGCCTCGCCAGTCTTTTACCTTAGACCAGTCTTTGTAGACTTCCTATGATTTTCACCATAAGAATGCATTAAGTGGCATGCATGTGTTTGGGGGTTTGGCTTTGAGTGCACGGACCGGACATAACGCAAACTCTATTCTTCCATTCCCTCTCCCCTACCCCTTGACTGCAGGAAGGCAGTAAACCCAGAACCTATGAAGAAAGTTCCATATTTTTTTATTTTTCATTTCTTTTGGTTTACCTATGGGCCACTTCCAACGTTTCTTAAAAAATGTTCTTCTTTTCTGTATCCGATGTTCTGTGTGCTATTAGTGATGCAGCCAACATGAACGCTTGTCTTGTGTTGCACACCTTTCCAACACTGCGAAACGATCGCCCCACGGGAAAAGCGCCCATGCTTGATATCGTATGGTTCATGACCAATATGTTTCCAGTACAGGTGACCCATATCTCAAAGCGTTAACTCATTTCTCTGCATTGTTTTGATCTTTAGAGGAAAAATAATCAGATTTTCTGAAAAAAAAAAAAAAAAAAAAACGTCTTAGCCGTTTTGTTTTGTTTTTTCTTTTTTAAAATCTTGATAAATCTTTTCAAAAATGCTAGAACTGTAAACTGCCATTTATAGCGTTTAGAGCACTTCAGCGGACGAGTCTCGACTTTTTCGTAGAAGCGGCTCTTGTCTCGTGTCCTTCCTCAGAAGGTAGAATAGTAGGGATTTTTCAGGATTTGTCTTTTTTCTCTCTAGATTACTGGGATATTTGTGAGATCATTGTGGAAGATTGATGGTTACTCTCCATTGCCAGCACTAATGCATGGGCTCTACCCTGCAGGCAAAATCCCAGAGGAGTCCAAGGCCTTGTCGCTCTTGGCTCCAGCCACTCCTGTCGCCAGTTTGATGCCTGGAGGGGGGGCTCTTGCCTATCCCTACAGCAGCTCCTCTCCAGAATGTGAGTACAGGACCCTGCTGAACCAGCCTCTGTCTCTCCCATTCAGGGCTGGGCGATATGGTCAAAGTCTTAAATCACTATACACATTTTTTTTTTTTTTTTTTTTGTAGCAATATAATATCACAATATACCTTTTTTTTTGATAACAAAATAATTGTTGTGTGGGCTTTGGGGAATATTTAGTTGCTCTTTGTCTAAGGCACTAGGGTAAGTTAACTCCTCTGTGCATAATGGACGCCTGCGTCCACAAAATTCCGAAATTCAATTGCTGAATAATTCAATAATTGAATTCCAAATGAGACAAGCCCTTTGCTTCATTGAAAAAATTTTTCTAGTCTATGTTACACATCTTGAGTCTTAAAGTCTTAGATCAGGTCAGGCACAACAGGCAAGGATTGGCATTATTTAGAATATGCATAATTAAGACTTCTTTCATGTTTTTACTAGTCAAGATGAAATATAGACAACAAATTTGCTTATCGTGACATAATTTGTGACCGTAGAAAATGTCATTCGTCTTTGTCTGTTTGTGTAGTCATATTGCCCAGCCCAACTCCCATATAAAAATCTCCATGCCCTGTGTAGTAGAACTGACTGTGTCAGGTGGTTTGTGTGATGTGAGGTTGTTGATCAGTGGGTTATGGGAAATGTAGTTTCGCGTGTACTGGCTCTTAACAGGTGCCCTCACTGAGCTGCCGTCATTATGTTTCAGATGAATATCCCGATCAGCGGCCTGGGAACAATACAGGGTGGTCTGGACTCTTCAGTAACCGGCCTGACTGCTGTGCCCGCTCAGCCCCCGCTCATGGGAAATGTGGACCCCTCGAAGATCGATGAAATCAGGAGGACTGTTTATGTTGGCAACTTAAATTCACAGGTAACCTACAGCACTGTCCAAAATGCAGGTGATTTTCCATCTTCAGCACTGTAAGTGATGGCAAAAAAGGGCTGTAAAAATGGTAGTTTAATCAGTGTAATGTCACTTATTATTGAAGAAAACACTACTTTTTGGTGTCAGTTTGAACTCTCTTCTGACATTAAAGATAATGTTCTACTCATTAGTTTTAAATGAAGTACGGACAAAGGAATATTGTGTTTTTATTCTTTTTGGCTGAAGTTCACTCGTAAATAAGCTGATGGTCTGCACTCAAAGTGCTCTGTTCCTTAACTAATTCTTTATTAACTCACGGCTTAAGTTCTCTCTTGCTGTTGAGTGCGTTTTTAATGTATTCTGTGTGTGTACATCTATGCCTGTGTGTTTGACTGTGTCTGTGTTCGTGTGTGTTTTTTTTTTTTTTGTCTGTTTGTTCGTGTTTGTCTGTGCAGACGACGACAGCAGAGCAGCTTTTGGAGTACTTTAAGCAGGTGGGGGATGTGAAGTTTGTGCGAATGGCGGGAGACGAGACCCAGCCCACGCGCTTCGCCTTCGTGGAGTTCGCCGACCAGGAGTCTGTGGCCCGGGCTCTGACCTTTAACGGGGTCATGTTCGGAGACCGACCATTAAAGTGAGCAAACAATTTGCAGTGGCACTGCTGGGGATCTGCAGACACCTCAACACCTGTCGCTGTCAAACTCATTTATTAGTGTTATTTATTGTTCCTCCACTAGCCAGAAATGCTCCCCTGATGCATTTGTCAGGTTGTCAGTGTTTCTTGTTGTTGTCATACCTCGCCTGGCATTGCATTTGAGAATATAAGAGTAAAGATGCTGGTTAGTTTCCCTCCTGCAGCTTTGAGGTGGAAAAGTGGCATTGGGCTGTACCATTAGTGTCACTGAGAGCACAAAATGGAGTCAGTCCAGCAGTGTGTGGGCCAGGCAGCGAACTCGCCGCTCACTGCAGATGGGTGTTGAATGGGTAGCCTGTGCTGTCAGAAGGGAAGGAACACACTCCGGTGTGCCACTTTGATTGCTCTCAGAAATCGCTAGGCGCTAATTGCGATGCACCTCCCCATGTGTGCAGTGAATCGGCATATGTGCAGCTCCGCATATTCAAAGCTATCCGTCTGCATGCAATTCCACACAGAATGAACAAAAGACTCTTAACCCCTAGAGCGCTGAAATACATTTTCAAAAAATTATACATTTTAATTATCTTGTGCTGTTGAAAACTTATCTTGTGGCGACTTGTTTAAAAGAGCTCCCCTGTGGGAGCCCTTTTAAACAAGTCGCCACGATCGGTTTTCAACAGCTTTGAATTTGATATCTTGCATCATTGAGCAACACTGTTGGTATTTAGCGCTCTAACGGTTACATATTATTTTATGAACAATTATAACTCTTGCAAGCGTAGTTTTTAAATGTCATCGCAAAGCCATGTTGGTTGAGCAAAATAATTCTTTAGAAATGTGTTTTTGGGCTGGATAAAATCGCTGATGGTGGATTATAAAGTGAGTTAATCATTCCCGTCTTCTGTAGGATTAATCATTCCAACAATGCAATTGTGAAGCCCCCGGAGCTCACCCCTCAGGCCGCCGCCAAAGAGCTGGAGGACGTGATGAAGAGGGTTCGAGAGGCGCAGTCCACCATCGCGGCCGCCATCGAGCCAGGTAACGTCAGAGCGCGAAGAATACAAGTATATCTGCCACATTCTATTTTCACTCCTGCTGTCGGAGCATCGCTACCCAAGTGCAGACTCATTTCATGACACACTGATGCGTTTTCACTCTTTCTGAACTGTGCATTAGGCTAATTGCACTCTGTATGCGGAGTGGAGGCTGAGCTGCACTGCTTCTGTTGTGCTTTGAATCTGCATCCATGTTAATCAGTGCCTCCTACCACACTGCACGCGGAAGGAGAGCGGTTCAGCTGCGTGTACACTCGCATAAAGCTCACTTTTCTACCTGGTGTTCTTTTTTTGCGCTTCTGAGTGTGGCCGTGCAAGTGTTTTTGCAATACTTTGACATAACGGTACTTCACATGGGCTAATTCGGCACAGTCTTCTCTTCGCTTTCTGGTCTGCACACTTCGTAAGACCTGCTTGTATCTAAAATTGCATTTGTTATTTAAATACTTTCATCCCCTGAATTTAATGGTTTTTATTTTTCAGTATTTATCGCCAATATTCCAATATTGATTTTATCAAACCTTTGTTTTTTTTTCTCTTGCTTTAAGAGACTCAATTCACTGTTTTTGAAGGTCTACATAAAAAGTACATTTATTATTATTATTATTATTATTATTATTATTATTATTATTTTGAGCTGCTTATGTAGGGTTTGATCAAACTGATGCTTGCAGGTTTGGTAGAATGTAAGCCTGAATGTGTTTTTTTTTTTTTTTTTTTTTTTGTTGTTGTTTTGTGATGGGTCATTTATCGGTGCAACACCAAGATCATGAGAAGGGAGAGAGGGAGTGGTACAGCCTATACGGATAGCAGTTTTGACTAGAGACGAGTTGTACTATCAGAGCAACAGGAGATGGTCCAGCTGTAAACCTGGACGATATTGTTCATGTCACTTTGCATTTATTGGGACTAAGTTTGAGGAAAAAAAAAAAGCACAGCACATCTCCTCCCCCTCAGTTTATGTAGCAGCAGGTGCAGTGCCAGAACTCTCCTCCTATTTATAATGACTATGAGAAAATGGTGTAAAATAATGTAGATTACAGTATAACATATAGATGTGACATGACTCAAATAGCTGATAACGCGGCACGAAGTTCACATGCATATTGCCATGCATGCACCTTTATTTAATTGGCTTATATTGTTTATTTGATTATCAAATGGCGACGCTTTTTTTTTTTTTTTTTTTAGTTACTTTACAAACAGCCTATAAATGCAAGGCAAATGCCCATTGCAAGAGAACACTGAAACAATTGAAGCAGTCATGAAAACAGGAGAAGTTGAACAGTAAAACAGCATAGAAATCGAGTAGTGGTGCGCTAGACTCTGGCATGTGTTTGAACTGTTTCTGAATGTGCTCCGTGTGTGGTTTCTAAGGCAGAGCAGTGAGCTACATCAGCTCTGCTCTGAATGAGAGGCTAATGTGCTCCTGGGTTCAATATTCATGTGTATTTTATTTAGGTCTGTCACAATAACTTTTTTGTTACTCGATATGTTGTGAACATTTATTATTCAAAAATATTAAAAACTAAAGTTTAAAAAAAAAAAAACATTTTAATATCCCAAAATAAATGGAACTCTTTCAATAAATGTTTTACAACAAAAGCACGCCAAGTTTGGCTCTGTAAGGCAAAATTGTACTGAAATATATTAAGCATTTGGCATAGAAGTGCAAAATAACATGGAGTAAAATAGTTATTCTACAACAACTGAACTCAAAATGGAGAACAGAGCTCTCTTGTGGTCAATTCACACAATTGATTTTACACTACCACTGTCAGAACGAAGGGAGTTAGCCCCGAGCTAGCCACGCCAGCTAGCTACGGCCCTGCAGGTGAAAGAATCTCCCCTGTGCTTCTTGACCACGGTTGGGGAGCCGCAGCAGGAAAGGTTAACAATTTGCTCACCGTTTCCCTCCCGTTTTGCGTGTATTCACGTCTTCGCTTTGACTTTGAATGGTATCTGTCGCGCGAAAAATTCATTTCGCGTTCGGTGTAAAAGCAGCCTTACTTGGATTTTATTCGGGCTATCTACCAGTGCTGGATTCGTGCAAATTTTCCAAGTTTATATTTCATTTCATCTTATTTTTCATGTCTGAGTACAATACAACAATGTAACTGCCAAATAGTGTAGTAACCAATGATGCAAAATCAATAATAGGACGTGTGTTTTACTACTACAGCTTTGCAAAGCAGTCATGTAATACCATCGTTACTCACCAGTTTACATGGAAAGAATGAACCTGAAAAATGCTAAATTTAGAAAGCAGAATAAAGCGGAATTGGACTTTAAGAAAGCAGAAAATTCTGGACCTTAATCTGTGTGTAAACACACTACACTCATCACCTGCTTTCCTCCGCCCCTCCCCCGTGTGTCAGTCAGAGACATGGGCGAGGAGAGCAGAAAGAAAGTGAACTGCAGCGGATCCTGTAAAACACTATGCATTGTTTTTAAGAAAATAACCTAATTGCGGCAATTAATCGTGGTCAGGAAAATGACCGCAATATTTTGCATTAATTGTGCGATGGGGCAATTACTTGACTATCGCGACAGGCCTAATTTTATTGGCTTGTTTAATTCCTATGGGTATACTGTCAAACTGCTGTCAGTATCTGTTCCTAATAAAATTTCCCCTTTACCTCCGTATTACCGTATAGCCCAGATTTGAAGTGCTGATCCTTGATAGGATAGTGGTAATGGGCTGCATTCTTGCTTCCTTGTTTTGTTTTATGTTTTAATGATGCAAGTTAGCTGTATGTGATATTCAGCGATTCTGTGGCTCAGCTAATCCGTTTTGTCGCAGATACTGGGGATAAACGTTCCAGGAGTCGTCGGAGGTCCCGCTCTCGATCGCGGTCTCGCTCGCGGTCGCGACGAAAACGCTCACACTCCAGACACAGGTATGAGCTCAGTGGGTTCAGATTGTGTTTCTGGGAACTCCTGATGCATTTAAGTTGACTTGTTCTTGGTAAGAGGGCGTTTGCTGCTCTTGTATTGCCCAGTGCGATGCTGTTGCATAACCACTGACAAAGCTACTGTGTATCAGTCATTAGCCAGGGTCAAAACAACTGTCAATCTGGGAATAAAAACCAATAGGAGTTCATTTGTAATGTAGACAAACTTTAGAGTGTGATAAAATTGGTGGGGATCTGTCTTGAAATGGTTAGACCTCTTAGGAATGCCAGAATGAAAGTGGTTACCATGAGTACGATTAGACGTCATTGGGAGGCATAGTGCTGGATGTTTGTTTGTTTGGGTGGAGATTGAGTTCCATGTACAGAAGCCCCGCTCTCTCTGTTTGGCCCTCAGGAGCAGGTCATCTCGGCAGAAGGGCAGCGATTCGCACAGCTCCCGGAGCGCTCATAAGAGACGATCCCGCTCCAGAGACCGGAGGCGGTCCCGCAGCCGCTCCAGGTACCGCCCTCCCCATTACCTCCGCCTCATCTCCACACTTTATCTTTCCTCCACCTTCTCCTCCCCTCCACCTTATCTCCACACTCCATCTTTCCTCCACTTTACCTTCTCCTCGCCTCCACCTTATCTCCACACTCCATCTTTCCTCCACTTTACCTTCTCCTCGCCTCCACCTTATCTCCACACTCCATCTTTCCTCCTTTCTCCTCTCCTCCACCTTATCTCCAGACTCAATCTTTCCTCCAGCTTACCTTCACCTCATCTCCACCCTTTCTGTGCCCTTCACCTCCCCTCCCCCTTACCGAGTGCTACATGCAGGTCTGGATCAGTGTACTGGCTCTCTCTGCTTTGAGGTCCTTCTTGCTCCGTGAGTTGCATAACCGTTGCGGGTTTGTCTTCCATATCCGACAGAGACCGGCGGAAAGAGAAGGATGGAAAAACAAGGGGAAGAGAGGAGAGCATGAGGGAGAAGGACGAGAGAAGGCAGAAGGAGAAGAAGGGAAGGACCCCGCCGAAGAGCTACAGCTCGTCCCGAAGGTCCCGCAGCACCAGCAGGTCCGAGCACGGCCTCGTGGAGCTCCGCGTGCGTCCTGCACGGTGCACATCATGCCCAACTTACAGACGCATCCTCTCAGTTCTCTCACACCTCTCCGTCTCTCTGCAGGGGGCACAAGAAGAGGAGCAGAAGTCGCTCCAGATCTCCTAGGAGGAAAATGAGGTCCCCGTCCCCCAGGAGGTGAGGACTCATTTTGGGTGCATATTAGCTGCCCTCTTCTGGCTGGTGGTGTAAGAAGGGCATCTGAATGTGGCCAGCAGCCGATGAGAGAGCAACGTTCTTGGCTTTGCGCTGCTCAGGGATATGGGAAGGATCCAGTCGGTTTGGGTCGGCATTGTTTGCGGCTCAAGTGCCTCCTACTGGCCATCTGGGTGCTTGCCTATTGCTTTCTGTACAATTTTGTATTTGGATCTCTTGTGCCCCTGTTTAGTGTGTGCTAGGGCTGTGATCATGGGTGAAAAGTGGGCTGTCAACAGGCGCACGTTTTTGAGGAGAACCGCAAACTCTGCACTGTCTGGAGATGGCGGAGTAGTTTGAACTTGGTTTGCTGATAGAAAATTCCAAATTCAGTCGGGGTTGGAGATGCAAAATACTTTGTGCTGTCAGTAGAGCGGGTTGCGGCATCGATTATGGGGCCTTTCCAGAAAGACACTTTGGGCAGTCATATTTCATAACCAAGTCTTTTAATTCTTGCATTTGAATTATGAAGGAAATGACTGTTAGTCTGAGAACTGGACTGGATACGTGGTGTTGACCTTCCTTGACTGTTGCTTCCTGTCTTTTCTCGGCTAGAGGGAAGAAGGATAAGAAGAGGGAGAAGACCCGCGGCAGCAGCCGGGACAGGGCCGATCGGGAGCGCTCGCCATCATCTAAAAAGGCCAGCAGAGACAAAGACAAGCAGGACAGGAAAGCCAAACCTGTGAAGGTGAGCCCTTCCATTACTGTTCCCCAATCACCTTCATTTACGGTGAAAATGGAAAACGGCAGCCCCACTAGGGTCTTAATCTCATCTGTTTACACTTAATGTTATTTCTTAAAAAGGTAAAAATATAGCCGGGATGGTGGTTGTACTCATTTCTTATAGGTTCGTTAGCTACTGGGGGGTAAGGGTATTGAATTCAAGCAAATGTTAACTAACATTTTCCCGCCCTTATGTGCATGCGAGGAGTGAAACTGACTAAACTTGCAGTGGATACCTGGAGCATTTCTGAGTACTGCAAACTGTCTGCCCTCGCGCAAGATGGCGGCATAAGTCGCTCACTGCCGTGCTTTTGCTCGTGATTCACTGATCGTACATCCCAGATTACGATGAGATTGGCGATGGCAGATTTATTTTAAGAAAAAATGAAAGAAAAAAAAAATTCTTCCGTGAAATTCCAACCTTGGAAATCGGGTTTCATTACTGCTATAAACGTGTTGCAATCAATTACATGTACGCATTTCCCCCAAAAGGCCACTGAGAATAGAGGCCACTGAAGATGGCCTTGTTTTTATGCTTGCACTTCATAAAAGCAAGATCTGTTGCATGCCCTTTATGATGAAATATGACGCATTTAAGGTGAAGATCGTATCTTCACTGACCTTGTTCTTTTGCCGTTTGGTTGGCATTCGGCAGAAAGGTTTACTGCAGAAAAGGGAGAAGAATCACAGATGAAGTAGACTGCGCTTGAAATACTGTAATTGTTGAGAGCAGATGTCCTACATCGCTGCCAGTAAATTTTCTTGTTAGACTTTAGGGTTCTTCCTCCCCCAATCCCCATTAATGGCTGCCACAGCCGAGCCATTGGCTGGCTGTTATGCCACTGAGGATGGACCCACCCTTGCATGCTGTCAGGTCACCTTTTCATTCCCTCCCAAAAACAGTTGAACCCTTTCTACTTATTTCATCTAGGTTGTATTTTTCATTGTGCCTTTGCTAGGAGGTAATGTTTTCACGGGCATTTGTTTGTTTACTAGTTTGTTCTTTTTTTTGGTCAATTAATGGGATATCTGAAATGGTTTTCGATGGATGTCAATGAAATTTTGTTTGTCGATAAATATTGTACTAAGGAGGACGTGATAAAATTTTGGTGAATGTCCAACTCGTGCTTGATCCAGGATCTGAAAGAATTTCTACGCGCGTAAAGACAGCACTTTCGAGACTCCCATTCAAGAATAATTCCTGCGCCAACTAATTTCAAAACGGCAGAGGTGATGTGCTTTGTGACATGTTGTGGTCAATATGGGTTTTTCCAGTGTTTCGTGCCTGACGCGTAGAGTTGTTTGGGGGTGTAAAGAGGGCAAACCACAGTGGGGTTGACTGATGTCCTGCCAATGTCATTTTCTTTAAAATGCATCAATATAAATGCTACAATAAAAAGTGAGGCTAACATTCACTTGGTTACTTGGTCCTCGATAACTTAAAGCACTGCACTTAACGACAATTATCAACAGGTGGCAGCATCTCCTTGCTTTGGTTTATTGCAGGACTACACAGATGTAGTATGGTTTTATGTCCTCTGTGAGCAGAATATGTAGAATTGGTGAAATCGGGCTCAAATAAAACGTAAAACTAATTGGTTGGTAATTCTCACTCTATTGCTCATTTTATCTAGGATTTTAATGGCCCCTGTCTCCTAATGTAGAAGTTGATCTATATCATCTGCTTCATAAATACATTGCAATTTTGACTGCATCAAGGGAATGCCTGTTTAAATGTGAAAGTGCCAAAGACATGGAGGACTTACATGTGCAAAGAACTCGATGAGAGGGAGTTCTGGCTCTTGTGGGAGGCCAAGAGACTTGGTGTATTTTGGAAGTGGATAGTGACTATTTGGAAAGTGACAGTGGCTTTAAAAAAACAGCCATGTCAGTGGGTTGCAGATCGAAGTAACTGCACAAAAACTGTAGTCTTCAGAGTTTCATGAGTTCTGAAGCACGTGGCCAAGAAAACAAGATTTTGTTTAGTGGTGTAACGATACGCTGATACGGTATTGTATCGCGATACAAAGCCTCTGATACAATACATCGATTCGGAAGACATGTATCGGGATACACCAGGCTTTTTAAAATAGTCCACATATTTTCTTAAACCCAGAAATTGCAGCATTTTCTATCCCTTTAAATGAAAACGTAGTGGCCTGCCTCATATTCCACGTGGTTGCATCGCTCCAAGTGCAATTTGTTGAAGTGTTGTTTCAACTTGTTTGAGGTTAAGTTTCCAGACTTCAAGTTGGCTACTAATGATAAGTAGTTTGCAATATGACTGTTTCTTCTAGTGAGTAGTAGTGGAGACCTGTTCAGCTTTTATCAATTTTTTGATAAACACACAGTGATACCTAAAGGTAAACTAACTGTATTTACTACTAACTGTTTTAATAAACTTCAAAAGCCTTGTCTTGGGAAATCTTGCAGTGTTGGTGCTTACTTGCAAGTAGAAAGAAAATCAGTAGTAAAATAATTTTTAGCATATCGGGATATGTATCGTATCGCGACCCCTGTATCGGGATACGTACTGTATCGTGACCCCACCGTATCGTTACACCTCTAATTTTGTTGCCGTCCCAGTATTGAGACTGCATTGTACTTATGGGAGATAGGACGGGGGTCTGAAGGATAAACTACAGCAGCTGTGCGTCTGGTTTCCTCCTCAGGTGGAGAGGGACTACGATGTGGAGGAGAAGGAGTTCGAGAGCGACCGCGAGGACTCGGCCAGCGGTGGGGAGGATCCCCAGCCTGAAGTCCATTACAACGGAAACTACAGCAAACGCAGAGAGGAAGCACCCGCTGCCACTGCCTCAGAGTAACCGTGGTAACCGTACGGCGGCCCTGCTGCAGAGTCCGACTGCCACCCTAACCCCGGAGGGGTAACAGTGTATTCTCACCTGTACAGCCGACAGTCAACTGAAGAAGAAGAAATGCTAAACTGAAGACTCCTCCCTTTTTTTTTTTTTTTTTTTTTAACTACTGTGAAATGGCTGGCCGTATGATATTCATACGGTGAAGTGGGCGTCGATGTACGCTGGCTCTTTCTCCTCGATCAATGGAAAATGCTTTACGCTTGTCAATAAGAGCTGTACGGACTACTTTTAAAATGATACACGCTTCTACTGCTTTGCTATTTTTGGTACTTGTGCTGCCTTTGTTAATGAAAAACGATTTTTTCCCTGTTGTAGTTTTCTTTCTGTTGTTTTTGTTGTAAGGTCGGCCATTCAGTGATAATCCCTTATCCCTGCCTGCCGCTCCCTTTGAAGTGGGTCCTCAGATCTCCAAGTGGGATGGGTTTTTTTTTTTTTTGTTTTTATTCAAAATTTTGCAAGCTACTTCGAGAGAGGAGCGCGCAGTTTTGTAAATCACCGTTTTCTGTACAGCTAAGGTGTCATAAAATATGTCCTCTGATTCTTTAATCACTGTGGATTCACGGAGCCACTCACCGGATATTTATAACAAAACAATCCAGAACGTTAGGGGGACTAGACACGCTCTGTGCACGCATACACACCACACACACACGCGCGCGCACACGCCCACGCCCTGAGAAATAAGTCTTTGGATCTGCTTGCAAGCACATGAAGCACAAGTGCCTGAGCTGAGATTGTACGCATATATACTGTAACGGTAAACACTTGGAGACATCTATTACAAAAAATACAAAACGTATAGTTGTGCAGTGAGACTGTGTGAGGGTGAAGAAAGTCCTCTCTAATAATCTCTAACATGAAGGGTAATGGGTGCCCTTATATTTTGTGTGAGATCTGTGTCCAGGCGCTTGGTCTGCGTGTGACAATGTTTCCCTGGGTTTTTTTTTTTTACTCCCTGTATTTATGCTATTGGAGGTGTATTCACTGTAAATCAAGATTTTAAAATCAGTCATTCAGTCTTTTTTTTTTTTTTCCTTAATCTGGTATTGTTTCCCCTGTGCCCAGCCATTAGTGACAGTTGCCAGTTTCTACCCCTCGTTATGTCTGTTACTCTTACCCTGGCTACCTTGCATTACTGAAAACATTGCTTAAGCCTCAGCGAACTCTCAAAGTCTCTGAATTCTATCGTGTTTGAATCCCTCTCTCTCTCGGCTTCTTTAAGAACAAGAGCCTCTTGCTGTCTGAAGTGTATTACACCCTATGTTTGTACAATACAAGTAGATTGCTTATGTTGTCATCCAACAACCCCATCCCTGCCCCTTCCCTATGATTTTTTTTCAGGGTTTTTAAAATATTTATGTAAATACGTCAAGAGATGTCTGTGAAATCTCAGTTGGGGCATTGTTGGCTTAAATTTATAATTATGTACTCATAATGTAGGGCTTGAAGCAGCAGTTGAAAATGAGAAGGGATGACTGTTCTCAGGCATCGAGCTGAAGAGTTCTGTTTGTCTCATATATTGGGTTTTGTAGTGAATAAAACTTTTGGATATTAGTAGTTTGTGCACCTCCTAACCTAACCTGTAATACTGACAACTGTCCATCTTTGTTTGCGATACGACTTTCCTAACCGAAATGTACATTAAAGAAGCTTTGCTTCATAGTGTCTCAGTGAATTTTTGGTGCTAACCTTCACTCACTGCCTCTCGTTTTTGAAATACTAAAAATGCATAAATTGCGTGACAAATGAAATGAATGCCCCATCAGTTATATTTCAATTTAATTTAGATAAAATGTTCTAAATGTTGCATGTCTTACTCAGATGAAGACCACGAGGACACTCACCCATATTAGTGGGGATGGAAGACATTTTAACTGTAGTAAGTGAAGTTTATTGGTTGTATTTAGCTTTTAAAGAGGTATAAGATGTAGTGGAATCTGTAATCTAATCAAATCTATTCACTGCAGCAAATCTATGGAATCAGATTTGTGTCAAAATTATCGAACAAAACTTTTTGGATATCAAACAAAATTGAGAGAGAATATAACTCACTGAAGAAAAACAATTGACCTCAAAGGTAAAACTTGTAACTTGAAAACAAATTATTTTTATGATGGAGTAAACCGTTGGTCTTTAAGTTGTTTGATAAATTTTTCTTTTGTTCACAGTTCCCTCTGCTGCTTTCGCAATTATCAGATTTGCGTTTACGCTCCCAGCTCTCTCGTTTACACTTGATTTTTTGTTTGTAATTCTGACACAAACCTCTCGTGTGGGCAGGGTTTTTTTGTGGTCTGACCTCATTGGCTAATGGAATTTTGGGGCTTAGAGCCTGAAGTAATGAACCCTCCATAGAATGTAGCCACAAGTCTCACTTCGGACTCCACTCACAAGTGAATCACACCAGCAACGACAGAAATATTACAATGGCTGATGAAGAAAATAAATGTGTGCCCTTGATTCGATGCCGTGGTCCACTCTAAAAAAATCTAATAGTGAATAACACATCGTCTTTAGCTGCTGTTGTAGCCAAGCAACTCAAGAAGATTGTAACAATGTGGGCTACCATCTTGCGATTTACTGAGCTGGGGTATGTTTCCCAAAGGCGTAGCGAGTTGCTAACTCTGAATTACTTCCACAGCCTGGTTCAAACTAAGCTTTTGGGAACTATACCCCTGAACTGTTAAAATGTACATTAGTTTGCTTTAATGCTTTTGCGTACGTGATTACGCAAATAATATACAATCAATAAAATACAATCTACTGCTGGCTGTTGGTGCTGGGAGATAATGAACTGATATTCAGATGAGGCTGCTTATCTCTTCTATACAGTCTCTTGTGGTCTGATTCTGGTCTGATTAGTTCAGCAAAATATTGCTGGCTTGTTGGTTGGGTGCCATTAATCAGGGTAGTGACTTGTACTGTGGCATCTCTGATTCTCCAGTTGGGTGATGAATAACAGGCATTACTTTCACAATGAGTGGCTGAGTGCCAAGTTATCTACCAGATAAGCTTTTTTTGTTGAGTGAAAGCAATTGCGGTAGAACGCCCCTAGTTTAAAATTCACAAATTTCACCTCTCATTTTTCCAGGGAAACACATTGATTGCACTCTGACCATATTTCTGCTTCACCAGAGTGTGGTGGGAATTTCCCCTCAATTAAGATAGATCACATCTAGCCTCTTATCACTCATCGTACATGGGTATGAAGACATGGTAAGATATTTTTATTGCCCGCAGTGGTTCAGTGGTTTAACTTAAGAATTTGAAACTGTATATTTTACTTTGTATTCCCTCTTTGTACCTGACAGAATGTCTGTGATTTGGAAGCTTTGTTGTGCTGCTCTGCTCAGCATTTTCTGTGCAGAACAGCATGGCAGTTTCCCCATGTGCCCTCTTATTAACTTGATCTTACTAAAAGAAAAAAAATGCCTCATCTTCGAGGTTTAATCAAAAATACATCAAAGGATTTTCGGTCACCGGTTTCATGCATCTGCTGCTTCAAAGAATCAAAGGGCTTAACATCCCTTTCTCACCCTGATGTGAGCGAATGCATGCTAATGATAGGAAACGACAATATAATGACTATGTATTATTGCGTCTAAATCGTGAGAATATAGTTCATTGAAATCTGGTCACGGAAGTATCAGGCAAGTTCCTACCAGGCAAGTCCTTGTGCTGTTATGAGCCATATGAAGTACATGAATCACTTGAGTGCTTCCATTTCAGTAGTCTAGATAATTGATTTTCATGAACTTCAATGATTTGTGATCCATGACACATGACACAAAACTACTAATCTTCATGGAAGCATGAAGTTCTTATTTTACAGAATTGATGGTAGACTGACAGTGATGCCAACATAGTACATCATTAGAGTAGATGAACTTTGATTCCAGTTATTTCAACACTAGTACATGAAACCTGGCGCAATCTTCAGTCAGTGCTGGTAGCCAAACACATTTACAGCAGTGTCATGTCCAGTTTGATATTCACTGCTGGTCCGAAGTCAGTGGTTTTAGAGGACATGGTTCACTGTACAGAGAGAATGATATATCCAACTGTGAATTTTCTGCCAGACATCAGAAGCAGCAAAGACTTTTATAAAGTAATACATTAATGGGAACTATAGTTGAACAATGACCAACGCATTCATCAGCAGGTGTTTTACCACTCTTGCAAATGCCATTTCAGTGTTATGGTATGAATATAAAACGGGCATATTTTTTTTTAAAGGCTGCTATTGCACAGAAACCAAATTTACTGGTTAATAATAATCATTTTCTAGAAGATCCCATGGGAAAAGAAAAAACATTTCAGTGGATATATAGTTATTTACGATCAATCAAGATAAGCGGCTCTTCAAAAGTAGCTCAACCACTGAATAATGAAAGAGTAGAAAGAGACTTCAGAGTATTAAAGAGCATGTAAACCCTGTTTCACAATCTGATTTTAACTCAAGGATCGATTAAATGGTCTTCCAAAGTAATATTGGTGATAAACCTTTCATTGATATAGTGCCACATCCTTGCAAAGCACTTAGAATTTTTGTCTCCTCTCCAGAAATGGATGTGGTGCCAGTCCTGGCTCCTTCACCTCCGAAAATCAAATCAAAATAACTGACAATTAAATAAAAAAATTCAAGCAGTTTTTCTTGAAGCCAAATTGCTGAACAATTTATGAAACCAAGTTTTGTGGATTATTATGATCCCGAAGTGCTAATCCAGGGCATGTATTCAGGTTATGCAGCGAATTTCAATAAATAGTGAGGGAACACCGCGATTGAAATGTTTCGACAAAGGCTGTAAGTTTATATTTTGACTGGAACCAGGACTTGATTATCAAGAATTGATGTCTCGAAATAATTCTGCTTGAAAATTCTGATGTTTGCTAATTACATTTAAATGAATTATTAAATTTATCGATTTATGTGAATCCTGTTGCACACACACTACCTCTAGCTTCTTGAAGGTACATATTTATAAAGCTGTAGCCCTACGTATTCTTCCCCCTCTCCAAGACCAACATCCGTCACTAGCATTGGATCTGACGTCACTCCAGTCTTCCAAATCGGAGTACAAACTCTCACTCTTAAATCCGCTGTTCACCATACTTGATATACTGGCAGGTGTCCGTGTGTCCCATAGCAGAAGTAATAGGTCACTCGGTGTGGCTCGGAATGTGATCGGCAGTTCCCATTCCACATACATGTCAATAATATTGATTTTCTTTGAGAGAGGATTGATTTCAGCAGAAAGAAATGTGTCTTTATTTCTTCCGATATGGTCCAGCTTTTTAAAATGTTGGTTGTGTCGTCGGGTTTACATTCCTTTTAAGGGTTATTATTACAAACCAATGAATAATTGTTAGGAGACCTCTCCTGAAACTCCACTGCATTTCATTTTGAAAATGTCGCTTTTTGAAAAACGTGAGATATACCATGGTTGAAACACTGCTATAAATTCCTTGTGAAGCTCACAATGTACTGCTTTTATTGGGACTGGTTCAAATACTGGTCGACTCAATTTTGTGAGGATCTTTAGAGCAGTAGTTCTGCGGTCATTAGTGACAATCTTACCGAGTGTCCAACTGTCCCGAAAAGAGAGCTCAGACCAGACCAGATCGGTTGAGCTATTGCTGTTCTGTATTAGCCCCTTGTTTTCATCATTTTTGACGAGGTTCTTCTCACCAGCTTAAACACTTTGGCCGCTTTTGAGACCAAACGAACTTGCCATTTGGGAACCAACTATTTGGGACTTTTAGGAATATGTTAGCATTCTCACCCTCTGTTGAAGCACTACTAGTTAGACCTCTGTTAAGCAGACATGTTACTAATTAGCACTCAAATCAATCGGAACGCCCCGCGCAGATGCTTTGGTAAATTTGGCTCTGTGAGCTCAAAGTTAAAGCCATCTTTCAGGCTTCGAAGTGTGAAATAAATCCTTCACATTCTCTAAGTGGCAATTATTTGAATACCTCAACATGTATTTTAAGATCTGTGCTTGATATTTCATTATACTGCACTATGTTCCATTTGTGGAAAAATGGAGCAGTTGGCCTGGGTCTGGGAGCGGAGAGGGGCAGCTTGGGCCATTGCTGGGATGGGTGAGGTACGGGGCCTTCCTGATGTAGTCCTGATTGCTGCTGGAGTTCTGGGCCTGCGCATAGGGGCCTGATGGCTGGGGCCTGATGATTGGCTGGGCCATGGTCTGCTGGAATAGCTCCATGGTGGTGTAGTCGCTCACTGCCGGAAAAGATGCTGCCTGTCTCGCCGCAGTCTCTACAGCAACGGGGCAGGGCTCCGCCTGCTGGCTGGAAGACTCTGCTTCGTCCCCTTGTGGAGAGCTGGTCGGGGGCGATGGCTCCTCTTCATGATCCAAGATGGCGAGGTGGCCGGTGGGCTCCGGCTGTGTTTCGGCCGGAGCCTCGATGATGAGCAGGCTGCTGGTGTCGGTCTCCTCCAGAGGGGCCGGCTTTACACGGCCGAGGGGCTCCAAAACGTCCTGAGAAAATGTGAGTGCGAAACACATTATACTGTAAAACTGTGGAATGTGACATTTTTATAATCTTAACACCAGCATGTAAAAGCTAAATGCCTGGTGATTATTTTTGTAAATAGGTGTTCTCATTCAAAACACTGATGTTTTTTGGATGTTGCGATTGAGGTTTTTCAGATTTGTTGAATACACTTTAAAAATGAATCTAAACACTGTGACATGTTTAAAGGGGAAGTCCGGTCGATTTCAATACGTATCTTTGTTGTTTGTGGTGAAGGAGTACTGTCAATAGCGAGACAAACGAAGAAAATTGGTTTTGCCTACACCGAGTTATGCTCCTGCTAGAGTCCGCACCATAGCGGCTCAAACGGGGCAGGCTTTTAACGTGCTTTTAGCCTCTTAACACGATCGAGATGTCATTTCAAGTCCATAGCCATGTTAACGTGACCCTTCCAAGTGACCACAGTGAATTTGACTGCAGTAGCTGACCTAGAAATCGTAAAAGTTGTGCTAATTCACTCAGTGCACATACCTCTGTTTACTTCCTGTGTTCCGGTGAAGTCCACACTAGTCGATTGTCGAACTCGTATAATCCAATATTCCAAAATGTAATTTTTCCACCAAGAAATTATGGTTGCGAACTAATGTGGTTATGTCCATTGTAATGACTATGTAGCAACATAGCTATGTTGCTATATAGTCATTACTATGGACATAACATACTACTATGGACATAACATTACATAATGGACATAACCAAGAGGACTTTACCGGAGCACAGGAAGTAAACAGAGGTATGTGCACTGAGTGAATTAGCACAACTTTTATGCATTTTTAGGTCAGCTACTGCAGTCAAATTCACTGTGGTCACTTGGAAGGGTTAGGTGAACATGGCTATGGACTTGAAATGACATCTCGATCGTGTTAAGAGGCTGAAAGCACGTTAAAAGCCTGCCCCGTTTGAGCCACTTAGGTGCGAACTCTAGCAGGAGCATAACTCGGTGTAGGCAAAACCAATTTTCTTCATTTGTCTCGCTATTGACAGTACTCCTTCACCACAAACAACAAAGATACGTGTTGAAATCGACCGGAGTTCCCCTTTAAAAAGTGTTACAAAAAAGTGTTTACCATATGTTCAGAACTCAAACATTTGGTTTTACAGTGTATGTACTATCACTGACCGTCATACTGTTTTAACAGAACCAATTTAAATTCCTCAGAAGACAGTTTAAAAATGAGTTTGGACATAAAAATGCGCATTCATATTCATGAATGCTGAATACACTGAGCACGTGCAAATAATGACTCTCTACAACACGAGTCTTAGATCCTTGCATAAGGGGAACTGGTTGGTAAAAGAAAAAGAGAAATTATTCTGTAAGGTTAAAACAGGCTGACAGGAAAATCTGGAAAACGAAACACTGTAGTGCATTTTTGGCTTCATCTCTGGTTTTGTTATTGTAAAGGCAACAGACAACAGATCCACCACATTTTAACAAAAGTTAACACAAATAATCCTTATAAATTAAGCTGAGGAATTCTCAGCAAGCTTAATAGAAACCCCTGGTGACTGGATTGACAATCTTTCCATCATAGTCTGGTAAACTAGATTGCACTTGGCGCTATACGTATTACCCCTCGATGTGCCATAGAGGCGGGCATGGCCAACCTTTGAGGACAAAAAATGAGATTAAATTGGACCTATGATTTTTACATCAAATAGGCTTCTATAGACACCCAATATGCATAAATATGAAGGCTGTCCCTATTACAGTTCAGCAGCCAGAGCTGTAACAAGCGATGGGAAGATGGATGGCGGAAGGAAGACAATAGCCCATCAGCTAGAATCACTGAGGGGGTAAAAACCAGTGTATCCTTAAGTCCAGTTGTAAATCCAGCATCCAGCTCAGTTTTACATGGATGTTGGGAATCATTAGCTATTTTTGTCCCACCAGCTATGTGATGAATCATGTGATGCATCTTCATTTTTGGGCATTTTACTTACTAGGTCAAAGGCACCATTTATTTGTTGGATGGCGTTGCTGTTGCCTGGATTTGGTATGCTTGGCCAAAACAGTCTCTTGGTCCTAAAATCACAAGCACATTAGTTAAGGGAAGGACAGAAGAATATGAACTTTTTTAAGCCAAAGTCGCACAATTATTATTTTTTAATCATTTCACATGACCTATCATATCCCACATGACTGGGGGAAGGTAAAAAGACAACAAGAAATGGATTTGGTGTCAAATTACACCAGTTACTATCATAACCTACTGTCTTTAAAATACTTCTTGCTTTCCTGGCCTCAATTTTTAAGCAAATTCATTCAAATTTTGCGAGAATAAGACTCAGATTATAGAGTGGCGGAGGGATTCGTAGATTTCCTTCTTCGTGAGTTATGTGGAATTTTCCATTCTCATCACAATAGAAACAATAGTTAACAAAATTTCAAAAAGCTAGTCCTCTCTATGTCATCACAATGTTTTTAAGATCTTTAAATTTCATGCAAACCAACCAGTTCTGACTAAAAGCAAAACAGTATTTTTGCTGCATTTTTTGCTGTTTTCAGGGCTCTACCTCATTGTTTGAATACTGGAGTAGGAACGGAACCAGACTCATTGAAGTGCAGTTTAACTTTGAGCCATGTAAGTATTCGCTTTTCATGTAAAAACAAGGGTTTCTTTGGTTTTAACCTCATCTTACTACTTTAGCCAATGATATTTCAGATTTGAATACTAGGACCAATGTAAAACAAGTGTATTGCAAGACCATCAAAGCAAGAGGGAAGTACCTTCTACACAACACAGATGAGAGTTTGGTCACCAATAAGAGCAGCACCAGTCCAATAATTCCGGCAATGATCTCTACCATCAGGTGATCTGAACAGAGAAAGGAATTTAGATTAAAGGCACTTGTTCTCATGCTTAAAAATCGCATCATCATTCTAAAGTAAATTAGAAAATAATGCGGAGAGAAAGTAGCAAAATGGCTATGCACGTGCTAAACTGATTAAACTAAAACTAAAACTAAACTATATTGCTGAAGCATTAATATGCTTTCAAATTTCATAATCTTGTTCAGCAAATTAAATTGGCAAATATTTTGAGTGTGTATTTGCTCACCCAAACCCTTGAACAGCTTGGCATGATTTATTCAGTGGCAATTTACTCTATGTGTTGCATGGCAATTGCAGTTGCTTCAGCCTTTTTCAGTTCAATGAAATAATGAAGTGTAGGCAGATGGTGGAGTTCATTGAGGAAACACAGTAGAACCTCTGCTTACTGAATCTGGCCACTGGGTTTGCACGTCTAGATCAGTCTTATGCAGGATTCACTACCACATTCATCAATTTGATTCAGCTTTCTATTGCATCCAATTGACGAATCTTTTTACTACAGTTGGGATTTTACCATATGTCAATCAAATTGCTTCACCTTCAGTTGTAGACTAAATCCATCTATGGACTGGGCAATCAAAATACAGTGCTGTAAAAAAGTATTTGCCCCTTTCCTTATTTATTACCCCTCTTGCTGTCGTCACATGCGATGTCCAGCCATCTGTCTGTCCATCTGTCCCATAAACTTTTGCATTCTGCACGATAACTTGAAAACACCTTCGTCAACCAATGCCATTTTTGCTGTGTTGCTTGGTCTTGTGTACCCACAGAAGCCTATCGATTTAGGCAGCACTTGGATGTTCAGTATGGCCCCCACAGCCGCCATCTTGAATTTCGTATCCCGCAGGATGACTTGAAAATGCCTTTGTCAAGTTATATTCATTCCAAACAATCCAGAGGCTGAGGGGTACCACCTGCTTTAGCGGGCTATTTTAGTTTTATTTGTCGCACTTCATTGTTTCAGATCCTCATACAAAATTAAATACCGGACAAAAAAAGTGAGTATTCACAAAACTCCATTTCAAATTGTCATTTAATTTCATCAAAGGTAAAATTTAGCCATTATCTCCAAATTGAGAAACAGAAATATTGGAACAGAGAGAAATATTTCCAGGAAAGGCCGGCGTTCCAAAATTCTTCTTAGAGTCCGCTGACCACCCATCCAGGACGTCACAAAGGAACATCTAAAGCTGCTTTCACGCCGGACACGAAACAAATTTTTCGCACGACAGATTACATTCAAAGTCAATGCAAAGACGTGAATACACGCGTTCCACGTCCGGTGTGAAAGCGGCTTAACAAACTGCATCTTTTGTTTGCCTCTGGTATGGGCAGCATTCGTGATTCCACCATTAGAAAGAAACTGGATAAAATTGTATCCATAGGACTGTAACCACTGCTAACGAAGTGGAAGATGAAGGCTTTTCTTACATTTGCCAAAAAGCATATTGATAACCTACATACCTTTTGGGTCAAATTATGCTTCGAGCATATTTTGTGTGTCATGTGAAAGGAACTCTCCGGGGAGTGGGGAAATGCACAGCAGTGCTGTCATGCAAACGGAGGTCTCTAACACATCTGATTTTTGTGTCTGTTTCAGGCCATTGGGCTTATTTTTTTAAGAATTTTTTCATAATGTGTCAGCACATACAGTACATGTCAAAGAAGAGGCTCCTTGCTTTGAGTTTGGCTCTAGACAAACTATTTTTTTCCGCCAATGCTTTCGGTTTCATGCCCGGTGCCGTTATGATGAATCAGCCACACAGTCCCTTCGTGATTAGTTCATGAAGAAAATTGCGTTTAACAGGGTTTTTTAAAAGAAGTTCAACTGTTCTCAAGTTTCTGGAACATTTTTCTGGGGCAGAACAGGTGCTGCCTCCAGTGCTCTTGAAGAGCTTTCATCCTCTGTGAGGCCACTTTCAATATCTTTTCAAAAATGAGGTGGCAGCTGAGAAAAAACACGCTACGTGTGCATGTACCCTTTAGCATTCCACAACAGGAACATCTGACAAAATTCAAAAAGGCTGGGGGTAACTTGTAGATATGGGGACGCTTTGCTGCTTTAGTGGCAGGTAAACGTGCCATAATCGACGGAACCATCAGTTCTGCATTCCACCTTACCTAACAACATGAAAGGAGAGAGGCCGGTCATCACTCCATGTTCTGAAGCTCAAGCGTAGTTGGAGTATGAAGCAAGTGGATGATCCAAAGCACAAGAGGAAGTCCACCTCTGAGTTGCTCAGAAGATTTAAAAATTAAGATTTTGAAGAGGCTTAGTCAAAGTCCTGACTTGAAACCCGTTTGAGACCCTTCTTTGGCGTAGGCCTCAATCCTGCTGTTTGTGCTCTCACTGTTGTTGACACTCTTGAAGTTACCGTTTACTGTGACCAACATAATGTAAAAATAGAGGAATTTAGGAGGGACATGAATAATTTTTCACAGCACTGTACCATTTCACTTTCTACTGTGGGTTGCTTCCCCATGCTTCAATTTTGATGAAGAGAACATAGATTTAAGCCAAGCTTTGCGTGATTGGTGTGTCCTTAGAGTGAATAAGCTTGTGGCGGAAGCTGTGTCCAAAGGGTAGCAACTGAATCACGAAGGGACCAGTTCCTTCACTGATGTGCAGTCTGGAAGTCCCATAAGGAGACTACATTCCAATATGATTTTGAATTTAAATGTAGTAATACAGGGATACTATATTTAAATAGTACAGATACTATATTTAGGTATTGTAATAATAATATTCAAGAGCTGTTTATGAATGGGAGTCATACAGTTAAAATGACTGTGCATTGGCGTGTGCTTAAGCATCCGATGAGATATTTAAACGTGGGCTCCCAATGTGATAAATTCTTTTTGTCGTACAGATATTGGGCTCTTTGTCCTCGTTCACTTGCAACAGCTTCTTTGTGGATTCAATCACAAAGTCACACACAGCAGGATTTATTTGTAAAATACTCATATCAAAATCACTCTCCGTGGTTGTGTAGGCCATGATGGCGAGGTCGAGATGGAGATTAGCCATCACTAGCTATCTGCTGCCTTCATGGCAAACCTGAGCATTGGGCTCAAGTGCTGAGGATTTTTGAGTGCATTGATGGGAGTCGCTCAATACCTGAATTTGCTGTTTCAAAGTATAAAGAGGGACTCCTCACGCCCTCTCCTACAGCAGTGAATGCAGCAAGCTGCACCTCGTAGACCATTTGGCTGGTCAGGTTGGACAAAGTGTAACGATTTGCACCAGCACCATTGACAACCACTGTAAACGGAGGGACACAAACACAAGAATGCACATAAACACTTCAGTATTCGTTACTGAGCCATTTCAGGGAAGATTAAGGGCCAGTTTCATGGGTGAGAATTAAGCCTCATCAACAGCCATTTTTCAATAGCAAGATGTGTGCTTTATCAGATACATGCAACAAATAAATTCACGCTAATACTCAGTGTCACATCAGACTAAAGCTAAAATAATGAATGCATGTTACTTATCGCTGATTACTGAACAGCTCAGCTCACAGGAAGACTGTGTGGTCTAACTTTGAAATGTGGAAATTACATTGTTAGCAGGTGATCACATGGCCAAGTGATAAAAGTGGATTTTAGTTCTGAGACTGGTGGGAGGCTTGTCTCCAAACTGTTTGTAGCATGCAAATTTACTAGCGTAGAATATTGAGATCCACTAATGGTTTTTCAATTCACTTAAAAAAAAAAAAAACTGGATTCACAAATGCCAGTTAGAAAGTTGTAAATGTTTGGAAGATCACCACATATGCTTTTCATTTATTTGTAAATTAAATATATTCACTAATTTTTTAATTTATTTGTGAAATCTGTGCATTTGTGGATCCATTTTATAATTGTAAAATGTTTTTCTGAGTTAAAAAATATGTAGTTTGTATTTGAGGAAGGTGTTTTATAGTTAAAAATGACACATTTACACACAGTTGGTCAATCAGTTCACTCACATAATATTGAGACAAATCGGTCTCCAAAAATGTAAGTCAAAGTAAATTTAGAAATCACTGCTATCTGTTATTATGTGCATTTTCCGTACCATTCCAACTTTATCTGAGTTGGAGTTGCATTCCCCTTGGTTTCTGCAGTTCTCGGAAAGCAGTCTCAGTAGTGTTCTCTAACAATTGAGTGACATGTGTTTTATACTCACAACGCGCAGTTATATTAATGCGCTCGCTGGCAAGCGCTCTCTAGCAATTTTCTTGACAGGACAGAATGTTCTATGAGTATTTGTTCTTCTAATGTTTACTGTTGTCAGCAGTGGCGGGCGGTGGACAGAGAACAAGGAGGGCGATGAACATGTCTTTAAACTGCTAATTAGTTTTGATCTGTTTTCAGTCAATTCCCCTGGTAAAAGACACTTGAACTCTTCCCTCTCAGGTGAAGCTAATTGTCTTCGTTAAGACAAGAAATCAAACGCACCAGTTGAACGCAAAAAAGAGCGTGTCAACAACGGTTCAATTAAACAATCATTACCCACAGATTTGACGACTTGCTTAGGATGTGACAAAATTTAACGCGGAAAATCCACAGAGGTTTTTTCATGAAGAGTTGCCTATTAAGGCAAGTGAATTTAACATTTTATAAAATTTATTATTCAATTGCCTAAACATTTCATTATAAGGGAAACTAACATGTTGACCAAGAACAATGATTGAAATTGGGTCACTATTCTCATCCGTTTCAAGGGATGTTTTCCGCCCCCCCCCCAGTTTTCCGTCCACCGCCCGCCACTGGTTGTTAGCAACATTTGAGAATGTGGGGACCGTCTGAAAGCCGTCACAATAACAAAAAACTTCAGACTCAGAAAATGCAATATTGTCCTCAGAGATCTTTCTATCCAGTCCAAAGGCTAGCGAAACCTCATTAATTATCGAAAAGTGTTTCAGTCGACAGAACTTCAAACAAGATTTGGGTCAAATTAGTTTCAGTTCACTCAAACCATTATTTAACTTCTTAAATTCACGCTAATTTAATAAGAGAAATATCCCAAAAGTGTTGCATTTATCATTGAATTGAGTTCCAGTTTGTTCATTGTTGGACTTGAACTGCGGGCAATAACATTAAACTGCCATTGTGGGGAGTCTTGGTGCACATTCAACCACAGTGTACATGAACATTTTCAAACAGCAACGTTTCATAGCTATGTAGCTATATTTTTCAATGGCTCCTTGCAAAATCAGCAATGTGTTAAAGGAGCATTCCATAAAAATCAGATTTCCTATTTCGTTGTTTCCATGGAATGAACCTTCATTAAAATTAATGAATTAAAATTAAGTCATATAAGGAGGACTAATCACTTCCATTTCCCCCGAAGATGGAGACTTAAGATGTAGGTCTTTTGTTAAGCATCAATTTGCTTTGATGGAAAAGTCAGAATGGATTCATACTTCTTTTACTATTATGTACAGGAAGGATGACTACCAGCCATATAAAATGGGTCAGGTTTTGTTTATGGGCCTTTACACAGTCAGGCAGAAAACAAGCAAATTCATTCTTCAAAATTTCCTTCATGAGGAGTGGCTTTAAACCCCACCACCCAAAGCTCTCAGCCCAGGAGAGGAACATCACGTACCCCACCATGGAGAAGTTTCAGACACGGATTGACCTACCTGACGAGGTCAGCTCTTTGCCGCTTTCTACGTAGTATATGATATAACCCAGTAGGAATCCACGGGCATCCTCCTCCGACACACTTTCCCATGCTAATTCTAACGAGGTGCTGGTCACATCTAAGCAGGTGACATTCTCAGGACCATGGATGGGAGCTGAAAGGGTTGATGGGAACTTTTTCATTAATAATGCACACTCCTCCGTTAACCTGCATGCCTCGTCAGAGTCAGCTGGAGCAGCTTTCAGTTGTTTATCAACCAGCCCACTATGTAATGCCAATTCAAGGAAAGAAGGCTAGCCTTACATACAAGGCTATTCTCTTTAGAGGCCTTGAGCTCTGTTCGTCAAGGAAGTTTTATTTCGACACTGTGCCTGCTTTGGTGGGGAAAATTTTTATCGATCGATCCAATTTACATTTGCAGTCTATAAAAACAACTCACTGTAATGAACTACGGAATGTTCCCTTGGCTCATTATACATTTCCGGGAAACTCATGGTCGAACTTTATTCAAAAACAATGTAAGGAGACACTGCTGAAATGGCATCCTGAATCAATGGGTCAATAAAGTAGAATGATAACACACCAACAAATCAGAGCGAACAATAGGACAGGTCTTAAGCCACAGGAATTGTGCACCAAGCTGTCAATAAAACTGCACCCCGCCCTCTGGGCTGATATGGCAGCATTGTAATCCCAATGGTCAAACTCACTTCCTTCTTTGGCGTAGGCCTCGATCCTGCCGTTGGTGCTCTCGCTGTTATTGATACTCTTGAGGTTACAGGTGTCTTTGTCAGGTCTTGTGTGCAACAGGAACACATACCTCTTGTAGGGCTGTAAAGGGGCTAAGAAATGATAAAATGATTGGCTAGATGAAATGGCAAATAAAAGTTCTCAGAGGTGGACATTCCAGGGGTCAGAAAGTAAAACTCCTGTCATGTTTTACTTCCATCTATGAGCACAGACAGCTAATTACACTAATATGTACTCCCTCCTGACTAAAGGGTTGTTCCAATGAACAAATCCAGGAGATTGGAACCAAACCCTGGGGAGGAATTTTACTTTTTGAACCTGGATTGTCCACCTCTGCATGTTGTCAATGTTAGCCAAGGAAAGGGAGCACTTTGGTACCTCTCAGGGAAATGATGGCGTGGTGGCTACTCTTTCGATGCAGAGAGCTGAAGGACATCTTCTCTCCCTTCAGCCCCCACTCCACCGAGTAACAGCAGAATACACGACTCAAGCTTTGGTTCCAGGACATTTTAAATGAGCTGTTCTGCAAAATGACACTCAAATTGCCGTTGAAATCTGAGGAGAAACATCAGAGCTGTTGTGTCCATCCGAAAAGCTTTAAATGCCCCCTATTATATCACCTGATGCACAGCCAATTAGTTATCACAAGCCATTTCAAAATCTTTCCCCTCTTGACATCACATGGGGAAGTAACCAACCAGAGGCAAGAAGAGCTGATCAACTTCCACCAAGCAGTCGATCAGATTTCATTATTCTGGGTGGTCCCTCCCCTTTCTGATGTCACGTTAGGAAGGCGATATTTTGAACTGGCTCATAATGGCTATTTAGCTGTGCACCTGGTGGCATAGTAGGGGACCTTCAAAGCTTTTTGGCCAAAAATATTCAAATAAGTGTCATTTTTAACTGTTATTTCCAAGCTAAAATGAAAAAGAACAAGTGAGCACTGTGATCAATTCATGAATTATAGCATCATCTTTATGGATCGCAGTGAGTCATGATAATGTTTAATTAATGCACACAAGGTTCAATAAAAGCACTGTGACACTACCATCAGAAATGATATGTATATCACATTTATTTTCACGACTTATCAAATACAAATGCCAGATAGCTGAACATTTTACAACCTTAGTGTTGGATACTTTCAAAAAACATCAGGGGTTTAACATCCATTACAACTGTATCCAACATTGTATACTAGTCAATAGCTTGTGAAGAAGCTTTTAAATTATCATGACATGCCATTCAAAATGATTTTCAAGCATTGATGAGCATATTTTAATAATACAAAAAATATAATAACGGATTACTGGCCAGCTTAAGCGTAGATGCCTTCTTTCTAAGAAAGATTTCCTCATACTCGTGATGCGGGGAAAGTTGGCTGACAGCTAAAGCTGCTTATTTCAGAAATGAGCGTACCCCAGTCCTGAGTGTCGGTAATGGCGGGTACGGTTCTGTGGGCTGGGGATGAGGTGCTGGCACTGTTGATGGCAGAGATATTGATGTAATATGCAGACCCGGAGAGCACCAGCCGCACAGCGGGTTCAGCGATGTCTAGAGTCTGACTGAACTCCCCAGATTCCTTCCCCACTAGCACTTTGTACCCGGCCACAGATTGATTATTTGCAAGCTGAAGGAAATATAAGAATGGCCGTGTGAGTTTCAGCATGCATTTCTTAAGGTGAAAAACTCTGCAGGTCATTATGGAATAAACAAACATAAACATACATTACTCAGTGCTCACCAAAGCAGAATTGAAAAATCAGACCTGTTCCAAATTTCAGCTAATGGACACTCAAAAATTGTCCGAACAGCTTGTTTCCTTACTGCTGCTGATCTAAACTGAGTGCACCAAAAAAGAAAGTGGTTACGTGCACATTTCGTTGAGTGTGGCCATGCCTGAAACTACTGCGTTCTCAGTTTGTCATATCCAAACAAACTGCGGAGACTGTGCAATTTTCACACCCATGCTATTTTCCAGCATTGCACTGCTTTAAAACCACAGTTTACCACCTGAAATGTCTTTTCCCAGATGCAGTAGCAAGAACCTGGAAACAGAGAGTCATACCAAATTATTGACACCCTTTGTTTCTCAAAAAATGAAGACTATTTCAAGAAAAGCATTGAAAAACATTATCAAGGTTGGTAATAATCCTGTACCCACTGTATGTACGTTTGTATTTCAGTCTGGACAACTCACGTATCAAAATGCAAGCCATTTATTGAGTATGGTATAGAATTTAACAGAGTTTGGGGCGTCAATAGATCTGCTTTGGGTACTCGGTGCACAATATGTGCACTAACCTGAATAGAGGAAAAATTTATGTCTACCTATGAACAAGATACCGAATCCCCCGAGTACACAAGCAGATCTGAACAGACAGGTGGAAGCTGGGGTGGTGGTAGGTGAGCAGAAAACAGAGTAGCAGCATAATAACCAGCAATGACAGCAATGCGGTGCAAATGCAAGCTGCACAGCAGATGACTGTTGCAAACAAAGCGCCAGTATGAACAGCTGCAAAGAATTAGCTTGATTAGCCATTTTTTGAAGAGTACGCTGTATTACTGAAGTGATGCAGACATGATTGGGTAGTGAGAGGACGCGATGTCCGAATTCTGCGATGCTGCAGCTGCAAAGAGTTCCCTGACTGAGCTACAGCCGCATGTCATGCTAGCTGCTCATATAATCTGGGGATTTTAAATAAACTGCAGAAAATTCAGATACTTAAAATTGCTGCTGTGAAAAAGAGTGCATTTGGGTGGGTTGCTGGAAAGTGGCTGTATACGTGGTAGGCAGTGCATCCATAGAGGGTACATTAGTTTGACAGCTGTATCGGCCACAGCAATAGACAGTAACTGCATGGCATGATGAAAGAAATAAACCAAGGTATTACTCTGATGTATTCAATTACTGCTGCAGTGATGAGGGTCATGGTATCAGGTTATCTCTGTGGAAATTACATCACTACTTCCTGTCACAGCCAGTGACCTTATTTAATAAGGGCATATTTTAGAGATGCATTACTGGTGCACTGTGAAACCCTGAAAGCCAAAGGAAGACTTTGGCGAAAACCCAAATACACAAGCTACTTGCATATTGCAAAAACACATTTTAGTTTATAAGACTTGATTAGGTTTACAGAACAGAGGCTTACATTAGAGCACCCAGCTGTTACACACTCTTAAAAGCAAACATGATATGAAGGGATAAAAACCAAAGCAGTCTAACCCATAGAATATTGTTTTTGAGATAATAGATGTCAAGGTTTTTAAAATATAAAAAAATTAAAAAATTACTCACAATGTTGTTCAGAGGTATAATACACATCATGACACCAATTTTGCGTTGCAGATCTTATCAACATCTGTCACAATATGATCCAAACTCAAATTTTTATTTTTTGGGGTTAGACCTCTCTGGTCCAGGAGTAACATTCCAGTCCACCAGTGGCTCTGCTATGACATCATAAAACCACGAAAGCTTTACATCCGTAAATCACACGTGGCCAGCTGGACCCATTGGCGAGCAGCTTGAACAAGGGAAATCGCTGAAGGTGGGTAATTGAACTATTAAAGTGACGTGAAAATTATATACAATTTTTGAGGCAAAAAATATTTTGGGTCTTCATGATAGCATGCATCTCTACATGCATCTGTTCATCTGCATGAAAAACCTGCTAACGTTAGCTAGCTAAATTCAGACAACTAAAAATAGAATGTGTTTTTACTCGTAAAAACATACGTCTCCCCCCCAGCGCCCCGTCCCTGCCAAACCCACCGGACGGACGGACAGACAGACAGGCACACACCAAAAGGCACCACTGCAGGACCTGAGTAGTAAGTATGCGAAGTTATGTTAAGATCATGCAAACGATTTTGGAGTTATGCTTTGGACAAAAATTGATGACATCTGGGCGGACGGACGGAGGGACAGACAGACAGGCACATACGAAAAGGCACTACTTCAGGACCTGAGTTGTAAGTACGCAAAGTTTCGTTAAGATCATGCTAACAAATTTGGAGTTACACTCCGGAAACGAAGTGGGAATGCCGACGCGAACGCAAACACAAATGCGTCTTCCTCCGGGGGGGAGACATAATAAATGACATTTGTAGGTACAACATCGAGATAACAAAGCTGCTAATCATTGGCGGGCTACTTTGTGACTCTTGGATGAGCGTTACTTTGTTGATCCTGGAACCACACTTTCACTGTGATATCAGACTGTGCCTCTGGCACCTAACACAAAATTTCAACGTGTTATGCCTAAGTATCCCCAACTTCAATAACAGGAAAACCTGTCTGATTAGCTGAAAAAATCAACAATGCATGACAGACTTCCTTTTACCACGGTATGTCATAAAGCTCTTGAGAAAGGCATCTCTCTCCCGCAGTACTAACGCTGGAGTTCAAAAGGAGCGCTCATTACCTCTCACTAATTTTCCACTAATACGTTCTGGTTTTTGATGTCATGCTGCTCATAGGAATGAAATGATCACCTTCCAGTTTATGACAATCAATCTCTTTCCCATCTTCAGTGAAGTACCATGAAACATTTTTATCTCAGGAGCACTGGTTAACGCTGTTGAAAAAGATAAAACACATATATTTGTCAAAATGTGACACCTAAATCCTTGCATGTCAGGAGGATCGGATGGCAGCAGGATACCTTACAAACACGTCAAATTTTTTATAAACAATACTTCTGCTATTGGTGAACGCTTAATGTAACAAAATTATTTGCAACTAAACAGTTGTTACACAGCTAGCTTATAATGACAAGCAAGGGAATGAGCTGTATGGTACATATGATTTTGTGGGCTGACAGAATAACCACTGCACTCCCCCTCATTGCTACCAAAAATACTTCTATAATTTCTTCAGTAAAAACTTATGCTCGCTATAATTCTGAACATTAGTCAACCTTTCAACCCCTGCAGTTACATGGCTATTTGAGGCATCATAGATAAATACAGATTGAAAGAGCCATAAACTGGTGTGGCAAAATCATAGTTTGAACATCAATGCTGGGTTCCAAGGACATTTCAGCGGCATAAGGAATATTACATCTCAGCTTTAGCTGTATGATAAATGAACTTACCTGGAGGAGCAATGGACACATCACTCCAGGGACACTGATTGCATTTCTGGGACGTGACACAGCGCACTTTCACTTCATAAGGGAGCGACGAGGTGAGGTTAGCCACAATGCATTTATTCCTCAGACAAGAGTCCGCCTGTGGTTTGTTCACAAGGGTTCAGTGATCATTATGGGAAAATACTCGGTAAGATTTTGGTATGTTGATTTCAGGACTATTTCTGGAGCTCGATTAAGAGGGTATACTAATTGTGGTCACATTGAGATCACCGCAATAGAGGATAATGAGCCATTAATAGATACACTGCTAGTAATGAAACTGAAAGCTGAGGATCAGCATGTTTAATTTCTACAATGCAGCACTGAAAGCAAAAACACGACATATGCATTTAAACATTTACTGAGTATCAGCTAATTTTGAGCTTAAAAGCAGTAACATAGAAACACATTTTGTGTCTCCTTAATAAAATTTATTTTATCATTAATGGCCAGATTTATGAAGACATTTTGCAAGTGCAAAATCATAGGCTGTGTTACTGGTTTTGCATGTGCTTATATGGAAGTTCTAAAAGTAGGTTAGTGAACCAGACCGTGCCTAAATACGTCACTCCACCCATCCAGATCCTAACCAGCCAGCCTATTTATACTGCCTTCATTCAACAATCCTCGTCTGTCTCGTTCCACGTCCTCCCCCCATTCTTCTCTCGCCCTACTACTCTATAGGAACCCTGGGGGACTTGAAGAGCCCTTATGACACTGAGAAGAGACGGGACCCCCTGTTAGGTATGGTTCTGGAACCAGACGCGAGAGTCGAGCAGTGAAGGTAAAATGGGATTTTATTGGAAAGGGGGCGAACCCCCGCAGAGCAGGAGGCGACAGTACAAAGTCCACAATCCAAAGAACACAATCCCAGGGACAAAATCCAAAAGTCGAAAAACCAGGGCAGCAATCACAAAACTCAAAGTCGGGCAAAAAAGGGATCAAAAAACAGATACAGGCAAAAGTACGAAAGAGCAGATCCAAAAATCGTAGGTCGGGCGGTCCAGTCAGAAGATAAACACAGCGAGTACAAGGCGAAATGAAAGCAGCACAGGTAAACTTGGGAAAACGTTCTGACGGGAACTGCAGTGAGAAGACAGCTTAAATACATTCAAGGGAAGTCACATGCTCTGATTAGGATCGGGTGAAGGGGATCAGACTAATTACAAAGGAGGGAACATGAGGGAGAACCTAATCACATGAAATTGGCAAAAAAAAGCCAAAACGCGGGACAGGGAACACGAGACAACCTATGACAAAACATACAGCTCCGGTTAGGGAGTTCTAATGTGCACAGATAATGAGAGGTAGGATAGAGTGGAGCAGGTGCGGAGGATCCGCTGAATTGCAGGAGAGACAAAGTGAAGGCAAGAGGCGGAGACTAGAACAGGGCGAAAAGGCTGAGAGCTAGTTAATCAATTAGTAAGTGCAGCTATACAATCCCTAGTGCTCGTTAGTAAGTTAGTATTATATACAATGTTAGTTTGGGTTAGTAACTTTAACAAAAACAACAAACTGTTAGTATTGGTTAGTAATATAGAAAAGAGAGGCGAAGGAAGCAAACGAGATTGGAAGGAATGTTTGAAACCCAGAAACCATGAAATCACCTAAGCATGTGACACGCAGGACTGGGGAGAAGCTGTAACTTAACAAGAGACCAGACAGGGGAGACAAAGTGCAATGCTGGACATGAATAAAACATGGACCGGACTCTAACAGAAAAGTGGAAGGGGATGGCAAAAACGAAAACATGGCAAAATGCAAAAACTAAACAGAACATGGCAAAACCTAACAGAACTGATCATAAACATAACAGGGAATGGCAGAAACATAATAAGCATGGCAGAATCATGACAGACCGAGCAGAATCATAACACCCCCACCCTGAGTCTCGTCGCCTGGGGTTTCCCGTATTCTGTCCTTCATCAGTACAATTCCCATGCTCATTCGATTCAATAAATATCATTAACTACTATTTTAGGTGTGGTCTGGAATTCATTAACTGCCTCTTAGTGTTCCTTTATCATTTGTAGCCATATTTGCATATCCTCCATACCTCATTCCATGGCAGGCTGTTCAACTCCCTGTATTCCACAAGGAATTTCTGGGTTCTGAGTTTGAATTTGCCAGCCCAAGTGACCATGAGTTGCCTCGCATTCCATCCGAATGTTAGTTGTGTTGGAGGTCCACATCGCACTGCAACGTTCGAGAAATCACACAGTTCAGTTTGTTAGAAAACAAACCAAAAGCTAAATTGCCCAAGGTCCTCGAAGGTCATTCAGGGTCAAAATCATAATTGTTGTACTTGTATCCCCCCATTATTTGCTTATTAAATTCCTTGCTCTAGCGTGACCCGTGTGAGATATATCATTTAATACCCCCCCACCCCCCAAAAAAGCTAATGCCAAAATGTTCTTCTGATCTTCCCTCATACGCCCTTGTGCAAATTAATTTTAAAAAGCTGTAAAAAAATTTAAAAAAAAAAGGTACTAAATTATGGATTTTTTCTCATTTCAACTGGAATTTCATAATAAATCATATTGATTTTCACACATTAACCCTTTAAGGCCTAATGCAAAAATCCCAGCAGAGAATCATGCTGCCATGTTTACCATAGTAACCTGTATTTGGGCTGAAGCACAGCTTCTCAGCTTTCAGGAACAGTTGGAATTTTTTTCTATTGCGCAAAACTTACAGTAATTACGGTACTTTCAAAATTACGCGCATATCTGTGTCGGCAACGACACGTTCTTAAAATGCGCACATGCTGTCCCGGTTTAAATGGGTTAATATGTAATTCGACCTTCTCAGTTTTCAAGACTGAAAGACAGACACCAACTGTACTTGCCATGTCCCTGTATGATTTGTTGCTGTGTTCATACATCTTACACCTATATCTTCATGCGGTTTTTCAGTGTCACATCCATCATGTACGAGGTCTGATTCACTACTAACTAGCCACGAAAACAAAAGACCACAAATAACCAAGAAACATGCAGTGCAGTATCAACTGATGTAATAACTGCGCATGCACAGTTATTTTGTCAAATATATTATGAAATTTCTCATACAGTATGATTTCATTCTGACCTGTTGAAAAAATGCAAAAATATGATGGCTAAAATATGGGTTTTTGCTTGAGAAAATGATTTGGAATAAAACATTTTAAAAATTGCAGCTTGTTTCAATTAATTTGCATCAGGGTATACTAGCAAAGGCTTTACTTTTCATTATCATAGCTTCTTTGTGACAATGACCTTTGTCAAAAGTGGTACATGAATAAAATTGAAAAAACATATTTCAAAAAAGTGACAAACCCAAATTTGCTGGTGTTCCCGTAAATCTGGCCAGTGTGCAGCTTCTCTGCTCAACAACATATACAGTCATTTCATTCATTTTGAATGGTTCAAACACATAGGTCGTCTTGGATATGTTTTCAGATCTTTCACAGAAATGTCTGTCTTTCCTAGTAAAACAGAGAATTGCATGAATTTAATAAATTGCATGTTTTAATTAAAATGATAAGAATTAATACATGCATGGATATACACCTATAATTTTCGGCTAATTGAAAATACTTAAAGAAATAAATGAAATATTTACTACTGGTTCGTATGCACCAGTTTTTTTTTCCAATCATTGTTAACATGGACCTGGATATTAAACAGACGATGAAAGTGCAGTGAATATTTTTGTCGCTTACTGTTCTATGATAACAGTGTAAGTTGTGTTATTTGAGGACTGTTGACCCGGTTTCCACACACAACGAGTCACTTCCTCCAATTGTTGTTTATAACAATCTAAATCATGAGCGCCATCTGCAAGAAAACACGTTTATTTGTAAATGGCAAACATGCAATTATGGAACATAAAAAACAATTAAGACATTCTGTAGCACAATGTTCATGAATACATTTGTATTTAGTAGAAAAATAGAAGATAGTATCAAAACTAATGAAACCTGTTGGGTAACCCTTGTGCAGTACTAGCATATCTTGGCTCATTCAGGGACCAAACAGAGTCATCCATCTGAGAGCCAAGCATGCAATCATATTTTGAACTTGATCCTTTTTGATGATGAAAATCTAAACCAAATTCTCACTGACAGCCAGCAAGGCCTGTGTTGACCAGAGAAGTAAGGCCTATTGTATGGTAATACTACCACCCAGTCAGTTAAAATCTTTCTTCCTTACCTTGGAAAGAGTGACAGTGGTCATAATCAGAACTCTGAAAGCAGCTGCTTATTTCTGTAGAAAGACAAAAATTGGGGCTTTAGCACATATCTGCACAGGCAGTGTCAGGTTAGATGCATGCGCACATTTTATAGATATGATCAAAACTTCAGCTTCTTCATTTACCCTATTGTTGCAAATGGGTAACACTGGACTCTTTTGACAAGTAATTATGTCATATAACTCATGGAAAATGTATTTGCTCCATTACACTCAATAACTAGGTGCAATACCCTTTGCAGCAATGCATGATACCAATTACCTTCAATAATCTGATGCTAGTCTTTAACATTGCTGTTGAAATACACCATCCTAATATATCATGCATAGATACAGCTTTCGTTCATAACAACATGCAGGTTTTTGAGAATTAAATATTTATTTCAGGTCCTGCCAGCATCTTTTTTGGTGTTAAAGTAAGGATTTTGACAAGGCCACTCCAAAACTTTAGTTTTGGTTTTCTAGAGCCATTCAGATGTGGACTTGCTCTTGTGTTTTGGATCATTGCATCACTGCCTAGCCCAATTATGACAGTCCACTAGCACAGTGGTTCCAAACTCAGTCCTGGAGGCCCCCTCTGTATGCTGGTTTTTGTTCCAACCTCAACTGTAATTAAATCATTTTAACAATTTATTAATTTTTCAAACTAGGTGCTTTTCATGCAAGATTACTCAATCATATTACATCAAAAATAGCGTAGTATGATATGTTCGATAATATTTCTGTAGACATATTGCGCTTGCTCGGCTATATTGCAGACCTACACTCACGTAAAACGAGGCAAATAATCTCTGCTCAAATTGAGATTAATCTGAATCAATGGACTGCTGATGAGTGGAAGTCCAGACACCTGACCACCAATCATAGCCATCTGAGAGATAACGACCAACTCAAAGACAAATTAAATCATCATGAGGCAAACCTGCATTGTATTGATGTTTTAGAGAGAAAAATAATTAATGCCAACCAAGTTAGGAGCCTATTACCTGAATGGTTACTGTTACCTCTTTTTTTATGTTAATATTTGCCATTTTGCAAGAAGCACAACATGAACTGGGGATTACATGAGTTCCTTATCTACTCAAGAAATATTAGCAGCTGGTTAAAATTCTTCTATTGCAGTTGTTGTTGGAACCAAAACCAGCGTACACTGGGGTCCCCCAGGACCGAGTCTGGGAACCACTGCACAAGAAGATGACCGCGCATTCTCCTTAAGAATATTAGGCCGAATTCACAGTTCCTTCAAACAAAGTCCACACTAGAATTCCATGGGGCAGAAGGATAGCTCAGTGGTAGGTTGCTTGGCTGTTAACCAACTGCTAACCAGTTAGCAGTTCAAGCTCCTAGTGGGATTTGGGGTTCTGACTTCATCTGGAGGGAGCCATTGGGCCTTTGAGCAAGATCCTTAACCCCAACACTGCACCAGGGGCTTGTCTCCATGCAATTATTCTACCTTGAAAAAGAAAAAGCTTTTCAGCAAAATTTCCCTGGTTAAATGAAGGTACAAAATGTCTGTTGCAAAGGGAGTGCGAGAGTTAGCTCCAAAGGAAATTTTCCTCAGAGGGCCTGTGGGTTTAATCTCTGATTGGGCAAATGTCATTTAAAGCAAATTACTTTATTCAGTGCCAGTCTGGCTGATTTCTTCAGGCTTTTGATTGTCATCCAGCTGAAAGACCATACTGTAAAACATAAAGGGCTGACTAAACTACCAAAGGTAGGCAACCAGCTGCAAATATTTTGTGTTTGTTCAACTCTAAGTCCCCATGGTTGGACAAACTCATTTTTGAAAGAACGCGGAACTTGAACTTGACTCAAAAATGCTTTGCAGCGGGTTGCCTTACTTTTTTGAGTCAACTTTTTATTTTCTACAGTGTAATTTCTCCCCAAGGTCAGCTTTTGTGCACAGAAGAGCCAAGTTTTACTTGGGATTCCCCTGTATTGTGCACCATTAACCCTTCCATCAATCTCCAGCAGATTACCAGAACCTGCTGGACTCTGAAAGCATCCCCAAGACATGATGCTACCACAATCACACTTCACAGTGGGCATGGCGTTACCAGACTTGAGAGTAGCATCAGATATTGTGATATCAGATTTACATCACACATACTGGGGCACCCAGATAATCAAAGTCACTATGCAGGTGATGACATCACAAATAATAGGCAACACCAAGTGTCTTCGCAGTGTCTTTCTAGTGATGTGTTGCATATTCCTTCTACAGGAGGACCCAATAATAATAGTTATTATTCATAATAATGTTCCTTGTCACTCTTTCATAAAGCACTTTTTTGCAGTGCCAGGCAAACTGCTGTGACATAAACTGAATGTCTGTAATGCTTTCAGCTGAAAAAAAAAAAAAAAATCTTTAATTGGTTTTTATGACATTAATGGGGAGACTGGGGCACAACTTAATACTTAAAAAATATCACAACATATATGAATATATAGTTTTCATCCACAATTCACATCCATGCATTTACTCTATAGACAATCAGAGAATTGGGGGGGGACTTTCCAGGCGATTACAGTCCAACCAAACATCGCAGAAATGAAATGGTGGAACCTTGCCCCAGGCACAGGGTTGTACAAACCTCAAAAATGTCATAAAATTGACCACTAGGTTTTATTGCAAGTTAATGGTGGACGAATACTAGGCTACTTTTCTCATGGATTATGGTTTTCTTTGACACCTTCCAAGCAGAGAGTGGTATTTGGTCTGAGTAATCACATGAGACAACATCAATATTATGAAATGTCTCAGAGGACCTGATTACGAGCAAGTGCCCTCCACCGTCCTATGGCTGCCCACACAGGGCAGAATTAGTTAATTCAATCCATGGAGTATATAACGTTAAGTGATGTTATGGTCGCTAAAGCATTTGTGTCAGAAGGCGTGTTTTATCAGTCACTGCGTCCAACGCCTGTTCTTGTACTAGTGCACGGCTGCTTTCTTTAGTGGCGGTTTCAAATGATGCCATTTAATAACCACACAAACCGTACAGTGACTCAAAGTGCGCATACTTGGGTCCTAAGCCGCTCACATGTCAGGAATTCCGCAAAAACAAACAAAAAACAAACAGACGCGCGCGCGCGCAAGCACACAAACACTTCGGTGAGAAAAGGTAAACAGCATGGTGCTGAAATACTTTTTCCAACTCAGTGTGATTCAGCACGCTGCTCACAACTGAAAAAGCACACTTGAAATTAGCGATCTATTATGACAGTAAAATATAAAACTAAATTGTGGGCTTTCCCATAGCATGATGTAAAAATTAGGCCTATATGTCAACACTTCTATATATAATTACTATGATGCTTCAAAGTATTTGAGTACAAAGAATATTTTAAGTAACTGAAAAACTTTGATTACCGGAACGGTCCGAATTTTCAGGATGGCTCCAACATGAGAGAGCGCCTGGAAGTAAAAATACAGACGTTAAATTAAATTTTTGTCTCAGTGTGATAAGTTAATCGCATCAACAATAAACAAACGTGCAAAAACCAATAACGTGGTTTTCTAAGGCAACTTGAGCCTTGCCAGGTGATGACGCACGGTCATCCTTGAGAGAGAAAGCGCATGTCGCCAAGGCTGAACAGTTGTCACGAATAATTAGTATAGCCTGTATAGATAAATGACCAGCACTATTTAAAGCTATTTTGAATTTTCGGTGAAAAAAATCCAGTGATCACGAACGTACCGAACATAACCAGAGCAGCGCAAGACAAATGCCTCATTATTTTACTACGACCTCATCGAGCTGAAGTCATAACAGCGTGAGCTATAAGCCATAGTTATCCAAAGCCATAGTTATCTACCACGATAATCTTCGGTAAAGCCGTTCCAGTTCAATGTAACCCTTGGGCAACGAGAGGAACGCTCCAGTAGTTGCAAATTTGCGTACTGATCCCTGCGCGGAAAACGGGGGCTTTTAGTTCACTTTCCTACTACCCTCTACCAGTCCCGCCTCCAGCACGCACAGATACATCATGCCTATCAAGAATATGCTACATAGCCTACTCATGTTATTGCGCATGCTCCCCAAATTTTTTAGTAACTAACTACATACAGTTGCGATCAAAATTATTTAACCCCCATTGCAAATTGGGTTTAATAGAAAAATTTACAAACTTTCAGCTGTTTGTGACAAATAGATTAAACAAGAACATTTTTAGTAGCTCAACACAACTAATATTGCAAGTGGTTTCTCCAAATTTAACACAAAATGCCATTTTTAATGACTACTGCAGTCTCAAAATTATTCAACCCCCCACAAATTGAATTCCTCATAAGAGCATATTTTCAAATCAGGTGTTGTCTCAAGCACACCTAATGCAGCTAATCAAGAGCTTAATTAGTTGCATCAGGTTTGCTTGAGATGGAACGCATCAAATACTCCCACTCGCTAGGGGTTTGTTGACAGTGACATTTGATTGCACATTAGAAATATGGCTGTCAAAAGAATTGTCCAAAAAGCTAAGAGAGGAGATCATTGTCTGGCACAAACAAGGAAAAGGATACAAAAAGCTAGCACAGGCACTGAATTTTCGTAGAGATACAGTTGGCAGCATAGTTTGCAAGTTCAGAGTTAAAGGAAGAGTGGCTACAGTACCAGGATGTGGCAGAAAGAGGAAGCTATCAATGGCTGTCACCAGATTCCTGAGGAGACGGGTGGTCAAAAACCCTCGAGTGACTGCAGGAGACTGGCAGCTAAACTTGGAGGCAGGAGGCACTGAGGTTTCAGTTTGCACAGTAGGGCGCATACTAAATGTTGAAGGTCTCCAAGACATACACCACAAGTGATCCAAAAGCACAAGCTCTAATATGCTCAAAACCATATAAATAAGCCACAAAAGTTTGGGGATATTGTTCTGTGGAGTGATTAAACAAAACTGGAATATTTCGGGCTTATGAATCAGTGGAATGTCTGCAGGAGGAATAAAGAAGCATATGCTGAAAAGTACACCCTGCCTACAATGAAGAATTGTGGGGGCTTTTTGATGCTCTGCGGCTGCCTTGCTCCCTCTGGCACTGGAAATCTGCAAAGTGTGGAGGGCAAGATGGATTCAGTCAAGTACCAGGATATCCGAGGAGAAAATGTCATGCCGTCTGTGGGAAGCTGACACTTGGGCATCATTGGACCTTCCAAAAGGACAATGATCCTAAGCATACCTCAACATCCACCAAGGCTTGGTTTCAGAAGAAGTCTGGGAAGATTCTAGAGTGCCCATCACAGTCACCTCACTTGAACCCCTTAAGGGGTCAAGACTAGGTTCAGACTTGAAATTTTTTTTTTTTTTCATTTTGTTAAAAATCTTTCAAAACATTCATAAAAGGTGATTTTAAGACCAAAAAACTATCTTTTAAGTGGATTTTTATCACGTGAACGCCTCCAGTGCACTCGTTTCGTGACAAAAACGCAATTTTCTCACATCGCAAAATTTCATAGTTTATCAGGCTTGTGGCGGGCATAAAATCCACATTTTTCAAGGTATTGCTCTGAAATTTTCACCATAGCATCAGTTTGTTATGTTCTATACAATGACATAGCCATTTTTGGGCAGGTAGATACATGGTGTATTTATGATCTATCTGCCAGGCAGGTTCTGCCACCCATTTCTAAAATTCTATGACCAAATAATTTTTCAAAATATTTTCCCATGAAAATATCCAGAATGAGTATGTCATTGTATAGCTGGTGATATTAGCTTCGAAACAAAAAAAGAATTACAGGAAAATATGGTATAGTTTCTGAGATATTGTTGCCACAAGATTTCACATTTTTCGCCAATAATGTACGGTTTTCACGGTAACAAACTTATTAAATTTGATTAAAATCAAATTCCATTCTGAGCTTATTTCATTTGACACAATTTTAATGTGTTTTTAGTGTTTAGAAGTACTTAAATTGAGTGAACCCAGGCTTGACCCCTTAAAAAATTTGAAGAACACAGTTGCAGCATGCAAACCCTAGAATATTAGTGAACTGGAGGCCATTGTCCATGAACACTGGACTAAGATTTCGTGGGAATGCTGCCAAAAGCAGAAATCTGCCTATGCATCACATTTCCAGCAGGTAATAGCGGCAAAAGGGTGCTCTACTAAGTATTAAAGATGCTTGTCATGAAGGGGTTGAACAATTTTGAGCCTGCAGTAGTCATTAAAAGTGGCATTTTGTGTTGAATTTGGAGAAGCCATTTATAATAATTGTTGTGTTGAGCCATTTAATTTTTTCTTGTTTGATTCGTTCATTGCAAACAGCTGAAAGTTTGTAAATTTTGCCAGTAAACCTTATTTGCAACGGGGGTTGAATAATTTTGATTGCAACTGTAAATAAATACACAGTTAAAAAAAAAAAAAGGCACCACACGCACTTATGCACGCACGCTTTGGCCCTCACTCATTAACTGTAATACTCATGCTGTCACAGATGATTGCTCAAACGGGAAAAAAAAACATTAACCCCTGATGCTGGCCAGCAATGCACGTTTACTTATCAGTTGATGGGCCGATGGCTGTATACTGCCAGTACGAACTATGTAATCAAATAATTAAAGTTTCACTTCTGTAATCTAAAAATATAACTGACTATATGCACTGCAGAATTTTTTTTTTTTATTTATTAACCTCCTGAAACTTGTGCTTCTCACCAATGATTTTTCATGCAGTCATAAAACCACAAACTTGAGAGAGATATCTCAATACCCAGCACCTTAATTTCACTCACAAAATGGGGAAAACATGCTTTTGAGGAATAGAAACTTCCTCTGAGCTCATTGACTATTTTTGTTCAAAACTGTCTTTGCTGGAAGTGACTGAGACATCATGAGAGCCGATACATTTCTGTATATGTATCACCGGGATACAAATCAAAGGAATAAACATAATAACATATGTTGTGGAGGTCTGACTGATTTTCTCTTCTTGGATGACAATGCCACCATCCACAGGGGGCAAGGAGTCACCATAATCATTGAACGTCAAATGAGGGAATATTTTTTGATAACCAGGTGCTCCATCCCTCCAGTAAATTTCCACGGACATCTGGAATCAACTTCAATGCATACTGAGGCTGCTCTGGGAGTTCGCTGTAGCACTTCACCGAGACGCTCTGTTGGTTTTCCTGAAATTTGTCGCAAGGCTTCATGTTTGAATAAGCTCTTTCAGTTGAATGATTTATTTTAAGTGCTTTTGAGGAAGTTACAGTTTACAATGAGTAGCTCTTTCTAAATGTAGTTAAGTTAAGATGATTTGAAAAACTTTATTTACTAGAAGTTTAATATAATGGCTGCATTTACATTTAAATTGTCCTTCTTTAAAGATTTCAGATTTCAAACTGTACATGCTTAAAACTTTTCAAAACTCAGAGTGGCCAACAGCCAACAAATGTCAGGCATCGTTTAAGTATTCATATTGAAACATTCTTATCGAGGTAAACTCTGGTTGAGTACACCCACTGCTGAGTGCTTTACAAAATCACCGATAATGGTAAAATTGATACTGGAAACTTTGGTTGATAAATCACATACAAAACTTACTGAAAATTAAGGTACAGGGAAGTTTTACTTGTTAACCATAGACTGGCTATTTAAATAGAAAAGCCAAATACTAAATTAAAAAGAAATCAAAACAAAACAAACAAAAAAAACCTTGCAAAAAAAAAAAAAACAAACAAAAAAAATCCTTTTTCCATTACAATAAATTGAAATTGGATAGACCACAGCCCACCTCAAGTAAATGATTTAGTCTGGCGTCATTTGTAGAGTTAACTAGATTCCTATGTCCACATCTTTAAAAGGAAATTGGGACACTGTCAGACACATTATTCTCCTGCCAAGTATATGAGAGAGATTAGTAGATGAGGTGACCATCATCCATATCAGAACCAAATGCATCATTGATCACCATTATAAAGATGAAAATGATTTGCGCCATAATTGATTGACGAGCAGCTTCCTTCTTGTTTTAAATTTGTGCGATGAGGAACTGAAGTTTCCGTTGGACGAGCTCAGGCACCCAGCCGCTTACTGTCAAACGGGTACATGTCTCTGGGGTTGAGAGGCCTCATACAGTGGAAATGTCGACAGGAAGAGCCTTTTTCGCACCTCACTGACAGTAGTGCCTATTAAGACGCGTCGTTGCATGCAAGCTGCTGATAAAATCTTAAATCGACTTTCTGACTTCTGCTATGCCTTTCTCAAAATGGAACTCAAATTGCAGGCATTAAAAATGAAACAAATACATCATAAAAAAAAATTATCATTTCTGCAAATAGATTTGTATTCACTTTCCAAAATATTCTAAATGAATTTTGTCTCATCAGCAGTGAGGAACTAGTATCTGCTCCCCAATCCTAAAATGGGGAAATCCGCAACATGCTGAGCTCATATCCTGTCATTTGTACTTTACAGGCGCAGAATAGTCTGCAAATATTTTGCAGTAGATTGATAGATGGGTGTAACCAGTATTCATTCATGATGGAGAATGAAGGTGACAAATCAAGATTCCCCCCAATTTGCAATGTCAGCCGCTTATCAGGATGTCACACGTTGAAAATACAACATGAATGTCCAGTAATTCATTCCAATGAGGATAAGGGGCAACCTCTCTCACAGCAAACATGTTTTGCTTTACTCTTTTAACAGTCAGATCTTTCCGTGATTCATAATGGCTTTTTTTGAGACACGGAGCAAAGATTTTGATGGAGATAAGATTCTGAGAATTTCAGTCATACTCTTCTGGCACCTTCCTGTGCAGCGTATGTGCTCTTCTCTACGGGAAATAAACAGGTGTCAGTAAAAAACCCAGCATTTTAGAAGAATAATGTACTCATACTTTAAAAAGTGCTATATAACTGTACCAAGTTGATGGGAATAAAACCATTGACCGAAAGAACTACTGCTGAAGACACTACAGGTACAATAAATGCTGAGATGCCATAAGCTGTGCACTCACTGAGCCCAAAACCTGGAGTGGCGTGCATTAATTTAAGATTTCCCGGTGTTACTGTTTTCAGCAGCGCAAAATTCCCCCACCTGGACAAGCATTCACTCTGTGGTCATCTCTCACGATTTGCCCCACGATGGGTTTTTACCTAAACTATAAGAAAATAAGACTAGCCATCCTGTGAATTCGTCTTTGAGAAGAAAAATTGTTTGAAGTCAGTCTTTTAATGTGGGTTTCCATTTAAATGATTGAATGCACAGTTTTTCAATGTCCATGTCTTGCATGTCATCACCCCTACTAGAGACTCATTTTTTTTTCCAAATTCAAAAATACAAGTTTTACTCCTTCTGACTGTGATTAAAAAAGCACATCTCCATCACTGGTGCTGATACAAGGAAATTGTAAATATACATCTGAAAATAACTGACTAAAACCATAGGGATAGCATATGTGTTCCAATTTTCATTTAAAAAAATATGCTCTTTAAATGTAAATAAAGTACCAATTCTCATCAGGACAATACCCACAGTTTGGCACCTGTTCCAGGCTATTCTAGCTAATTGTGAATGTTTGTGTTTATGCAAAAGTCAATGAACTGTGTAGGAAATCACCAGCGAACACTTTGTTTGAAATTTTTATTCACTACCCGCAACATGGATAGTTCTGAAGCACAAGTGTTTCCACACATCTCATTTTATAAAACAAATGTAAGTAACTCCATGGGTAATTTTTGTGATTTTTGCTATATTTATATATTACTATTTCTCCAAAAAAAAAAAAAAAAAAAAAAAATTGCAGGCGGGGTTTGATGGTTTGCGGCTACAAGTACAACGTATAAACTAATTTGGGCCTGCAGATATCCCAAGTCATTAAAAGCAAAACCTCATTCCAAAGCGAGATAATATTACTGTCTAGTGGACATACATACTGTATAATGCCAGTGTTGAGATTGAGAAAGTGCAGGGAGTGAACATAAGAATAAATGACTGTATTCAGTCATGCAAGCATGTGACGTTTTGTATAATCATGGGATAACTTCCCAGCAATGTTTGGGTTCAATCATTATATCATTTCATTTAACCTTTGATTTGGGAACTGTGGAACCTCTTTAATTTCAAGCCTTATGAAAGTGTTATTTTAACATTTTTATAAATTTATTTTACTTCGGAATAATCCCATGTTAATGTAAAAAAAATTGCAAGCTATGATTGGAATTTGCATTCCAATTGATTTGAATAACAATTCTACTCATCATACAGAACACATTTTTCTCACGGTTTGTAATCTCCATAATTAGCATCATTCCGAATTTTGCTTGGTCTGCGGTCCTTTGCAAGATATTTGCAAAGAGTGGAAGATGATCAACTTTCCACATATAGACTGTAACTATAATGCAATGAAGTTCAACAGCAACAAATCTAACATTACGGTAAATCATTGAAGATTGTGAAATATAAATTAATTGTGTCAGGTGTTGAATTGCTCCATCTGTGCTATTTACTCTCTCTGAATACTGTATACTGTATATGACACCCATGCATTAGGAACCCCTAGCATTCTTTGCTGATTATTCGTTTGTGTGAGGTGCGACATGAGGCCATTGTGCCAGTAATTATAGGTTTTGGAAGGATTCCATGCATAGGCATTCAGCTTCAAGGATTAAAGTCAAAGTTAAAACAAGTTCGCATAACATCTGAAGCCTAAAATAATACCACTGAGTTTTCTCTAAAGCATGAATTTGCTGTTCAATAATAGGCACTATAAATATCATGGCATTTCAGGGATGGCAGAAATTTATTTAATATATTAACTTGTTCAATATGTTATTTATTTATTTTCAAGTAATGCGCATGAAGTTGGATTTCATTCATTGTAGCAGATCAGTTTAAAGAGTGTTCTGTGGGAGTTCAGGTTTGTGCTTTTGAAAGAGTATGTAGCTTTTTATTGCAACCATTCCTTAAAACTCCTTGGGTTTTGCGATTATTCTTATCCTCTGTCAATGACATCAGTTGCTGATCTTTTTACCACCAAGGTGAAAACTACACAGCTAAATGTGAATGAAGTGGTTCAGAGGAAACCAGTGAATTGTGTGGGAGGGTCCATCAATTTGGAACATTTTAAATTTTTATTCAGTGTCCCACACTTTAAATACATTAAAAAAATATATATTATGCATTCCACAAGCAATCAAAGCCTTATCAAAATTTTGTATTTATTTATCTATTTTCTACATAACAACATTCCTAATTACTCGCAACTCAGCAATCATATGTTTTACCAGATGAAATTCAACACTGAGGTGAATCAATAAGCTGTTAATTTGGATTCTGAACACTAATGTTTAAATTACCATCAAAGCCTTTTCCGCAGAATGTAACTATAATAACAATAACAACAACAACAATAATAATAATAAACAAGTTTTCCACATAATTTGCTTTTTCTCTGAAATCATCATCTCATAAATGGTTACTAACAGCAACCACATGTACACAATTTCACCAGTTAGAAGCTACAGTAAGTGATTAATTATTATCCCCTGGCATATAATGTGAGGGGATATAGTTGTCAGCGCAGTTGTCCGTCCATCCATTTGCCTGTCTATCTGTTTATTCATCCATGAATATTTTATTTCTGGAGAAGAACTTGAATACCGTTCAAAATTTTTTGACGAAACTTCAGCCATGATCCTGCTCTGTCTGTCTTGATTCTGCCATGTTCATTATTGTTCCTGCCATGCTTGTTATGTTTTCCCTAGTCCCTGTTATGTTTATGATTATGTCTGTTAGGTTTTGCCATGTTCTGTTTAGTTTTTGCATTTTGCCATGTTTTCGTTTTTGCCACTCCCAATCCACTATTCTGTTAGTTTCCGGTCCATGTCTTTGTTCATGCCCTTCATTGCACTTTGTCTCCCCTGTCTGGTCTTTTGTTAAGCTACAGCTTCTCCCCAGTCCTGCGTGTCACATGCTTAGGTGATTTCATGGTTTCTGGGTTTCAAACATTCCTTCCAATCTCGTTTGCTTCCTTCGCCTCTCTTTTCTGTTTTACTAACCAATACTAACAGTTTGTTATTTTTGTTAAAGTTACTAACCCAGACTAACATTGTATATAATACTAACTTACTAACGAGCACTAGGGATTGTATAGCTGCACTTACTAATTGATTAACAAGCTCTCAGCACTCGCCCTGTTCTAGTCTCCGCCTCTTGCCTTCACTTTGTCTCTCCTGCAATTCAGCGGATCCTCCGCACCTGCTCCACTCTGTCCTGCCTCTCATTATCTGTGCACATTAGAACTCCCTAACCGGAGCTGTATGTTTTGTCATAGGCTGTCTCGTGTTCCCTGTCCGCGTTTTGGCTTTTGCCAATTTCATGTGATTAGGTTCTCCCTCATGTTCCCTCCTTTGTAATTAGTCTGATCCTCATCACCTGATCCTAATCATAGCATGTGACTTCCCTTGAGTGTATTTAAGCTGTCTTCTCACTGCAGTTCCCCGTCAGAACGTTTCCCTTGTTTACCTGTGCTGCTCTTGTTTCTCGCCTTGTACTCATAGTGTTTCTCTTCTGACTGGACCGTCTGACCTTCAATTTTTGGCTCTGCTTTTTGGTACTATTGTCTGCATCTGTTTACGAACCCTTTTTTGCCCGACTACGAGTTTTGTGTTTGCTGCCCTGGTAACGGTTTGGATTACGCCCACTGGATTTTGGCTTTTGCTTCTCTGACATTCCTGTGTCTGTGTACCGAACCTGTTTTTGCCCGACCACGAGTACTGCTATTGCTGCCCTGGTTTTTGACTCTGATTCTGCCCTACTGGATTGTGATTTTTGGATTGTGGACTCTGTACTGTTGCTTTTTGCCCTGTGGGGGTTCACCCCCCAACTACAATAAACCACTTTTTGCTGCTACTTCCTGGTCTCGCATTTGGTTCCAGAACGGTACCTCACAACTTCCTGTGCATATTAATCAGGCCCTGGTGCCTTTTGATATTTTGGATTTCTTAGATTATACTGCGGGGGCCGGGGGGATATGTCATCTTCTGATGACTCTTGTTTTCATCAGTTGCTATTTCCCTCGTCTTATTAGCAGCCCCAACAGGGTGGGGCTGCTTTCAGTACTTGCGTGAGTTTGTCCTCAAAATGCTTGTTAACATGATAACTTCAAAAGTATTTATGATAGAAAGCTGTATCTAGCAACTATAGAACAGGGCCCAGCTTCTATCAACTTTTGGGCATATTCTATTCAAGGTCACAACGAGGTCATGAGATCCGACCACGCCCCACAAAAGGCTTGTCAATACTATAATTTCAAAAGTTTTTATGATAATCTGTAACTTGGTAAATGGCAAATGTAAAGTAAACAAATATAGTTGGGTAAATCTTCTATCAACTTCAGGTGTCATTCCCGTCAAGGTCACAGCAAACTTCATTACTGTTGAGGTATCTATAACTTGCTATCTTGAACCCATTTAGTACTTTGGTCACAGTTATTATACTGCTGGGAAATGGTTTTGGCATAATCACTGGTCACTTCAAAGGTCAAGTTCATGAAATCTGGCCACATCCCTCAAAATACTTAACGCAATAACTTCAAAAGATTTTATGACATCAAGCTGTAACTTGGCTTCTATCAACTTTTGGGCAAATTCTGTTCATGGTGAAGGTCACAGTGAGGTCATGGATGTACTCACATAAAACTTCTTGACACAATTTTATATGATGACGGAACCCCCTGGGCTTCAGCCCCTCTGTCAGTGGAGGTCGGTGTTCTCAGGAAGGACAGTACATACAAATGACAAGACTGGACCACTCGAATCACCTGCATAAATTTATTTAGGTGCCAAGACTAACGTTTCAACGCACTGCGTCTCCCTCAGAGTCAAACCAACATTAGTCTTGGCACCAAAATAAATTTTGCAGATGATTCGAGTGCTCCAGTCTCAACTTTTTATTTGTATGTACAAAAATTTTATGTTTGATCATTCTTCATGAAATTTACCTAGAAATGTGTCCCAAGGGCAGGTGGAACGGAGGGGCTGCTCTGTTTTTGCAGTGTCCCGCAAACACTTTTCTAGTTTTTTTCAGTCATTTGAAATTATTGTACAATATGAATACAGAACCTCCTCAGGCATGCATCGCAATTTCTGACATAATGTGGCTTAAAAGGTTACATGATCCCTACAAACACGAATAGCGCGATAAAGAAACATTGACAAATCATAAAAATTCTTGAATTTCAGTCGAACTGGGAACAAAATTCAACACAGCGATGTCGGTGCCATTTTTGAAGACTGCTGTCGGATATGATTGAACAGAAAACCTTTCTCCAAAATTGGTTAATATTTCCCTCTAGTGGATGCATGTATATTGCAGCTGTTGAAGTTGTTCAGAGATGGCGTGGAGAGAACGGATATGAAGGATATTGGCGGAAAATGTTCCATCCACAACTTTACAAATACGCTCTCGCTATAGATCAAAACAATTGAACATCAGCAAATCTTACATGCAATTGTATCAAACTGTATAGTGAATGAGTTTTGAGTCACATGATGTTATGCCCTGTCTGTGCCATATACTTTCAGTTCTCTTTACATTCTTTAAAAGTATATCCCTCATCAATTTAAGTGCCCTACATTTTTGCTACTCATTGCTTTGTGTGACAAGCCACATAAGGCCACGGTACCAGTAATTATAGATGTGGACAAAATTCTGTCGGAACAGACGGAATTTTTTTTTTTTTGGTAGACCTAAGGATATCAATAAACTTGATCATCTCTGCATGAAGGAACAGTCAAAAATCCCTCAAAATATGTTCTCACACCTTATCAGAAAAGAAAAACAGGAGGAGACTCACAGCTGTTATCTTTTTTGGAAATTTATGCAGTAAATCAAGCATGCCAAAAATTTAGACACCTACTCTAAGCGAATAGTCAGTTCTCGTAGTCGATGCATTGGGAGAAATGGAGCCTGAGCGACTTTGAAAAAAGCCAAGTTGTAATAGCCAGAGGAGAGGGTCAGAGCATCTCTGGGGCAGCAACACTTATGGGGCACACTCGATTAGCTGTGGTGAGTACCAACAGATGGAGGTCCATGGAGGGACAAACCACAAACTGGCCACTAGCCACTGGGCATCTGAAGTTCATCAATGTGTGAGGGTAACAAAGGCTATCACGTCTGGTACTAATAGTCAAAAGGGGCACAAGTCACTGAAGATTTTAATGATGGTTATAGGAGTAATGTGTCACAACACACATTGCATTGCACCCAGCTGTGTATGGGGCCTTGTTACAGTAGACAAACAAATATCCCAGTCTAACTCCTATCTACCGTCGAAAGCATCTACAATGGACATGCGAGTGTTGGGAGTGGATCTCAGAACAACGAAAGAAGGTCACCTGGTCTGAGGAGTCCTGTATTCTTTTACATCATACACATTGGCTGGGTAGGTGTGTGCCATTTACGAGGGAAGAGGTGGCACTACACAGTTTCCCCATATTTAAATTTAAAATAAGATTATAAAGTGTTTTCTTTTTTCATTGTTTGAAGAATTTTTCATCAAGTGCAGATAATTATTGAGTAGATTGTTCAGAGCACACAGTGTCAAAAATTCAAGTCAAAGTTCAAACAAGATCAGATAACATCTCAGTCTACAATTTGAAATAATTATGGTTGTTGAAAATGTGGTGATACTCCAAAATTTTAACATGCCCTGCTATTTGCTACAAATGGTTTTACATCGATGACAAGCTATACAAATATCATAAATTAAGACTGACATCATGATTACTTCCCTGTCAAACTGCCTGAAGGTGATACAATGAATTTAATGCAAGTCATTTGCAGATACATGATACACATTTATATTAATGGCGACTCAGAGCTCAGATAAAAAGAGAGTCATTGTTGCTTCCATCATCTGAGATAACAGGCAATTGCAATCAGAGACGGCTCAATAAACTTTACCACGGTAGCAATAACTGCCGACTTTACGGCTGAAGCCTGTGGTGGACTTCAGACCGTCTGTAGCATTTTCCTCCACAGATAAACCAGTGTGTGGTTCTTCACTTTGAACTCCAGGAACTGTTCATAATGTTTGGTTCAACTCATGCGTTTCCCTAAAGGGTCTCAGTTATTAAACACTGTCTTTCTCAACTAAAATCCCTACAACACCTGACAACTAGAATGTACCTGGCGCTATATACCCCCTCGGCGAGCCTTACAGGTGGGCATGTACAAACTTTGACCAACAAAAAAAATTAGTTATGACCTTGACAATAAATAGGCTTCTGGAGATGCCCAATATGCATAACCTGTTTAAAAGTAAAGATGACATGATATGAGCTGGCATGAGAACTGCAAGTGCATTTGTCGCAGTGAACCTGCTGACCTGGTGCTGTTAATGAGAATGCTCGTGAGGAGGTGGAGGACAGGGGTCATATTTTTTCTGAGGATATCACTCCCCCAATTTCATGATGTCATAACATTTTAAAATCAGAGTTTTAACATGATTGTGCTGTAAGTTCTTCACTTTAGTAGCATTAAGTGAAAAACTACATGGTCAAGATGTTACCTGGAACATACGCGCCACTGTCATTAGAGCTGCTAAGCTTATAAGTTGCAGGGTAATCATTCCCTCAGAGCAAGATTCTGCATAATGCCTGGGTAGGCTAATCAATATGCGACACATTTCAACCACCATTTCTTAAACAACAAAACAAACACAAATGCAAAATGGATAAATTTGCATTTGCGAATTACTCAACGCTGCCCACTCAAAATGTCCAGTGTGGGAGGTTTGGCTTCAAGACACAAACTACAGTAATTAATGCCTGCCATTAAGTAAATGGTAATCTTAAAAATAAACTAGAGGCACTTGTAGAGTGCAAACCTCCGCCAAGGCTGCGCAGTCCAAATGTGCATGAGTGGGAGCAAAGTTGAGTTATCATGTGTGATAGGATTTCAAGATGGCTGCCATGGCGGCCATATTGTTTCACTGATCGCGGTCAAAATGAATAGGGTCCCTCCTTGATGTGATAGCAATCCACCCACAAAATTTCAGACAAATCCGTGCATTACTTTTTGAGTTATGTTGTTCAAAAACAGACAAACAAACAAACAAACAAACAAACAGGGGCGAAAACATGACCTCCGCCCCAACTTCGTTGGCGGAGGTAATGAAAACATATGAAGAGTTTCATAGCAAAATGAGACATATCCATTTTTGCTGTTTTGAGAAAAAGGACTTTTTTCTTCCAGACAAAAAGTTTTCAGGAAAACCAGTTATTTTTTATTTCTCAGTCTTGCTCTTAACTTACCAAACATATTTAGCCAAAAAATAGAAATCTAGCATCACTTTGATTATTTGGTACTGATAATGCATTAAAATAGTTTGAACTTTTTTTTTTTTTTTTTTACAAAATGAGATATATATATATAAATAAAAATCCATGGATATGTCTCACTTTGCGAAAAAAAACGCTAATTTCAGCATAGTGAAATAAGGGGATAAACCGGCGTTTGACCCAAAACGGATATTTGGACATGTGCGGCTATCCCTTGGCTATGTTTCTAATATCACTCCTAGAAAATTTTGAATTTGGCGCGTCTCGTTTTATGATGAAACTCTTCATATTTTACATTATTCCAGGCACTTATTTACAATTCAATTTTAATATTCATATTTCAAAACCTTTTATTTTGAATATGTCCGTCTTCATAAATTTAAAGTTAATTTGTCATGCTGAGAAGATTCACACAGGAAACCTCCAAATAACATTCTCCAAGTCAGACAGTGGTTGGGCTGTTAAGCTCTATTTATATTTTGATGAGACCTGAAATTTCATGAGAAATTTCATTTTGACTTAAGCATCTAAACATCCTCATCCGTTCTCACTTAAAACTAAATTAGAACTGGTATGCATCGGTCACAGTGGACAAACAAACTTGTGCTTTGATTGGTCTTGTCATATAGTCCAATCGAATGGTTTGAATGAATGGGACTGACAGATGCAACGATTAATTAAGAGCTTACATTCACAAATATTTGATAATATGTTCAAATCTTTTTAATCTTTTTGTAGCTTTTGTTTTGTCGATAGGCACTCCAGGAGCTAGCACAAGCATCAAAGTTAGAGCCTCTCTGTTATAAAAAAGGGCATTACTGGAATGCAAGTAGTTCTATATGAAGGTACATACTGCATTCAAGTACTTCACTATCTAGCTACTTCTTGTCTTGGGAAAATTGCAGATGTTTTCAGCTGAGCGGAGCAGATGTATATTATAGCTCAATTTTCTTACATGTCTTATCAGTGAGTTCCGAAGTGTTTCACAAAGAGACAACCTCAAACACACAAGGTAGGTCCACATAATACAATAAACAAGAGAATTAATGAATGTCCTCAACTCACATGGAAGTTAAACAAATTTTAGGGCAGGAGGATGTCTTCCATTAGCTGTTGTACAACCCCAAATTAGAAAAGGTTGGGATAGTTAGTTAAATTAAAACCAAAAGTGAAAGCAGTGAATTTAAATGATCTCAGACCTTTATTATGTTTAAAATATCAAAACAGTGCATCATTCAACATTTAACATGCATTTTATTGATTTTCAAACTAAAAACTTTTTTATATTTTGATTTTTGCAAGATACATCCAAAAAAAAAAAAAAAAAAAAAAGTGGGGACAGTATGGTATTAACCACCTATAGTCATGTTGCCATTCCGGAAACTGAAAAAATAAGGCTTCTGTCTTGCACAATAATCTTTTAACTGGCATTTGTGGATGTACTGTAACAATGCATTGTAGTACTGGACAAAGGTTTGCCAAAGTAATCCTGAGCTTGTGCGGTTATATGACTTCTAGATAAATGCTGGTTCTTGATGCAGTGCCATCTGAGAGATCGGACATGACAACCGTTTATGCACAGAAATTCCTCCAGATTCTTTGAATCTCATAATTACATTATGCATAGTAGAGGGTGAAATATCAAAATACCTTCCATCTTTCTTTGACAAGTTTTTTTTTTTTAGAACATTCAATGATTTCCTCACACATTTGCAAGCAAATTGGTGATCCTTGCCCCATCTTTGCCCCTGAAGAACAAGGCCTTTTCTGGATTCCGCTTTTGTACCAAAATCATTATTACAATTGCCTGCTGACATCAGCCATTTCAAATAACATCACGTTTCAATTTTTTTTAAACCTCATTACTCCTTCAGAATTCCCCCAACTTTTTTGGAATGCGTTACAGGCCTGAATAGCAGGAATGGATGTATGTGTTTCCAAATAAAATGAAGTTGGCCTGACAAAATGTAAAATATCTTGCTTTCATACCATCTGCAGTGAAATACAAGTCATGGTAAAAATAGACATCACTGCCTTCTGTTCTTAAGTGCATTTTTATCACACAGTCCCAGCTTTTTCTGAGTTGGGGTTGCGGCTTACGCACCTCCTCACCTGACTGCCAAGCACTCGAGCACTTTTTATGAAAGAGCTGCGGTTGCCAAATATTCTCAGTTTTGCAGCAACTGACGAAGACAAGTCGGACATTGCACAGCAGTTTTGAGCGAAACTAAAGTTGGTATCCTGGCCCCACTGCGGCTCTTCGATCTCATTTGGGCGGAGTTTCAAGTGGTGCTCACCATACGGACCACTGGCAGCAGAATTTCGTCCAGACTATAATAGTGAGATGGTGTTCTCCTGCCTTGCCGATTTTGGTCTGGACTGGACCTTTCAGTTTTTCCCCGGCCACACTGACGCTCTTTGCTTAAAGATGATTTCAGAGTATGTGGAAGGAAGGGATCTCAGTGGACACCTTTTGACAATTTAGCCACAGCACTCTCTCTGCTGGAGCTATCAACATAGCCTATGAACTAGTCAGAAGTCGGACAGCTGACTTGCTCGCTTCATTGGACAAGAATGGAGAGTAAAGTTTGTGTTAGGTTTGGAAATGGTAGCAGCGAGAGCTCTTCGGGGTCGGAAACATTATCTGAAGGGGAAATTAAGGCTATTAGATGTCCCTCGGTCCGTGGACATGTCAACGATTCAAGTCAAAACTCTTCAGACAGCGAAACGCAAACGGAAAGAAATGGAGAGGAAAATAGCGAAACGGGGGACAGCACTGAGGAAGGAGAAGCAAGGAGTGATGATCATCAAGATTATGCCGACGAAGACGAGGATGAATTGGTAAAACGCTCGCCTTTACTAATCTTTCACGTAGCGCATGATTTTGACAACCCATCAGATTCCGCTGAAAGCGGGTACAACATCAGACATGCGTGCGCCGTTTATTTCCTTCGCTGCAGCGTTAAGGACTCATTAATCGCAAAACGAGACCTTTTGAGATGTTATTTTTGTAAATAAAAGCGAAATCGCTGGGATGCTGACAGGCGTATTTATGTGAGAAATGTTACACAGCCAGCACTCAATTTGGGTACTCGCTTCAGCGATTGAGAGCGTGGATGTTACCGCAGTGTTATCACCTGTGATTCGGAGACACGTGATGTTCCTGTGGAGTTTGTAATACAGCTTACTACGTTATGGATGGTGTGCCGAGAAGTGGCCTGCGTGCTAATAATGATTGGGTATTTGAAAGATTAGACTGCGTTAAAATAAATGTCCATTATTGATTTATCAACGTGCCGATTGTGTTGGTGAATGCAACTTGAAATGTCAGAGCGCATTTGTGTCAGGTTTAAGGAGCCTGTAATGCAAAACCACAAGCACTTCCAATCTGGGTTGCGCAACATGTTCACAGATTTACGGCACGGGATCTTATTTGGAGCAAATTATGATGCAGATATTTCATGATATTTACTCGGTGAAGCTTAAGACGGGCTATTTCAGAAAAGTCATGCTATGCTTGGCTTTTCCCACGATTTTTGTTTTCGTTGGGCAAGTATCGCCATCCTGAAACGATCAGTCTACTTTGCTGTTGAACGTTTTAATATCCTCTCGCCAAATGGTAGTAGATGGTTGTGGCCGCGTTTTTTTTTTTTTTTTTTTTGCGAATTCGCATTAGCTGTGCAAACGAGATATTGACCCTGGGGTTGGCAATGGCTGAAGGTGACGCATGTCTAAATCTGTCAGCGCCCGAATAGTTGGCTGTCCCGATGACAGTTTTTATCATATGCTTTGATATTTTCCTTACGCATATCTATTGTCAGTGAGTAAGCTGTCAGTGAATTGGAACATCTTGACCACGTAAAAGCAAATGATCTAGGGCTTTGCAATTGACCTCAGTGTTGAGTGTCATGTTTGCGGTTAGCCAATCATTGATTTTCTCTCAATTTCTGTCCAGGGTATATTTGATTGATTTAATTTTAAACAAGAAAAGACCTCAACACAGACAATTGTAGAAGTCTGGTTTAACGGGCATCTAGTTTGTTTTGATTGCTGATACCTTTTGGAGGTGAGATTTGGGCCTTTGCTTGGACGCCAGCAGAATTGACCTTGTGCATTGTTGTCATCATGACTGTAAGATTTAAATAAAATCTAATGTACAAGCAGGTATTCAGGATTACCTGAACATTATACAGTGAAATAATCTGGCTGCTAACGGAATAACTTATATATTAATACTTTAATAGTTTATTTACAATCTCCGAGTTTAAGTGGACCCTTTTTTTAAACCTCAGGCCAAACTTGGCTACTCTAGAAGGCTGATCGGGACAAAGTAGTCACTGACCTCTATTTAGCCTAAATGCCTGATCTTAAACTCACCTCGTGGTTATTCCTCGCCATTCAAACCACTAGTCTACCTATCAGAATTTTTCTTCATTGAGCGCTGGCCAAAGCAACTCCCAGACCAGATATTCCTGTAAGAAATGCTGCACACCATTCTAGGTCAGGTGACTGGGACATAAGTCACTTGAGCCAATAAAACCCAAGAATGGCAGCGTGTCTCACGGTGCAGTCATTAACTGCGTAGAAGAGGCTCTGGCAGCGGCAGCTTATGACTGTGTTCTCCGTATATGCGCAAACCTCCCCTAATCTGGTAAAACCTAGTAACTCATTTTTTGGTGGAAATTGAGTTAGACCCATTTTTGCAGTTACAAAGCACCAAATAAAGTACCTACAGTTGTCATTGAAAATACCCATTCTCTCTCTTTTTTTTTTTGCGAGTTTATCCTGAAGGACTTAAGTTGTTTTCAGTTTTCTCAGTTTCATGAAAAAGTGAGTTACTAGGTTTTACCAGATTAGGGGAGAAACACACTGATAATTTACAGTAGTGCATAGATGGCTGAGTAGAAATCTTTTGGATTGCAGTAATTGCAACACAGATGGTTTGCATGTCCTAGTATCTCTTCTAAGCTGTGTTGGATGAGTTAGGAATAGTTTCTTGATACAAACTGTATTCTCTGTTTGTCAGTAATCAACCATTTCAGTGCTGTGTTACATCTGACAGTGTGGACATACTGCAGGGCCTACATCCGCTGTCTTCTTACAGTATTGCCCAAGACTGAAAACGGTGTTAATATGGACTTGTATGTGTGAGCAGTTGGATTTATAATATGTAAAATAATAATATGAAAGTATAACTTTATTTTTGGAGAAAAGATTAAAAGTTCATGGAGTATTGCATAATATGTATTGGGTTTTTTAAGGTGTGCTAGTTGACTTGGCCTTTTTGCAGTTTTCATATATTTAATTAGGCTTAATTTAAGCCTTTAGCGTTTATTAACCAGGGAGCTTCCCTTGAGAGCTTGTTTCTCCTTTTCAAGGAGGTTAGAGGACATGTTTCAATGAAAACCTTTAGGTAGCTTGATCTCCAGGACCGGGGCTGGTGATCACTGCCCAAAGAGAAAAGCTTGATAGAACAGTTGTAAGAAAGGAGTGATGTGTAGAAATTTGGGTGGAACCCCTGGAGCAGGTTTGGGGTTAAAGGCCTTCCTCAAGGACCCAACAGCTGAGTTCTTCCCAACGTCATCCCTCTAGATTGAAGTCTGAATCCCAAGCTTTTCTGGGGGTATGAACCAACTGGTCTACAGTTGCCAGTCAATCAAACTTTAAGTATCTCTACCTGCCTGTCCTGCCTTTATCTTGTTTTGGATGTAATCAACATAGTTCTTTCTTACAGATTAGCAGATGCCCTTTTCCAAAGTTTCTAAAATGTTGAATTTGCTTCTGAACTAAACTTCATGGATATGAAAGGGCAGACCAGTTTTTATTACCATTTGTTGCCTGTGGTGGTGCAATCACAGTGGAGTAGTCTGTGATAATGGAGCTCTAAAATGTTTTATTAGTCAAATAAGGTTACAGTGGAGTATATCAGGGTAAAGTGCACTATATATAGTTAATATGGAGAATTTCACGGTCAGTTACTGTCATTTGATGCTTGAATTAGTGAAAACCACTAGGGTTTTCACTTGTAGTCTAGCAAAGGGTTTCTTATGCTGGCTGTCGGACAATAAATGTCATTTACCCTGGTGATGCTTATTAGATTTTCCAGGTTGTAGCTCATTCATTTTTCTTGCATGTAAAAGGATCTGAAATTAATTTTGGCACAGCGTTAAGTGGTGATGCAACTGTACGGAGGGTGAAGATCAGAGATCACTGCATGGTCTGATTCTGGCACTCCTGTTTTCTTGTTTAAAACTTAATGGCAACAGAACCCTGGTTAGGGATAATGACACTCCGTAAATGTTGGCTGGATCTATTAAGACGTGGCTGCTTAATGATCTGGGAGTGACAGAGAGTTTGGGGGGGGCATTGGGAACTAATGTATGTGCTTTTTAAAGGTCAGGGTTGGATAGGGATGGCCTTTATTGCTCAGCCTTTCTTGCAGCAATGCCCCAGCCTACCAGTTTTAACCCTTGACAGCTAAATGCATCTAATGTTGCTCAGTGATGTAAAATATCAAAATTGAAACTGTTGAAAACCTATCATGTGGTGACTTGTTTAAAAGTGCTCCCGCAGGGGAGCTCTTTTAAACAAGCTGCCACATTTCAGGTTTTCAACAGCACAAGATAATTATTTATATTTTTAAAAAATTTATTTCAGCAATCTAAGGGTTAATCAATGAGGGATACTTCTCTCTTTCAATTCACATTACCTATTCTATAGAGCAATCTTCATAAACACTCTCTGAGACCGGAGTGTCCAATGGTCAGAAAGTATAACCCCTGCTCCATATTTCTTCCCATGAACTCTTTCAGCTCTTTGGTAATACCTCCTGGCTGAAGATGGGGCAGAAGAGCAAGTCTCTGTGATTTGGGCAAAGTACTGGAGATGAATTTCCCTTTATGAACCTGGATTTTCCACCTTAAACCTAATTTATGCATGTAATTTCCTCTGTTGGGGGGGGTGAAGAGATTTTCTAATTCACAAAAATTTATGAAGGCAATAAATACCGCCAGCTGTGGTATATTTTTCATGTTGAGCTCTTGTGGCAAAATAAGTGAGCAATACATCTAAGCAAGTGAACGAAGGTTTTATGAACTGAAATAAGGACTCATAATGCAGATTCTTATTGTGTTAAGCAGCATGCCAGGTCACTCGGAGTCAGTGACTCTGTGGAGGCAGACATTCATCTTCAGGGTTGAGATAGTGTTGAACTCTTCTAAGTGACAAATGACCGAGTGAGAGGCTGGATTACCTGTGTTCAGTCGAAGTAATGTAGCTAGTATATTGTCCCTGCATTTTGTTTGTCCTATGATGATTTAATTAGCAACACAACGGGACAGTGCATACTAGAGTGCACAGTTCTTAATTTTGTGTAAGAAAAGCCACAATAGTGAGGAATATGGAATTTAGATTTTTGCTGCATGTTTAGCTAAGATTGTGACTTCCCTGGTGAGAATCCGTGCAAGGATCCTGCAAGGATTGTAGCAGGATCCTGTGAGGGACTCTGACAGGATCCTTCCAAAGATCTTTAAGGACCCTGAAGGATCTTGTGGCGGGATTCTTTAGGACCCTTGTAAAATCGTTGAGGATAATCACAGATCCTGGGAAGATTCCTGGCGATCCTCGAGGATCACGTAAAAGTCCTTAGGGATCCTTAAGGACCCTGGAAAACTCCATTGGGATCCTGGCAAAATCCTTAGGGATGCTTAAAGATCCTGGTTAAAACCTTTGGGTTCCAGAAGGATCCTGGCAAAATGCTTAAGGATTCTCAAGGACCCTTGGAAAACTAGACCCTGCGTGCCACTGTGGGTGGGTATTTATAAATCTGGCTTTCAACGCACACCCACAGAGGCACTGCTCGATCTATTGACTTCAGGCATACTTTTTCGCTCTACGTCTGTAACTTTTCCCCAACTCTTCGGATCGAAACAAATCGAACGCACATATCTTCCTAGCTAAGACAGCTAGACTCTGCATTACACGCCGGTAGATGCCTTCCGTCGGGATATGAGCAAAAATTCCTCGATGGCGGTTCAAACACTTGTCGCCATGTCTTCTAATGGGAATTCCCTGGCGTGCCGTTGCATGTCGGGATTAGAAGATGGCGACAAGTGTTTGAACCCGTTATATCGTCCTCTTCGAGGAAGGCATCTACTCATATCTCCGCGACGGAAGGCATCTACCGCGTGTACTCAAGGGCTGAGTCTAGCTGTCTTAGCTAGGAAGGTATGTGCGTTTGATTTGTTTCGATCCGAAGAGTTGGGGAAAAGTTACGAAAAAGCGAAAAAGTATGCCTGAAGTCAATGGATCGAGCAGTGCCTCTGTGGGTGTGCGTTGAAAGTCAGATTTATAAATACCCACCTACAGTGGCACGCAGGGTCTATGGAAAACACATTTATTTATGCTTTATTTAACCAGGGAAGTCCTGTTGAGATTGAAGTCTCTCTCTCAAGGGAGCTCTGGGTCTTGAGGTGGAGAGGGAGAGGACAAATTGCGTAGCTCATTAGATCAGGGGATGATTAAGTGGCAGGTTAGGAATTTAGCCATGACACCGGGGAACCCCCTACTCTTGTCAAAGCCTGTCATAGGTTCTTTAATGACCACAGAGAGTCAGGACTTCGGTTTAACATCTCATCTGAAAGATGGCATGGCCTTCAGTACAGTGTCCCCATCACTGCTCTGGGGCATATCCGACCAGAGGGAATTAGTCTACTGACACTTCTTCCAGCAGCAACTTAGTTTTCCCAGATGGTCTCCCATCCAAGTACTAGCCCACACCTGCTTAGCAGCCATGCAGCAGGAGCAGATCGAGTTGTGGTATCATGGTTGCTGACATGGGGCTCCTGACAAAGTTTAAAGATCTGACTAAAAAGCCTCACAAACTGCAGCATTGATGAAGAGTTCACATTCCAAATATGCCAAGCGATAAATCAAAGCAGACATTAATTATGGGTGTACGGCCTGGCAACATCTGGAGTTAATTTATCCAGGGCCCCAATGGATTTTTCAAAGACCCGTCAGGATTTTGCTGGGATCCTTAAGGATCCCCAAGCATTTTGCCAAGATCCTTGAGGATCTCCAAGGATTGAGCCAGGATCCTTAAGGATCCCTTGGATCTTGCCAGGGTCCTTAAAGATCCGCAAGAATTTTCTCAGAATCAGTAAGAATCACTTGGGTCACTGTCAGGATCCTTGAGGATCCTCAAGGATCCTGTCTGACTCCCTTACAGGATCCTGCTAGGATCCTTGCAGGATTCTCACCAGGGAGACCACAAGGATCTTAGTCCTCAATGATCCTTTAAGAATTTTTGCAGGATCCTGCTGGTTTATTATTGAAGATCCTGCAAGGATCCTTGTTTTTCCAGATCCTTGAAGGTTTTCTGAGGGATCCTTGTTCCTTGAAGGATCCTTGCAGGATTCCTGCAGGATACTCATGGATCCTGCAAGGATTCCCACCAGGGTTGACTCTCGATGTGTGTTGTGCTTTCTGCTGCCTGTTCATAGATCCTGCACCTGTCCGATCATTATGGAAACCGATCTTGTCTACTCCTTTTGAGAATTTGCTTGTTTTTCTTTGTGTTAGTGTGCCAGTCATGTTTAATTGATGAGGAGTATGCTGGTCAGAGGTAAAACCCAAGCTTTTTACCAGTGTGCTGCACAGTGCAAGGAGACGGAGCTCTTAGATTTTGCTACCCTTAATTGGACCATTGTGTACGAAATAGGAACCTATTCTGCATTTTTATGCAAACTCAAAATTGAATTTGTAAAAACTTCGGGGAACACTGCCCATTAACAAATGTATCACATTTGCATTTTCATTTTTTTAGACATTGAAGTGACTTGCCTTGGGTAATTTGGGCAGCTTAAAGAGGCAAGCAGTATGTGATAAAGGTTAGGGAACTGGGCATGGGGGTATTCTGTCTCAGGACACTTTTTGACACCCACCATCTCAGATGCTGCTGTGGCTATCGGATGATGTACACTGATGAAGAAATGTTCTTAGATCCTTTTTTTTTTTTTTTTTTTTTTGTAAAAATGGTTATTGGTTTCATATATATAAGTTTAAGAGGCAATTTTTCTAAGATCAGCACAGGGGTGGAAACTCACCATCTCCAAATTTGTTCATATTTCACAGTTTTGAAGTTCTATGCCTGGAATAGAAAAATCACTCGTGTCTGTTAGAATTAACCCCTCCCCTGCCGTGTTGGCCACGCCCATGTTTTTTGGTTTTTTTTTTTTTTTTGGATAGTTTAACAACCCTAGCTATTTGAGAGCATTTTTAAACAGAACTGTTGGCTCATGGTTTTTACTGTTATTGGGCACTACCACAGCCAAGGTGTACCGTCTCTACTAAAAAAATTGTGGGCACAGGTTTCTGCCGGAAGCTAGCGCGACCTGGATTACAAGAAAATGTGAATTGTGCATCCAAGATATTTGGCCTTCGCTCAAGACAGAATAGAGTGACCATGGATTTTATGACTTTTTTTTATTAAGGAAGTGTCCCTGAACAATAATAATGGGTAAGTGCCCTGGGCCACCTATTCTGCAAGGAGCAAAAGGGTCTCAAACTATGAACGATAGGCGAGCATGGCCATTTCCAGCAGAATCACGCCCCCCCCAAAAAAAAAAATTAAGCATAGGATACAGCTCTGATCTCTGAATTTTAATATCAACTAAAAATGTATTGGCAGCCTAAAGGGAATGCCATTTTTAACTCTTTTTAGACCATCATGTTTAACCACAGAATGTGTATGCAAATGTACACGAAATTTGTACAAAATACATTGGTGATGTATAGCCAAGACAAATTGCACATGGTAATTTTTCCTGCTTTCAGTGTAGTTTGTCTTTCAGTGTTAATTACTTCTTCATGTCTCGGCAAAACTGTCAATCAAATGGAAGAAATTTGAACCAAGAACTGTAAAGGCACTTTATAAATAACAGTAATGACAAAAAGCTGAGGTTATGGAACAACACATCACCGTAAACTTCTTGATAATATGAGTTTCCTATGAAATCCAAAATGATATTTAGCAGGAATCATTGGCTGTTAAAGATGCATGATGGGGAGACTGAGCACGACTGTGTTCCTTGATAAAATTCTGTGTAATAGATTAAGAAAAGGTATTTCACTGAATCTCTCTACTCTCTTCTCTTTTCTGAAGAAAAACCATTTCAAATTACTTTTGTCTTGTGCAGTCTTATGCCATAACTGGCTTGCACACGTTGCATACAAGCACAAAGCAGGCTCACAAAAAAGTATGCAATCAATGTCTAACAATCCTTGCAAAATATTAATCTGGATTGTATATTTTCTTGGAGAACTGACTTTTTAAATTATTGTTCTGAGTGACTTCTTGTGGAAACCAAAGCCCTTGATTTGTTCTGTGAGCTGTCAGATAAACCATTGTCCCTCTGTGCATGTGGTGATGTTGCTCAGTTTCACCCTTGTGTGGAGTTTTCAGTTGGTGATGGAGCATGCCTTACTAAGAAAAAAAAAATACCCACATACTTGACCTTAGTCCTTGCACCTAGCTATCTGTGCAATTGTCACAACACGCTCAAAGGGCGATAGGTTTTGTGCAGTCTGAAGATGAAATAAGTTGGATGAATTCCTTGGATATACCGTTCCTAGCTTTTCTGTCCCAGGCAGTATTATAATAGTCTACTTTTATAGCCGTCTTAGTGAGGTTAGGTTTAGTAGCTCCACTCATGAGGTCTCAACCCTCACCAATATCTGCTTTCCACACAGATGTCAAAAATGTACCTACACATCCCCCAGGACTTTTAGTGTGGAGCACAGTCCCATTTTTCTGTCGACAGTCAAAGGCTGTCTTTAATCCTCTTAATTTTGCTTGCATAACAGTGGAGATGTTGATGCACTTCATCTGTTGTTTTTTGTCAGTGTGTTTTATAACTTTTTGGCAAGACGAACGCTATTTCATCGTAGTTGCATATCTTGCTCACTTCCATCCTCTCGCTCTCCAAAGAAAAGAAACTAATCACCAACAGTTTCATTAACCATTTTTCTGGTGCTGAAAGTAGATATTTTTATTTCTTATTGTGGATAAGTGAAAGCCTCCCGCAGTTTTCACTGTAATGCGTTGCCCAGTCCCCCCCTTTTCTCTGTCACCAGAACTGTAAGAACACTGTATAACTAATCGGCAATGTATTTTAACCAGCCACTCGGGCCAGGAGATGTTCTGCTTTAGTGAATGGCTTATTCGTTAAGAAGATTAACTTCTAATCTGATTGAGGCTTCTCGTACTTCAGTGGTGGACACTGTCATCATAGTGTGCTTTAATTTTTACCAATTTTTCACTCCAGTTCTCTTTTGTGTCTGAGTATTGTGGAAAGCTTTTCTATGACAGAAGGGGCCACTTGAGAAGGGAGACAATGCCACTGCTCAGGAATGCTACTGTCCCTTCCTATTGGCCCACTGGTGACTGCAGGGTAAGGAATGGCTCCCAGTGAGGGGTCATTGATTTTTGGTGTGACTTGAGATCAGTCTGGTCATGGTTTTTGGTGAAGAACAGTGTGGCTTTTGCTTGAGTTTTCACAAGGATCATGGGATTATAACTGATTTTGTACTAAATCATGTATATTTTTCTTAAATGATGACAAATGATGTGCCATGTTGCAATAATGAATGATCTGTAATCAAACCAGAGTTTTAACGTCACCGTTTTTTGATGTTATGAGGTTTCTGATTTCAGAAGCAGAACAAATGCAGAAAAATGTTTTTATCAGATTTCGTTGCAAAAAATATATATTATGCAGTGGTGCCCTTTACAAAGCAGTTACCGGACTGCGTGGTTGAGTGCCAGGGTTTAATGTTTGCTGAAAAATTGAGAAATGACTCTATGAAAGATTGCAGTCATTTCACCTCAAAGGCTCTTCTGTAATGTATGCAGTCTCTCCTACAAAGTTGTGTGGAATACTGTATTTTAGATAGCCTATACATCAGCTTTTTACTAAACCTTATCATGGTGAGCTTACAGTGCTGGTCATGCCTGTGTCTTTACTTTATGTCCAAACTGTGATTAGATGGAGCATTACTCTTAGCCATGTACTGTGGTGCTACTATGTTTTTCTGTGTTGTGTTTCGTGGTAGCCCACAAATATAAACCAGTTTTTTACTGAATGTGATCCTTGCACACAAGATTGCACAGTATCTTTGCGCTGTGCGTGTGAAAGGCTGTATTGGAGGAAATCGACGTTGACTGAAATCTGAAGTCGCCTGAGGTTGATGATGGTTATTGAAAATAAACGCTTGTACAATGTAAAGCAGAAGAAAGCCGTTTTTCCTGTACCGTGGCCATCAACCTGACTTTGCCCGGGTAACTCTTCCCTCTCTGCCGAGGCCAAGACTGGCAAGTCAAAGAGAGAATATTTTCTACTGAGCATTTCTTTCATTTATTACCTCTGCCCAACAAAGTTGGAGGAGGTTATGTGATCATTACCGTTTGTCTGTTGGTTGGTTTGTTGGTTTGTTTGTAAGCAGGATTACGCAAAAAGTAATGGATGGATTTTCCTCAAATTTGGTGGAATGATTAAGTATTGTTCAAGAAAGAGGTGATTCGATTTTGGGAGGTCAAGGTCAAAGGTCAAGGGCATGCAAAAATGTTAAAAACGCATTAAAAACATATTTGCGCGAAGACTGCAGGACTGCATATACACAGGGGTTGCTAGCTGATACTGGCAAAAATAACATTGAGTACATTGGCGGAGGTACTTGCGCTCTCTGAGCGCAGCTCTAGTTCAGAAATGTATTCACAATTTCAAAGTGTGAAACTGCAGGCTTCATTCTGCAGCCTTCTGGTACTGTTTACTTGGGGCGTTTGCCACCTGTTACCATCAGTGATGTTCAGCGAATGACAAAGATGAAACTTTACAGCACACGGAGCGTCTCGGCAGGCACATGTCCTGTTTGGCCGCTGAGCCCTGTAAAAAAAGGCACTGTGCCAAGTCTCACATCTCATAGTTTGTAGCTACATTTCTGGTCATCTCAGATTAATGAATCTGTGTATACTCCAAAGGGCAATGGGCTGTTTACAGTGAGGGAAAGGTCCCTGAATGGCTGTCAGAAGAAGTATTTCAGAAGGTTAAACACTATTTATTAGTTGAAGTTGGCTTTCCCTGTCGCTTCCTTCTGTTATTTACAGTCCCTATGGGCTTGGATGTCAGAGCACTAAAATTATGTTTTCCTTGGAAAGCAGTTTAACACTTTTAGATTGAACTTGTATAGTCTGGCCCGAAAGTTTTCAAACAGTGACACTATTTTAATCCTTTTGGCTCTGCTCACTGCCACAGTGGATTTGAAACAAAGATTTGCTTGAAGTGTTGACTTTCAACCATGCCTGTCTCTGTTTCCTGCTCGTTCTTGGGGCATTTTGCCTTTGATTTTGCCTTCTGCAAGTCAGATGCATGCTCAGTTTGATTCAGGTTGGGTGACTTACTTGACCTTTCTAGAACATTCCACATCTGTACATTAAAAATGTTTGGTTGCTTTTGCAATGTGCTTAGGGTCATTATCCATCCGCATTGTGAAGTGCTGTTATGAGGTTTTAAGCCTTCGACTGAATCAGAGTAGATGCTATAGCCCTATACAATTCAGAATTCATCCTACTGCCTTTCCATTGGCAGCTGCACATGTTTATGCCATACGACGTCCTCTGTCGTGCTTCTCTGATGAGGTAGTACACTTCGGTTATTGAGCTGTTCTTCTTCCCCTCCCATCATTCTGGTATGAGTTGATCTTTGTCCCGTCTGTTTGTAGGATGTTCTAGAACTGTGCAGGCCTTTTTACTTTTTACCCCACCCACAGAGGGAGGGGTTTAGTTTTTGGTTCGCCTTTATGTCGGTCAGAGTTTATCGGAAACGAGTTTTGATCGTATTACACAGAGTTTCCAGAAAAGGTGTGAAATGGTCAGAGGATGACCTGATTAAATTCTGAACGTAGTTGAGTCAAGGGCAAGGTGACCAAAAAAACGCAAAAATCATTTCAGTTGTCTTTGTCGGACGGGTTATGTTGTGCTTGGCATCACTTGTCTTTTTTTTTTCTGGCCAACCATATTCTGGTCTTTCATGCTTTTGAGACTTTCCAATGTTTTTCATCTTGTGGTAAACCCTTTGTGTTACTCTGAAGTCTTCTCTTGTTTGTTGACTTCGACACAGATACACCTACCTCCTGCAGGGTGTTCTTAGTCTGGCCAACTTTTATGAAGGGGTTTTTCTTCAACAGGGGAAGTATTTGTCTATCAATTGCAGTTTTTATCCATACTCTATTAGGCCTTTTTAGGCCTTTTAACTCTTGACCAACAAAATGGTACAGTTGCACAGCTAATTATCCACTTACTTGTAGCCCCATGAAAAAAGTGAGATGGGGGTGGGGTCACAAAAAGTGATAACCTCAGATTTAAATATTAAATCAGCACTTTGAGCTTCGATGCGTAAAACTCCAATATGATGTTACAGACTGAGGTAAAATAACAATGGCTTTGTCAAGGTTCACATATCTATACACTAGTCTGTATATGTAAAATCTGAGGCTGATTTGAAATCAGTATTTTCTTCTCGTTACGAAACATGACAAAATCTTAGACAAGGGTAAATATGTTGTTCTCAGTGTACGTACTGGCTCTAACTTCACCCTTTCTGCATTATTCCCTCCACTGCAAACAAATTGACTTCCCAAGCCACAAATGTGGTTTTCAGCCCTGAAGCAGTGTGACAGTTTATACTCAGCAACATTTTGCATCAACACAGGAAGCTTCTTCCCCCCCAGTAGGGAATATCGGAGTGCATGGTTCAGAGCCTGCTGTGGACCTTATGCCCAGAATATGTGTTCCCTTCTGCCTTCTCTGAGTGCTGGCTTGCTCTTACAGTCAACGCAGCACTAGCTGCTAAGGCCAAGGGTGCTTCAATGTTGCATGTTGACAAGGCTGAAGGACCTTGAACTGGAAAATGCATGCTTTATTTAAGCAGAGAGCCTGAACTATACTGTTTGGGTTCACAGCAAACATCTCTGTTCTCTCAAGAGACTTTTTGGATTTTGGTGGGAAGAGGGTAAACTCTGGTCGGGGAGTGGGGGTAGGGGGGTGGTTGTGAGGGTGTTTTCAGGTCATTGTGACACACGAATGTTAGTCTGACGAAGTCACAGGGACCTCGAGGACTTCACTTAAAGAACTCGAGGAAGAGAGTTGTCTACCGTTCCAGAGCATCTGCTGGGATCTGTGTCGGCCCAAGACTGTGAGAGGTGGTCTCTTTTCCCTTGTCTGTCAGCATCCCTTCTCACAATGGTTTTCATTGAGTATTTTTGCCTTGTTGATTTATTGGGTTCTTGTTAAAGCTCATTCAGAGGCATGCGTTTCTTTAATCTCATCTCATGGCCTCCTCTGAACAGTTGGCATGGCCACATTTTTCCTCTTTTGATGCTTCTCAATCCAAATTTCCCAGTTTTTATCAGTTCCTGGTTTTCAGCTTGTTATTTTTTGCCTTTTTCTTTCTTGTCGCGATTGGGCACAGATTTTTTCCATTCTCCAAATGCTCCCAGTCCTGTTTCATTTTATTTTATTTTTTAGCTTAATTCAGTACTGACGTCACTGGCATTAGGCCTTTGGGAACCTCCTGATCTGTGTATGAATAGTTCGCTCCTGTTATTGTGAACCTGTTAGTTTTCCAGGTCTTGCTTGCAGATGAGTACGTGTATGCACTTGCATTTGTGGCCTTAAGGTATCGATTCCAATTTTTCATTCTCACCATATCGCATTAATCCATGAAAGATCCATGAAGGTCTTCTTTGAAGGATTTGGTCTTGTTGTGAAGTTCTCATGAATTTCTCATTAATCTCACTGTGGCTCCGGGCTGCTGAGACCTAGCCTAGCGGCTGGAAGGAAAGACTGCAGAGCTCTTTTCTCCCGCTGTAACCTTCAACATTTCTGATTCTGCAAAATCTTGCCAAGTTTTTTGCGCACACTGACACATAATGTCTGCTAAAGGGTCCGATCTTTGTTCTCCATGCTTGGAAATGCAAGCGCTTTGATAATCCATTGACTATCTGTTTTAGGTTGTGCTAAATGATGCATGAATGTTGTCTAGACATTCTGACATCATTATTTTGCCAACAAATCATATGAAAGACTTTGAAATCATTGTTATAAGTAATACTAATAAAGGATTAATTTATTTGTGTAAGGCAATATTTGGTTGAAAAAAGGTTTAAATATCTTGAAATGCCTTTGAAGTTTTCAACCTGTGATTGGCACAAGAAATCTTTTCTGTAAGAGTCAGTTTTTGAATTCTCATTTATTTTCAGGTGTAGTAAGTTCTGAATCCTCTGTTAAATTGCTTTGCCCATGAGCAGTATATCTTTAATCTTGTACTGAAATATGAATTGGAATAAGCTTAAATATGCATTTGTGATTTATTTTTATATGTAATGGCCGAAGTGGTTTTGGATTTCAGTTCATTGGTCGTGGACGGCTAACATTCATTACTCAGTATTACTCGGCAGGATAATTTGGCAGAAATTATTGCATTTAAGTTCAAAAAGTGCACATATCATACAAACTAAAGCCAAAATAAGAACTCCAAGGGCCGAAGAGTCGCCGTACCCAGCAAAAATCAACACTGGTGGTGAAAAATGCAGCTCTCTTCCTATGAGAAATGAAAGGCAGAGCCGGAAGATTCAGTCTGATGCTGTTAGATCCCAAATGTAGTTAGCATTATTTGAAAGCCTCGGCTTTAGGCAATTTGCTAGATATCACCCAAGTATTGCTCTACTTAATTGGATAGACATTTGGTTGTGTTTTTGGGGTAAATTCTCGTTCCCTGCTCAGCCCTTAGCTGAAGCTATAGGAGTATTTTTATTCAAGGTGAATGTGCCTTCATGATGAGAGTAATGAATATCTGCAGTGCTGTACATGGTCTGACTTTGCTGATACCTTTGAGATAACTTTATCCCCTGTGGTTGTGTGACCCGCTGTATGCGCCAGGTCATTTGAGCTCATCAAAGGCCATTTCTCTTCTCAGGCTCTCAATCTGTCCTTCAGTCCTGTGCTAGTGAAGTGTAGTACGCACTTCAAAACTTGAGTTGGGTGTTACCCAGAATCCTCTTGTTCTTCTGCTGTTCAGTAAATTGCGATGAGTCACTCTTACATTGTGGGGAATTTCACTGGCCCTTTTGTGTTTGTGTGAACAGCTGTAGATTCTCAGTTGGTCTTTATGCTGCTGTGCTGATTCAGTCACATTATGTTGTGCTTATTGAGGCTGTATTTTCCGTGTTGAAGTGTTATTTCTCTAATCACTGAGGAACCGGAGTGCTGAGACTCTAAGACAAGGTTATTCAGTCTCTGCAGAGGAAAAAAAAAAACGCATTGTGTCTCGTTGCTCATGTTTGTGTTTTGGTGCTCTGTAAATACAGGATTCTGCCTGAAGGTGGTCATTCTGGCTGTAATATCAGCATTGTTTTTGGTAGCTCAGTCCTCTAGCCTCTATGGCACCATCCATTTGCTTGATCTGAACCACGACCTCCGGGGTTTGACCTTCGGCCACTGACCTTTGTCTCTCCTGCTCTCTCAATCCCCGTTCTTCTGATGTTTTTCAGCTGTTTTCACAGAATATAAAGAAAAGAAAATAAGTAAAAAGAATTACTCTCTAGTATTCAATATTGGTTTTTATGGTAAGGATGGCGGAACCCTGTTGTAAATGGTCTGCTGGAACTTTCGGGGGGAGTTCACCATCGGCAATGAAAACTTTGCTGGGTTTTTCTTCTTTTGCTCAGCCTTACCTGAATTTCAGCCATGATGTAGTCTCGACAGTTCTGTGAGGTGCTTATTAAGCCGGGACTGTTTAACCCACTTTCAGACCACATGCTGATATGCACAGCAGGGCTATTTCTTAAGAATCATAAGTCTTCCCTGATGGCAGAGAGTGTGGGACGATGCTAATAAATGGAATTTTTCTGACAAAAGAACTGTTGCTATGGCTTCATGTGATTTAAGGGTTTGTTTTTTAACTTACAGGCGGTCTGTGTTATTGTGGACCTTTCCGGGATGAAACGAATTTCTGTGACTGTTTATTGGATACTTCTATTTTTTCAGATTTGTTATAATCTGTTCTCTTTGTCAAAGATAATTGTTTATTTGACTTCTACAGCAATTTTCTTGTCTGCACTGCGTGTTTTATATTGTTCTAGTACATGGCCTCTTGATGACGGGTTGGTAAATTATGCCCTGTATTGCCAATTTAATTTCCATCATAAAACATTTAAATTTCTGGGATATTATTCAGAGAACACGGTGCACTTACCAACTAATCGACTGTCATCTCACTCAATAAACCAGCAGAGGCTAAAACCATGCAAATTGGGTGGTGGGAAAAGATATCTGGCCACTTTTTGAATATATTTTTTCCCCTTGAGCTTTATAAATTTTCAAAACTTTATACAACTTCTAATATTCACTTGCTAATATCATATTTTTGTGGTTTGATAGTAATATTGCGCTTACAATTTTGGTAGGTTTGGCACCAAATTAAATATGGTTTTATTATCCTTAGGTTATGCTTTTGACCTCTGACTTTTTTCGGGGGTGTTTACTTAAGTTCAGTGACTTTTGCTACAAGTCATAAAGTAGTTAGACTTATTGATGAGATGATGGGGCTCTTGTCTGTGCACAGCACATATTGTAAACCCTTTCAGCTGAACAGGTAGGACCCCCCATTTCTATTCAGTTGTATTTATTTATTCATTACCCTCTGAAATGGCAGACATGTTTTGTGTGGTGTGTTATCAAATACTTGCAATTACTTTATTATTGATACATGAATATAATGAACTGAAGTGAATTTGTCTCAACCTGTGTGTAAGTTTGTCAGCTCAAGACCAAACAAATATGTTGCTGAGATACAGAGCACTATCTTTTTAACCTAGAATGGTAATAAAATAAAGCAAAGTGCATCCTGAGACGGCTTAGCCTAAAGTCAGTGATGAAAGAACCAATCCAAAAACCTAAATGGTTTCTAAAGGAATTTTATGATTTTATTGGCAAATATGCAGTATTGCATAAATAAGTTTTCAATTCTGTGAAAATATGGTAAGGGGTGATTTTATTGGAAAAAAAAAAAAAGAATCATTGGTGGCGTGAAGGCTTTGCTAAGGTACTTTTGAAGACATTATATACAGCTTAAGGGACCTTGCCTTGCATAAAAACAACGCTGGTTGGTATTTTCCAGGCTTACGCTGTTTGCATGACCATTTTTTATGGTCACTCGCTTATGCTCCTGATGTCTAGTGAGACTCGGCAGCATGATGTCAGCAAGCTTTTAAGCCTTTCCAGTGCAGTTGGACATTGGACCATTATAGGCCTATGTGTCACAGCATGATTCATCCCTTTGTATTACTGTGTTGCACGCAGGTTGGTTTTGTGACTGTTGGGCATGATGGAAATTGTAATCATTTTCCCCCCACTTTTTCATCTGTCATCGCGCACTCAGTCGTACAGCAAAGCGGAGTGGGGATGGCACTCCATCTGTAAAGACAGTCATGCTGTTGTCGTAAAATGTTTTATTCATGGAGTGCGCAAATGATATTTGCTGCAGCACATTTCAGACAGCGCATCACAAGGATGTGAAACGGAAATCCATTTACGTCTGAATGTCGTCGGCTGTCACGCAGAATTGTCTTTTGTTCCTTTTTCTATTTGTATTGCATTTTTTTCCACACACACGAATGCCTCCAAGTCATATTATATGAAGATGAGTTGGATTTAGTCGCTTGAGTAGAATGAAAATGGGGCATCTCAGTGTTTTACTTTGGTATCTGCTAGCAAGCTGAGCTAGACTGGCTATTGATTAGCAGCACTGGAAGAGGTATGGCCGTCTCCGCCAGGACACAGGTGATATGATGGTTTACCTGCAGTCGTGTCAAGCAGGGATAGTGTTTGATAAACAAAGGGTGCCCCCTGATGGCTCGGATGTCTGGATGTGGGAATTGTTGCCAGTGCTCAAATACTCACATGGCCAAACTTCAGCCATAGCAATAGTGCAAAAGTCTCCATGTAGCAAAGGGAAGAAGGAAAGGTCAATGCAGAGTCGGTGGGGCTGTGTGTTGTCGCGCGCCAGTTGAGGATATGGTTACAATTGATGAGTTACAAGTGAAGATATAATGGAAGGTAACCCCTGAGGTAAGCCTGTCTGGTGCACTCAGGCAGAGTGTTTATCCCAGGAGGACTCTGCTTGTGTTTCCTTGTCTCGTTCTCTGTTTTTCGCTGTGTAATGTCCTGGTGGGACGTGGGGTTCACTGCGCCCTCTCATGTTACGGTGCTGGGTGTTATTTTTGGGAAAGTGAAGTAAAGGTTGTGCGGGGTGAAATCCTCCCTTGATCCCTGAGCTCGTTTGGGGTTGGCATCAACCCCGCCCCTCCCAGTGGGGGGGCTGTAGTGGAGGTGCCGCTGTGTATCGGGTGCTTTGGCCCTTGGTCAGAGAAAGCGGAGAAGGGCATGGCGAGCTGCTGAGGTCGGCACCTTGTGACTTGTGACATGGCTGTGAACTCCACCGGGGTCAGCGACGGCACTGTATATTCTAGATATTTCCATCGCTCCCCTCTTTAGCGGAAGCAGGGCAAGAGAGCAATCGGAAGCAAGGGCGCCCTAACTGTGCCTTAATGCTCCTCCATAAAATCCTGAATTTTATTTTTGGTGTCCGCACTGAATGTATGCAGGAAGTGTGTACAGTGCTGTGCTTTGTGTGTACGTTCTTATGCTTGCACTTAATACAAGCCCTAAGGAAATCCTCATGTTTTCCTCACTCTCTTTTGAAGTCAAAATCTAACTCATTTAATTGCAATACAGGAAATGTATTTTGTCATATTTTTCGACATAAACATGTGTCTTAGGCACCGGTATTATTGTGAACTACAGTTTCAGAAAAACTACGGGTTAATGTGAGTGGTTATCATTTGATTTTGCCTCTCTCGTGTATAGCTACACTTAAAATAACCTTTTAAAAAGTATGTTAATTGTGTGTGCTCAGTGTTTGGTTACTTGTTTTGTCTGTTCACAAGCCAGAGTTAATTTAGATGGCATTTTGATAGCAGTTATTTGGTTTGAGAAATCTGTCAATGTCGGTGCGGCTGTTTATTTTTCAGTCACCATTCCATTCCCTCATTCACTCAGTTTTCTCAGTCATAGCAAATACAAAGTTGTACTATGCCAACTCCTGCTCCCAACAGGCTGTGAGAAATGGATAAATGTGCAATAATTACATTCTCTTGTATGCAAAGAACTGGCACCATTTCAGATGCTACTACTGTGTGTAGGTGCTATATGATCCCTATAAGCAGCTGACTGCTCATGTTTAACTGTGATTATGTAACCATTATAGGGTGACTATTTAGGGAGTGTGGCGCCTATTCTGTGTGTATGACCCTTATCTGAAGATCCATTTAGCCAAAGGGACTGTGTATAACAATTCCTGACCATAGACAGCAGTTCAAACCAGTACTGGGCAAAGCTCCCTTTCCTGATCCTCACAAGTGTTTCCTTTATGGGTAGCGTATATGGGATTACTGTTCAAACTGCCTAACAGGATGAGGACTCTTTTCTCTGTATCAGCGATTAGCCTGCTGAGGGAGGAATCTGGGTTAAGAGCTGGCCACTGCGGCAGCCTGACTCTCTGTGAACATTTGGGACGTGAGGTAACTGAGCCTAACCGATGTGGGCGAAGCAAACCTCGGCGAACTGTGTGGGCTGCTCCACAGCAGAACGCCTCCAAACCGCCTACTCTACAAACCAGCAGGAGAGCGCACAAGTTATCAGCTATGTGTGATAAATGCACTGCCAAATTACTATTGTATTTAGGTCAAACTATGTCGTAGTCATAACCAACTTTTCTGTGATCTGTCTGTCCTTATCGATTGACACAAAATCCTTTGCTCCTGATCAAGATCAGTGGCTTAAACAAGGGAGGAATATACTTTGGTAGTTCTGTCCGAAAAGTTTGCTGCGTTATAATAAAGGAGGAAAGGTGCTGTGATAAATTGTCAAAATTTTGTTAGCGCACAACTAAAAGTAATTATACATCTTGTTTCTCCTGCTTTTCTGGTTTTAGCAGAGATGTACCTGTCTGTTCTTGTCATAATTCTTAATTGCTCGGCCATTTGGGTAGTAGCTGTCATTTTTTTTTTTTTCCTCCAAATTTTCAAAAATTTTTTCACATTGCTTCTAACTTAAGTTATCTGTTAGAGTCTTGGTCTGAAGCTCGATTGGGCAATGTTGCCCAAGTATATTACAGTATGTTTAGAATTTTGGATGACATTAGTGATGTAAATCACAGTATATGTCATTTTTATGCCAATTTAAATGAAGTGTGCTTCAAAAGGAGTATAGGTATCCTATGAGAATTTGGGTCCTAGCTTGATTGGGCAAATGACAAATCCGTTAACTGGTAGTTTCACAGTAGCCCTGTGCCAGTGATATCTTTCTGATCTTGGATGATGTTCAATAAGAAGTAGCAGCTCTCTAACTTTGCTTTGCCACTTAAAATGCCAGTCTGTCCTCTATAAACCTGGTGTTTCAAGTTGTGCCATTTAATGAGAACAAGCTTTTGTGGAATTGCGTAAAACCAGTACAAAAGAACAGCTGCCAGCCTAAGGCAGCGGCTACAGCATCTACCCACAAGACAGCAAAGACTATGTGAGGCTGCAGAGTCTTACATGAACTTGCTGTGGTATGACGGTGCATTTTTTGCCGTTTTTCATGGTTTATCAAAGATATCTACAAGTTTTATGTAATGAATGCGAACATCAGAATGGTGGGAGGGATTCTTCATGACATAGCCTACAACGTAGCACTCCTATGGTACATTCTCTGACTGTGTTGGACTTATCACTTAAAGCTTGCAGACCGATAGATGTTACAGTCTCATTGTTTCTTTTTGTTGTGTGTCAATCCTTATTCAGGATGGACGATTCAGTTTTGGCCACCTGTATTCATCATGTTCTCCCTCTCTGCCTTACCCATGCCCTTCTAGCTATTTTTGTATCTATAACCCATTATACAACATAAAATGCAAACAAGGGTAACACTTTACTTAAGCTCCTGGGCTTGTGGCTGACTTTTTGCCTAAGCACTGTCACAAGATGGCATAACAGAAGTCTGTTTATGTTGAATCACAAAATATGGCCATAATATTAGAAGATGTTACTGTCATACCATTTACTAAAAATGCAACAACGGTTTTATGATGCATCAGATAAAATGACCTCATCGGTTCTGTCATCTTGTGACAGCTCATAAAAATGAGGGTCACATCAGCCAAATGCTCAGGGGTTCAAATAAAGTAAGCAAAAAAGGCTTTGTCGGTACCATGCTTTCGATTTTTTTTTATTGTGCCGCCTCTTCCTAAGTCTATTTTCTCAGTAGTTCATTTCAGACCTTCACTGGTTAACTTGAAACATAATTGGGCTGTGTAACCTTCCCTGACATTTAGTGTTTATCCCAGTCATACTTTTCACAAGGTATGTTTTATAGTGGTGGGTGTTTTGTACACAATCATACGGAATTGGCTCTCTAACTGCAGGAGTTTGGTAGGTGCTGGTTTTGCTGCTATTGTTCTGAACAGTGGTAATGAACACTTTTTATTATGAAATCATGTGATGTCTAGTCCTGTAGTTTGTGAGCCAAGGTTTCCTCAGCGATGAGTCGTCATTGTTAAATAAATCGACTCATGCAGAAGGAACACTTGTGCAATATCTTGGCTGCAGACGTCGCCTACCAAATTGCATTTAATGGCATTCTGTGGGTAAACCAGGCGCAATGGACTGCTTTGGTGTAATTTAGGAACTTAACCAATATCTTTTTGAGATGCATTGTCAAGCTATGTATTCAAGCTGCAGTTGGTAACTTTGGAGAAAAGTGCAAGAAAGAGAGATTTAGGTCTTAACACCACTGCCCCTCCCTCACTGCCCCTTCTCTCCCTCCTGTAGCCCCTCACTTGAACTCGTTCATGAGTGCAGGTCACGTGTGGTAGCAATAGTGAAACACACGAGGAGCTCCAGTATGTCTTATCGTGAAATAAGAGGCACTGGCGACTGGTGGCAATGACAAAAAGAAAACATTAAGCATTTACGTTACTCATAGACGCACCACACCATCTCGGTCGCTGTAACTGTGCTCGGTAATTGAAATTTGATGGGTAAACGAGGCTATACATCAGCCAAGCAAGTGAGCGAACTAACGTTGCCTACACAAAGTTAGCATTAGCTACCAAACCCAGTAAGTAGCCATAGATATTGCAAAAACTAACTTGTGACAACTATCATAAAACTTCTTTATTTACATTATTGGGGTGTACAAGATGAAAGCCTTGGTTCCAGTGATAAGTACACTCCAGGTCCAACCGCAGGACAAGGGAAGCAGATGGACAAACTAGTTTACATCTCTGTATGCCTACAGTAAAGTCCAGTTCCCAGCTGCTAGGTGGGTACTGACTGATCTGGCTTTATGTGGACTATAATTTTCACCACACCATTGGGTTAGGCTACATGAAGCTATGACGCTATGCGAAGCTATCAAAGACGTGTAGGTACCGATTATTAGAGCTACAGTTTCCGAGTATTGCACACCCTCAACTAGTCTGTTGCTGACGGATTGCTTTTATATAATTATAGCTGGAGCCCAGTCGTTGTAGCTAAACAAATTTGCCACCAACACTAATGCTGAAGCACGTTAACAAGCCACTTACTAACACAATACCAGCAGATCTTCCAAACACTTATACCTGGTTTATCTAGGTTGCAATTATTGCAACCAAATTCCACCTTCTTGGTTGACTATTTTTCTGCGAGTGTCTGTGGTCTTTTTTTCTGTTTGTGTAACAGTTTTGCAGTTATTGATAATGGAGGAACTGGACGTGTAACTAGACAAAGGGATTTCTATGTTTCTGGATTTTCACTGTCTTGGTCCACCATACAGAGGTCCAAATTGACGGTCAGACCTCTTCAGTAGCCAAAAGAGTATTATGACATTTTTACTAAATAAAACAATGGTCTGAACAGTGCATGTACGAAAAGTGATTGACACTACATTAGAAACTCCTCCTGGCTGTGATTGGTTCATTTTGCTCCGGTGTGGTGCTTTCTTGCCAATGCCATTAGAACCACTGGGAGGAGCCAGATGTGCCTGATTTTATTACTTTTTTTTTTCTTTTTCAGATTACCTGTCTCATGTGCTACTATCAGAATACAGTGACAGTTTCAGCAAATATGGGAAAAAAAAGCAATTTTTATAAAAGTTACCTGCTGCACCTTTAACTGAGCTGGAATTAATGCCATTTCAGGGTAAAATACCTCTTGGTTTTCCTTCAGTTATTTGAATTTGTTCCCAAAATGAATTTTTGACCATGTTTTACGGGTGAGAAACATACTAAAGTGGCTAATTCTCATCAAGCATATTTTGAACTCTCACAAATGTACTTTTTTTTCCATCTTGAGGCTGATATTTTTGGATACTTGAAGAAGCGGAGATATGTTCAGCTTTATGGTGCACTGGTACCTTCCACTCATGTGCTCCATTAAGTGTCTGTTTTTCTGTCTGAAAACCGTTTTGTTCATCAGTCCCTGTACTTTAGGGTTGGGCTCAGCCAACAGGTGTGAGCCATTTTGTGTGAAGGTCCGGCTGCACTCACTACCCACACAAACAAAGGCACGGCTTTAAACGAAAATGCGTTCATTACATTGCTGTGATGAAATCAGATGGAAACTCCTTGACCCACCCGCCGATTGGTTGTTTTGGCTCCTGAAAGAATTCATTTACGCGCTGCTTTTGAGCACGACAATGAGACCGCAATGTGGCAGCTTGTGCTTCAGTCAGCACAAAATTCGGTTCAGTTCAATTCAGTTTTATTTGTTTAGCTCTTCACAATCGAGATTCACCCAAGGCGCTTTACACAGAACGGGCCAGAACCCCCGACGATTAAGCCAAAAGGCAACGGTGGCAATGAAAAGCTCCCTGGTAGGAAGAGACCTTGGGGCAGAACCTGGCTCTGAAAAAAGAAAAAGGAAAATGAAGGCGCACTGTAGTGTTTCAAATCTCACATCAAAGTGTGCTGGTCATCTCCTCATTATTTATTCACATCTTTAGAAATGACTGATTGGTTTAGTAGTTTGCCATGGCAATTACGGCACCTGTAGCGTAGTAACCTCTTTGTCTGCACATAATAGCCTGGACTTGTGGTGATGCTAGCTTCCTTTTTTGGTGTGCTGGTCTCACCATCTCCTCATATCTGCATATCTGCATGTTTGTTCCTCTGATGTTAGAGATGGAGGTGAACACAATCAGTGCTTACATATGGAAGGAAAACTCCAGGAACGGTCCTGTGGAGCAAAATATTAGACCACCTCGCTTTGAAATTTTGGACTAGTAATCTCTAATCTTAAAAATACACCAGAGGTCTGGGGTAAGTACCGAAATTGTAAATAAAAGATTGTTTTTTTTGCTCCAGCTGGTTGAAATATTGTCCTAATTTTTATCTTCAGGTTCATCCCTGTCTTCGTGATTCTCTCACATACAATGTGAATGAGGTCTTATAGAGGTCAGTGTGATTTTGTTGGCAATCAGTTTTATTTATTGTCACGAGAGTGTGCCCTGGTTCTGTTAATGCAAGCGCCCTTTGAAAAGCAATTATTCATGGTTGTGCCACGCATTATACAGTAGCTGTTTCTGATTTTTTTAATGGTGAATGCTTTTGGCCGCTAAATAAAGAGAAGTCACATGCTGTGAGCTGAATGCTCATATTTCATGGTTAAAGTGTTCTGTCTGATTGATTCTGGCTGAGGCACCTTCTTGCTGAAAACACATTTTCACTCCGTCTCTCTGTCTGTGCCTCTCTGTATTATTGTAATCTTTACCCTGCAAATTCTGAACAAAAATATTTTTAGAGGTTCATGTTTTGTCATGACCCCAGCAAAGATTTTCCAAAAATGTGGCTTTGAAAGCTTGAGATTTCTCATATTTTTGTGTATTATGGGATAATTCTCCTCATGAACTGTGGGCATAATTTTGTGTAATTATAAAAGTGATCTCGGTGATGAAACCTGACACAAAGAAGGCATAATCTCTGATACAGTAAGATGCCGTGAGCACTTGTCAGCAGTCTCATTAACTGGGTGTAGTTTCTTCTGAAGTGCGCTTTTGTTTTGCACGTGGTTGTCACAGATGGGGAATAGATTTCCACCTTCTACAAGTGATGTCTCTCTATCCTGTTTTGAAAGCTAAACATGTCTGCTTTCACTGGGGCATAGCAATCGCCAGGAGAGGCTGATAATGATTAATGCCAGCTTTGAAAAGCTTGTTTTTAATCTGTCTCTACTCAACATGGCAACCAACAACCGAGTTGAGAAATGGAAAGCAATTACGCATTGTACAATAATGAATGTATTATTGTCTGCCGTTTGTTCGCTCTTTGTGTTCGGTCACTTTCAACAATCCTCATTGTAATGAGAATGTTACTCATGATATACCATTATATGTGTGCAGGACTAGGAAAAGGGGTCACTTGGGATTTTTTTCCATTCTGAGATTAACAGGGTATCTCAGTGATATTCTAGCACTACTATACTGTCAATTTACAACACTTTGCTGTGCACAAATTCACCCAATTTTTTTTAATGAAAAACTTGGATCACTCTGATTTTGTTGGAAAATCTCAATTTTCATAAAATGACCCAAGTGACCCCTTTTCCTAGTCCTGCACACATATGTTTTTTTCTTTTTTTTGTTATTCACAGAGGCAAAGCACATTATTGCAGACGGCAAGATAAAGGTGGCATAATTTTAATTTAAATTGCATTTTCTGTTTGGTAGTAAAAGTGGCTGTATTAAATACACCAAAAAGTCACTGATAATATATGGTGTAAGGCTTCTAAACAAAGTTCTGTTGAATGGATGGCACTTTCAGTGCTCAGAGGTCTACATTGGGGATTTGTGAGGTAACACTGAAATGGAGTTGATGTCTGACATTATGACCCCCGAGCCCTTTATGTCCAGCAGTGAAAGGTATTTCATACATATTTGCACAAATCGCCCAGCAACAAGTGAGGCACAGTCTTGCGCCTGGTCAAAAAATGCTTGAAAGGTTCTGAAAACATTGTGCTTTCTGCCTGTAGCCATAACAAACTGCTTCCTCATATGTCGGACTGCTGGACGTGAAATGCGAGGTGAGGTGGACCCATGTTTTTAAGTACAGAGGCCTTAGATTTACGATAAAGTATTTGAAGAGTTTGCATGCTGTTCCTGTGTTCGTATGGGCTTTCATCGGGTACTTTGGTCTCTTCCCATTTTACTAATTAATGCATGCCTGGATAATTCTGAGTAGCCTGTATGTATAAATCAGTGTGCGTGGTGTCTGATCCCTGTGCTGGATTGGCAAACTGTCTTTGGTTTCTCTCTGCCTCTCTATCCATTGCACACTGGGATAGCCTCCTGCCCCCTCTACAACCATGACCAGGAACAAGTGCGTTAGATGATGGATGGGCGTATTTGAAGGTCCTGACCAAAGCCTGCCATTTTGAGTAAACGCCTTTTAGACCTACACCCCGTTTTGAAAAGAAATTGGGATGCTATGTAAATAAAATTCAAAATGAGCATATATTTTTTTGAAAAACAGTAAAATGTCTCAATTTTAACCTCTGATATGTTTTCTTTGTACTATTTAAAATTAAAGACATTGCAAGTCGTTGCATTTTGTTTTTATTTATATTTTACGCAGTATCTTAACTAATTTGGAGACCGGGTTGTACTTGTGTTTCAAAAACAATGATAGAAGCTATGAGAGAGTGAATAACAGTAGAATAAAGTCATGGTCTTTGTACACATTTTTGTTCATTTTAAAAGGTGGAGATAATTTCTTCTGACAGACGATCTTGTTTATTCTTGTCCTCGGCTTAGCAAAGCCACACGTGTGATGCCAAACAGCCTGTCATGGAGACTCATGTGCTCTCTGGCTAACCAGGCTGTCTGAGGGGGGACATATGGTGGGTGGGTCTCATTAGTTGAATCAGGTTATAGAAGGTACTTCAATGTCAAATGCAGCCCTCGCCGGGTCAGAGGAACATTGGTTCTGATGCATGTCTGACAGAAGTCGTTCATTTGTGCTATTCAGTGTTTAAGCTGTGCAAACACTTGGAAGTGCTCCAGTTGACTCTCAATCACTGCGGGTCAGTTGCCGTACACTCCTGGCCCCCCCTTCTGTTTGTGCAGCCTTCTGTAGCTCTATGTGTGTTTACCTTACCGCCGTGTTCTCCGGCCGATCAGCCATTAACCGATTCGTGACATCCTCTTCCTTCTTCCCCAATGGCCTTTCTCTTTCAATTACCCATCATGCCTCATTTAGTCATCACTCCTACCTCTTCTTTTATTGTTACATTTATCACTCCTGTTTTTTTTTGCCCGTGGCGCCATTCCTTTAACAAGGTTTGCTTTTCTCTTAGTCATACCGTGAATCCTTATTTGTTTTTCTTCTTTTTTTTTTTTTTTTTTTGGCTGATCGTGATCATATCTGCTCGGCTCCGTGACTGTGCCTGTGAATCCGCTGCTGCTCTGAGTGCGTATCTTTCTTTCTCAATGAGGATGTGTGGGACTGGAGTTGTCCATCGTGATGCTCTATGCCCTCTCCTCTGTGTTTTTAGCGTTTGATTATGGAGCTCTGTAAGCCCACTTCACTGACCAAACTTTGCTCCAGCGAAGGTAGATAGACACTCAGTAGCCACTTGATTCCTCATTTCTTATACTGGGTTGGCCTCCTCAACGTTCATCAAGATGTTCCTTTTAGGTTCCACTCCTTGTTGACTTGATGGCACTATACGGTTTTTGCAGATTTGTCAGCTGCGCTTTCGTGCTTCAAAACTCCCTTTTCGCCCCATCCCAAAGAAGAAGAATCTCTATTGGATTGATATTTGATGGCTGGAGGCCATTGGGGTACTCTAATCTCACTTTGTTGGATCCTGTTTGAGATGATGTGCTTTGTGGCAGGATGTGTTATCCTGCTGAAAGAAGCCTTTGCAGAAAAGGAGGCAGTGGCCATTAAAGGATGGACACGATCAGCAGCAATACTCAAGTCTGCTGTGGCATTTTGATGGTGCTCAGTTGATATTTAGGGGCCAAAATTGTTCCAAAAGACATTCCCGACACCATTACACCAGCTCCACCATGGTGAACTGTTGACAATAGTTTCTGAGATACTGAAACCACCCAGTCTGGCACCGACAGTCATTCCACGGTCAATGTCATTTTTATCACATTTCTGCCCCAATATGATGTTTGGTCTGGACATCGATTGAACCTCTTGACCATGTCTAATTGCATTCACGCTTTGCTGCCTCACGATTGGCTGATAATATATTAGCCATTAACAAGCAGGTGTTTAGTTTTCCCTAATAAAGTGGCCAATGAGTGTGTAAAATGAATTAAAATTGCTCATGGGGCTCTGCCTGCTCCATGGCTGTAGTTGCTTGCAGACATCAGCAAATAACACTTTTATTGCCATGGGAGCTTCCTGTTGGCTGTCACACACAGTGTCCTTGATCAGGGCTGTGCTTTGTTGGTCTTGTTTATGATCAGGTGACAGATTATTAGAACAGAGAGTGTAAAAAGATTATTGGTTCCAGTTCCTGATTAGGCAGCCCTACCTTACTGCACCTTTGATGAAGGTACTTAGTTCAAATTTCCTCAGTGACTCATATAGCTGTGAGAATGAGTAATGTGCAGGGAATGATTGTGGTTAATGGAATAGGTTAAGGGTGCCTGCTAACCAAATAAATGCTGGAATTATGCCCCTGTGCTTCTGTTTTCGCTGGGTGCCTTGGCCTCTTCTACATGGGACCACCCAGAGAGAGAAAAGGAGGTCCTCCTCCTGTGTTGGACTCCTGAGTGGGTGGGTGGGGTGAAGAAGAAGGGTGCTTGTTCTCTGTTGTCAAGGCTGAAGGTCTTAAATTTATCAGCCTATGACCGAACGAGCAGCATGTCAATGGGCTTCTCCCTTTTATGATGGTGAGATGGCGCAAAGATCATTGGTTTAATGATGGTGAAATCTTTGATCAAAGTCTGTGTATATGCCTGCGATCAGTATGCCCACACGGCCCTGGCAGCAACTTTATTATTCCTGATCAGTCTTTATTTTGCTTAAAGGCTGTGATAATATTTAACTAAAACTACAATTTCTTTTAATGTGTTAAATTGCTTTTTTTTCTTGCTTTTTTTGAAACAGTAATTTCAAGCGGGAATTCCTTGTTTAAATGCCAACGTAGTATACATATGCATTTTCTTCCTTAATTATTGAAATACTATAATGTATGAATCTACAGTTGCATAATTCAAATGGGCTACTCCGAGATGAATGTGTACCGCTGTCCAAACTTTGACTCTCTCCACGACTGGATGCAGTCCGGCCCTTGGACCTCAACCCCTGTCCCCATTGCCGATGACCGAAAGAATCTTCGAAAAAACAAGAGAAAGAGAAAAACTTTGTGCCACTTCTCAGCAGATGGTTGAGCTTAGGGCTGGGCAATTGGGACAAAATGAAATATCACCATATTTTTTACGGAATTCCTCAAGATCAATATTGTGGCGGTATTGTAGGGTCAACTATTTGGGGTTTTACAAAATATTCAAGAAATGTTTGATAAACAGTCCATTGTAATGCGCATATGATGACCAGGCAGGTACAGACACCAGCTAGAACTTTCTAATAAGAACAGACAACTACATTCATTTACTGCAATGCAGCCTTTAAAACCAGAAAAGATTACATTTATGTCATGTCACAATATTATGATGTCCAAAATTCTATACTTTATCCCATCTTGTATCAAGATATCTATACTGATTCCCAGCCTGAGGTGAACATAGCTTGTGTACGGCAAGTTGTGAATGCTGGAGAAAAATTGTAGATATGACCTCTGCTTGCTGATGGCGACCTTGCCACCATTTTCTTTTATGATTTTGCTTTTTTATTTTCTGATTTTAATGGTCTTTAATATAGGTTTCCTGCATGCATCACCTTTATATTTCCAAGCACAAGCAATTTGAGTCTTGCTTTGCCCTTACTGAAAGGAGTCTGTTTGTGTTCGCTATAAGGTTTGTGGAATTCCTGTTAAATTTCAGTCAGCTGAAAATGTGATATTTTCTGTGTTCAAATAGTAATTGTTGGCTCGATGCTTCTGTTATATAGTTTACCTGGAACAGAGAATGGAGGTCAGCTCATTGTACTGTTTTTTCAAAGCATCCCATCGGAGGTGCAATACATCAAGGCAAACTTGGATATGCGGTGAATGTTTACCTACTGGAAACGTATTTAACAGTGTGAAACGCAATGGAAAATTGACCACTTGTTGCTGAAATTGGCTTGTTTTCAGACATCGCTGTCATTTTCCATCAAAGCCTTCGTCTCCATCTTTTTCTGCATTCAAATGAACAACTTGTTTTTCTTTATAAACCAGCATATCTGGGGAAAGTATACTGCCTTGAGTAAAAAAAAAGAACAAGGTAATTTGACATGGTAATACTGAGAAACATAATTTGAGAGAAATGGGTTTTTTGTTGGTTGGTCTTTTAGTATTTGTCGTGTGACATTCTGTGCACACATTGGACCTTGGAAAAATCACTAGCTCTCAAGCTCAATTTAACTAATCTACAACCCCAGCATGGAAAAAGTTGGGACGGTATATGGAAAATGCATTAAAAAACAGAAAGCAGCGATTTCCCATACTTACTTTAACGTGTATTTCATTGCAGAAAGCATGAAGACAAGATGTTTCATGTTCAGTAGGGTCAGCTTCATTTTATTTGTAAATATACATCCGTTGCTGCCATTCCTAGAAAAAAGTTGTGATGGGAGCAATTTAGAACTAGTAATGAGGTAAACGATTTTAATACCAATGTGATTTGAAATGGCTGATGTCAGCTAGTGATTGTAATAATGATTTGGTGCAAAAAAAAAAAAAAAAAAAGGAAAGGCCCAGTCATTCAAGGGCAAAGATGGGCTGAGGATCACCAATTCACCCACAATTCCTGAGGAAATTATCGAAACGTTTAAATGTTTTTCGAAGAAAAATGGGAAGGGTTTTTGGATATTTAGCCTTCTGCGGCACATAACATATTTAAAAGATTCAAGGAATCTGGCGGAATTTGTGTGTAAAATGGGCAAGGGCACTAGCCCAAGCTGAGTACTAGTGGTCTTACACTAAGATAGCACTTTATTAAGAACCGGCATTTATCTATAAGTGATATAGATCTACGTTCAAGTACTGTAATACGTCACAAACTCCACAAATGCCAGTTAAACCTTAAAGGTGAAAAAACCAAGCTTTCTGTTTGGTGCCCGGAAGTGGCGCTATAGATTTACCTTCATTCTGCCATTCCCATCTCTACTGTAATCCGTGGCTGCATCCTTTGTAGTTTCTTGCGATTTTATATATATTTGGCACATAGGCATTAGAAGTGGAGATAGCATTATGCCTATTGATTTTTTTGAAATGGGGTAATAATTTACAAATGAATGAATGAAGGGTCTGCATGGTACAAACCCATACAACATGGTCAACATCTCACACTCTCATTTAGAGCTTGGGTTTGTATTAGGGGGTTTCAGGAAGTCGTATATTGCACATCAGTTTGTGACCCTGGATTTTACCTTTGACCTTGGGTTCAAAGTCAATTCAGAATACGCCCTATATCTTGCTTAGTATTGTATTCTCAGCTTAGGTTTGTATTGGGACTGATGGGAATGTATATATTGTGAATTAGAATGTGACAGTAGTCCTGACCTTTGACCTGAGGATCAAGGCCAATTGATGAGCTTTCAGTGTTGCTTGGGTGACTTGGACAAGTGTCCGGGCATACACATATTGGTCTTTGGTGACGAAACTGTCTAGATCTAATACATGGCAGACACAATGTACCTGATATAAACAGCTGGCACATGACTGCTTAAAAAGGAAATTTGCTGAAATTTCCTCGTCACAGAAATGTAATCTCCAGAGGGTAATCCATGTTGTTTTTTTTTAACTTTAAATGAATGATGGATTGTCAGTGAGTATTATTTTTTCACTTCGGACTTTCTGCTCTTTAACTCATTCCCTACAGAATACTTTTATATAAAATTATAGCGTTTGTACGGAATACTTTTCCGAAAATGACACAATATAAAGTATTGAAGTACAGGTGGCCCATGACTGCGATCGTTAACTGATTTCGTGTTTTCATCGGACTGCGAATGGTCATCCACGCCGCTGGCACCGGCTTACCGCAGGGAATGGTAGAATTCGCCGCGCCGTTGGCAGCGGCTTGCTGTAGGGAATGAGTTAAAGAGCTGTTGTTGTCCCATAACAGTTTCTTCTCGAGTTAGACATCTGTACATCTCCTTGGAGACATGCACACTTACGAGCTGTACCTCAGCAGGAGTATTGCTATGCAAATGGTGCCAAAATCAACTGACCCCCTAGCTGCTCACACAGAGCACTGGGCAGGAACAATGGAGTGCTGACCCAACTGTCACATTTGGTGAAATATACCAGGGAAGGTCCATTGCAGCTCTGATTCACAGAAAAGTCTGTGCCTCAAAGTCAACATTACTGGAAGGTAATATTGTGGTTGTAAAAAATGTGTTATTTGCACCCTGTTCCACTGGAGTGTCAGTTTCTACCACTGAATAGTACTGTGGAGATAAGGTGTCAGGGTATGTCTTTCAGTCCCAGCAGCTTGGGTGGACTTTCAACATTCGCCTTGTGATATCAAAAGTGACATTTATTTTCACTCTGAATCCCTCTGGGGGCCTACGGCCTCCTCTGTTAAATCCTGATGTATAGAATTCAGTTCAATTAACTTTTGTTTGTATAGTGCTTTTCACACTTGCAGCTGACTCGAGGGCTTAACATAGGATACGACCAGAGCCACCAAGTGGCAAGCCAAAAGGCGACAGTGACTAGGAGAAGCTATCTATTAGGGAAAAAGCGTTGGGTAGAACCTGGTTTGAAATGAGGGAACCGGAGGTTGGCCTTGGAGAAAGGAGGGGAGAAGAAAAAGACTGGAGAATGGAGAGAATAAATGGAGATGTGGAGACAGGAAATGGGGGAAGCATTTTACAGGGGTGGGGAGAAGGTGAGTTCAGAGCTGGTAGACGATTGCATTGTATGGCAAAAAAATAACTTACAAAGCTGAAAACTACAAAATGAAGTATACATGTGCAGGTTAGGGCAAGGGGTTGGGTTAGGCTGGGACAAAAGGGGCTGTGGGCATGGCAGTTTGGAATAAGTCTGGGGTCAAATGGAACTAAGGGCATTTGATAATTACGATATGTCTGGGGCCATGTTGATGGTGGGGACAGGAAGTTCTGGCATTAGAGTTTTGGGCAGTCCAGCTTTCAGTGTGGCATCACAGTGTTGCTTCTGGAAAGTAGAAATATTTCCAATCCCCCATGCCTCTCCCACAGTTCTTATTGCCACAACGGAAGCAATGTCCATTTACTCTGAAAACGTTCCATGTCCGCTGGCTGTCTCAGTCGCTTATCTGTCCTGCACAATGAGTGTGCGTTTGAGGGTCATTGCAAAATGCTGGCAAAGCAGCTCCGTGTGCAGCGAGCAGGCACAGGCGGAAGCTAATAATGTGAGACGGATGTGCTTGCATAAGGCCCCGGCCGGAACCCAGTGTTTGTGAAGGCATCCACAGAGGGGCTTCTCAGGGATTTGAGCAGGACATTTCCTTGACTGATGGCTGATGTATGAGTTATTTATGGTAGACCATGTGAAGTCTGTGATCTTAGCGGTCATGGGTTTAGTTGAATTACCCCCATAAAAACAACAGCAAAAAGTAATGCAATTTGCCCTGAGATGGGTAAGGAATGCACACAGTGAAAAGTTAATCATTTAAAGGGACAGAAGTCTCTTTATTTAAATGCGACTTTTGTTTCGAGCGAAATACAGAAGGCCTCTATGCGCCGAGTTTGGCTCCTGCGGAAGCTGCCAAGCGTTTGGTGCCGTGGCAACAGCGATGGCGAGCTGGGACAGTGTGACTTCAGGCAGCCTGAGGGTCCATCTGTTCTGTGGAAACTCCCAAGATTCTTGGACTTGGTCACCCTTTGTGTCATTATCTCTCCACACTATTCCGCCCAGTATAGTTGGCAAACTTTCGTTTCGTTGATTTTTCATCTCGGTGGCTGGCAATCTGTGTGCGAACTTATAAGGGCTCAAAACACCTGTGGTCTTGGACAATAATGACTCCAAAGGATAGTCCAAAAACAACACTGGAGATTCATTTTTTGTGTGTGTCTAATTGACTCGAATCCCTTGGGGAGGACAAAATAAATACGAGCACTTTTAATTCTTAGTTATTCATTAATGCTCTTGACCACACTTCTGCTCCTGAACTGAGATGAGAGCTGTGTTCCTGAGTGCTGCATTCATTTGGTTCTGTTTACACTCAGGGGAATTGTTTTACTGATTGAAAATGGTCGCAGAATCCCATTCAGAAGGTTTGAAACCTGTTTATCCTGCTAACTGTCATGCTCACATTAGAACTTTGTTTGATCCAAAAGGGATAGGAAACTTTATCAAGGAAGGGACGTATGGCATTTTTTGAATTATTCTTTTTAGTCAACAGCCAGGCCCAATCAAGATTGTCATACAGGTTTGAATGAATCAATTTGACGGGGAGCATGAGTGATTTCACAGCTCGCCGAATGTTTATGCATTTTCATTTAGGTGTCATCTGTCAAAGGAATGAAGGCATGGTGGTTGTTGAATCTCTTCTCTCACTGGGATTCAGCTTGTCTGCTTCCTGTATGCTTGTTATATAAATGTTTATTGCAGCTGGTTTTGAAAACTAAACATAATTAAAGCTTCTGTGCTATAAAGATAATTTATTACTTGCTGTTGTTAAATTTTATGAGGAAGGAATAAATGTTGAAAAGAAATAAAATGGACCCTGGCAGAAAGCCATTGATTACCTCACACTTGCATGTATGCAAACACATAAATGAGCGCACAAACTTCCCTCAACACACATTTTTATACAGTTTCATACCATGCTTTTCAAATACAACATAAAGAAATGGATTCCTGTCCCATCAATAAGGTCTGACGCTGATTTGTCTGTTAATTAATTCCAGACCACACCTAAAGTAATAATAAACAATTTATTGAATTTGATAGGCATGGGAATTTGTGCTGATGTAGGATGGAATGGAGTTCTGTTGATGGGCACCAGTGCAAGATAATGGGGAGCCCCAGGCAACGAGACTGAGGGTGGGGTTAGCGTCTCCTCTTGGAGTCAAAAAGGCTCGTTTGAGTCCCCTGGGGTTCCTGTGGAGTGACAGGTGAGAGATGAAGTGAAGGGAACGGGAGGGAGGGATGTCGAATGAGACATGTATACCAGGATTACAGAATGAAGGTAGTATAAATTAGGCATCACTAACTTGCGTTTAGTACACTCCGTTTTATTTTCTGATTTAAATGGGGAATTATCATCATCATCGTGTGCACCCCATACTAGTGCTGTTGGCTCTTTTGTCAATACAATGTAAAGTAATAAATGAGCAGTGAACTCATCTCAAATTCTGGATGGCTGCAGATTTTTTCCCGCAGATTATTCCCAGTGCCTCTCCTGGTTTATTCTCCCTCAAGCAACTGTGCTGCTTGTTTATCATAGACTCCTGTTGTCACTCTGGATATTTAGTCAACGTTGGAGGTCTTGAGAAAATGCGGGCATGTTTATCCTGCAGAGGGATTCATTCTGCGAGCTGGTTTTTTTTATTCGCATCTCTGTTAGCATCTGTTTTTAAGGCACAAATAGTTCAAAATATCATTACTGATCTACAATCACAATAGATTTGATTGTTTTAGATTTTGCGGTTTAACACAAACAGCTTTGGTAATGAGATTATTGAAATTTATGTTTATTCCTACTAGTGACCTTCTACTTCTCCCCTTGTCCCATCAAATCCATTTTGGCAGCATGTGGTTGTCTTGGCTGGATATTGACTGCATTTTTTTCATGTTACTAGTGCACATGGGCTTGATGTTCTCATACTTGTGTTTGAACTGCCAGTATAAGGGCAAAAAGGATAACCATGGGTTCACTTTCTCACATTCTCCATCGCAACAATTACTACTGGGAACTTGTGTTCTGGGAATTCCAGTTGACGTAAATCCTTGCCCAGTTTCTACGCACTGATGAATAGTGTGATATTTTTGATGCAGTTTTGGATTACAATTTGCCTTGTGAGCACCACTTTTGGCTTTGTATTTTGTGAAATTTCTCCATTTTTGGACTTTCTGAATTTTCTGGAATGCTATGTTCATGTGGGAAATTACTGCAGTTTTGGAATTAAAATTCATCTCCTAACCTGTGCTCTGAAGTTTGACTGAGATTGCCTCTCATTAGTAGTCCTTTTTACCAAACTCTTCGTCTTGTAGAAAGAACAGATTTAATTGTGTGTAAAAAAAAAAAAAAAAAAATATCTTGACTGGATACCATTTTAGTTAACAAGGCATGCGTGGCAGAGTGGAATTTTGATAGCGATCAATACGATCCTTACTGGATCTTCTGGTTCTTCTTTGGAATAAAGCACAGGCCAGTAGGTTGCGATCTTCCCTCTGGTGGAATAATCCCCAATGCCCCAGTGTAGTGATGGAGACACTGTACTGAAGGAGACGCCGTCTTTGGGATGAGACAGTAAACCGAGGTCCTGACTCACTGTGGTCACTAAAGATCCTATGACGCTTATCGAAAAGAGTAGGGGGTTCCCTGGTGTCATGGCTAAAGCCCCAACCTGGCTCTTTTGACCTGCCACCTAATCATCCCCTGATCTAATTGGCTGTGCAAAATGCCCTCTCCCTCCCCACCTCAACCAGATTTCAATGTCAACGGGACTTCCCTGGTTAAATAAGGGTTACATCATATTTGTGGAATGATTGATATCCTAACAATATATTGAACAATGTAAACCAATTACATTCTTTTGCCCTTAGGTGCTAGTGTGTGGGTAAATGGTGTGTGATCTCAAAATTGCTATGATGCAAGTGCAGAACTTGCAAGATATGTCCTTAAAGTGTTTACAGTGCTTTTAAACCATGTAATCAGTCAATTCATCATCCTGTGGACATGTTTATTTGTGTTATGGGGGGATATTGGTCACACATGCAGGTGCCTGGCGTTTTGTGTAGTAAACTGCCTCGCCCATGTTATGTAATAAAGAGGGGGAAATGAGGATTGTAGTAATGGAGATTTACCGCTCTTATGTAATCTAGCTAATGCCTAGGTTTCGTTAATGAATGGTTTGGTATTAATCCTCTGAAATGATATAATTATTTGCAACTTTTCATGCATAATGGCTGGATATAAAATCAACATTTTTAAGTTTGTCTCCTCTGTCCACAGTTTTTTTTTTTTCCAGATTTCTTGGGACTCTAGTGCGTGCTATATTGTAATCTGGCCTTAGTTTCTCATGCTCATGACTGGTTAGTATTTTGTAGTGTACCCTCTGTAGACCTGCAGCAGTTGTCTTCTACATATGGTAGATTTTTACACGTCTCCACTTTCATCCACTAGAGCCCTGTTCCTGGAATCACAGTCCTTGAGGGCCGAGAGCTGCTGATTTTTCACCCTCCCTATACCTGGGAGTCCAGTTTCATGACAGACTGGCCAATCTGCAGTGCCAACTGTTTAGTGACTTACCAGGGAGGAAAGAAAACCAGGGAAGGATTTTGATTCAGGGGGCAGGTTTTCGGATCCCTGCACTAGAGTGTTTTTCATCTGTTTGGCCACTGTTACAGGGGTTATCTGCACCATAGAGAGTATTCTCCTGTCATCCACTACAGTGGTCCTCCTCAGTCTACTGCATATTTTGATGTAACTGAGTTCACCAGTTGTTTCTTAATGAACCAACCTGTTGACTTAGGTATACCCAGGTTTTTTTTTTTTTTTTTTTTTTTTGCAACATTCTTGATTGATTGATTTTCTGAGGGCTGCAGTTTCCCTCATGTTGTTGCATCTGCAACAATCTCCACAGGCATTTTCAAAATCTACTATCAAGATTAGACATCACCTGTCCTCTTTCGCATTCAATAATGACAAATTAAGACAATTAATAAATGACTAACAATACTCATCTCCGGAGCCAATTCAGCAAAGACTTGTAATGCCTTAAAATGGGGGAACTATGCAAGAAAAGTGCTTTCGTTTCTGAACTATTTATGTAATATGGATTAAAACATCATAGAATTAAAGCTGACAGTCTGCACTTTAACCCCATTGTTGTTGAATCCTGTCAAACTCTGTGTTGGCGTACAGAAACAAAATTACATTAATGGGTCACTGTTCAATGCACTACAATGCTGCTCATTGTATGCATTACCTGTCCTTATTTTGGACTGTGAACTCATGTGCTAAATTTTTAGCAGTGGCCAAATCATGTGAATAAGTTGTAGGTAAATGGCCACCATGCGGAAAAGTGGGATTGAGCATGCAGGGTTATACTTGTTTGGTTTCAGAGTCCAGTTATGTCTCAGTCGTTCTGAGTTAGGGAAAGGTTGCTGCATTTTCATATTGCGCATTTTTAACTTGTTGCCAGCCAGAATTAAATGTTTGTAGGTGGCCAGCTCTGGGGGAGAAAAAAACAAAACAAAACAAAACAAAAAAAAAAAACTCTCTGTGGCTTTCTACCTTCCTAATCCTCTCACCCCCAGTAAAGTGGATTTGTGCAGATGAAAACTGATAACAATCAATCCTGGCAGTTGTACATTATGTAATAAGCCAGGCTTAGATTTTTAATACGAGCCATGCAGGAGAGAGAAATCGGAGGTTATTTCACTGTTATGTTATTTTTGCCTCAGGCTTTACTGTCTGTAACACCGAGGGGACACGCACTCTTCATAACGTTTCTTCTGAGCAAAATATGCTGCAGTTTCATGCTCATTTATCTTGTATTTTGCTGGAGAAATACTGCTGGTGTTTTTGTTGCTGTTTTTTTTATATTTCCCTTGACAAGCTACAGGGAAGTACTGCAGGTGGCGAGAAAAAGTAAATTAAAGTATAATAAAAACTTCATAAAAATTTAGTTCTCCACAATTTAAGTTTGGTTGCACACTATGTTAATTAGGAAGCAAAAATAAAATGTCAGTATTAAAATTGCAGTTTTGCTTATACCACCTTGTTTTAAATACATTGTAATACTGCAGCACAGCTAGATGACAATAGAATATAATAGAATGTATTTTAAAGATGATTTTTTTGGGGATTTTCACCTTTATTTGACAGTTGCAGAGTAGAGAGAGACAGGAAGGTTGGGGAGAGGAATGGGGAAGACATGCGGCAAATGACCCGAGCCGGAATCGAACCCGGGTCGCCGCGGGAAGTACACAGCCTTTTTGGTGCACGTACTTAGACCAATGAGCCACCGGGGCGCCCCATAGAATATATTTAAAAAAATGTTGCACATCTATTGTTCCCATGGCCCAGACAAGGTCAATGTCTGTACTGGAAAAAGACTTCAATAGGTAACAAAAATGTGCCCACATACGCACACACAAAAAAAATGCAGTTGTACAAATATCAGTCATAATGTTTCACTTAATTTATGTTTTACGGGGCAGTGCTGTTTAGTGAGGGTAGAGCAGGCAGTTAAATACCATGTGATTTATCATGGTTTGAAAGTGTCTAAGTGCTGATTTTCATGTGCGTCTCCTGCCCTGTTTTATTATTTTATGACTTGGTGGGCACCTTGGGTTGTTCAGTTCTGACATTTTTGATTGGTGTTTGTCTCGTGATATTAATCATTTTTATTTGATCACAACTTGCATAAAGCATTTACATCGAACAAAAATCCATATTATTTTATCTTTCTTGCACTAAAAATGTGACTAATGGAAGTAGAAATTTACTAGGGATTGTATTTTAGACATTTTTGTCTTTGAATACTGTGAATAATAGTGCTCTTTTTAGTGTATGTTTGCATTGTGGGCATACTTTTGCATGACCGTCGTTAGAAATTCACTTTGGTAATATAACACAATATTCTGAAATTAATTAAAGAAATTCAGTGCATTGGAACAGATGGATGGTGTTTTGTGATCAGTTTCCGCAATGTTTACATGTGTCTGGCCTTTTGTGATTGTGGGGGCAGTGAACCGTCACCCCCTATTGGCTGTATCCCTTCCTGGTTGCACTGGGGCCATTTTAATTGGCTGGGAGGATATCCAGAATCCAATTTTTTCCCTCTTCTTTCTTGAATGCATGGCACAGAATTTTGCCTGAAATTATTCAAGTGAATCAGGCCTGTGTCTTTGGAAACCTAAAAAGCTAACATGTTTACTTCGAGGCATTCTGAGCTTCGAGTAACCAAAGCCTTCATTTGTGCCAGTGGGAGGCTGACAGCTCATCTGATTATTCCCTTTGTTTTATCCGGGAGAGCGCATGGCTCCTCAGTGTGACTCCCACAAACGAACCTTAATCTCTTATTCACACAGTGGACCCAGCAAAAAATGTTAAGTTTCAGGATCAAGAGAAAGGGGATGAAAACCTAACTGGTACAATACGTCGCAAGGCAGCTTTGAATGCAGTTGTAATCGACGAACCGGCGGCTAACTGACAAAAACCAAAGTTTCTGCTTGAGCTCCTACTGGCATTGCCCAGCGCATCTTCAGTAATTGCTTTCCTGACCTTTTCAATGGCTTCTACAGAACTCTCAGCTTCGCTGTGTATAATAAGCTGCAAAATGTGCTCATGGGAATGTTGCTGCTTTTTCTCAGTCAGTGACAAACAACAATTATTTATTCTTTTGGTTGGCATTTATAACATGTCTAGCACATAAATTTAAGAGGATATAATAAGTGTGGAATGTCCAGCTGCTTCTGATTTTTTAACTTTTCCTGAGAATGGAAGGCATTTTTTTTTTTTTTTTTATAGTCTGTATTCACTCAGGGAAGTTTTATGGAGAACAAGTTCCTCTTTTTCTAGGATCTCCTGAGAGAAAAGCAAGATGGAACAGTTGCAAGTAGGGAGAGACTTAGAGAAGCAGGGAAAACCTACTGGAGGGGTTTTGGTTAAGGGCCATGCTCAAGGGCCCCAACAGTTGCACTGTAGATGCAGTTCAGAATTCTGAGCCTTACTAGGGGACAGATTCAGTTATTTACTGTTGCCAGTAAAGCAGCCCAGCACTTGTGTACCCTGATGCCCATGGCTACCCTGCCTCCTAATTCCTGATGAAGGGCTCCTGTTTTATTCAGAACTTAAGAAAAGTAGACAGAAAACGTGGATTTTCTTCAGGTAAACACCTTCAATGTATTTTTAAGTCTATACCCCAATTACATATAAACCCTTGGGGTAATTTTTGCCCAGACCTTATGGTTAGAATTTTCTAGTTACTGGAATAAAACAAGATCGATGGGGAGAACGAGCCATTCAGCTGTGCATCCAAGTGCAAAATTATATTTGGTCAATTAAATAGCTAATTTAACTTCAATGTCATTCCGGCCCATTCTGTACATAAATTGGACAAATTTAATTATACTGTCAACAGATTTTCAATGGGTGCAGTGATTCTTGTCCAATTTAAGATCCTTTTTAATATGACACTCCAGGATCCCTAGAGTGTTTGAATTCATTGCATAAAAACTGGAAACTGGACGCATTTGTATGAGGAAGTATAGTGAAGCCAGTCTAGCAGCTACCTGGGGAGCTTTGGGACATGCTGTAAATTGAGGAAATCGTTTCATTTTCCTTGGAGTAATTGGCATTTGTAATTAAGAAAAGCACACTCAATTTTTAAAGACTGAAATATGACCATCATTCTCACTTGAAACGAGTGAATGGGCAGAAATGACTACCCTGTCCATTTTCAAAGGGCTTAATTTTTTTGTCACAGTCATCCAGTGTTAAATCAGTTACGAAGCTGTGTCACTATGTCAGAAAGTAAGGAAAATGTTGGAGGTCAAAAAGTTTTGACGAGGAATACATTGGTATTGTGTAATTTTGGATGTTGCACATTAAAATAAGAGCCAGTTTTTCTAAGAATCAGGCGGAAGGTGATATATGATGGTCTCAGATTCGCCTAAAATTTTTGTTGGTGAAAGATGGTTGGTTCAATTGAAAAACTGCAAATTTTTAGGAGCCAATACCCTTCGGTTTCTTTTTTAGGGGCATTAGAAGGGCCAAAGATTCCGAGATGAGAATGAACGCTGAAAAAAATTCAGTTTTGACCTGCAATCATATGATCGCACCGACAACAGCCCACATTCATTTTCACGTATGTCAATCTACTGTGTGTTGGGCTTGCAGTAATCTGAAATTTTTTTTTGGCCTGTCGAGGGCGTGTCCTATAGGGTGCAGTGCAAGATGCTACTTTTGGCCATCTGAGGAGTAATATCAGGGCATTTCCAGACTGTGCCCTTACCAGCCTAAGATGATTTATTCATAATATGATACCATAGGATGTCCTTTACATAATCAACACAAAGTAAGCATGGGATGTTGAGGGCGCAAGAGTATAGGTGGTGCTTCACTCAGGGAAAAAATTAAATTTGGCAATTTGGGGGGTCATGCGCCCTCATTCGATTTTGATGAAACCTTTTCTGTTGGGTAGCCCTATATGTCTACTAACTGTGATGTGAAGATTACTCTGGGATTTTTATTTATCTTTCTAAGCCACACTGTGTGAAATGGCTATGCAAGCCCTGAAGATCTCCATATTCAAATTCTACTATAATCATGAGTAGTGCAATTAAGAAAACTTTAAAGCTCATAAAAATTCTGGGATTGCAATCATGGTTGGAGCAAAAACCAGTTGAACCAGTCTGGGAATCACGTACTCCTCAAGATGATTTAAGGAGTAGAATTAGACAGATGGCTGTGGTTTGTTAAAGCTGCTGTAACTGATTTGGTCGTTTTAGCTGGCTTCCTGCCCATTGTCGGAAATAAGCAGTCCCCACCCCCCATCCCCAAATCCGATCCTTGTGGAACACCCTTCATAACAGGGACTGTGTCAGACATGACATTGCCATGTTTAACAATCTGCAAATGATTAGTTGGATAACTATGGAACCACTTAGCTGCTTTGCAACCAATGCGGGCACTCAACAGGGTGTTATTATGTAATGGGTGGTCCACGGTGATAAAAGCTTTTATTATGTCTATGAATAGACACGCACATGTTAGTTTGTTATTAGTAGCCTCCTTAATATTGTCCATAACTTTCAGAGTGGCATGCCTGATCAGGAACCAGATTGCATATCATTTAGAATGTTATTTCTTCATAATAAGAGTGTTATTAGAATATTGTAATGTATTGTAAGAGGAACTCTATCTCTTAAGTGTTTATCCTCCTGTGAGCTGTTTCAGCTGTACGACTAAACTTTCTATTTGCCCCTCTCCAAAGAATTGGGACATCAGAAAGACACACGGTGTCATTTTCCACTGTACTAGAAAAGTAACTCTAATATTACTCTTACTCTGAGGAAAAGGGATTTTAAAAGAATAATTTTGTATCGATCATTTAATAGTGTTCTTGTCTTGTTGTAAAGCCGCTTTTGACTTTATATGGTTGGGCTCACTAACATTTGTCATGGTGGATTTTGTTTTTTTTTTTTTTTTTTTGTGAAGGGTGATACTGAAATCAGTTTATTTGGGAAGTACTGAGATTAAATTTACTGTGAGAGTTGAGAAAAATAGGTAGATAATTGAGGAACTTTAAGGCTTTGGAAAAAACTGTTTATCACAGAGTGATGAAAGGGCTTTATCTTAGAACAGGATCACGGTGTGTCCATGAACATGAGTGTTCTTCCTACCCCTGATCAGGCTGCTGGTACCATTTTTTTTCTGGAAATTATGTTATATCCCTCAATCTCAGTGCCTGATTTACAGTATTTTTATTTATTATTCAGTAATACATTCACTGAATTAAAACTGCAGCGAGCCTAATAAGTGTATACCGGGCTAATGAGGTGAGCCGAATTTCGTACCATCAGCGGAAGACATCCTAATCTCCCCAGAGTTATACAACACACACATCCTATAAAAAGGGCTGCTTACTAAGGCCAAGAAATAGGATGAATGTAATTTCATTTTGCAGTGCTCGCCTGACCCGTTGCTGCACTTCATCTCGTTTTATTTGTTCGCCCTGTTATAAGAAACAAATTGTTTTACAAGCAGACGGATTATTGAAGAAAAAATAATGGGTGACGGAAGTGCGGCATCGTGGTTGGTTTTGCACTCAGAGGCTAGACAGTGAGGGGGTGTAGCAATCTGATTTTCTGAAATGGAATAAAAGTCCAAAGACATAAAAATGGATTTTTAATATGTTCTGCAAATAATGGAGCAATACAAGCAAGGGTTGCTTGAGACCAGAAATGTAATATTCATTACAATGGCTGCCTTAGCTACAGGCACATGTGTGGATATGGATGAAGATTATGCCTTTACCTATATGAAAAATAAATTAAAAACATCAAAATGTTGCTGTTACAAGTCTGGTAGTGTAGTGTTTTGGAAATTAAATGGTATGCTTCACGCTTTTCTGTAAGTCGAGCAGAAAATGTCCGAAAGGCCCAAGGCCGGATGTTAAAATGAACCGTCCTCAGATTGTTCCTCAACTTTGCGTTGGAGTCTCAAAGTTCTGTCGTGAGTTTCTGTTGCAATATTTCCTTTAGAATAGTGAAAAAAAAAAGTTGTTGAATCATTTAAGAGGTACACTGCTTTTTTTCTTTTTATGGACATCTTCTTGTTTCTTCATTGTTTAAAACGGTGCTGTACATTTCTTGCTCTGTATCTGTGAAACACAGGGAGGGGACATCTGGAGGTTAATTACACTGTGGTGGCTGTAGAATGAAGTTTAACCCTATAAAATCTACAGATGCATGTAACGGTCCATCAAATGTTGCTGCATTCATCAATCCAGTGGAACCTCTAGCCTATTTCAAATTCTAGTGGAGATCTCAAGGTTTCCCAAGACCCAAAATTGTCCTGCTTACTGAGAAATGTGTATAAAATGACTGATAAGATCCAGATATTTTCTACTTGATGTTATATTGTGGCCTCAAAAACCATGCTGTCATGGCTTTGAATATTTCTCTCAATATTAGTATGATGTAGCTTCAGTGAAGCGCTGCAACCAGCAGATACAGAATATGTATGTGGCATTGTCCTACAGTGTGTGTGTGTGTGTGTGTGTGTGTGTGTGCATGTTTCTGACTTTGAACCAACTTCAGGGAAAACTTTTGTGAAAAGTTGGAGTTTAAGGGGTTAAACTGCTATTTCAGTCAAGCTTGCTGTAGGCACAACTCATGAAGTTTTGCGCCACTTGGCATGACTTGGGTCAGATGAAGGTCAGTTGATCTGAAGAATCTGAACAGAGGCCACATTTGTACTTTCAGTAGTTCACATTTGAGAGCTTTTCTGTATGTTTGAAATGACTATGCGTGCACACTCAAGCAGGGGCAGTTTTGCAGAATATCCAAATTTCTGTAACGCAACTATGTCTGAAGAAATTGGCTCGATTAACTCTGTGTGCTCTCGGTTGTATATATGTGCTTCTCCCACACCTGTAACAGTGATTGTGACATTCTCAAGGATCACTACTCACTCTGTTATGGTTCAGTCTGATAAATTATTTGACAGTCCGAGACAAAAGTGTTCATTTACGGCAGAGGAACCATGGAGAATGCTAAGCTTTTAGCTGTCGCATTCTCTTGCTCTGTCGTAGCTTTCTTGGTTCTGTTTCCATGACGTCAGAGTAATGGATGTTGGTATTTTGCCATCAGAGATGGAGTGCGGCATATCTGCTGTCCCTACAGTCAGTCTCTAGGGTCCTTTTAAATCAATCACCTCTCCCCTCCTTCCTCTTCTGCAGCTCCATGAGAATCTTTAGTTGTGAGCGGTTTTTTTTTTTTTAAACTGATAATTTATACTCGCAGTTGGATGTATTACTGTTTACTAAAATTGGTGTTTTTGTAAATTCATTCCTACATATGGATTGAAGTGGTATGGCTTTTGAGCGAGGAAATATGTAAGGAATCTGGTGTATGAGCGATAAGATTGTACGCAGCTTAACATTTGCCAGACGTGTTGCAAAGTCTGTGGGTATGGAACAGCTAGCCTGTTTGTTGCAAATTTCTGAAGCCTGCCAAGAGAAACATGTTGGAAAAAACTCAATGTCTTTGTGAACACTTGACGAGAGAGCAGAAAAATTGCGGTTTGCACTTTTTCATTTACTCCCTATTATTGCTGTGCAGAAGAATGAACATATCTTCATACAGGGCTGCCAACTCTCACGCATTTGGCGTGAGAAATGCGTGAGATTCAGTGGCATATTCACATTCCCGTGCTGTAGTCAGCAATTACTCAATCAACAAAAGGCATGTGTTTCACGATCATTCAAATTGTTTAAATGAAATAAGACCATTTGAAACATTTTTATGTAATTCCATTGCTTCCAACCCCCGAGTAAAGAAAAGCGTGAGAAGTCAGGAGTCACGGAAAATTGATTTCCGTGTTACTATTGGTGAAATCCACCATAACACATGTGAAACTGATAAACCTCCATGCACAAGGACTTCAATTCTGCCAGAGAATCTCTTTCAAATGCGCTGATTGAGTAATTGCTGACTACAGCATGGGAACGTGAATATGCCACTGAATCTCACGCATTTCTCACGCCAGATGCGTGAGAGTTGGCAGCCCTGCTTCATATTTCATCAGTGTTCTGATAGATCCCTGTGACAAGGAATATTTTAGTTCAGTGCAATGAATGACTCTGAATGCTCTCTCTCTCTCTCTCTCTCTCTCTCTCTCTCTCTCTCTCTCTCTCTCTCTCTCTATTGTTTACAGATGGATAACATCCTCTTCCCTCCCTCCATCCCCTTGCGGAAGTCCAGCAACCCCGAGCTCTGCTGTGGCTCAGGCCTGCCCATGAAGTACAAGAGGCAGCTGAGTGAGGACGGCAGACAGCTGAGGAGGGGGAGCCTGGGGGGCGCACTTACAGGTATACATGCACACAATCAACCCTAATCTTAACCCTAACCTACAAACTTCGGCCCGAGGCTATAAAACAATACTCAGACTCTGCTTAGAGTTGATTCTCAAATCTTTGCGATCGTACTCCAGAGGTTTGCTTTCAGTCCGAGGTTATGAAGTGCTTTGAGATTGAACTCCACTGAGCATGACTTAACCATGCTCCACATGAATGGACTTAGCGATGCAAATTTTTAGAACTCTTCAGTGAAGAAAAGTAATTTCAGTGCAAAGCACGTGTTGTCCTCTGCTTACATTTTTCAATTTGATAGCTGTCTAATTTTTAAGAGCAAGTTACTATGACCAAGCTGCAAAAATGCCTCGGCAAACACAACAAACACCATAAACTACATCTCCCAGCAGGCACCTTACACTTAGAGGCACCAGTGGGGCTTCACAAGGGTCTTTGGATCTGCTCTGTCCACCGCTTATGATGAAAATTGCCTGAGTTGGGGTCTAAGCAGACTCCGGCTCATGCTAAGATTTCATGCTCAAGCTGAGTACAAAAACAAACTTAAAAAGTTTTATAACCATGGCATTGTGAGTCTAATTCTGGAGATGAGTATGGAAATGGAACTGAGCACAAAATCACGCTCAAAGAAATGTTATAACCTCAGGCCCTCGTCCTATCCGTAAGACTGATTGTAACCCTAGACCTAACCCTGGCCCTTGGCCCAGAATTAAGCCTTTTCCTCTTGGGAAACTGCATTGCTATTTTTTCCACGTAGCATTTTTTAATCCCCTTAAGTGTCAACTAACAGGAATGTACACACCCAAACGCACAAATGACACACGCACGCACGTGCTTATACTCACTTAAACTTAAGTTCTCGCTCGCACGTGTGTGCGCACACACATAGAAGTGCCCTTGTCAGGTATGCACATGCACTTGCAAGCAGACTTGCACAGGTGCCAGCAGAAGTAGATGAATGATAGCTCTTATATCTTGCACCTTTGACATATAACACAAGGCAAATTATTGATTTAAAAATCCGGTCCGATTCAGTATTGTTGGGATCGACAGGCTTGATTGTTAAAGTCGATGACAGCCTGTGCTCTCATATAGCCAAGGTAGCGCTGGGTTTTGATTTGTGAGGTGTATCTAGGCCGCGGCAGGGTGGAGTTAACCAGCAGCACGCGAGGAGGTTAGTGGCGACTTCCTCAGCCTGGCATGATGATGAACGCCTCCGTGGAGGGAGGAGAAGGTTCCTCACTCCGAGGGGAGGATCTGCATCCTGTTTTCCCTCCGATTTTGCCGAGTGCTTTGCCGAGCGGCAGGATATCACCCGCTGGGTTGGGTGTGCCTGTGCCATTGAGCCGCCTGTGCAGACAAGAGAAGGGTCTCGTTCCAGTTGCTTGTGTTTCACATCCTGCTTTCATTTCTGTGTGCCCGACTCGGAAATCTCCTGAGGTTCACCAGCGTTTGGGAGATTCATATCCGTTCAGTGTGGTAGGGGTAAGGGAATTTAGGAATTTACTAAAGATATCTCGCGTGAAGAAAGTGGACGTTCTGTATGGAAGTATTTTTTTGGAAGGTGTGTCATAATTATTAGCTCCCTTTAGAACTAGTGTAAGAACGATAATCTCACTTGCAGTGAAAGTAGACTAACCCGGGACAGATTCCAGGTGCTCACAATGCATAAACTGGCCAATAGTATGTTTGTTGAAGTTGAAGATACAGTTGAAAGTGGTCTATACCATTTATCTGTACCAGCGAGACAAGGGCGAAGATTAATAAGCTGTTTTAGGATATCAGGCGAGCTAGAATTACTCCACATGATGAATCAAAGGGACACAAGGCTATATCCAAAGATCTTGACATCTCAATCTCAACTGTTTGCAATATTATGAAGAAGTTTGCAGCTCATGGAATTGTCAGAATCTGTTCAAGATGTGGTAGAGAGATGGAAAATTGTTCCTAAGTTTTAAGGATGTCATGAATCATTGAAAAAACACGTAGAATGCCCAGACAGCTTCAGGTTGACTTGAAAAAAATCTGATGAGATGTTTTCAGCCCATACTAAACCTCAAACATTAAACCAGAAAGGGCTTCATGATCAAAGACCAGGGAGGACATCACTTTTGAAAGAAAGACATGAGCGGGCTCATCTTTGCCCAAACCCACATTGACAAGCAGGTAGCCATCTGGAACTTTATCTTGTGGACTAATGAAGATGGAACTGTTTTGGAGGGTAGATCTGTGCTTCATTTTCAAGGTGAAGTGACTCGTGATGAAAAGAACGCCCAACCGACAGTGAAATACGGTGGAGGATCCGTAATGTTTTGCAGCTGCTTTGCTGCCACTGGTACTACAGGTCTTGAGCATATGGAGGGTATCATGGAATTTGGTGATTACCAAGGCATTTTAGACTAAAATGTGCAGCCTATAGTGAGAGTTTTCCAACTTTACCTTAGTTGAAGATCATGAATCTTCCAGCAGGACAGTGACTTTGAACATTCTTCAGAAAACACACAGGAATGGTTCTCAAAGCGATGCTGGACTGATTTGAAATGGCCAGCAATGACTCCTGACCTGATCAGTTTGATAACCTCTGACAGGAGCTCAAATCTGCAGTGCACAAGGAGGCTGTCAAACATACTTGGGGTGAAGGGCATTGCTTTGGAAAAATGGGCCAAAATACCCTCAAAACACAGAAAAATGCCCACTTGTGGATACAAAAGAGGATTGGACACGGTGCTCTATGTAAAGGGCTGTTTTAACAGAACAGAAAAGGGTGGTGTTAATTTTATCTGGACTGTTTTTAGTCATTTCTGATTCGTGGAAAACATTTGGGAGTATATCCGAAGTTGAAATTGCTAACCTTTTCTTTGCTGTATAACCTCAACAGCTCAACAATTAAGGTGTTCTGATGAGGTAGTTAAATTCTATTTTGTTCTGAAGGTATTGAACATTGTATACTTAGAATGTTGGGGTGCTTATACCTTTTTTTTCCCAGATCTGAGCATGAATATGAGCATAGGAATGGGTTGATGGTTGACAATATTAGTGAGCTAATAAAATGAGATATAAATGATGAGAGTCCTACAGTGCTCCTGTAGTGTTGTTTTTAATACCAAATGTAAGTGGCTGTCTGTTGTACATACTGATTATGTGAGAATATAGTATAGGAACCCTGAATTCTGGCGCTCCATTCCAGATATGTCCAGGATTGTCTTTCCTCCAGGATAGTTGGCTACAATTTTAGCACTGCTGATTGGCCAGTCTTGGTTCACGCCTGACTCTCAGGTATAGGGCAGGTAGAAATGCTGCAGTTGTTGGCCCCTGAAGACCGTGATATGAGGAACAGGGTTCTAGTATTTATGACGAGCTTGTTTTATGCCTTGCCAAATTGGTGTCGTGGCCGTTTTGATATTGCACAATCAAGGGCAGTATTATTAATCTCGCAGAATCAAAAAAGCTGTTATAACTTAGAGAGGAAGGTTAATTTAGAATGATAAGGATCACAGAAATCGAGAATTATGTGCCATATGGAGGTTTTGCTGTTTAGTGGGTATCCGCTTTACGCCTCCAATACATTTGCAACACGCTGTATCTTTTGTACTGTGTTAATGGTTCATTTGCATATTCTGTCTCCATTATGCTTCGGGTTTCTGTACACGGAGAAGGGAAATGAAGATGAGGACCCTTTTCACCGAACCGCTGCATCGCTTCGCGTCTTTTGTGCTTTTTCCGACTGGTCCTTCATGCGCATCATTTGCAATCTCTCTTTGCGATCCGCGTAAGGAAGCGGACCAGTGACGCATGTGTAGTTTTCGAAAGGTAAATTAAAATTCGTCCATCGGAGGGCGTTGTTTGAAGTGCGGGTGCTCCTGCTGGCTGTGCGGACGTTGAAAGCGGGCTGCTGTCGGGGATGGCTTTCGCTTCAAAAGCTGCCCGGCCCGGCTAACGTTGTTTGTTATGCAGAGTAGCGCATGAGACTGACAGCGGCCTCACTGGCAGAAGAAAGCAGAGGGAGCTTCACTGTGTTTTTCATCTGGCATGGCAGTCTGCGACTACAGATGTGAACGCTTATGTTTTATCTTGTGTGCAACAAGACATTCGATGCATATTTTGCCTCGGTCACGCTTCTGTTACATTGTGCAGCATATTTATTATTGGTGTCATCATTGTCAATTTTAATTGGCTTCGCCAGGTATACCCTATTCCAACTGACTAACTCTCTGAAAACTCAGAAAACACAGATTTTAGACATTTTTCTCCCCTCAGTTGACTTGTTTTGCTGGGGTTAGAATTTTCTCGATGCAGTATGGCTCAGGAATAAAGTAAATACTTGAAAATTACCTTGTGAAATCCTTCATAATTAACATAAGAAAATGCAGGGCAATGGTTTGTGAGCAATGGAGGCTGTCCTGGTGATGAAGACTGTGGATTTATTGGTCACTTGGAAATCGTTGACATGAGATAAAATAACATTGATTAAAATTAAGTGACACCAAATTACACTGAACATATACTTTATTGAATCCTGTAGGGTAATTTGTCTTCTACATTTAATCCATGCTAATTGCTTGGAAGCAGTGGACAGCCTCAGTGCTGTACCCAGGTACTAACTCCAGCTCTGATGCAAGGCCCTTGATCAGGGACGGTGGCTGAAGTGTTTCTATTGTACTTGTCTTCTGGTGCATTTCAATCTCGCCAAGCCATCAAGCCATGTACTAGCTAGAGGATTTATAGTACATGTATTGGGCAAATGTGAGTCCGCAGGTTATTTACCCAAGTGGTGAAGTCCAACAAACAGGAGTTAGCAGGGCAGCGTCCCTGGCCGTATGTCGTGGGAAGAGGACACAGGAAGCCGTAGAGGGAGACAGTGAAGGTTGAGAGTCACAGAACTGTGGTACAGATGGACGGCCCCCCTCTCATTGCTGCCAAAATCTGTAAGCTTTTCTTGGCAGGTCTTACCTGTGCTTCCAACAGGAAGTGGTGATGTCCACAGCATGTGGAAGCCCAGCATCACCTCTGAGTGGAGAATGGAAGTTTCATTAATCCTTGGTTTATTTTGCCGTTTCATGCTAATTGGTGTTGAGTTGCGGCCACCTCCTGGCTCTGAACCATGATTTCTAGGGACACAGTGCTGTTTTTTTTTTAACCAGGTTCACCATCCCTTTTCAGTTGTCTTTTCTTTCATCTTCAGCGTGAGATCAGAAATATGTAAATGCAGTTTGAAACGATGCATTCTGATGCGTATGGCACAAACATCACTACTAATTGAAAATGGTGTTCTTCTAGAACAGTGGCTTAGAATGAAAAAAATATGTTCCGACAAACCCACTTCTCTGAGGGTGAATTGATTGGATCAATCAATGAAGAAATGAATAATTTTCATTCAATGAGTATTGGAAACCTATGTTTATCACATTGACTGCGGGTTGATGGCTCTGTTGAGATCACTGTAAACTAGAAATTAACCCCCCGTGAGTTCGATTCACATTGAAGAGCATAGTGCTGTTGTAGATTTAAATAGCCGCTCCTGTGAAACTCTTTCAGCACACGTGTCGCACCAGAGAGTGAGAGCGGCGTGACCTGGCAGCTTTCATCCAGACCGTCTCATCTCTATGGCGACTCATTGCATGTTATTTTATTTTTTTTCATCTTATATTTTGGGTCGCCTGTTCATGACCCAGCTCTGTGTTCTCACCCTGCAGGAAAGTACTTGCTGCCCTACGCCTCTTCTCCGCAGACCTGGCAACCGTCCCCGGAGACCTCCAACCTGGTGCGCATGCGCTCCCAGACCCTGGGCAAGTCAGCCCCATCGCTCACCGCCAGTCTGGTATGTTCCACACTTTAATGTTTGCGCTTTGAGTCACTTGCTTGCGCATACTGGGGTGGCATTAACAACAGGGCTGTGTGTAGCCAGTCACCTTGAATTACTGGCATTTTTTTTTTGCTATTTTGAAAGTAATGGCGAATTAAATTTTTGAATTTAAGGGTGAGACTTGGAAATTTTGCGCCCTCCTTCCAAAAGGGTGTTCAAAAACATTTGTCAGGACAACTCTGGTTTTTCTGTGAGAGCCGTTACTCGGTTCCACTCAAAGATTTGCTCAACCTGATCTTTAGCGTGTACAGGCGCACTCACTTACTGACACCCTCTGGCCAGACTTGAGCTGTACAATGAAATAAATTTGAAAAATAAACAAATATGATGAATATCGTGTCTACATTTAAAGTTCTGAAACCTTAAGAGTGGGGTGCTCAAGTTTCCAAACCATGTTGGGAAAACCAGAACCTCAATAGTGGCCCGAAGAAGATGATATGTGAACTGCTGCATTTAAAGGTTCATGCATTCATGAGCAGCACCGTGTCTGTTTTAATGATGGTCCTCTGTGGACCCTTACTGCTTGGACATGCATTACCATTTATGTATATATTCTGGAAACATCTCTTGCCAGCTATTGCTATTTGATAACATTTTTTCCTTAAATTATGTTTTAATTATTGGTCCTTTCACTGACCACACCTGCGGCACTGACTAGCTTTGGCCTCTAAGCTGAGGTTTGGACTCTTTTGGGAGCCACTTCCCAGAGTCAGGAGGGGACATTTCTATAGCTGTTCAGGCATTCTGTGCCTTTATCTGTGTAGCAAAAGTCTGCGTTTGCTTTGTGTTATATAGTAACTCTTGGAGTAGGTTTAAGGGATTGATTGTATATGTGTTCCTTGGAAGTGTAGATTAAGGAATTTGGATTAACATCTCAATGCATATTGCATCTCTTGGCTGATATGATGACAATATTAAAGGGGACCTAACATGCTGATCCTTCTTTTAATACATATTAGTAATGTTATAATGTTGGTTGTCCATGCTCAACCTCTGAAAAGTTTCTAAACATAAGATACAGGGATTTTGCCATAATCCAAGAACGTTATTTCGTGAGCGTGATTTCCTCTCTGAACAGCTCCTCCCGAGATCTTCACGAGATCTGGGCAAAACCTGACGTCAGGTTGTGCCGTCCAATTAGCACAGACCTAGCCAGAGCCAATCACGGCGCTGGACCTGCCCACAGCGGAAACTATTCTAGCAGGCACTAACAACGGCAGATCATACTATGCCTTAGGAGCGTCTACACTTTTGGAAATACAAAAGAAGAACCGCGGATCATTTGAGGTGCAATTTTGTCAGTATCTCTCCCAAAGCTACTTGTCCGTTTACTTTTGGACGCGAAGAAAAACAAATATTTCTCTTCCAAAAGACGATGCCACCAGAAATCAGTGGGTAGCTTTTTTTGTTTGCTGGCAGCAAACAGCCATAACCAAAAGGGCGTTAGCTGTTTGTGCTCAGCATTTCACCAAAGACAGCTTTGTCAATAAAGGATAATTCGACACAGGATAAGCGTTTCAGCTGCTTCTCAGACCTGAAGCAGTTGCATCGATCAAGTGCTCGGAGCCTCAAGCTGTAAGTAACCATATAACAGCAAATAATGTAAGTGAAGCTAACGTGTTACGGGTGGCTAGCAGGACCGCTAGCGATAGTTAGCACTAACAACTGGCCTCAAACACAGGCTTTGTAAAATATCTGAAGATAAAGCCTGTATCGGTCGCGACTGTCTGTGACTCACAGACACAGAAGCTGTAAGTTGCTTTTACTGCATAAGCCAACCTGATGTGATAGCCAGTTGATTGTGGCTGTAGCACAGCGGCTAACATAGCCAAGTTACTGTTGCTAATGTTTGTGTCCTAAATATGCAAGAGTGATATCAGGGGAAATTCTACAGAAGGTGTGTGAACATAAACCTCATTTGAAGCTAACTTTTAATACTTGTTTGTAATTTGGATGCTTGGTACAACTGTTCACACTAACAGAACTTGCTGTCTGTAAAACCTGTATTGCAAGGGTTTGTCTCTGTGGTTATGACCGCTCGGTTACCAGCTACTGCATGTTAGTTTGCATGTCGTGCTAATTAAAAATGCTCCTGGTTAACTTATATGCAGTAATTCTGATCGGTATGCTTGTGATACTTCGGTAAGCATCAATGTGGCAGTTTCATCATAACGTTGCCTGATTGTAGCCACTACAGTTAGTGATCGCTTCACTTATCAATGACCGGGACCAGCCGGATACTTCACAAATGTCTGAGCAAGCTCTCTGGTGCTACCATGAAAGCAATCACGAAACATAGAAGCTCTACCGGTTTACAAATGATTTCTCTGCACTACCTTGACATAATTTCATCCCCCTCTAGAAATTGTTGTGGCTAATAAAAAAAAGCCGAAAAAAGGCGGAGATTAAATAGGTAATTCTTTCCTGTAGAAGTGATCAATTCGCTAGCTCCACATAAGCAACTTGTCCGCGCTAACGGAACTTACGGTCTGCAAAACCTGTATTATGTTCATAACATAACCGAGCTCTCTCTAGCTGTCCGATACTATCCATAAAGCTGCTTTCACATCAGACACGAAACGAATTTTTTGCGCGACAGATTAGCTACATTCAAAGTCAATGCAAAGACGCGAATACAGGCGTTATGGGCGCGTTAAGCAGCTTTCACACCGGAAACGAAACGAATTTTTCGCGCGACAGATTACATTCAAAGTCATGACCGCTTATCAGCTACTGCATGTTAGTTTGCGTGCTCTGCAAATTAAAAATGCTTCTGGTTAACTTACATGCAGCAATTATGATCGGTATGCTTGTGTTACTTCGGTAAGCATAAATGTGACAGTTTCATCATAACGTTGCCTGATTGTAGCCACTACAGTTGAAGCTAACCGGAGAGGTGCTGTATGTGTCTGCCGAGTTTGGCTGCAGTTAGGCCAGACGTAGATTTTGCAGAGCTTGGGGTGCGTTTTTGGGTGCTTATGAAACAATCGCTTTACTTATCCATGACCGGGGTCAGCCTGATACATCTCCAATGTCTGGGCAAGCTCTCTGATGCTACCGGTGAAAGCAATAGGGAAGCGCACAGGCTATAACGTGTCCGGTGTAACAAACGATTTCTTTGCATTGCCATCGATTGAATATTAAATTCTTTCCCGTAAAAGTGATCGATTCGCTAGCTCCACATAAGCAACGGTTCACGCAGACGGAACTTACGGTCTGTAAAACCTGTATTATGTTCATGACATAACCGGAGCTCTATCTATCTCTCGCACGCTATCCATAATGCACCCATTTTCCGCGAGAAAAAGCTGGTCATTCGAAGCAATAAGTAAACCATTTCGCGGGCAATTTCGAAAAAAGGCCGTTTAGCTTGGAGCTTTAGCCCCTCCGTCATATACCAGCGCGGAAGCTGTTCGTTTCTCCACGCTAATAACACACCACAGCTATGCACACGAACCAGCAGGTCCTAATACACACAAGATGCATTCCTTAAGCTGTTGGTCCACTTTTAGCTGCTCCTCACTGTCCATGTTTCCCTCTAACTCAGACCCACCGGATTTCTGCGGTCACCGGTCTACACTTGGGCATGTCGACCCGTTCTACAAATGTGTCTATATGGGGTGGATTCTAGCTTCCCCGGCATCCTATCTACGGAGTAGAAAAACCGCTGTACTCACCAACTGTTGCCGTAGCAAACTGTAGCCGATAGCAAATTCGTGCTTGAGCTGCCAGACTTTCGCACTGCGTCCTCCACTTTCGCCGTTGCGTTTATTAGAACAAGTTAATTTCATTAGATCTATACACATGTACTGCGTTAGATTGCAGAATATGCCCGTCGATTCCTCTGGAGCCGGACCAGGGAAAACTGCGTTCTGCTGCCTCGTCCCGCCTAGATCCGCCCTCCACAGAGCTGGCCAGTCAGAAGAAAGTGGGCACACGGGGAGTGGGGGCCATAGCGGAAGAGCCACCCCAATGAGGCGTTTCAGGCAGAGACTACTATGGACTACAAATGGGGTTTTTTGAGGATGGCAGTATGAGCGAAATAAGTACCCTTTTTTTACCTTACCGATCAGGAGTACTCTAGGGGAGTCAAAGACCAAAATATAAACTTGGAAAAATAGCATATTAGGTCCCCTTTAAAGTTATGGGTGACGTGTCCTTTTAGCTTCTCTGTGCAAAACGAAGGTTTTAAAACGAACCTTAGCTCCTGCATTTCCTATTATTTTGCTCTCTTAAATTCCAATTAGAAACATTTTAGCACATTCATTCTATTATAATATGGGCTATAATTGTATTGTACCATTGTATTTTTGTGCGTGGATCAATGACTATCCTCTTCATTAAGAAAATAACATGGTTTGATAAGCCCCCATATGCCATATTAAACTGAATTGTCATCACCAGCATTGCCAGTTGGGCTAGAATGGAAGGGGCCCAGCTTGTGACTGGAAGCTCAGTGTTCCGGTGAGTTCTGAAACTTATGGTCTGTGCTAATGGAATGAAACTCATTTTCAGAGGCACGCGAACGCGAGAGAGCGAGCGAGTGATCGTATTATACAGTCACGCAGTTAATTTAACACCTCCTGAAATCTGAGATGGATTTATGCGCTCGAGCCCTTGGTGCTGCCCAAAGCCGCGCTGAATGCGGTTTAAAGACGGCGAAGCCCTTCCTGCTTCGCTTAGCTGTTTGTAATGTGCTTGTAGATATTGTTCATTAGTATGTGTTAGTGAGTCATCTCATGCTTGGCCTGTTCAATATCGTGACAAGCCACTGATGGGGAAAACATACATCTTCCAGTCGCCCTGCCCGCTTGTAGTGCTTTCCAGAATTTGCATGATAATGGAAAAGGTTTAAATTCTGTGACCTGTTTCTAGGCAAACACGCTCCATTTGGAAACCATTCTGCTAGTATTGTAGTGCCGGTACTAAGGTTATCTGAGATGTTTGTGTTTCCTTTGCTGCTCAATGGCAGCAGTTTAAATGGTAAAACTTAAGGGAAAGAGCAGGATGTTGTGATGGGTGTGACAAGTACCATTATCTCACAGATTTCGTTTTTAAAAAGGACACACGTATGTCCCCCTGGTTGAAACAGAGATGAAAGATTCCTTCAACATAATGCATGCTTAGCGAGGAAAATGTAGTGTTTGAGGTGTTGTGAAAAGATTCCCTGTTTTCGGGCTGTGATTGACACCAGAAGAGACTACCAAGCCAATTATACAGAAGATGGATGTTTCCCTGCCAGTAAAGCTACGACGACCATGATTTTGTCTTGCATACAAAAGGAGGTTATGCTGTCCATAGATTTTGGTAGCTAATTAAAATATCCTTGGAGGACTCTGTATTTGACTGACATAATCGGTAAGTTCTGTGTCGGGCGCCAGGGGGAAAAAAAAAAAAAAAAAAAAGGAATTGAGCCTGTTCACGGTTGTTTGGGAACTGCGACACGGCCAGATAGGGAACTGTAATGAGAGATCTGACACGTCATGAATCAAACGGGAGCAGTGACTGTCACTTTATTTTTTTCTGTTTCCCATGGCAACCAGCAAGGGGAGAGGGGAAATGGGGGGATTGGGTGAAGTCAACCCGGCCTCTATGCCCTTGTGTGTGAGAACAATTTATGTTCCCTGTCCTTTTATCTTTCTAATTTGCCATGATCTGAGCATTGAACAATCCTAGTCATAAATGTGTTTAGTCTTCGTGCTCTCTAAATCACTGGTTTCCAAACTCGGTCCTTGGGACCCACTGCGTGTGCTAGTTTTTCTTCTAACCACAACTACAATCCCAGAATTAAAACGAGCTGTTTATCTTTCTTCATTGGATGCTTTGCAGACCTGGGATACGTTTCGCCCTTATAAACCACGTTGACGGAAATGGCTATGCATTCCTTGATGTTAAAAAAGCCCAGCATTCATTTTGTGTGTATTTTGCGATATTCGAAGAAGCAAGCCAAAGTAGCAATATGTTTTAACAGATCAAATTCAAGACTTGTTTTGAATCAATTAGATACTAATTAGGCTTCTGAACACAGGTGTTCGTGTTCTTTTCAAATTTTTTTTTTTTCCCAAAACCAAGCACAAAAAATAACGCAAAACAGGTGTGACTCATTACAGATTGCTTTTTCTTTGAATTCATAATTACCCAATAAATGGTTAGTTTTAGTGACCCCCCTGTGCAGAATTTCAATCCAGTTGCTTCTTCAATTTCAAGAGTCAAAATTTTTAATCTCTTTATGAAATAAGAAGTAAGTTGCATAATAGTATAATTTGAATATGGAAACGTTCAGGGCTTGCATAGCTATTTCTGACACATTGTGGCTGAAAATGATTAATAATCCCTATAATCATGAGTAGCGTAATTAAAACTTTACAGTTCATAAAATTCTGGGATTGTAATCATGGTTGGAACAAAAACCAGTTGACACTGAGTTTGGGAACCACTGCTATGATTATAGAAGTGGAATTAGACAGATGGCTGTGGTTTAAGTGTTTTAGAAAATTTAGTATATTGAAATTATGCCATCTGTAATGCGATCATTGATTAATACAGAATGCAGTTCATAAACACAGTAGAAAGTTAACTTTTTTCAAATGTGATCAGCTAGAAATTGCTGCAGTTCTTGTGTTTATATGAAATCTTTTCTTGGGTGTTGACACTGGGCAAAAAGGATCGGAGGGGAATGTGCAATTTCTTACAGTTCTTCATTATAACACTAGAGGACGCTAAAGTTGTTTGAAAAGAGCAAAAAATCTCAGTTTCGCCAAGATCCATTGGTTGATCGAGGCTCTATCAGTGAAATCCATTGGAACTCATTTTCCTCTGGTTGTAGCATAGATGTTGTGTCTTTGTGGTAATTTGTCCCCATTATTTGGTTTAGAATTCAATTAAAGGGCCCCTTAAGGAGGAACAATCAGCCTTACATTGAATGACTAACTTTCTACAAAGACGCAAATATTTTGTGAACCAATGTGGGTCATTAGAAAAAAATATCCGTTTCCCTGGAAGCATCATGTGGGCTCTGCTGTTGTGGAGAAGCCAGTGTGGTTCTCCTGTGTCTTTGCAGCATATGAATGAATGAATGAATGAATGAATGAATGAATGAATGAATTTAATTGCAAATATAGTCACGTGTAATTAATACTGCGCATGATCAAGAGTTCAAAACAAATAAATAAAATACACCCAGCCCAAGCAGGTCTATAGGCGACTCAAACACTGGTGTACAAAAACATTCCTTCACCAGATTATTGCAATACTTTGCTGCAGCAGGATTATATACACCTCAAACACTGGTTACAAAGAACATTATCTTGCCAGACTATTACGTTCGTTAGAGTTCAAATATTGTCTGCATTTATGCCAAGCTTTATTTGACAAAGTGACTGACATTCTTCCACTTATTGATGATCAAATATACAAATTTATCCTCAGAAGTTCCACACTGAAATTCATTGGGAAGCTTCCGGAAGAGACAATTACGTTCATTCTCATTCAAAGGCCAATCGCATATGAAATGTACTCCATCCTTCATCCAGTATGTGTGATGCATTCCTTTTAACCTCTGCCCAAGAAGGTCATGTTTTACCTTCGATTTGTGGGTAAGTATGTTTGTTAATTTGTTAGAAATTCTAGGAAAAAGTTATAGACTGAATTTTATGATTTTTCTTTTTCCTGTGATGTGTCTTAGCCCAAGCATAAGTGATATAATTTTGGGAGTGATCCAGATCAAATTCTGGATCCAGGAATTTTTAATTTACTTTTGTGGTGGAACATAATTACGCTACTTGTATGTGTTCCCCACGTGGGGGACTGTTTGGCCTCGGTGGAGGTATGAGCTCTTCGAGTGCTCTTGTTCGAACAAACTTACTCACAGTATTTTACATAATGAGTAAAGTTGCAGTTCCAACAACAAACTTAAGGTCTTACACAAGGTAAAAATACATTCTTCGTAGTTAGACTACAAATTGCACGCATAAACTTCATGTTGTGGCAGTAGACTGCCCTCCCTCAAGTTTGTGACTTTGTCTCTTTACTGTGTACAATTATGAATCTATTCTGAAATTAATTACTTATTGTTAACCAATGAAGGTTTTATAATTTTTTTTTGTCTTGTCCCAGTACCAGGCTGTTAACCGTGTTCATGTTTCCCAAGCTGGGAATCTCAAATTTAATTGGTATTCCTTTGTATTTTTCTCTTGAACCTTCAAGGTTAGACTGACAGGTGCGTATTCAAATTGCACCATTGTATTCCTTCCTTGTGTAGATGATTGTTTTCCCTGTCAGAACGTGGCCTCTGAATGGTGTGCTCGTCATGCATTCTAACGCAATGTACAAGGGACCTTCTAATTCTGATCTCTGTATGACGCCCATCTCCATTTATTTTTGCATACCGTTTGTGCGAGCGGAACATTCTATACCGTAAGCAAATGCCTCTGCAGGTGTCCAATCCGCGGATGTATCCGTGTCCCTGGTTTCGCGTCTGCTTATCGGCGCAGTTTGACGTAAAACTATCTGCTCTGGGCGCGCGTCGGCGGTACAGCCCGCTACAATCAAAGGGACTGTTTGATCTATGAACGTGAAACGTCCGTAAAACGCAAATATATTTTGTCAGGCATCTCCGCGGGCACCTTGGATTATTTATTTTCCTTTGTGTCCAAAATCTTTTGTTGCTAATTGAGTTTTTCCACATTATATGGAGATGTGCTTGTTTTCTGTTGCTTGGTATAGAACCTGTTTCAGGTGATAACTCTGTGGTCCATCCCTCTCCAGCTGCTTCCTCTCTGTAAACTCTGGCTTCCACAGCTGGCATCAGAAGGTCTTTTTCCTATCACTTCTTATGTTGTTGTTTTGTCCTTCCTGTCATTATTCTGTGTATTCAGAGAACTCCATTCCATTCAGAATGTGTTGCATGGTGTCATGTTCGGATTGATGTTTGACTTTGAAATTAACTGGCGCCCCCTCGCTCATTAAATATGGGCCCAACACTATGCGTGCGTGTGCTTTGGGGTCGGTTAACTTTAATGAACAATGTTCATTCATGGCCTTGCCCTGTTGCTGGAATGGCACCCTGTGCAGTTTCGGGGCAGCGAAGATTCCAGGACTCATTATTTCACATATTGGTAGTCTCTGCAGAGGTTTTCCCGGCCGCGGCCCCCTCCACCCCAAGTCGTGCGCGGAAATCCATAATGCGGAGCGCTTTTCCCCCGAGGTCTGGCTCGTGTCGATGAGACACCCCCCGCCCCCCCCATGCAGCCAGATCTGATCTGATTCCCTCCCTCAGATGTGGCTAACAGGAGCGAAGACCTCATGGAGGCTATCTGATTGAAATTAATGATCGGCGAGGCCGGGGGTCAATGAAGTACAAACACAATGTCATTATGGAGAGGTCAGATTAGCCAGGAGGGAGGGAGCGGGGGGGAGAGAGAGAGCGAGAGAGAGAGAGCGAGAGAGCCCCTTTGTGTTTTCCTTGTCGGTAGTCTTCATCCTAGTGGTCATCTTTCTCCTCTTCCTCATTTCATTTTTATCTGTTCGTCCTGCATCCAGCCGGGGAGAAATTCGGAGCTGACCAGAAGCAGCTGCCCCACCGATTGGGCACGCAAGCGGAATCACTGATGCGCCTCTCTCTCGCTTTTCTGAACCCCAAAATTTAACAAAAGTGGAACCACCCTTCTTGGTACACAAATGCCACGTGGAAAACTGGGAACCAGTGACTATTACTGCAAAATGAGGAATGAGATGTCGGACCTGTCCGAACACTGGCATCCTCCATATTGGCACCCCCTGTGCAGAGAGGAGGCTGGGTAGCATCCTCGTAACACGGGACACTCGGAGTCTTCTCTAAGCTGGGTACATGGTTGGCCACTGAAGCATGCTCGTCTAAGATGAAAGGAGATATTCTGTATCCCAGCTCACCCTGCCTTGTGATGTCACCAACTGCGCTACCGAACATGGATGTGCGGAATGGCCAATGTTGGATCTTTAAGGTCAATACACATGCAGTGGAAGCAGAAAGTTTTTCAGAGAGAAGGATACAAAAGCTTGGCACTCATCTTTAATGCCCTTTTTGTTTTTGAGAATTGTTTTGAGCAGAACTGAGGTGGTTAAAATAAAGAACTGAAAGCATTGATTTTTAGCAGAATTATTTTGCTGGAGTGGCGTCTCTCTTGGCCCTAGCTGGGCCAGACCACCGGCCAGATGTTTGGAAATCTGTTCATTTTGGATATTTGAATGATGCATAATATATCTGTCACAAAGGCACCAAATCCATTAGTGTAATGAATTTCTATGTTTGCCCACAGTAGTCTGCATTGTTTTGTGTAACTTGGCTTCCAATTATAATAGGCTTCTAATTTTTCTTGGAAACTTTTTTTAGATTTGAAATAAAAATTACTGATGATACATTCTTGTTTGCATTTGTTTCTTAGTAAATGTACTTCTGGAGGGACAAGGAGCGAAATGGTTAGTTACAGTAGTAATGTTTCAAATTTGCCGCGTGCCAGTTTCACTTGTTGTTTTGTATATATGGGGTCAGTTTAGCCTGGCGCTATGTGCGAACGTGATTATATCTCCATTAGGAGTTATGAGTGCCGAAGAGGATGATGGGACAATACCTCTGCTCAGCGGTGTTGGCGGTTGAGTGCTCTATCTGTGGGGACGGGGCAGGGCACAGTGTGGGCAATGGCGAACAGTGTGCGCCCTGAAGAGAGGAGGAAGGGATTTATCTTTTATAGGAGGTGAGGGAATGAAAGGCACTTTGCCAGCTGTGCACAAAAAGGTTTTTTTTTTTTTTTTTTTTCAGTCTGCCATTTTGACTGAATGGACTCGGAAGTTGCCTGAACCCCTGCTAAAGAAATGACAGGCTCACTACATGAATGGATACAACGCCCCTTCGTACCCTGGAAGTTTCATTTTGTAACTTTTTTGAAGATCGCACAGTGAAATCCTGGCACACTCAATTTTTCCTGGCTGGGGACAATTTGTACCCATTTTGCGACTTCTGGAATTTATCCAGGGCCTGGCTTAAAAAAGCTGGATCTTAATTTGAGAGCGTCTTTACGATTTTCCAGATGTCGTATGCCCATCACTCTGTTACATGAATTCAAATCTGATACAGAAATGTGTTGAACGTCTTTGCTGTATATAAAACTAGAAAATCTGGGGCCTGTTATTTTGTCAAGTGCTGTTAAAATGCGCACTGCAACCTCTGCTTCTGGTAACTTCAGTTGGCTCTTGGGATCGTGCCGATTCAAGCACATCAAATGAGCTCAGTAAGAACACAACTCCCTGTCATAGCACTCTGTCCTTCGTGCTCATTTGAGCGCACTGCATTACACTGACTGCCTAGTTGTGATCACTGAAGTCGCTTGTCTTCTTATCCAGTCATTACTCTGAGTTTCGAGACTTGTGACGCAATTTAAAATAATTCCTAATTGGCGATTCCGGGATGGTTCGCTGCTCGCTGTGTGGATGTAAATTGAAGTGCAGACAGGTTTTTATATCATTAGCGAGTGAATCACTCAGACATTGCAGCCCCATAAAACTGTATCACTGTCCAAACACTAATGAACTTTACAGTATAATTACTGTATTTTGGCAGTCGTCCGGCTGCACTTAAACATTGCGCTCATGGAGTATGATGCTTTAGGTCTCGACGCTCACTCGTATTTGTTACGCCAGAGGCGTAATGCGCTCCTGTTTATTGGATTTTTTTCAGTTCACTAAGTTTTTTTGAAATTTCCCTGCCAAAGAGCATAAGACCGAAAGCAAGCGGCGCATTTCCATCAGGGGCGCGTTATGGGAGAGCCCAGCTGCCTCGTCTCGAGGGAGGGGCTGATCAACTTTACTGATGACACGTGCTAAGTGGAAATGCGAGTTAAATGGAGGGGAAAGGACTGGCGCTGGGGGCAGCTTTGCCACATTAAAGAAACAAATGTCCCCCACACAGATGTAGAAGCTTATCGCCCTCATATTTGGCAGCCATAATGCTTCAAGGCGAGGCAGGCTTCAATCCTGGGGGAGACTTGTTTGTCCTTTTTTTTTCATTACAGTCAGTCTCAATCTATTGATCAATTAAGGCTGTTAAAAACAGGTGCTTATTTTTATTCAGAATTTTTTGGACCATGAAGACATTTGACTGCAGCACAGACTGCAGCACCAGGTATCACAGCTTTTTCTACTTGCGAATCCATAATGTAATCGGTGATGTAAAATGACTAATCTTCCATGCCGTTTTATCCTTTAAGTAGTGTTCACATTCTGTACCGATGTATGTACAGTTTTACTCTTTCACCGTATCGATGTTCACCCATGATGTATTCAATCACAGGACCCTGCCAAGGTGGGAACGCTAACAGATGTCGCAATATGATGGGAATATGGACAGGTCTCAGGGCACTGCTAAGGTCCTGGCTGAACTCTGTCCCCACTGTCTTAATAAAATGATACATAGACATAAATAAAGGTTAAATAAAAAATAAAATAAAACATACCAGTGCACAGTCTGACTGTTTCAGTGTTTCACATGCCCACTCTTCTCTTTGTTATGATCCTATCGGTGAACCTAAAGTTAATTTTGATAAATACATGTCAAATTTGACCTCGGAGAGCCTTTATGTAGCAAACGTGTTGCAGCTGTACATAAGCTTAAAATCTGGGAATATTTCTGTTTTTGCTCACTTTGTGTCACTCTTGGAAAAGTCTGGTATCGCATTGAAATAATTCGATTTAGTGTGTTTCTATGGTACTGAAATATCAAGGACCAGCATGTTGGGGACCTCTATCCTGCCAGTCCCGCTTGTATTTGCCTGCGTAATTATTGATATTCTTCTTACTATGAGGAAATTTGCCTTCCTTTGCATGAAAATAAACAGCTTTGCACATTGGTCCAGTGCTGTGCCAGCCTTCCTCGGTATTGTGTGCTAATAGTCCTGATGGTGGCACAACAGCAACTGTCTAAAATTCAAAACTTTGAAAATTCAGAACAAATCAGTTGTATGCACTACCACTTTTGCAACTTTTACCAAAATTTTGGCCCAAGTGCATATAAATGCTGAGATGCTTTGAGGAGGCAGGAATTTTGAAGTCCATTATTTTTTTCTCAAAAACTTTGAAGCTAATTATACCCACCTTTCACATTTTTAATTCAGTTGACACCAAGTGGCTGCACTGTATCTTCAGACGATCCTCCAGAAACCGATTTATGAATTATCACAGTGCATCAAACTTTTTGACTGTAAACAGAGCTTGAACAACCACTGCAAATTATTGCTTGATAAATCTTGTGTGTTCATGGAAATAAATTACTAAATTTTAAAGTCATGGTAGATTTACTGTGGTAAACTTTCAGAACTGTATCTCAAAAGCCAAATTTTTGACAGTATTTTGAATTCTTTCCTTGTAAACTATTTTGCAGTCAGTGGAAATAGAGCATCTTGAAACATCTGTCGCTTACGGAGCAATCAATCTTAGCAAAGAATACACTACAGACATCTCTGTATTGTCTAATTGAAGTGCATAAATTTTCTTTGTCTTGATAAATGCATCAATCTTAGAGACAATGAAATGTAATTTTAAATGTGTTGTTTTAGTGATGGAATGTTGTTGAGTATGTATTGTTTTAAATGCTGGTATGTTTGTTTTTATCATTTGTATTGTATATTCTTAAGATCTTCCTGCCCAGGGACCACAGATGAAAATTAGCTTTATAGCTAACTCTGGCTTGACAGTTTTGTTTTGCATGGCCCCTGTCAAATATACTAATAAATAATAAAAAATAAAATTTTTGACACTAGTTTGATATCAGCTTTTATATGCTACTTTGGTGATTTCCCAAGTCATAGTATGAAGCCATCTATGGTTGCTCAACGACATCATGACTTTCCCTTGGTGTCCAAGGTGTGGAGTTTGAGCCCTGGGTGATGCAGAATGAACATGCTAATGATTACTTTGGCATTGTGTTATATGGATTTGAGACCCATAACTTCATGGTTAAATAATAATTTTGGTCCGGACAGTTCTGCTGAAGGATCCTCCTGTGTTTGTCATTTGTCTGTCTCCTAAAAATGCCCGACCTCACTCACTGCAGCTGCTGTAGCAGTGCTGGTATCTTTTTCAGTTGGGCTGTGTGTGTGTCATCAATGTAAGACTAGTTAACAAGACTAATCTAAAGCCACTACACAACTGCTACTGCTATTAAAGATGTTTTCAGTATTTTTTTGCCGGGGTTTATTTGTCTGTTTGTTTGTCTATGTTTCTGGTTGTGAACAATTCTTGCGATCATGATGGCATCGCAACCGTTTATGATGCAGTCACCGGTGAGTAGTTGGGATAAATTAGAAGGCTGAGTTCAAAGATGGGTGAGTTCTGAGTACGCACTCACTGAACAGGGTGTGGTCCGAGTACGCACTCACTGAAGAGGGTGTGGTCTGAGTATGCACTCACTGAACAGGGTGTGGTCTGAGTACGCACTCACTGAACAGGATGTGTTCTGAGTACGCTCTCACTGAACTGGATGTGTTCTGAGTAAGCTCTCTCTGAACTGCAGGGTCTGGTGTGAATACACTCACTGAAAAGGGTGTGGTCTGAGTACACACTCACTGAACTGCAGGGTGTGGTGTGAATACACACTTTCTGAATCAGCGTGTGGTCTGAGTATGCACTCAATGAACAGGATGTGGTCCCGAGTATGCTCTCTCTGAACTGGGTGTAGTGTGAGCACGCACTCTCTGAACAGGGTGTGGTCTGAGTACGTGGTCTCTGAACAGCGTGTGGTCTGAGTACGCACTCACTGAACAGGGTGTGGTGTGAGTACGCACTCACTGAACAGGGTGTGGTGTGAGTACGCACTCACTGAACGTGCTATGATGAGGACTGTTATACTGGAAATGGTACCAGCATCGCTGTTGCGGCTGGTGCGATCCCAGATGGTCTGTAGTTATTTTTTTATTTTCTCTGCCTGGTCACAAGGCCAGAACCATTTACCTTCAGAGTCACATGCTTTTTGTGACTTTCTGTGGCCTCTTGCGTCTTGCATTCACTCACAAAACGCTAGATTTAGCCTGTCCCATCAAACTGAGTTTTCATCCCTAGCTTCCACTGCGTTACCTTCAGGGACCATTGAGTTATACAGTTCATTAAAATCAAATTGTCTTTTTAAACCTCTCTTTATTTTTATTGGCATCCATCTCTTTTCTGGATGAATGGGTGCTCTAGGTCTGCTTTTCTGGTTTTGAAATTGAATTTCAGGAGTTTATTTTTTTATTTTTCTCATTTTATTGTTGTGATTGAAAGAGCAGCCATGTCCTTTCCCTATTGTCCAATTTATTTATAACTGTTTTACCCATAAGAAATATAAAATAAAAACGAGTGTGCTATATTGATGTGTTTATTTCAGCTGAGGTGTAGTCCGTGTGCTCAGGGATGCCATTAAAAATCAGGTTGTGGCTTTCTAATATAAGCACAGGCAAACCTGTATACTTCTGAATTGCATTTGTAAACTGATTCAAACCTGACTGTAGCAATACTTGCCGATTTAAGATGGGAAAGCATATATATTTTGGCTCTTGTCAAATCCTTTTGAGCTCATTTGAGAGGTTTTGATTGCACTTAATGCAGCGGCCTTTGTTTGGACCGTGCAAATAATGTAGTGACTTGCTTGAGTGCCATAAAATACGCTGTATTGTGTGAAGAGTGAAATGAACTGTCTGAATATTCTTCATCACAGCTGTAGTTGCAGTATCTTGGCCTTCTTGAAAGGACAATTTTAAATGACGAATGCTCAGTATATTAAGTTTGATATACTTGAATGCTTGGCGCCTCTCCTATCTCAGAAGTGCTGCGTGTTAAGATTGATATACTTGGCTGTTTGACTCTATAAACTCTGATTACCTAAAAGCACATAATGCGAGTTCTACCATGCGTGAAACCGCTGGGGACTAGAGCTCTCCGAAACAAAGGAAGGAAGGTAAGTAGAGGAGAGCCCAAACACTTTTCCTGTGTTTATGTTGTCAGTGGAGCAGCATGACTGCCTGTAAGTTGAGTCACACTGTCCACTCATTCTTTGCTTGGAAGGAGAGCAACGGGTCAAAACATATTTTTTTTGGTTTGCGATTTTATCAAACCTGGTTACCGAAACTTGCAGCATGTTTTGACACTGGGTGCATGAATGGAGGATTTGGGAGAGTTTTGGATGAGCCCATTTCCTGCTTCAGTGCAGAAATGTCTGGCACTGTTAGCTTCTTTGTCTAATTACCAGCCGTGATGGCGATGCTGATACTGTTTTCAGTTTGGTCTGTCCGTGAGTCATCGGGGCGAACTTCAACAAAACTGGCCTGAAATCACTACACTGTATAACTGCTATGAAAGATTTTTTTTGAGTATTTTTGCCAGTGTTTCTTTATCTGGCTGTAGTTTTGTTTGTAGACAATTCTTGTGAACAGGATAGCCTAGACACTTTGTAAGTTGCAGTCACGAAACATTACAGGTGAGTATTTTGGATAAAAAGGCAGACAGAGTTTGAAGATGGTGCGATCTGAGTTCATGCTTACTGAAGCTGTTATACTAAGGACTGCTAAACTGAAAGCCAAAGGCTATTCCCCCAACCACTGGGCGAACTATAACTGCCAGCGTTGTTATTCACCCACCATTCTCAGCCAATTGAATGCGTGGAATATTTTGGTGTAACGTTGTGGCGCCTCACAAAGGCAGTCGGGTGAATAAGAGAAACCTTCCCCCCTGTACCACCAACAGTTGGGGAAATAGCCACTTTGAAACTGAAAACGGTACAAACATCACTGTTGCAGCTGGTGTGATCCCAAATGGCCTCAAGTTTTTTTTAATTTATATTTTTTATTTTTTATTTTTTAGTGGTTTGATTGTCACAAAGTACATTCAGTTTTTTCTGGGGCTGGCGTGTCACCCTGCCCTGTGGCTCGACTCGAGCTGTTCCACTTGACCTCTGCCCTCCCAGTGTGGAAGTATTTAAATATCATGTCCCCTCAAGCGCTCTCCTTATTACTCTCGTCTCTTCCCTCCTCCTCCTGGGCTCTTCAGTCATGCCCCGTCGTGTGTTTCTCTTTTCAGCGTGCGTCGCTTCGCTCTTGACCGTGATAAAGTTTGACAGCAAATCAATACTTCTCTCCTGGGCAGATATAGAGATAAGATTGTCATAATCCTGATGTTGTGTGTGGCTTTGTGGATACGCATTCACCTTCATTATTATGGCCAGAGATGTCCTTAGCAGATAGCACTGTTCATGCTCCCCCCCACCCTACCACCGCTAAAGCCATAAAAGAGGACCTCAGGCTGGATAACCTGGCTCTCATACAGATAGGGATTGAAGACCCGTGTGACGCCACATGCCTTCTTCAATGGTGTGTTAACGATTCAATACAAGCCTGCCGTAAGTCAATCTTTATTTTTTATTGTGCCATTTAAATTCAGGTGATTGTTTCGCCAGCAGCTACGGTGGCCATTTTGAAGAAGACCTAAAACTCCATGCAGGTCGTCAAAGCTGGATGAAACTTAACCGCCTAACGAGTGGAAGTCCTGAATTCCTTTGAGAGATACTTAGCACGTCTTCCTAATAAGTTATTTAAAAGATATAATTGCAAAAGTAAATGGTTTACCCAGTTTATATTTCCTTTTTAATCCCCACACTGGCAGATGTGTTTCTTGGATTGCCAGTTCCAGAAGTCTTTCTTCTACTTTATTTCTTGTGGCAAGCCTTTGCTGATCATTTTGTGAAAATACGGGTGTTTTGCGAAGTAAGTGGAGTTTATTTCACCGTTAAATGATGTCAAATGGAGACAGATGTGGGAAGCCTGTCATTGGGAAAGGGTTTGCAGGTGACAAACATTGCTGCTCTTTTGCCATGTTCAGTTTCTGCCAAGTCTCTCCTTTACCGTTTGTCCAGTGACAGTACGAAATCGCTGGGGTTGAACGAGGCTCTGTGCATAGTTGGTCGCGCAGTTCTGCCACGCTTTGCTAAATTAGTTGCAGAACAGTACTCTGGAGTCCAATCCGGACTCTCTCCATTTTGAATGCGGTATTTCGCTGGTGGCTCATTAAGTTCACCGTGCTGCTCGGTGGAGAAGCCCACTGTCAGGCATCCTGACTGGCAGTTTCCAGGCAGAGGAAGTGACATATTAGATCTGCACTGTTTTTCATCATCACCGGTGAAGTTTTCTCTGCGAAGGCTGCCAAGCCAGCTAGCGGCACTAGCTCACGGATGCTAATGGGTAGAGACAGAATACTTTGTCCATGGAGGGAATATTGAGTGAGGGCCCCAGCCTGGCGTATTTGGCTGTTGCAGAGATGGAGGGTCACCTGAAGGTCATCAGCTGCGCGAATCGCACCTTCGCTGTGGTCGCATCGCTGGATGAGCAGGCTTCGGCACACAGCGGGCCGCATATTGAAATGCTTCCAGCCGCGGCGATGCTCATTCACGACTTCTCAAAGCTGGTCTGAGATCAGCTCCGTTGTTGTCCTGGGGATTGCGCTACATAACACTGTAGGCTGGTGAGCCTGGTCCTCCTTGAAGGTGTCAGAAGCGCCATTTTTAGCGCTGTCTCTGAATATTTCAAAAAAAAAAAAAAACTACTGCTCAGTTCTGCAGTCAGCTGTTTCAACATCCCATATGAGATCACTCCGAAATCAATCCTTTCGTGCTGTGGCCTGCGTCCTTGGCACGTTGAGGTCAGTCGACATGTTACTGCATATGCGGTGGAGATGAGTCAGATGGAAGCTCTCTCGCGCAACGGCTGCAGTTGAGATGTCAGACAGCTGACAGACTGCTCTGCGATTCTCACTCCTGCGTGTGAACTCTCCGAGCGGCGGTGTTGCGTTTCTGCATGCTGCTGCTTTCTGTAAGGCGAGAGCCAATCTGATCTGCGGTCAGGACATTTTTTTGTTTCTTTTTTTTTCCTGGGCCAACCAACTAAAAGTACATATCTTAGCTTCTTCAGTCTGAGGAGGACAAACTGCTGTAGCTGCCTTAATGACAGACAGGAGAGATTTTTCCGGCACCTTCCACCTGTTGCATTAGGTTTTTACCCCTGCAAATGGCTGAGCGACTGCAAATGGGTGCTTTGTTTTGCATAGGGCAGGTTAACACAATGCTTCGCTGTTCAACATAGTTCTAACCCCCCACCCCCCTACTGCTAACTTGAACATGTAGGGATTTCAGCATCCTTCCATTCACTGTGCTCTCCGTTCCTTCCTTGTTCTCCTTCACCTCAGCCTGTGTACGGAAGTTGCTTTGCTCGCCCACCTGCCTGCAGGAAATGAGATCCTGAGACCTCGCACTTTCGCACCCCCGGGGTCCACAGATCTGCCTGGCTATGAACCAGAGCCACGGAGGGAAGTCCCCTGATTTGCATCACACCTGGCTTCGCATTTACCGCAAGGGTCCTCTGGCAGCTGCCCCACGATTAGTCAAAGGCTAATTGCCCTCGGCTTGTTTTTTTTTTTTTTTTTTTTTAGGCGAATCTTTTTTTGAAATTGAGTCACACGACTGTAAAGTACAGTATTGAGTGTCCTCTGGGAAGTATACAGGAAATAGGTGCCACTGTCACAAATTTTCTTGGACAATAGTTTCGCCTCTAATGAGTTACTCAGTTTTGAACCTTATTCTATGGTTGCTGGAAGACTATTGTTGCTGGAGCTACTCTTTAAACCCTGAAGGCAGTAGGACTGAGCATTTGAGGTTTTTTTTCCGGAAACCACCGGATCCTTCCACTTGTAATGAGTAGCCTTCCCAGCTGCTTAATTTTTTTTCCCTCTTTGATACAGTTCTGTGGAAGTCTCACCTTCTTATGAGTCTCCGAAGGAATGTGGTCATTGTTCCTTTAAGCGGCTGAGATGGAGAGCTCTTTTCGGAAAGCGGTGGTATGAATGTGACAGGATGTTCACGCCCTGAAGATTGTGCCGGTACTGTTCAAACACAGAGAGGTGACGTTCTGTTCAACCTTTTTTCACGGCGCATTTTAAACGAATCCCTTTTCACGGGAAATTCTGATTATGCGCGTCCACACATCGAGTCCGAGTCTTATCTGGGAGCTGCAAATTAATGGAATTCAGGATTCAGTCGGTGGGGCCCCGTCGAGGAGGTGGGGGGGGGGGGGGGGGGGGGGGGGGGGGGGGGGGGGGCTGGGGGGTGGTCGCAGGCTTGTGGACGCCGCAGAAGTGTGTGTTCAGAGTAGGAGGAAGGGGGGAGAGGGATGCGTATTTATTGTTACAAGTTTATTTTGAGGGTCATCCCTTCAACCTTTATGGAATTTGTTGAGCCAGGGGTAGCCGTGGCTCTTTTCAGGCGCTCGATAACGAAAATCATTTGAGCCCGGCTGGAGAGGCGCGAAGAATCGAGGGGGTCCACTTAATATTCACAGAACAGTCACAGCGAATTGAAATGAGAGAGGGGGAGTGCGAGAGAGAGAGAGAGCGGGAGAGAAGGCCAGGAGAAGAGAGAGAACACGCGAGGAAAAAAAAAAGAGCGCAGCCTGAAACAGACTGTGAAATTGGCGGATGGGAACGGCGTAATGGAAATCATGCAATTTATTTTCTCTAAATGCTAATATTTCGTGGCGGTCCGGCTCGCGGGGACTCGACGGCGGGCGCGCAGGGGAGACCTCGCCGGGGCCCCGACTCTGCGCTAATTCGCTACACTCAGTCGCCGGCGCAACTTGTAAGCGAGTCGGCGGAAAGACTGCGGCTGTGGCTTTGGCCCCTCAGAGCTGACGAGGTTAGCGGTGTTATGGAAATGCTAGTAGAGCAGGGATGCTGACTCTTTTCCAGAATGAGCCAGTGTGGGTGCAGGCTTTCATTCTAACCATGCAGTTTCACACCTAATTCTACTAATCAAAGGTCTATGGCAAAAGCTTTAACGGTTGATTTTGTTTAGAATCAGGTTGGTTAGAATGAAAGCCTGCACCCACACTGGCTCATTCTGGAAAAGAGTGAATATCCCTGTCTTGGAGGATGGTGATGCTGCAAAGAGAGATGATGGTGGTGGGGGTGAGTGGGGCTGCTTATTGACTGGTTGTTTTGGGGAGTTTCTGCCCCCCCCCCCCTCAAAGTAGGATTGTGTGAAGGACAATGGTCTCCGTGCAGTTGTTGTGTTTGGCCCGCAGTTGAGTCCCCCAACGCCATTTTTGTTGGGCTGTTTTCCGGCCCGCTCCTCTCCCAGCTGCAGAGACCAGAGAGACCCCCCCCGGCCTTCACCTCAGATCTGTCCCGGGAGGGTGAAAGAGAGGAAGAGAGGAGAGTTGTGCAGAAATGTGTGCTGAGTGGCAGTAGCGCGTTAGTGGACAGGACGTGGGCTGCATTGTTATGGAGAGAGTAGGATTTCCTGTCTGTTTCACGGCCTCTCAGTGTGCAGCAGAGCGAGCCTGCTCCGGGGAAATGAATCTGTGGCCCCCCGCGTGCCGATTTGAATCCTTTCTCTCTTTCTGTCTCTCTCTCTCTCATACAGGCGCACACACACACTCGCTCAGTCACTCGTGCTCCATCTTACACTTTATTTTTTTATCACCTCCGGCACCTCGTCCTCACACTTGTACACGTGTGCGCTGTCTTGCTCTCTCTCTTACTCACACACATAAATGCAAACGTCAGCACTCAGACAAACGCCCGCGCAGGCACAGACACTCACACACACACACACACACACACACACACTCTGCTCCCTCCACCTCTCTCCCTTTCTTTCCTCCACCTCTAACACTCTTCCTTTTGATTTTTTCACTCTTTTACTCTCTCTACTGTTTTTCATTCACTCTGCTACTCTCCCTTTCTCTTTATTTCTCTCTCTCTCCCTCTCTCCCTTCTGCCTCTTTTCTTCCTCTTGGCTTCTGTCTCTCACTGCCACTCTCCCTTGATTTTTCTGTCTCTCTCTCTGTCTTTTTCTCTCTCTCTTTCTTTCTCTCCCCCCCCTCTGTCCTGAAGTTGCAGGAGAGTAGAATTGGGGAGAATCGGGGGGCGGTGTCAGCTGACTGCCCCCCTCCAATCAGGAGCGGCGTGATGTAAGTGTAGAGCAGCAGCTGTGCCGAGCGTTAGCGTGGTTAGCGGTGGCAAGCTCAGCGGCGTGGCTGAGCGCCGGCAGGGCGGACGAAGCGGCGTTTCGCGGCGCAGCATGGACGAGTCCAGCATTCTCAGGCGTCGAGGGCTACAGGTAGGGTACCGCGCGGTCTCCACGGCGACGGTCCGCACTGCTGCGGCACTGCGCTCGGCGTGTGCGGACGGCGGGAGTCGGAGTACAGGGGTGGGGGGGGAGAGGGGGAGTTCTAATATTAACAGCTCTGTCAGGAGTTTTATGCCCCTGTATTAACACTTTCTGGAGTGAAAAGTGCACTCTGTGTGTGTCTCTTTGTGCGAATGTATCCTTGCCTTTTTTGGATGTGCAGACTTCGGTCTTAAAATATTTCTTCTTACCACTAAATTACAATAAATCATGTCATTACATCTGAAAAAGGAGTGAAGTGCCTCATGCTGACTGTGCAGGGAATTATGCTTCCTTTGTAATTTGCGTTCAGCTTTGACAGTGTTGCAGAAGGCTGAGGAAAATGCTTTGCTGCAAATGGCTGGATTTTCCTGATCTGTATAAGTGTATCTTCATTAACTGCTCTGCTCCTGTCATATAGTAGTGATGTGTTGGAACTCCTTAAAGTTGAGGCTTGCTTTCTCTAGAAACCGTATGCATATTATGGTCTTGCTCTTATCCGGAGACATTGAGCGTTATGTACAAGTTAAGTAAGCACGTGTATTCATTACTTGTGCCTCTATTGTCACATTTATATGGTGTTGAAGGGAAAACCTGGCTTGTTTCTTAGAGCCTTTTTGATACGGTGTCCATTGAGGGGTGGAACTTTCGGTTTTGTGAATTGGAGGTTCGTAGCCGCTCGATCTGTAGGGACGATACCCGTGCGCTCCCGTACGAATCTGCCCCGCTGGTCGTCCTTTCCGACACTCTGGGATACTGAGAGAGGAGGAAGGAGTGAGAACAGGGGAAGAGATGGAGAGAGAGAAACGAGGGAGAGAGAGCAGGGAGGGAGTCAGCAGCTGCTGGTAGCGGGTGAATGGGCTGGGATAGGGAGACGGTGTCTGCGCTCCACGTGCCTCGCCAAACGAAAAGCGTTTTAATTGGGGTAAAAGTCGGTAAATAAATGGAGGGGGGGCGAGGTGAGAGGGGCCACCACAGAGGAAGATGAAAGGCCTTTGATGTTGTTGCGGCTTTTTTGTTTATTTTCAGAAGTCTGCCTTTTGTATTAATTTTTCATTTGAAAGAAAGCAGTGTTTGGAAAATTAATTGGGAAAAATAATGACTCTCATTTATTTAAATACGTATAAACATTTCTCGCAAAAAGATGTGGGTTGAGGCTTTTTGTCTCCAGCAATTTTGCACTTTTAATTGCATCAGGTTATTATTAAAACGCTGGACGAGCCATTTTAAAATCCCAGCTGGGCAAATGCCCATTTTGCTTTAAAAAGCGTTTCTCTCTAATTATGGGATGTGGAGGAATTAAAGGGGAGGAATCAGTCAAGTTCCATTAATAGACCGATACACTCATTGTCTCTTACTTGATAGTGTCATTAGGATTCTTTAACACCCTGGCTATCAACACTTAGCCTAATTACCGCATGTGTTTACCAAACGAGCAATTTGTGTCACAGACCCCCTTAATTGATTAACACTGTTGCCGGCTGCCGGTGTAAACTTTATAGAAAGCCTGTACTACTACTTTTATTTTGAAGTTTCAGCAGAATGCTAGCAGTCTAGCCACTTTTTGTCCTCAACATAAACATGTCACGACAGCTAACTCTAAAAATGAATTGCCCTGTTGTGGACTGCCTTTGAGGCACTGGGAGCAAAGTATAATGCAAATTTGTGAGCTGTATGCAAAGCGAAGTGTGCCTCGACTCTGAACCTAAGCCAGTAAAAATGAGTGTGACGATATATTGTGAACAGAAGCAGTGCGGTTTGGTGTTTGGGGAGCCAGGGTTGGGATTTGGGGTTTGAGTCCTAGATTTCTATCAAATGATGTATAAATTCTGCACAACAGGTTAATACTGGATGTGCTGCCCTCGTAAATAAGCGTGTTATGTATTGTTACATTTTTTCGGCCTGTGCGCTCTCCCGTTCCAATTTCATGTCGCTCAGAAGTGGCGGTGGTGTCAGATCGCCCTGGATCAGATCTGGATCCCCACTGCACTCTCCTATCGCCTATATTCAGGGCCGGGCTGTAAAGGCCATTTCTGAGGTTCAGAAGGTGACATATAAAAACCCCCTTTAAGTCTTATCAGCCTCAGATCCTGCAGGACAGTGTGGACAGCCTTATTGGTGAGATACGGGTCTGTTTCCATCTCGGTTCTGATTGGTCGGCCTGCTCTTCTCTGCGTGCAGAGATGCTTTCATTTTTTACCTCTGTGTCACACATGGTAGGTTAAACAGCAGGACTTCCTCTGTTACCGTCTATTTATACTTTTGGGCGTAGGCCAGCAACAGCTGACATTATCTCATGTCCTGTCATTTCTCTGTCCGAACCCATCAGCTGTTCTGGATCTTCCTATATTTATTTATGTATTTATTCATTTATTCTTTAATTGATTTGTTGCTCAAATGAAATGCCGCAATGCTTATGTTTGAAACGACATGACTCCAGTTTCTCTCCGTTGCTTATTTCCTCGATCTCTGCGGAGCGTCGCTGTCGCAGCTTGAAGCGGTTTCACATGGTGTTTCCGAGATGGGCAGCGAAGGGTGCAGCCCAGCCCAGGGAGGGAGAGACGCTCATGAGAACGAGTTTTGAGTGTTCAGTACCGGCCCGTTCTGTTGAGTAGCTAATGATGCATGGTGGGGGGTGGGGGGACGGTCGACTCCGTTTGCCGTAAAGAGGCACGTGACGGTTTCTGAAGGTGGGGGAGCTCGTTGGCGGAGTTTCCTTTGATCGCTGTCTGCTGGCTGTCGTATTTCTGGTAAAAGCGGAATAAGCTGGTGAAGAGAAAGTAGAAGTGATGTTGAGATGCACTGATTTGTTGGTCCTCGCTGAATTTGGGGCATTTGACCCGTATTGATCGGTGCTGTGAGATCCAGGGCAGTTTATTGTTGCCAGTTTGAAATTTTACTGGTGTGTGCTGGACTGCCTTGGCATATTTCATTATGATAGTGCTGTGTGTGTTTGTGTGTGTGTGTGTGTGTGTGTGTGTCTTGGTGTTTGTGTGTGTCTGCGCATGTATGTCGCGTGTCTGTGTCTGTGTCTGCACCAGTGTGTGTCTTCAAGTATGGGTGAATGTGCGTCTTCTTGTCTATTTCTGTGCATGTTTGTGTGTGTCTTCATCTGTATCTGCATGCATGTCTCTGCATGTATGTACGTCTTCAGATCTGTCTCTGTGCATGTTTGTGTGTGTGTCTTGATGTCTATGTGTGTGCATGTCTCTGTGTGTGCTTGTGCCTTCATGTGTATGTGTATTTATGTCTATGTGTGCATGTATCTGTATGCAAGTCTTCATGTAGATGTGTGTGTCTTCATGTCTATCTGTGTCCATGTCTGTTTGTGTGTGTGTGTGTGTGTGTGTGTGTGCGTGCGTGCGTGCTCGCATGCAGTGTTTAGCATTCCACACGCGAGCGGATCCTCAGATGAGAGGTTCTGTGTACAGTTTTGTAGGAAAAGGCTGTACCGTCCATCTGCTGATGTTTTTGTCCCCGTGGGATGCCCACAGCGTGCGGAGACATTAAAGAGGATGATCAAACGAGGAAACTGCTGACTGGCTAAACTGGGGTTCCCACATTAGGGCTCCCTACGGTGACCACCCTGTGGTCACTGACCCTGCACCCCACCGCAGGCCGTAATGCACAGGCTGTTAGAGGCTCTGGTTCCGAGTTTCCAACCCTAATCCTGGACATGTGTCATCACTCCAGCCCCAGCAAGACGCATCTCATTCAACAACTACACGTCTCATTGGATTTCTAGTTGGTGTTGTCGGGTGAGCCGTATTAGGGTTTGGGTGAAGGCCTACAGGATGGAAAATCCAGAGTTTCAAGCTTGAGAGAGTTGTGACATGGGGATTCCAGAAACTCTGGTCATGGAGCCATTTTTTTCCGCCATGTTATTGTTCAGTGTCTCAAAGTGAATGAGATTTTTGCTGTTTTTTTTTTTGTCCCTCCGCCCCCCTTTTCTCTTTTCTCGTGTCCAAATATTTTCCCCTCTTATTCATGTTGGTACCATTGCTTGCTGATTTATTGTTTTTGCCCTGAACTTAAAATGTTATTTTTCTGAAAAAAACAAAAAATCTAATGATTTCTATTGTATGCAATGGCTTGGTTACAACATAAAATGGGATCCTGTTCTTCAGTTGTCTCTGGACTACGGGTAGATCTTCGTGAGCTGGAATGACAACCCAACTCAAAGTACATAGAAGCAAACCTACTACGTGTTAAAGTTTATTTATACTCTATTTATAACCTGTTGTGTTGTGGTACACTATAAATGTAAAATCAATGATGTTTCTGTGGAGTTGTAATTATGGTCTAGGCCCTGTTTTACAAAATGGGGTGACTGGGTAACTGAAGATGGTTCTGGAATTTTCCCTGGTGCAGCTACCAGCTTACTTTGCGATGCAGGCCTCAGGAACATTGGGTTCTATTTGAAAGTCTAATATATTTAGTTTATGCAATATGTTAATTATTATTAGAGCTTGGATATTTTTTCAATTTATCTGTGGACCCTCTGGGTGTCTCTCAGGGACCTTTGGGGCATCGATGGGCTCGCAGGCTCATCCAGACTTTGTGTGCTTCTTGCGGGGGGTTAAAGGTGGTATGTGTCCGAAGAGGCTCCTCGACTTCCTGCCTTTTCTAAAGTTCCTCCGAGCCACCATTTCCCAACCACTGAGTCACTCCACAAACACCTGGAGGAGTGGGAATGTTTTTACACATGAATATGCTATCGCATCTGCTCGTTTATTCTGAAAAAGGGATAGATTTTCTTTTTTTTTTACCTTTTTCTTTGACTCCCATGTTTCTGTTTGGATGCACCCTGTAAAGCTCTAGATATTTGCTGAGGACAAAGAGTATTGTTAACGGGGCTTAATCAGAGCTGGTTGCCCACATTCTAGAATCCTAATTGGAATAAATGGATTTTTGTGTTTTGTGTTGGTTCATAATTAAAGCAGTAGAATTAAACAATGTTCCATTCCCCAAGAGATTGACCACATTTGCTTATGAAAATTCAGCTCGGCCGGTGTTGTTAGTCAGAGGAAAAAAATGTATAGGCCTCTCAGAGTTTGATTAGATGTGCTGGAGTAATTACTTCTCAGATATAGATAATGATTCTGCTGGCAAGCGTAGGCTTATATTTGTTTTTCTGTAATTAATTTGGTTATTTTCTAGCCATTGCAGATGCCTCTGAATGTCGATTAGAGAGGTGAAGTGCCCAACTCTCGATGAGGTGAAGTTCGACCTGACGTTCTGATGTATCCAGATTCGTCTTTGTGGGCTTTTATGCCTCCCGCCACCGCCGGAGAATGAGAATAGAGTTCTTGCACTTGAATGAGCTAATATTGAGCGCTGAATAATATCTCGGACAGGTTAATTCGACGGCGAAATTAATTTATTTCCACACGAGGCCATTACCAAGTGCAGGAGACCTAATTGTGAGGAATTTTATAGTTGGGAAATTAAAGCGTTGCCATCTTGAAGCTCTCATCTGTTCCATACGGTCAAAAATAAAATGTTTACAGGATATTGGTTGCAATGACCACCTTTGGGCGAGCGGATGGCTCACTGAAGCTAGCTGCTAAAGAATAATCTTGTGCTTTCCCAGTGTCCACCAACAGTTTATCCCCATGCCCTGTGTAGGTCCTGCCAAGAATGTTCCTCTGTAACCACAGAATACACGCAGATTCATTACAGTTGAAGGTTCCAAGTCCTTGACTCTGTACTTTAATGCTTGAATGGTTGATAGGTCAGATTTGCTTTGATTCTGAAGAGGCCAATATGCTTGTATTTCGTTAACATTTTTATATTTCCGGTGCCTTTTATGCTTTGCTAGGTGATTGACTGCATACTTTTGGCTTTGGTTTGGGACTGGAGTGACCTTATATCATTCTGCAGATTAACTCTGGGCACCGAGGAATCGCCCAGTTTTTTTTTCTTTTTGAAAGACGACTGTTTCACTCAATCATACTTTGATTTCATAAGCCGAGTGTAACAAATTGATTTTTTGATGATAAATGGCTGTTCTCTAGTGACCCATGGCTGATATTGTTTATTCCCTGCTAAAAATGATGTCTGCTGTGGTGTTGCTTGGGTGAGCAGTGCTTGCAGAGGAAATTTGAAAAGGTTGCCTGGTATTTGTGAAAAGTCTGAGAAGTTACCTTGGGCTTTATCAATTAGGCTGATATTTGAGGGTTACGCGGATTTCATGGTTCACTGGTGAAAGAAATTGGTTGTTGAAAAGTTCTGGTTTCGAATTCAGCTTAAAAAAAAAAGATATGTAAAACGTGCACTATTTGGGGAACACTGCAAAAAGGCGCTGCTTTTGTAAATGATGGCGGCACACATGCGCGACTCCCCGGGGAGAACCTTTGATAGTTAATATTGGCAAATATGTGCACCCAGCTCTCTTTGGCAAGAAGACATTTCTGTGCCTTTAGAATGTTTGTGATCTGCTTCTTACACATGATGCAAATGATGCAACACCCTTTCATCTTATGAGAATACTGGGATGTGTGGCTGTATTTTTGATCCTCTGTGTGTGTGTGTGTGTGTGTGTGTGTGTGTGTGTGTGCGTACGTGTGTGTGCTTGTTTTTGTGCCTGTGTACTTGTGTGAGTGCCTTTGTGTGTGCACTTCTATGTTTGCATTTGTGTGGCTGTGCCTGTGTTTGTTTGTGTGTGTGTGTGTACATACATTTGTGTGCGTGACTGTGTCCTTGTGTGTATGTGTGAGCGTGCATTTCCTTTGTTTCTATGTGTGTGTATGTTTATGTGTGTGTGTGCATGCGTACATTTGTGCATGTGGCTGCGTATTTGTGTGTCTGCCTGTGCGAGTGCCCCTGTATGCATGCATGTGTGCGCCTGCGCATGTGTGTCTGTACGTAACCCTGTGCGCACGTGTGTGTTTTTGTGTGTACATCTTCCCCCATGTACATGTACTGTATGTGAGTGTGTACAGTATATGTGTATGAGCGTGCGTGCATGCGTGTTTGTGTGCGGGGGTGTGTCCCTGTGTGCGAGCCTGTGTTTACATGTGTGCATGTGTGTGTTTCTGCATGTGCCCTAAGTGCATGTGTGTGCGCACGTGTGCAAGTGTGTGTGTGCTTGTGTGTCACTGCGCATACTTATACTCTGATGCAGACTCCTTGGTTTCAAGCCGTCTCATTGAAGGGGCTGTTATCAGATCATGTATATTTGTATTCATTCACCATGTGTCATGTGCTGATGGTCTTTCTGGCGTGAGGCACTGATAAACCAGCATTATGCTCTCCTCTCTTGGCAAACACCACACGCACCCTCACCTTCATTTACACTGCTACGTTTGGAGAAGGGGCAGCGCATGTTAACCCTTAGAGCACTGAAATAAAATTTAAAAAAAAATTAATTTGTGCTGTTGAAAACCTATCATGTGGCGACTTGTTTAAAAGAGCTCCCGCAGGGGAGCTCTTTTAAACTAGTCGCCACATGATAGGTTTTCAACAGCTTTGATTGTGATGTCTTGCATCATTGAACAACAATAGCTGCATTTGGCGCACGAAGGGTGAATGGGGTCTGACTGAAGGGCGAGGTTATGGAATAATCTTATCACTCGTGCTGCTGGAGAGTTAGGTGTCGGCGTCATGCTGTGCTGCTGGGCCTCCGTGTTTAATCCTGACTAACAAGTTCTCGTCAGATTTGCTCCGGAAAGGGGCAGCAGATGTATAGCCTTGGATAAAGGATAGTGGATCTTGGTATCTTGGTATCTTTATGGGTTACAGGCTGCTGTTACTGCAAAGATGCTTTGTCAGCACTTAGGTTGCTTTAATTGCACTGGCAAGTAACAGTGAGTAAAAAGTAGTTTCCCCATGAATTCATTTTTGTCAGTTTAAATAGACCCTCATAGCTATGAAGGGCTTTTATTTTAAAAGGGAGGTGTATGGGGGTGATTGATGTTCAATGTATTGTGTCTCCAGTGATAAGAGGTTGAAATTTCTTTGATGCATATCTTAGAACACTGTCCAATTGCGCTCAGATCAGCGTAGCTGTGAATTGCTGAGTAGAATACATGCGTTTCGCATTTTTGAACAGTCTCGCTGTACGACTCCGGGCGTGGTATGCTTTCTGGTTTTCCTTGCCCCCGGGTCTTTAAGCGAAGCTGAGCGTTACTGAAGCAGAGTCTGACATCGATCTGAAGCTCGGGCTCGCCTCTGCTCAGATTCTGTCGGATTAGAATGGCGCCCGTCATCGTTCGCTCTTTTCATGAAACAGCCCAGGAGGTGAAATGCATGATGGGGGATTGCGTTGGGAATGGAGTCTTGGCCCTTGCGTTGTCCCGAAACTTCAGGAATGGCATGTCGTCTTGGCTAATTTTATTTGTTGCAAATGGTGCTAATACTTCATAGACCTTTCTAGATGTGCGCTGCATTAAAAAGTAGATCTTCGTGGTTAACAATATGATTGTGCATGCTTTTGTCTGGATTTGCACTCTATGTAAATGACTTTTGGCTGAAAAGTAAGCCGGCCGTTTAGCTCACATGAAAGATTCCTGTATTTTACTGTGATTTTGAGATTTCTCTTTTCGTGTGGCCTTTATTTTGGAGGTCTCTCGTTGTGGCACTGCCCTATTCTTGTCCTGAAGAAGATGAATGGCTCGCCAGGAAATGGAATCACTTTGTTTACCTCCATTGTTTGAAATGTGGAGCGCGGGGGGGGCGGGGTCAAATCCGCTCCCAAAAATCTATTGTTGTGACGGGGGGGGAAAAATCTGATAACTGCAGGTAGTGGGCATTTGATGAATTTGCGATGGTCTGCATCCTGTATGTGAAGTCTAAAGGATCAGAGATCTGGCCTCATTGTGATGGCTTGTTTTGCCACAGAGATTGCATCCCTCTTCTGCAATGAGACGAAAATCGATGTCGGGTAGATTGAGGCAGGTGTGTCTGAGAGGAGGTGTAATATTTTTAGAGTGAGTGTGAGCTATGTTTGGGGCTGTTTGGCGTGCATCGCGGTATCCTGCTCGTGGCATTACTCTCTCTCTTTTCTCCCACCCATCTAAAAAACACCAATTCAGAATATCAATTTGGTGGCTGATATGGGGCTGATTAGTTGTTTGTATTCTGGGTGTTCTGAGTCATACGACTGCATCAGGTTCATGTTCCTGTTCTGTTTATCCCTGTAAAAGTGATGCCTCTGTGGAATACATTGTGTTGATTTATGGGTTTTGTCCAGAATAAAGTCTCATTCAGCCCTCCATGGTGTATTCAGACCAGGCGAAACAGGCCTGGTTATGTGCCGCGGTGCTTCTTCACAAAGAGGTACAGCCAGGAAAGAGCCCATTACACACAGAGCTGTAATGTAATGTAATTATGGCTCAGAGTTTGGGAGAATTGAGTCAGTCACAGGTCTGTGTTTCATCACCATCTACTGACCCCAGGTGGTCGGTCAGGTGGCTGTGGTCTGCACGCTAAAGCTGCATATGAAAGAGCTTACAGTGAGTCCCCTGTGAGCAAGCTTTTTGCCAGTCTGTGGCAAGAAAAGAAACAGCTGGTGCCACCATGCTGTTTGAAGATGAGCCGTCGATGTCTGACTTCCACCGAATCAGCAGTGTTGTTAGTGAGCTAATATAAAAATTTGGCTTTTGAATTTGAGAGGTTATTGGATCTGTACATCAACACACTGGACAGAATTTTTTGTCCTGGGGACGAGGACAAAAAACTCACTTCTTCTTCTTCTTCTTCTTGGAGTGGATACTAACTTTGAAGCGCTACTCCTCCGTTATTACTTAACATATCGTCATGAAACTTGACGAGCGTATTCTACATGTCAGTGTTAACTGAACTTGATCCTGCAAAAAGGGCAGAGGAGACATGTATGTCCACAAGCAATCACTAATTACACACCATCGTCCCAAAACGTACTTGTTTTTATATATTTCAATCACAGTAAAGAAGTATTGAGAACCTATTGTATGCGTGTCTGTTTTGAGTCCGTTTGTACTGTCAATCGGGGAGAAGCGGCGCTTTTCTGTGCCTTCCGGGATACTTTGAAAAGTTGCCTGTTTGGACTTTTGGGACTGTTTCTTAAAGGACGAAAGGTACATTTTTAGCACCTCTGGGTAAAACTCTCATTAGCATTGCAGAGCAGCAGGAGGCAAGCATTTCTGAGAGCTCCTGTACGGATACTGTAAAACAAAAATAAGCAGTGGAGTGGAAGAAGCCTTCATCTTGCACTAAATTCACTTCCTCAGTTTGCTATTTGCTGTATGGAGAAGATCAATGTTCAATGCTAGTGTGTTTGTTTGAAGTATTCTCATAAAACAGTTTGTATGATAATGTGCGAAAACTTATCCTGCGAATTTGTGCTTAATCCTACAAATTTTTTGCGGCACGTACTGAATGAGAACAGCCTTGTTTGTTTTCTTGACGTTGTGTCAGGTGCTTATTCTCATTCATTTCTCAAGGATAATGCCTGAAATAATTAGGAAATATTAGTGAAGTATACTTGTTGAAATGTGCACTAAATTTTCTAATACTCTCATGTAAAACTGTGGAAGGTGTTACTGATATTAGTGTCACAAATTAAAGTAAACAAAAGTATTGTGGTAGTTTTATTGCGTGCCAGACATGTTTGAAAATGTGCACGTACACAGTTTGTGGTTTTCGTCAGTGCGGCTTGAAATGAGCCAGTCGTTGCACTTTAGCAAAGAACCTGCTCTTTTCTGAGTGTTGAAGAACGAGTCTTTTATATACTGCTGAAGTATTTGCTGCATCTTTATTGAGTAAGGACTCATCATTCACCAGTGAATTCATCCATTTTTCATGACCACAGTAAACTGCCTTTAAGTATTTCACATAGCTGGAAGGCTTGAGTCTTTCGGGGCAGGCAAATGTCCTTTTAGTTTTCACACTTTTTCAAAAGAGGTAAGGTCTGGCCTGGCTGATTGTGACTGATGATTGTGCGCTAATTATTTCCACAGAGTGCTTCCTTACACCCTGAGAAGCACAGCATCCTTTATGTTTAATGTCTGGAACTGAATGAAATGAAGTCACGTTCGGGAAACAATAGATAGGAGAGTGCTGAAGTACACTGATCATCTTAAACATCTTCATTTGGCGTTTGCATAAACTGTCATTTCAACATTGTCTGTGCACCTAATAAAGATGTTTAAGACGAACTGTGCGCTCCAGTGCTCTCCTGTCAGATTTTGCTGTGGTTCTGGTCTGCGAGCTTCAGGCACTCGTCGCCACAAAATGTTCCAGGTTGTGAACTTTCTCTCACTTTTGGGAAAGTTGGCATGGCAGGAGTGGACATTTCTAATATCCGTAGGATAACAACAGTATGGTAAGTCACATTGAGTGTGCAATGGGAAAATGCTATTTTGACTTTAGCGCGTGATTTTGCACGTCCACGATGGGCAGTGAAACCACTCTGAGCGGGCATCGCTGCGCTAAAACGGATCGTTTAGCAAACACGGCGTGCTGTTACTTCGTGGTTTTATTCAGTAAGACACCAGCCTCCTCTGGACTGGGAGCGTAGTCTCAGTGATTAGAATTCCCTTAGTGCCAGCAGGAAGTTGATGGTTCCCTGGCACAGTTTCTAACAGAAAATATAATGACTTGGGCCGTCCCCGTAGCCTTTTGAATGTGAGTGAGTTTTCTTTGGCGTGCGCAGTTTTGCCTGCGGTACATATGGACAGCGTGCTGTAGTGATTTCAGATGGCTGAAATCCCACTTTTCTCTGAAGGAAAACCCCCTCCACCCCCCCTTCCCTCCTCACTCTGTAATTGAGCACTGGAAGCCTGCCAGCTGTCGAGTCCAAGATGTTGCCAGAGTCACCTTGCAAGCCAGACTATTGACTTCTCCTTTTCAGTGAAAACAAGGCGACCTGCCATGTTGATTCTGTCCGGAGGCCTGTCTAGTTAGAGAATGACTAAGATGAACACAAGAAGATTTCTGACTTTGATTCACATCTGTGATTATGTGATTGTACTACGTTTCCATGTCCATGTTGAGGCTTGCAGAACACTGCTGCAAATTCATATTACCGTTAATTTCTGTCTTTTTCCACTTAATTTCAGCAGAAGCAGTGAACAATATTTTTGAGTATACACGGTAAGAAACTAGTGCGAACAGTTCCTTGGCCGTGAGGATGATGTCGAAAACAAAGTGCACTTGTCAGAGCGACGCACTGGTGTGTTTATTGGAACACCCTTTCCCCCTCCCCACAATCATAATTACACACAGCTTTTCAGTTTTGTGTTGTTGCTTATGAACATTGTGTGAAAACAAAAAAAAATTCTAATGACCAAAAAAAAAAAAAAAAAAAAAGCGCTGCCTCATAATCAGTCACTTCGATCACCTCTGCCATTTCCTTCTTGGGTTGTTGGTTTTAATTAAAAAGAAAACAAGTCTTTAAAAAGTTTCTCAGTGAAAGAGAATGCAAAAAGAATTAATGACCAAGAGAAGCCTTGCTTTAATTTGCTGATTGATCTTTTTGATCGTTGTTTTGGTTGATTTTTAAAGTTTTAATTAAGAAGAGAAATTCGCTCTATTGATTTAAATTCAAAGTTGGGTCACACGTTTTTAATCTTGGCATTAGAGCTTGGGTTATCCTCGGCCATATTGGTCGTCTACATTAAACTGGGGCACAAAGTATCTCAAAGAGGGAGTCAACCAGTACCCCATAGGATGTCTGATGGTTAATCTTTATTAGGCCCAGTTATCATAATTTCATGCCTTTAAAACTACACTTTGAGGGATTAGCAGTAGAGGCACCCTTTAAAATGCAAAACTTCTTTCCTTTCCCCTTTGTTCTGTTAAATATTTAATTCTGTCTCAAAAGGGAGGGCTTATTTTTGTGTGCTTTGTAAAGTTGGCAATGTGTGTACAAGTGGCGAATGGATATTTATTTATTTATCTTTTTGATTACTTTGAGTTACTTTTTTATTATTTGCTCATTTTAAACAAGAGATCACACTTTGACAGGTTGCTTGATGGTCCATCAAACTTTGGATAACAGCGGGTACCGTATTAAAAAATGTTTTATTTATGAGTTGGCGAAAATAAATAAATAAATTGGTGTTCATACTTCACCCGTTCTGGTAATTGTTGATATGACTGTTGAGAACGGAGGGGGGGAATGCGCTGGAACGATTGGAGAGAGGAGCACATCTGGAGCGCCGTGGGAATCGAGTCTCACGCCTTTGATGTTAACTGCATCGCCTGAGCGGCTCCTTTAAAAAGACGCTTTTAACATTCGACAAGAAGCACTTTTTCACATTCTTGTCATTATTGGCTGACGCGCTCAGCTCTGAGCAGGTGAACTCATCCCTTTGTTCGTTTACATTACCATATTTTCATTTTATTCTGGGAATTTTAGAACTCTCATCTTCGAGGGAAAAATTATCTCCAGTGCCTCACTGTAGAATCATTGTTTGAATTATTCAATCTTTAGTAATTTAGCCTCTTTATATTTGTAATAAGTCCTTTAGTAGTAATTATAAAATCGGCATGTGTGATAGTAACCATAGACCTTTCTCTCTGCACCATTTACAGTAATGTTACCGGATAACACTGGATCATGTTACTGTGTCTCCTTTATTTGTTTTTCAGCTGCATGCAGTTTTCTGTGCACAGTTTGACTGATTTTGGTTTCCAATTAACTGATTATAACTTTGCAGTTTTTGTGCTTGGATGGAAATAAGCAACTCGTTTCAGGCCATGTGAAATCAGAAGAGAACATGAGTGGGCTTAATTACAGGGCAGCATTAACTGAATTCCTTTAAAAGTATTGTGCTTCTTAAAAGTTGTCCTATTCTCATTATCTGTGCATATTCGCAGAGCAGGAATCCTCTTCATACACATTTTCACTGCAACTCCTTTGTTTGAGAGCTTTTCACTGTGATCATTGATACTGAAAACTGGCACTGATGGAACATCATGCTCTACCTGATGTAGTAATGTGGACATGCTCAGGAAATCCTGTTACAAATTGGCGCAGAGGGCACGAGGGACACCAGAGTTGAGCATCTGGGCTGTGTGTAGAATATCTGCGGGTGATCTGTCTGGGGGAGATCAGAGGGAATTATTAATAAGACCTTGTGAGAAGGCTGTTTCAGAGATATTGACTTTGCTGTGACGTCCTGTCTTCCACATGAGGAGTTCCTGTTAGCGGTAATCCAATGGCATCGACTCAATGGGGGAGAGCAGTATGGAAACGCTTGAGTCCAATAATATAGAAGACCCTTTGCGACAGTCATTTTGAGGGCTTGTCACAGTGAGCATTCTCCCACCAACACCCTCTTCAATCTGTACATTTCTTGGCAGATCAGTCAAAAAGGAAGCCGGTGGGGAGAAAAATACAGGCTCGCTTTTTGAAAGTTTCATCGTTTAGATGTACTGTAACTCCAGCGTACGTTCTTAAGCGGATCTCTTCAAAGCCCCAGGCTGTTTTGGAATAAGACTTCTGTCAATACCTGCTAGCGTCTCACGCGAGACGAGGCTCCTAATCTCTTTGTAATTATCTCCTTAATGAATTCTGCGGAGGATTGACAATTCCTTGCTATAGCTAGCGGTCTTTTGTGAGTAAAAGTAAATATAAAAGGGTTTCTGTTTTTGGTAAAGTTAAATCAGAGGGAAATTTTCATCCATTAGTCTTATAGCTAATACCTTATAATTGAAGGTGTAATGCAGCACTGAAGAGAACAGTAAATCCTGCCATTCTGCGGTAGATTAAAAAAGAAGTGCTGTACAATATCCGCTTTGCTTTGAATTACTTGGCTGAAAGGCATCGCCACTGAATATATCAGATTTTAGCACAATGTTCTATATTCATAATGACTGTCTGAATAAGAATGAATGAATACTTGACTTGCCTATATAATGGCAATACCTTTTTTTTTTTTGCCTTCAAAATAATTTTCTCCCTTGACTTTTTATGGAATGGATTACCAGATGAAAATATGTCTGTGTGTAATCAGTATGCAGATAGCCTGTCGCCCTGGTACATCGGACATCCGCTTTCCGTCTTTGCTGGAACGGGGAGAGATGCGAGATGAGCCTACATGTTCTGTAAAGAAGACAGTTCCATATGTGCTGTGGTGCAGTGAGCTCCTGTTACAGTGTCTCGGAGCCGAGATGGCAGGTACCTCGTGCTCGGCTCACACTCGCTGGCTCTTCTCCCCAGTGCCCTAATCTCTCCACCGTGTTCTGTCTCTTCTGTCTTTTTAACATATTTCCAGAGCTCTCTCCAGCTGTATTTTATGACAGCATGCTATAGGCAGACTGGGAGAAGGGAGTGTGAGGGAGAGAGAGAGAGAGAGCGAGAGAGAGAGGTAGGTAGGTAGGTAGGTAGGTAGGGAGAGACGCGTGACAAAGGTCAGCAGCCAGACCCAAGTCTCGGACGTCGCGGCTCGTAATGAGCTTGCGGACAGCGCTGTACAGACAGTGCCATCAAGACGCCTTGTCTCTTCGGTATATGAGCTATAACACAATGTGTAATAGGCTCGCCGGGGACATTTAAGGGCACTGTCTTAGAGTGGAACCAATAATAATGATCATAAAAAATGCCATGAAAAGACCACTGTGCGTGTTACGCCAGGGTGAGAGGACTGTGCGTACTTTCAGACCTGTACGAGCACAAATCTGCAGCAATTACAGTCACTCTTCCCGTTGCCTCTTTTAATAACTCATTACCTGCGGTTGAGTGTCAGTATAAGGTCGACACTCCTGAGAAAAGCGCCGACTTTCATTCAACTCGTCTTGTGATTGCGAAATAAATGGCAGATTAAAGGAAGAAAACTGTGTTCTGTTTTCAGCTCTGATGGAAATCCTGAAAATTATCATAAATTCCCCCTGCCATGGATTTTTCTGGAACTGTCCTGGGTGTATGTTTGCTTCTTTCCTCTGTTTTCCTCTGTAAGATGGTGTATTAATGTTGTACAGGCATCACATGTGAAATATATTTTTAGTGTTAATTCTGGGACCACTATATGACTGCATCGTTTGTCAAACAAGAAAATAAAATGAATAAAAATTGTAAATTTGAAGAGTCAAAAGGCCTCCAGCCTCCCATGACCCCGACCAGCAACAGTCAGGTTTATGATGGATTAAAATTTTCAGTCCTCCTCCCTACAGCCTGCTGTTGGGGATACTCTTGTGCATGAGGAATGGTTACTGCAGGTTGTTCGGAAGCATTGGCCTGTGTTCTGGAATGATTTGGACACTTCAGGTCCCAGCGCACAAGCTTCCACCTCTAACATTGTTATTCGTCAGGCGAATGCCGGACAAAGCTTTGCACGATGATCGTCCATCTGCCAGACCCCCAGGGCGGCCATCCCACTCCGCTGCCTCTGGTCATTCACTGTGACCCCCCCCCCCAACTCCACAGGAAGAGTCGAGCGATACCACAGCCGTGATGAGGCACACAACTCTCTCCTCTCATTAAGACATCTGCTCTTCACGGCTTCATTGAAACACAGGAAGTGTAAAGAGAATCGCTCCCTCACATGCTGGGCAATTTGTCTTCCCTCTAATGTACATGTTATGCATGCTGTCAGCCTGCCATCTTTATTTGGGCTACAGGTGATTGTGTTGGGCGCTGACCTACCTTACGTTTGTGTGTAATTATTCTGAAGATGCCTTGCCTTATAACACTTGAGTTGTGATTCCGCTCCAGTTCTACTCAAATTGGTTGTTCGTGCTGCAGTGATATGATTTTCTGCGGCTCAGGTTTTCAGTTTGGGAGGCCCACAGGGAGTGTGTTGTCGGGGGCACGCTGGTTCGTGACTGATCTCAGATCAGCTGCCGAAGCTCACCTCCTTTGCGGGGTGATATTTTATTCTCACTTCCACAGATATCATCTTCCTCTTGCCAGGAAAGCTCTTCCATCAAATGACAGATAAAATGCCGTGACATCAGGTTGGGTGCTCTTTGATAGAACTTGTTACCGTCTCTGTGTTGAACAGTCTGGTACAAAAATATATGACCCAGAAGTTTAAGAGTGTACGGCATGTAGCCGCAAAATGATGTATCCTGTTTTTTTACAATTTATATGACAAAAGATGTGTATTGTGTGGTTGTTATTTTCTTCCCATTTTTAAAAGCACGTTGAAAAATGCTGAGACTTCAGGATGGGCCATTTTTAGAAGGGGGGCGGTGGGGCGCTTGATTACTTGGTCAAATCGAGCAGCGAGTACAAGAAGATGACTCAATAATGACCATGAGCTGTGAAATTAGTTGGTTCTGTTTGAATGTACGTAGATTATATAGATTTGTAATGAGTGTTTCAGTTATTGGTAACAACTTCTGGGCTCATTGCATTGCTATGCTATTAGTAGCTAGTCGCATTTTTTTTTTTCCTGCAGAATTTTCGGGTGAATAATATTGAATAAGTTCATGTACCACCTAACTCCGGCTTCACTAATAGGTTTCCTGCAGATCTCGGCAGCTTGGCTTTGCACTTTGGGACGGTGGCTCTGGCAGGAAATATGCTGGTATAAATCAGGCTGCTGGAGTAATTAGCTGTTTGAACTGTGGCTGCAGTTTATAATGAAATGGTGCCCCTGTTCAGATTGAATCCCGCTGGGGGGGTCCAAACATTAAGCCTTTATAGATGACTTTTGAAAGGAGTTATAATCTAATATAATTGCTGTCTGCATGGTTCAGGACATTGAAAGTTGTCTGCAACGTTTGCAAATGTGTACTTTACTGAAAATGGATACAGCTCAGTTGATAATTCTAGTTCTAATGAAAATTTCCAGTTATCCACTTTTTACTCTTGTCTGACTAGAATATGCACTGTAAGATTTGATTTTTACCTGAGGTGCGATAATTTGCACCATAATTCATGTATGTGCACAGAATCAAGAAAGGGTTCAGTTTTCCTTTATAATTTAATGATCTCACAATTCTAATGTAATGTAATGTTTAATGTAATTTTGAAGCCCAGGATGCATGTAAGGATACCAGTCATTGATAACTTTATGTTTTTAAAAGTGCATGTATCCCCCTCTAGTGGTAATGCTAAAATATTGCATACTAAGAAAAATACTGCCTGAGTAGCGTTCAGAAAGTGTTTTCATTTTTCCTTTTTTTGGATGTTTGGATGTTTGAAAAATAGACGAGCCAGAATGTCCTAAAAAAAATTGCAAAAAAATACAATACAAATTAATGTAGCAGAAGGTAGCAGAATACCATTCTGGGTACTTTGCATTGCAAAAATGAATTCTAGAAGTCAATTCATCTACTGCAGACTTGAGAGATATGACACTTGAATATGATGAAATTAAAACTGTTGATTTCTTGAGTATACTTTAATAACAGAAAGATGCATTTGGAAGCATTCTTACTCGAATTATGATGCTTATAATGCTTTTGTAGTTCTTTTTCCATTTAATACCAGTAGGCTTGCAGCTTGCGTATGACAATACTGTGGTTTATATTTTATATTGGGACCTAGGTTATTATACCGTCAGGAGTACTCACTCAGGCCATCCAATTATGCAGGAAATTGATTCTATTAAAATATCCAAATCGCATAAAAATTGTCTCTTTATAGCCAAATAAATGTTATGAGTCTGATTGATTGGTTTGAGTCAGACTCTGTGTGCTGGTGGTCAGTAAAAACCTATATCCACATAGTTGTCCACCTCAAATCAATATCCATACCTCACTGCTATAGAGGGCCAGTCATAACACAGTATTCATTTTGTGTTGTGGTACTGTGTATTATCTGATGTATCTGAGTAGTTTCATATTCATTTGGGATATATTTTTGAATTTCTTTCAGGTCAAAAATCCACATTTGTATTTTAATCTTTACTTATGACCAGGGAAAAAAACTGTGAAGCCAAGGGGCACGTCATAAAGGCACTTAACAGTGAGCTCTTGCTTCCTAGTTGCAGCAGGTCCTTGTTAGCCTAGGACACTTTCAATTGGGCAAAGAGAGTTGCATAGGTGTGTAGAATGTTTAACTCGGTGTCAGTACTGGAGGGATCTGGGGTATTTGGGTAACCCTCTGGGCAGAGCGAGGAGTGTGTTGAGTGTTGACTGTGCTGAGAACCCGGAACGGGAGGGATTTCACCTTACCAATGGTGCTTGCACTACCCATATAACCTGACAGTGTGACCATGGGCTGGTCTGAATACCCACAATGCATCTGTATGCACTGAATAAGGTTTGATGCCTACTACTGAACAGTTGATGTTGGCGGCGCAGGTTGTATGCCACAGCACCGTTTGCCAAAAATGGATGTACAATAACCGTCATTTCACCCATATCCCACCATTATGTTTACCCATTTCTCGGCATTACCTTCCCCAGTTCTCTCCCACCGACTCCCCCCCTCAATGCACTTGGTCATCTGCAGATCGTTGGCCAGTTTCATCTATACAGAGCATTTGGGCTTACTACGGACTTCACATAAGACTTCCCACCTACGCAATCGTATATAGGTATTTTGATGGGCCCGAATGGGTGGGCGTTTAGGTACTGTAATGAAAATGACTCCATTTTCCAATGTTGTGATTGGTGCAGACCATTGTTCTCTTTTGAAGTGGTATAAACACCCTGATCTGATTTGGCTCTATTTTTCTGTGTTTGACCTTTTTTTAAAAAAAATCTTTTTCTCTTCACAGAAAGAACTGAGCCTACCCCGAAGAGGAAGTTTGTAAGTAAACGCTGTTTTATATTAATTTATTCTTGTGTTTGGATATTGTGCGAGTCAGCAGGAAGACCAAATCTATTTTAATAGACTTTAATTGTTATCTTTTTGCCATTGGGTTTACATTGGAGCTGCCAAAATCTATTCTAGCGGTAATTACAGATTAGTGCAAACCCACGATTAACTTGGGGTTCCCTGGCCCATAACGTTTAGCAGGCGAGTTATTTTTAATTGCTGCTGTAGAACTACTCTAGTGAGCAAGGTCCCGTTATATGATTGTAAAACGGCTATAGATTAGCCATAAAGGAGGGTTTTATGTTTGTGGCCAAATTGACAATATGGCCTTCATGCATGTAAACTGTGAGGACTGGATATGCGCTACACTGTTCAGATGCGAATGCCGAGTTTGCCGTTTTTATGACCGAGTCGTTTGATTTGTGCGGTTGTTAGTTTTATTGGCCCGACTCCAGCGGTGTGCCTCCAATGAATGGAGCTGTTAACAATAATAAAACAGATTAATGGAGGACATTTCTGTACCCTTTCTAGGTTCAGATAGGGAAGAATATCTCTGTTTAAGGGGCTTGAGATCGCAGTGGAGGGCCTTTTATGGGTTATTAGTGCTCTGTGTGGTGGTAAAAGCTTCTCTCTAGGTCTTTTGCTCATTGTAAGTTTACATCATGATTTGGACCAAGAACTTTGTCTTCCTCACATTGGTGCTTGAGTTGAAGTCTGAATTTGCCCTAGTGAAATGTCAGACTTCTTCGTCCATATCTGACTTCAGCACAACCAGATGCCCATCAAGCTGCCTGTGCTGCTCATAGTGTTCGCTGTCTGCTGGCTGGATTTTGTTGGCAGATGGGCCATTTAAACTTTGCAGGCGACGCGGTCCTGCTAGACTGTAACTCAGTGTGCTCCAGAGCACCCTGCGTTTTGAATGGGTTGTTCACTGAGCTCTGGCATTGGGCAGCTGATTTGGGACTGATTCTGATCCCAGACGAGAGGAGTTTGAACAATGGAAATGTGGGAATCTAGGTCACTGTAGCGGTTGTTAGCGAAGCAGCAGGGCTTTATTCAACGTCTCTGTAGAAGCTGAGCTTTTCAGCACCCTTAAAACAGGCTTGTTACTGTAGCTTCCGTAAGTAGTCAGTAAAGTGATGTGTGGGATGGAGTTGGTTACTTGGGTTCACTGTAATGGCACTCGCTCAACTATAATTGGAAAGGGATGCTGTTTAAGTTCAATGTACTGTATGGGAAGATGCACATATCTGGGTTCTTTTCATTTGTTTTCACCTTGACTGCGCTACTGAGTTGAATGTACTTCACATTTTCTGTGGTTTTACCACCATGCTAAAAATCTGTGAAGACCTCTTGGCTTCAGTTTATTTGAAAGGCCAGGATGTAGACTTTTCGCGAGGAGAACAAATCCTGTGAAATCTCTGCTCTGTGCCATCAGGAGACCCAGTTATACAGTGTGCTGCGCTGTTATGAGTTGTTTTCACCTCGCCTTGACCCCTGGTCACAAAGAACCCGGGTGTACGCCAGACTTGCATCCTCCCATGCTGAATATTAGGGTATTCTATCTGAATTTTATATACGTCTTGTTATCCGTCTCTTGTCTTGGACACAGGGAATAATGTATTGAGACTGCTGCACCATTTTGATGCTCTAGTTTTATTTATTTTATTGTGTGTACGGGAAGAAAATTAAATGTTTTGTTTTTATTATTTAGTAATGCAGACTCTATGCCTCCTCACCCCTGGCAATACTGCTGTGAGGGATACTAAAATCTTTTAATAACCCTCCCTGCTCGGCTTGTCGCTATGGGATGCTGGATAGGCACAGATGCGAACTGCGTGTACATCCTCACCGTCGCGCACCGTCGCCTACTCTCCCCAAACACCACGGCTGACCAGGGTTCCGTGTTACCTCTCTGCTATCAAATATTCACATAAAATGGTGGATTTAGCTATGTGGGGGGGGTTGGGGTGGGTAAAATAATTGGTTTATGGTACTGTTTACCATAAACCTCAGAGTGTTAACAAATACAGATACAGAGTTTCTCAATGTGGTAGATGGCAAGTGTGGTTAAGTGGTTTAATTCATGGCGGTTGTAGAATGAACAGCCATGTCACAGGACATGTTAGTTAGTGGTGGTTGGCTGATTTGATAACATCATTAAAAGCTGGTAAGCCTGGGCAGAGCTGACTGAATGTAAAGAGGGAGATCGGGTAGATTGAGGATTCGGTCGGCAGTTAATCCTCCTCAGACAGCACCTAGTGAGCCACAGGCCCAGTCACCCCTTGCACCTTCCTCGCTCCTCCGTCAGACGTCGCGGAGTCAGTCATCTGGCCTTTGAGGTGCTTTCCGCCACGATGACGACAGAAGGGGAGGTCAGCATCCTGTTATACTGGCTGCCGACTCCTCCTGGAAGATTGACAGAGCAGCTGTCGCGCTCACTCACCTGAACGGAGGGACAAAGCTGGCGTTCGCTAGTGATTAGCCGGGTTTCAGTTGCGAGACTCTCTCCGGTCATGGCCGAGCCATCGAGCTGTCGAGTTATGGGAGAGTGATGCGTCAAGTGTTTAAATACGCTTCAAAGGCCAAGGCCTCCTCAGATGTCCCGCCTCCCACTTGGTTTGTCTTCACCTACAGTGCTTCTGGGCGCTCTGATTGACGGGTTGTTTACTGGAGGTGGTGCGGGGGGGGCTTGATTCCACGCTGTCTTCGGATGGCTAAGGCTCTGAAGTGTGCTTTGGGGGGGGTGGGTTTGTTGGGGTGTGTTTGATCTCCTGGTTCCCATGGAGATGGCACAGTTGCCTACTGCCCTTGCTTGTGCTTTGATTCTCTTAGAAACCCAATACATGGTGCACGTGCGTCTGCGAGTGTGTGTGTGTGTGTGTGTGCGTGTGTGTGTGCATGTATGCGTTAAGGAAGACTGAGGATGCCTATTTGTCTTTTTAAGTGTCTCATTTTCTCACTACTCACATGTATACATACATTTATACAGGAGAAATGATGGCAGTGCATGTATAACTATGTCACATGGTGCAAAATTTGAAGCGAATCTATCCTCCCCTCTGGGATGGAAAACATCAGCATGAGCTTCTTCCAACCCGGATTAGCTGAAATAGCGGAGGACGGAGGCCATTTTATATTCATCTGTAGCCAGACTCTCGCTCCTCGTCCCTGAAAGCCTCGGGGATATGACTCGGTTCAGCATCTTCAGAAGAACAAGGGCAGCTCACAGACTCCTGAAAGAGACGACTGAGTCATCGCTGAATCTTTTCAGTCAGTGACCGCTGGCTCTGTGTCGATGATGGACTTTCACTGTTATCCTCGATCAGTTATCATTTTAAAATCAAACGGAAGTAGATGTGTTGAGTCTACTATTAAGACAGGGTTGTATTTAATATAGGCTAACAATTTGAAAATAAATTACTGCAAGTTACTGTATAGCTTATGGCACTTTGGGAGTTAGGGTGAATGGCACTTTGGAAGTTATGGTGAGTGGCATTTTGGGAGTTATAGTGAATGGTGGTTTGGGAGTTTTGGAGAATGGTGTTTTAGGAGTTATAGTGAATGGTGTTTTAGGAGTTATAGTGAATGGTGTTTTAGAAGTTATAGTGAATGGCGGTTTGGGAGTTTTGGTGAATGGTGGTTTGGGAGTTTTGGTGAATGGTGTTTTAGGAGTTATAGTGAATGGTGGTTTTATGTCCTAAACTATAAGGCTTTCCTTTTTTCTCACGTTTCACTTCAACGCATATATAATCTAAATGTCCAAAGGACCCCACAGAGTCTGACTACTTCGGAAAGTGACTGCTGCCATCGATGGAAGTCATTGGTGGCCCTCCTTTCACATGCATTTCTGATAGGCTCTGTAGGCCCAACCTGTGACGAGGTTTACAAACGTGTAATCTGGTCAAAACGTACACAGTCATTGATTCTTGTCTGCTGTTGTGTTTTTTTTAACAGACAGGCATTGAAGTCCCTGATACTGGACCATTTGTTGATTTTTCACCTGGCTGCAGTGTACTTTCATTTTATGAATAAAATCATAGCCTTATTGATGGGTTAATTAATTACTTGCTTATTTTATTTTGTTTTTTTTTTACTTGACGAATGAGTTTCATAGGCTATTCCATGGCATGTATATGTATATGAGCTGAGCGTGTATGTCTGAGTTTTAAAATAGATCAGTAATTTTTCTTTCGGTTGAAGGTTATATTTTTGTGTTTGCCCTTCTGTATTTAAACTGTGATTGAACTGACTGACTGTGTCATTCCAGTTGCTGGAGCGGACAGGCTTGGGATACACAGCCTCTACCCAGCGTCTTTACCCAGGAACCCAGCAACACATTTAACGTTCTGTTGCTATGGTTTCTGTATCTCTGTTGGTCCACTCACCCCATGTGACCACATTATGAGCGAGAGTCATGGTGTCGCTTACTAATGATAGGCTCTTGTACACACTGCTTTTATTTAGAGGCACAAACTAAAAGAAGGCCTGTGAAGAAGGCGTCACAGAAGTGGACCTAATCTGGATACTCGTGGATGCAAGCTAGGCTGATGTCCATCAGTGGCTTTCCCGAAGAAACGGCGCATCATCACAATGCGGCTGTATTGTTTTTACAATGTTATATCATTGGCAATACGTTGCTGGTGCTTTGTGAAAACGTTTTCGCCGACTTGTTCTAACTGACCATTTTTCAAATTGACGTGCATTTTGTTTATGCAGTGCTTGCTCGAAAAACTCAAGCTGACCCTTTCTAAACAATCTGTGAATTTTTTGCTGGTATTATCAGGCCATCGTACTCTGCAACACTGTTGGTGCCAGATTTCAGTTTGGTTAAATCATGACATTTCAGCTTAAACTTAAAAGATATTTTTGATGAACCTAATGACAACTGGAGAAACACATTACTCCATAGATTTGAATAAGCAGTCTAGTTATTATAATCATCTCCTATTGTTTTTTATTTTAAATGCTGCTGGTGAGTGCTCCATTTAAAGTGTACTTTAAATCTTATCACCTTTTACTCAACAGTGTAAACATCAACAGCAATGCAGTCAATTGTGGTTTAAAAATTTAGAATTTGCTGAAATGAGAGTAAAAAAAAAAAAAAAAAAAAAAAGTGTTTTAAAAAAAGAGAAGGCTGTTTGCAATTGAGAAAAGTTGGATAACCATAAAGCTATCAGATGTAAGTGCCCAGCAGAACACCTAAAGCTCAGAATCAGGTGCACATAGACTAGGGAAGAGCACACTGTTAGTGTAATGATTACTCCTGAGCACCTCTCTTGCTTGGCTCCAGGCTCCAGTATGTGGGCAACCATAGTGGTTATTAATGCCTGGTACATTTTTATGACGAGTCATGTTTGTCTGCCACTTTGTAGAAGCTTGATAGTTGTGCAGCTGCAGTGATGTGTCTGATGGTGTGCAAGCTTGCACATCATTGTCGAAGCTGTTGTCAATCAGTTTACTTGGTTATGCGTAATGCCCTAGAAAACATATGAATCATGCAGACAGAATTGAGAACCAAGAGGCTGTGATCACGTGAGCAGTGCAGTCTGGGCTGGTGATTACTAGGCCAGTGCCCAAACTGACCGTTATGATGTCCTTACATAGCGACCGTTGGGAGGGAATCGGGGTGAATGGTTGAACGACGAAAAACGGCCAACTCTCACAGGTGTTTGAATCCCATTTCCCACAGCGAGTTTAACATTCGTTTGTGCGACTCATGCCTGACATTAAAAATAACCACAATCGCCTTTCCCTGGCACTGATTGCTGGTGTTGCTGAAAATTTGTGGGATTTGCTTAAAAAAATTGTGCATAAGTTATTTTGTGTCATACAAACCGCTGTATGAGGAAGTGTTGCATTCTCTAGTGGCATAGAATACTTAAAAGCACAGGAGGCAGGAAAGAAAACCGCTTGCTTTCGATCATCATCAAATAAATGTACAAACATTGCTCTGTTTTATAGATTTTGTGTCTGAGGTAATGATTCCTTTTTTTGTGAAGCTGGCGCAACTCTCTCAGTCTTCATGTAGGAACAAAAGCCCCTCTCATTCCGACACAGCCTTCTGCTTCAGAGAAGTGGAAAGCATAGCATTTGCTCTCATTCATTTCAGATTTGTATTTACACTTGAAACAGGAAAATCTTAAGTTAATTTGGGAGGATTGTTCCACTTCGTTTCATCTCATCTGAAGGAAGTAACTGTACTGTTCATGACTTCCTGTTTCACAAGGGGAAGCTGTATTTGGCCAACATACAATCTACTGTATGGTGAGGAGTTATTGATTTTTTTTTTGTTTGGGGCACGTTTTGCTGCCAGAAGTCCAGTTAAGTCAAGATCGGTGGCATGATGAATTCTTCCAAGGGCGTTCTGAAGGAGGAATGATGGTGTTTTTCTGAGAAGTGGAGTCTTGGTCATAAATGGATTTTTCCGCTGGAAAATAACCATAGAGATGCATCTAAATCCACACAGAAATGGTTAAGTGAAAATAACATCCATCATCTACAATGGCCATCTCAGTCTCTTGACTTGAATTACATCGAAATCTTGTGGTCTGAACTGGACTGGGCAGTCCTTGAGCACAAAACGATATCGGTGATCTTGAAAAATGGAGAGAAATCTCTTCCAAATTTGGTCTCTAACCTTATCACAAATATGAAGACTTAGAACTGTATTATTTTTCAGTGGTATTTGCACAATGTTGTAAACCAGGGTTGTCAATAATTTTACACTTGGTTTTCAGTGGAAACATTGAAACATAAGTGTGCAGTCATTGAAATAAAGGGATGTTTTCCCATTTGCATGAATTTAACTTTCAATCATATGCCATGGCGACAGTATTGGCGGAATAATGCGCAAATTTGTGCTGAAACATACACACTTCCTTGTGGACGCTGTACAGACTGTAATTTTTGACCAATCACTTTCATATTTGGTATGCAGATGTGTTACACTTCACTCATGACACCTATCGATTTTGGTTGCCCTGTCAACGGTTTTGGCGGAATAATGCGCAAATTTTTGCCGAAACATACACACTTCCTTGTGGACACTGTACAGGCTGTAATTTTTGACCGATTACTTTCATATTTGGTATGGACATGTGGTACACTTCACTTATGACACCTATTGATTTTTTGTTGCCATGCTGACAGTATTGGCCGCATAATATGCAAATTAGTGGCAAAACAAAGAGATTACCTTGTGGGCGCTGTACAGGCTGCAATTTTTGACCGATTACTTTCATATTTGCTATGGAAATGTGTTATACTTCACTTATGACACCTATCGATTTTGGTTGGCATGACAACAGTATTGGCTAAATAATGCGCGAAAAATGGGAGAAGCGGGCTTTCGGGGGGCTACACCCATACGGTCGCAGCCGCCCTGACTGTCTAGTTTCCTGTGTTGTTAACCATGTAGAGCCATTTTCATTTTTATCAAGGGTTCATATATTTCTGCTTCTGACTGTTTATCGGAGAGCTTGCATGCTCATTTTGAGCAGAATTTGATCTTTAAAACACCAAACCATGACTTGCCTGGAATATAGGCCGACAGGGCCTATTTTCAGAGGAGGCAATACAAGCTAAATGGGCTTTGACTGAGTGTTGTTTGGAAGGGAAGTAAGTAGATCGTTTTATATAAGTGTAGGATAACTGTGACCCCTTATACTCACCGAATGATTGGTTTTCAATCCTTTTTAATTATGTTTGATTTCTCTCCGTTTTATTAATTTGTAGCCCCCAGCAAATGAAAATAATTGGGGATGAGATTTTATGTAAATTGTCTTGTTGGTCATAGGCTTTTGTGTCTATGATTAATGGCCTGCCGAATATTAAAGACGTGGGGATGACATGATTAACCCTTGGAGGGTTGAATAAATTTTCAAGGAATTAAAAATCTAATTATCTTGGGCTGTTGAAAATCTATCATGCGGCAGCTAAACAAGTTGCCACATGATAGTTTTCCACAGCATCTGATTTTGATATTTTACATCATTGGGCACCTGTAGTTGCCTATAGCACTTTTAAGGTGCACTATGTAAGTTTGTTTGTTTTCTGCGTGATTAAATTTTTGTCTCATTTCGTCGACATCTCTCCATGATCCACTAGCTGCCTGCCCCTGAATTCACTGTAAAAAAAAACCCGGGCTCTGGAGACCACACAGGGGTCACAAACTGCAGATAAACACAAGGGGCACAGGCTGTGCCCCATAACATAACAAAACGTTCCGGCCAATCACCAACAAGAGTTGACAGTTAGGAAGCATGGGAGGGAGGGAACTATGGTAGGGAGGGGTGAGTTACCTCTGTTTTGTTTGACTTCGAATGTCAACAGAAGTGATGTCAAGCAAACTTGCATAGTGCACCTTTAAGGGTAAATCCCAGGCGACTCGGGATTGAGTTTTGATAACTGTTCACTTGATGTAGCTATTGTGTGAACCCATTGGAACAGGTCAATGTGTGTACGTGATCATACAGAGGTGACTCTGCCCCAGAGATCACATGACAACATCTGCAAAGCCTTTTCAGAGTGGCTGAAGAACATGCCCGTCGGCAGCCTCGGCACCTTGTTTCTGTTAATTATATTAGTCGCTTTCGCAGGGCTGGTTTGCCCGACAGTGCTCACAGGTGCGTCATGCGCTAATTTAATTTCTCGCGCAGTCTGCCTCTGGCGCTGGAGAGCTGATCCAATTGCCGAGCTCAAAGCAGAACCACGTAAAGTGTGCTAGGGGACTCATAATAATATGCTGTGTACATTAGGGTTTGTGGTACAACCTTTAAATTTTATGTCCGAATACATTTTTCTGAATGATAAATTTGTTAATATGAATACTTAAGCGTATTGTGCAATGTAATTTCACATTTCTTCGGCATACTGTGAAGCTTGTTCTGGTTTTTTATTTGCTTGCTCATGATGATTTCAGGGACAAAATACATATACAGTTGAAGTCTATAGTTTATATTTTAATCGAATACACACCACTCTTATTGTTTGTGGTTGGTGGTCTGATTGTTTTGCATTGTTTTGTAGTATTGTTTTGTGTCATGTTGTTGTTGCATTGTCCTATTTCTTTGTCTGAATATGCAACCTGCTGTGTGCTGCCTTCTTGGCCAGGTCACAATCGCAAAAGAGATTTTATCTCAATTGTCTATCTGGTTAAATAAAGGTTATAATAAAGTTCCAGAAGTATTTGGACAGTGAACAATTTTCACTATTTTGCCCATGTACACAATCAGGATGGATCTGAAATGAACTAAACAGGATGTGATTGGATTATGGACTTTAGGCTTTGATTCAATCTTGCGTTAACCGTTTAAGAATTGCAGCTATTTGTACACATAGTCCTCAATTTTTGGAGGCTCAGAAGTAATTGGGCAGACTATAAGAATTATTTTTAATACTTGGATGAAAATCTTATGTAATCAATGACTGCATGATGTTTGGAACCCATGGGCATCACTAAATGCTGAGTTTCCTCCCTTGAGATGATTTGTCAGGTCTTAACTGCTGCCTCCTTCAATTGTTACTTGCTTGTGGGACCTTTTGCCCTCAGTTTTGTCTTCAGTAAATGCGAAGCTGCTAAGTTGGGTAGAGGCCAGGTGACTGACTGGGCCATTGAAGAATATTCCATGTCTATGTCTTGCTCTGCTTTCCCAGTATGCTTGGGGTCATTATTCATCTGTGCTGTGAAACACTGTCCTGTCAATTTCGCAGCGTTTGGCTGAATCTGAGGAGATGGTACAGCCCTGAACACTTCAGAATTAGTCCTGCTACCTCAGTCAGCAGTTACATCATCAATTAACTCCAGTGACCCAATTCCATTGGCATCCATCACACTGCCTTCACCGTGTCTAACAGATGATGTGTTAAGGTTGGATCATGAGCCGTTCCTTTCGTTCTCCATACTCCTCTCATCCCATCATTCTGGTACAAGTTGATCTTGGTTTCATCTGCCCAGAGAATCTTGCTCCAGAGCTGGTCAGGCATTTTTAGATGTTCTCTAGCAGAGTCTGATTTGGCCTTTTTGTTCCTCAGTATTACCAGTGGTTTGCTCCCTATGGTCAACCCTCCGTATTTACATTCATGAAGACGTCTCTGATCGTAGATTTTGAGCACGATAAGCAGGCCTCCTTGAGAGTGTTCTTCACCTGGCTAGATGTTTTTAAGGGGTTTTCCTTCTCCGGGGATAGAATTATGTGATCATCCACTTGAGTTGTTTCATGTGACCCTCCTTGCCTTTTGGTGTTTCTGAGATTGTCATTACATTCTTGTTAATTTGACCTCTCCTAAAGTTTCTGTTATTCGACTGATAGGCTTGCTTTGTTTTTTCAGCCTAATGGTGCCCTTTTTGACCTGCGTTGATGCTGCTTTGGACCATGTATTGAGATTCCCATGAATAGCTGTCAAATGAAAATACAACTCTTGAAATAAACTCCATACCTTTTATCAGCTTAGTTTCTCATGAAATAATGAGGAAACAGACCACACCTGGCAATGAAACTAATTGTCAGTCAGATGTCCAACTGCTTTTAAGCCTTTGAAAATGGAGCACTGCATATAAGAATGGCTGTCGCTCTAACAGATAATGCAAAATTGCTGTGAAACCCCTTGTATTAAAGCTGAAAGTATACACTGTAATTACATCTAGATTGATTCATTTCAAATTCATTGTGGTGGCGTACTGAGGCAAAAGAATGAAAATTGTGTTACTGTCTAAATATACTGTGCATCAGAAGAAACTCAAGTTAATACAAGACTGACTGGAAACTAAGCTTGGGCATAATTATTATAAAAATCACACTTATTAGCTTATGCACATTCTTTGTTTTGTGAACATTTAGACTGGTTGACCATACGAGTACATTAATTAACCTGCTAACTTGCATTTCTATTTTTGCTCAGCATACTTCTGGACCTAACTGTATTGTGTGTGTATATGTGTGTGTGCGTGCGTGCGCGAATATGTCGATTATTTGATGATCTTCATGATATCACCATTTTCTTGAGAATTATTTATTTATGATTACCATTTATTTCAACTCTGTTTTTAAGGCTTTTAATGAGGTTTATTTCCCATACTATAGTTTTTTGAAAAGTGGAATGTTTCTCAGGCATGGCTTTGCAGTGATCAAGGACTTGAATTGCATTTTTGGAAGCATTGGAGAGATTTGTAATGTAGGGCAGGAATCTTGAATTACTTCATGTTTTTGTCTTCTTTGTAAAGGTCAGAAAATGATCCTGTATCTTGGCTGAGAAGCAGCCTCATTATTAAAAAAACCCAAACACAATTGAGTTGATTTCAGGCAGTACGTAGGTTATTTACTCTGCCAAGTGAAACACGATGATTTGGGGTGTAGGATATCAGATCAGCGTGTCTGCTGGTGAATGCCAAAGCATCGGTGCTATTCTTGTGCTTCTGTAGTTAGGTATTACTATAGCCCAAAATCACTGCTTGTCCTCTGTTCAAAAATCTGTGCTAGAATCTGTTTGTAACCAAGGTGCTTTTAAAAAAAAAATCTTTGTCTTTTTGAACAGGTGTGTGGTTCTATAAAACAGGAGTTAAATTAGTTGAAGGTATGTAATGTCAGCACATGGGCAAACATGCATGTGCTCTTGTTCATTATATGGACAGGGATAAAATTGACAAAAAATGTATAAATTATATGTAATATTATAAATTAACTTTAGTATTCTGCAGGATGATGAGACATTTCTTAAGAAGTATGATGATCTGCACATTTATCTAAATTTTCTGTTACTATCCAGCATAATCTTAAAAAGTTGCAACAAAAACCATAAAATGGATTTGTTCCATATGGGCTAAACATCGAGAATTACAAAGGTTGGGATGCATTACTCGTACTGTCCTCAAAGGGTGAAGCCAACTGCAGATCATGTCGCTTGGCTATTAATAAGGTTGGCGACTTCTGTCACTATTTTGTTTGAAGTATCATACTTCATGCGAATGTTGTTTACAGGGATAGCTTTCATCGTTATGAAACACCCCTGTTGAATTGGCTCTCAACTTGTTGAACTCCATGAGGTGACTGGTTTTGGCCACACTAACACTAAATATGAATTAATTTCTACTAAAAAGTAATCCTTTATACTGTTGTCAACAGTTCATATTTATTACCAACTATGAACTCCAGAACTTTCACGACTCATCCCCCCACCCCAACTGCCCTCCCGTAAACATGGTGCAGACAGAATTTTTATTTTTTGTAGCTGTGTTTGGCTTAACTTTTTTCCCCCCCATTTATTTATTTAAATTCTGTGCCACACAAATCCGTAGCAGTCACAATCCTGTAATAGATTTTTTGATTCTCTCCTTGTTTGGTTTCTAAATCTCATTTTAGAGAAATGTTTTTCATCCTCAGCTTTTTTTTTGGGGGGTCACTGATCACTGATCACTTTGAACAACCGGCGATCAACAATTCAATTTTAATTTCTGCTGAGATTCACTGGTTTTGTATTCCGTTATTTAGCTAGTCAGCCTGCTTGCATTAACTTATGAGTCAGCCCACCTTATGAAGTATAGTCAATCAGCCGAGTTGTGATGACTCTTCTAAGAAGTAGACTACACTGCTGCCTTCCCTTTAGTATTTCCTCTTTCTCTTCTTTGTCTGCAGTTGGTAAAGATTGTACCTACCAGCTGCAGTGCCTATGTTTGTAATGTTCCAATACAGAGCCGGGTTTAATAGAAAGCCTCCCATTCACCTCTGTGGTGCTAGAGCCTGAGGCACTCAAAACTGCCTTTGGCAATGGCACTGGATTCAAAAGCCGACCATGGGGCTGGTCCGCTCTCTACTGCATAATGCTTTAACAGGATGGGACATGCAGCCACTATAGTGATTATGTTTTGTGTTTCTTGTATGCAGGCTCTTGTGTTAGCAATGCTATGCTAGCATATTTTTGGAAGCTGTGTTGTTTTCGAAGATCACTTGGGTGGCAAACTTATGTCATCGCTGTGTCTCGTCCTCTGTGCTCTTTGGTAGCAGTTCAATTGAGACTGCCCTTCCAAGTAGACTGTCTTACTATGGCTTGTATGTCTACTTTTTTTTTCTTTTTTGAATGTCCTGATTAAAAGGTTTAAACAAAATAATATAAACAACAGTGCATCATCTAAACATCATTGAAGCGACAAAGAAAAGCATGAAGAGTACGTAATTGACTTCTTGAGTCTTTTTATGATGATTAATTTATTGAAGTCTCACACTAAAATAATGCTTAGGAGTTACTATTTTAGCTCACCGGCCCTATGGGCTGATAAGCTATTGTCGTGGTGTGGCGTCCGCCGTCCGTCATCCGTCGTCCGGAACATTTTTAATCCTTTTTTTGGCCTGAAGAATTTTTGTGTAAATTTGCCATAACATGCTACTAGACCATATCTCTAGTGGGTTTTTTTGTATTTTTGATTGAATCATTTTTGTCAGTTTTATGGGCCCTTGAAATTTTGGCCCCGATGTTAAAGATTGGACTGAGAAAGTTTTAAGAATTATTTCTCAAAAACTGTGTGATACATTTTTTTTCTAAATCAGGCAATCAACTTTTCTTGGTACCGTCAATGTACAGTGCGAACGCCATTTTGATTGAATCGACTGAAGTGGGTCTAGTGGGGCGCTGTCCTTTAACATTCGATCCTATAGAGAATATGCAAGACGGCCTGTGGAGGCCAAATGGTTGCAGATAGAGATTAAGTTTGTATTATCGACATTTAGGAAGTCATATATGACATATATTTTGGCTGTGTTAAAGTTGACCTCAAATGTCCTCGAAAGGTCAAACTCGAGGTCAAGCAAAATATTTCAATTTTCAAAGGCTTCTAGGCTTGAAAATATTGAAGATTGGGAACATATATGTATATTGAACACTTATAGGAAGTAATATATGAACTTTCTTTTGGTGGCCTTGAATTTGACCTTCGGTGACCTTCAAAGGTCAAACTTCACATGGTGAAATTACAATGACTTCTATCACCATAACTATTACAGATAGAGCTTAAGTTTCTATTATGGGCATAAAGGAAGTCATGTATTAAGTTTAATTTGGCGACCTTGAACTTGACCTTCAGTGACCTTCAACGGTCAAGCTTTACAGTGAAATTTCAATGACTTATATCAGCAAAATCGTAACAGATAGAGTGTAGGTTTGTATTGGAGATGTATAGGAAGTCATATATGAACTCTCATTGGGTGACCTCCATATTGACCTTGGAAGGTCAAACTTGACCTAGTGAAAATTCAATGACTTTGAGCACCAAAAAGGCCACAGATAGAGCTTAAGTTTGTATCACAGACTTAAAGGAAGTCACGCATGAACTTCTATTTGGTGACATTCAACTTGACTGTTGATGACCTTTGAAGGTCAAACTTGACATAGGGTCATTCCATGCCAAGTCAGGCAAGGGTCCCAGCTGGACCATCTCAGATTTTCTTCAAACTCCACCCATATGTAAATCAACTATTCTAAGGAGGCTTTGCGAAGTATTAGGTTCCCCTCATCATTAGTTCATGATTTATGCCCCCTGCAAGCGGTGGGGGGTACCCCTTGGGAAAAGCGTCTAAATTTCTGAGTCGTTATCAGAGCTCTGCTGGAGCTGAAGTATTCAAGCCAGCTCTATAATTTTTTCTTGGGTGACTCTCCTGTACCCAGACAGCAGGAAAACATAGCATAAGGCCTGCTAGAAGGTGACCCGAAGTACCTAAAAAGAGCCAAAAATGGAAAAAAACACAATCTCAAATGAAAAGTGCCAGTTTTTAAGTACCCATCTGACCCTTTTAATGAGTACCTACAACTCTAATTAGTTGTGTATGCAATATTTAAATTGTTTCCTCGTATGTAGGATACAAAAGCAAATCAGATGTTATGTGAATGGGAAAATATTTGGTCTTAAAGTTGTATTTTTGGCCAAAATGGGCCTAATTTGCCATGCTACAACTCAGTGCTGACATACAAAAGGGGGCCCAATTTCTGGCATGTTCTATAAGAGATATTAGTGCAAATATATCCAAAAATTATAGTGGTGTCTTGTTTCCTTCTTTGAAAATTCTTACAGTTATGAAGAATATAAGAATAATGCACGATTTGCGTGGGGCATTTCCCCGCAATTTTTTGTTACTTTCATTTCCAGAAATAAGAAATAAATTGACTAATTTGCCCCATTTTATAATGGCAAATTATGATGATTGGATTAGAGAACCACACAATTTCTGAACAGCTCTGTAAAATATTTCAAAATATTCTTGATGCTGATGTCAGCTTGCTCCCTTCTGCTGTGGCTGGAATTGTCACCATAAATGAGGCTGATGTAAGGATCTCTTCCGTGCCCTGCACTTACATTGCAATTTGGTTTCACTTGTATGTTGGAATTGTTGAAGGCATTTGTCTGGAAAACAATGAGGGATTAAAAAGATTTATGCATCCCAAAAGCCCAACAAGAAGTCTCTCCTGGCCAAGACTTGATGATGAATGCCATGTACCTGTGGATCATATATTGTGTTCAATTGAAGCACCTTCCACATCATCTTCAAGTTGCAAATACACCCTAGATCAGCCAACCTTTAACAAAATTGTGCTTCTCCACAGCACGTTTTGTAATAAATACATTAAAACTCGATGAAGGAGGATGTCAAAAAACTGTACAGATTCCATTCACCCTAAAGGTATGTTCGTTTATTCATTAAATTATAATGCCTTGTTGAGACTACTCATGCGAGAGGGATAGAGACTGGTAGAAATTTTACTCTCGCAAATGCTGCTTTTAAGTCAAATTCACAAGCAAGATTTTCTAGGAAGGAGACGAGATACCAACATAATTTTTGGATATATTATGCACTAATAACCCTTCTAGAACATACCAAAGATTGAGCCTCCTATTTTATATCAGCACTGAGTTATGGCATGGTAAAGTAGGCCCATTTTGGCCAAAAATACAACTTTAAGACCAAATATTTTCCCATTCACATAACATCTGATTTACTTTAGTATCCTACATATGAGGAAACTATTTAAATATTCCCTATACAACTAATTAGAGTTGAAGCTACTCATTAAAAGGGTCAGATAGGTACTTAAAAACTGGCATTTTTCATTTGCAATTGTGTTTCCTTCAATTTTTGGCTCCTCCTAGGTACCTAAGGTCACCTTCTAGCAGGTCTTATGCTATGTTTCCCTGCTGTCTGGGTACAGGAGACTCACTCCAGAAGAAATGATAGAGCTGGCTTGAATGCTTCAGCTACAGCAGAGCTCTGAAAACGACTCAGAAATTTTGTCCTTTTTCCCAAGGGGTACCCCCCACCACTTGCAGGGGCCATAATTCATAAACTAATGATGATGGGAACCTAATATTTTGCAAAACCTGCTGAGAATAGTCAATTTATATACGGGTGGAGTTTGAAGAAAATCTTAGATGGTCCAGCTGGGATCATCCTGGAATTTGCCTGATTTCACATGGAATGACCCCATAGTACAATGACTTGTATTGCCAAGATGGTCACAGATGGAGCCTAGGTTTTTATTAGAGACTTATAGGAAGTCATATATGTGACCGATCACGCTAAAAGGGTACTATCCAACCAAAACATGGATTTTGAGAATTTTACTTTAATTGAATTGCAGAATTCAATTAAAGTAAAATCTCAAAATCCATGTTTTGGTTGGATAGTACTCTTTTTGCATTACAGGTCACATATGAAGTCCATTTGCTGACCTCAACTTGACCTTCTGTGACCTTTAAAGTTCGCAATTGACATATTGAATTTTCAATGACATGTATCGCCAAAACTGCCTCAGAGCTTAGGATTGTACAAAATATTACAGGAGGTCTTATAAATGTATGTGAACTTTTATTTTGTAACCTTGACATTGACAATGATTCAAAGGTCCAATTTCACATGAAATTTTCATAACTTGTATCATCACTATAAGATTGCCTGCCGGTGAGCTACAAGACCCTTGGTCCTATTTTTTATTTGATCTGACCGTGCAATATTTTCCCCATGCAACTGGTTGTTGACCAGTTTTGTACTGGGGTAAGCCTTACAACACCTGCAGGAAGGCCATCCATATCATCCTGTTCATAATTCACTTAGATTCGATAATGCGGGGTCACACTGAAAACCAAACGATTACATGTCGGTAGAATGCTAATGGGAGAGCTTAACTTGCAATACACGATTAGCTTGCGGGTTTTCTGTCGACTTTTGGAACAAGTTGAGAGAAGCGACAATTCTTATAAAATGCTCATGCGCAGAAATGAGGAAAAAATGGCCGTTGCTTCGCTCTGTAGTTACTGAGAGGGCAGACATAATTTCCTGCTCCTATGGTGCGTGAAATACCAAGTACCAATGCCCTCAGCATCTTTCCTCCTGGTGAAATTAAGAATATAAAATACGCAGCTAGCTTCCTGGGCTAGGGGGGTCATCCCAGTTTGCTCTTGCTGCACTGACTCACACTGTGTTGGCACTGAGTACTTCTGTTTTAGCTGAGAATGACTAAGGAGAACGCTGTATGAGACCTTTGATGTCCGTGGAAGCACATCAGCCCTGCAGAGTGCCATTTTCCTCGGCTGATCAAAGTTCATACTTCTAAGTCTATGCTCAGTTTGCTTTAAAATCTTTATGTATTGCTGTCTTGATTGCTCACTTTTCGTGGATGCCTTGTTGCTGTCAAAGGAAGCGCAGTTTGTCCTCCCGAATATTGCTGTTTTAGTCATTATCTCATTTGTTCCTTTTCTTTGTTTGTCCATTACCCATAACTCCAAGGAGAGTTGCCTGGATTTGCAACTAGTTGATGAAAACTCTTTTACTTGCATCAAGGAAGCTTTTGAAGATGTGTCACTATTTAGGAACACCTGTGAAGTACAGTCTCGTGCAAATTAACTGGATGAAGCAGACTGAAGTGGTAAAAGCCAAACAAAAAAGGTTTTCAGGCTTTTTATTACTTAAATAGCATCTACATTCAGCACTGAGTACGAGATGTCTCCTCCACGGTTCTTGATTAGTTGTTCCACCCGTTTTGGCATGGAGCTGACCAGGTTTTTGCAGGTTGCCTTGATTTCTTCATGGTGATGCCACACCTGGACAACTGCATCGATGACTTTGGCTTTTGTGGTGCAGTCGTTTTGCTGCAGCCTTGACTTGATGATGGACCAGAGATTCTCATTGGGATTGAGGTCAGGTGAATTACCGGGCCAGTCCAACACAGTTACAGTACTTGTGTTGATGGTGCAATCACATTAGTTGCATCGTACAAGTCAAGGAAATGAATGAAACATGGCTAAAGGGTACTATGCAGTGATCTCTTAAGTGGTTATGTAAAACGTCCATCACTTGGCACAGCTTTGCACTCCATTCAGCTCATTCAATTGACAAGCACCTTTATCCAGTTACTTTGCACGAGACTGTAATCATCCCAAACATTGTTACCCTGAAATGGGCACTTTGTATGAAAGTCCTTCTCTTTCAACAATGTGAAACAAAAATGCATTAAAATGCCCATATTAAGTAATGCTGAGAATCATGTGTCAGTTGTGTGAGTACAGGTGTGTAGATGTCTTTGCCGTAAATCTGGTGTTTACTTTATGGAATGGCATTTTTCTTTATTTTTAAACATGTCGTAAAGTGACAAGCTGAGGGTATTTCCTGGAAGGAACAAACTATCCAGCAGCAGCAGTGCTGCAGAGATTGGGGGGGTCGTGTTTGTGTTGTGGGGGGGGGGGCAACTGCAGGATCCCGAATCGGCTTTGCTCCGCTGTTCCCTGCGGACGGCGGGTATTTTGTTCTGTAAGCCCACCCTGACCGGGGGGGTCTCCCAACGTGGCAAACATCAATTTTTCAGAGGAGCTTCTGAGGAGAAGGCTTTGGAGTGGCGCTCTGAACCGGGCTGTGCTGACGGACCGAGTCACGTCAGCGGGGAGAGGAGAGGAGAGGAGAGGAGGGGAGGGGGGGCGAGCGAGTGTGAGAGAGAGCGGTGTGTGGGGGAGGGAGGGAGGGAGGGGGGGGGGCGTTTTGCATCGTTCAGCCTTCCTGTCCTCCACAGGCAGCTGACATTCTTATCTGACGACGCGGGCTGGGAGTGCGCGAACCTTACACTGCACTGTCCCCCTCCCCACCTGCCCCCCCGCACCCCTCCCCCCTGAGAGGTTGTTAGTCCACTCCTTTATGGCGCTTCGTTTTTGGCTCTTTGTCAGTGCAATGGGGATGCTGGCAGTATGAATATATCATGTTCACAATAGAGCGAGCCAGTGCGGTGCAACCATGAAAGCACAGCGGGAGAGGCTGAGAATTCCGGGGCTGACGCTGGAGTGAGTATCTCTCTTCTGTCTCCTCTCTCTGGTGTTGATAACGGCCTCTGCGCTGAACGTCCTTGTGTCCTTGTGCCTTTGTTTTGGGTTTTCCTTCTGCGTTCGTGTGCAGCATTACCGCACGCGGCGTGAGCACATTGGCGGCAGCAACAGTCCCCGCATCTGCAGGAAGTGCTGTTTAAAATATGCTGCAGCTAGCTGGCTAGTTAGCTAGCCCCAGCACGAGACTGTGTATGCCTGTGTGCATGTATGTGTGCTTGTGTGTGTGCGACTGTTCCTGGATGCGTCTTTATATGTATGTGTGTGTGTGTGTGTGTGTGTGTTTGCGCACACATACTTCTTCCAGCCCTTTGCTCGGGGACTGTCGCAGCTGCACGACACTGACCCGTCTGTTTTCTTGCGGTACCGCTCAGACACGCCGCATAATCATCTTGACGGTAGAGCGCTAAACTGATTTGTTTCGCTAGCTACAATCGACGAGCTGATGGGGTCTGAAGCACCTTCCGAAATGGCCTTCACTTGTCAGTGAATGACAAGAACTAGATTACGACAATAGACGAAAGGTCTGGGGGAGAAGCTGAGTGATTTTTTTTTTTCGTTGACCACATTTAAATTTCCAGTTCCCTCTTTTGCATGAAACGTTGGCGCAGCTCATGCTAAAATCCTGTACAGCAGCCGCAGGTTGCGTCCACCTGCCACAATGGCGCATGTTTACATCTGTATATCATCTGGGCACTGCATCAATGGCAGTAGCGCTGTCCAGGAGTCCGAACCTTACATGCGTATTTTAGCTCGGCTCGCATTTGACTTGCTGTTGCCAAGCGTGTTTAGAACATGTGAGGTCACCACCTATTCTGCACACGCTCAGATGCAGTTATGAGACTCCAGTGGTGAATGCTGCTGTAGAGGACGTTTAGGGTCATTCTCTGGCACTTTACCAAATCATTGCCGATGAACACATGCCGAACATTTAATTTGTGTACATGGTGCATTTCACATTCTCTGCAGAGCAGTTACTTGTTAACGTAGTCAGATGAAAAAGTCTTAATCCCTTCAGTGCATCTAATTTGATTGTCGGTTTCTTGTTTTGCAAGGTGGTTCTGTAATGCTTCTCGACACCCTTGCGCAAACCTTGAAATCTTATCTCAAATTTGTAAATAATGCAAGCTACGCGCACCGTTACATGCTGGAGAATGGGTGCCTAGTATTGATCTTCAAATACCTGTTGAGATGAGTTGTTATCTCCCCTTTTTCACAACTATGCAAGCTGCAAAATGAGTTCCCATACCAGGGGAAATACAGGAAATTTCAGCGGGCAATAATATGCCTCGCCTCCACAAGCTCAGTCCTTCAGAATTTGTCACGTACCCCACCAAAAGAAGACAAATGTCCAGTGTTGAGAACTTGTGAGATGTGAACGTGATTTTCTTTCTATTATGTTATGTCCGATATTGTCACGCTGTTTTTGAATGGCTGAGAGAGTGCGAGTACTGGTCTAATGGAGGCTTCTCCTCCTCTCTGCCGACGCTCTCTTCAGTTATCCGTTATACTGGTCATTGTAAAGGTCGTGCCGAAGAGCCTCTGTTTATGAGATTCAATTTAACTTTCAGCCTCACGCCGAGAAGCTTGAGTCCAACTCCCACAAGCCCTTGCAGCCCATGTAGCCCGCTCCACGCATTTCATTTTTGGAGGTAAGCACGAGCTCTACCGTTCGGACATATTTGCTGTTGAGCGGATCCAGTCTGTATGTCCAGCTGTTGAAGGTTAACGGAACTGGTCTCACAAAATGGTTTCCAAGACTAATGATGCGACAATAAAACTGCTGTGGCTTTTCTCTCATTTGCATAAATGAATAGAGTGTGTCTTGCATGATGAAAGAGGAGGACACAGTGCTTTTGGTGCTTACGTAATGTTCCTGCTCTCGAAACCCTCTCTGTCCCTCTTTGTGTGTAATCCATTTCCTTTTTTCCTCGACTATTTAATGTGCTTAGTGGGATTTGTAGCTTTGGCAAGTGGTTCAGGCATCAGGTTTGGTTTGTAAAGAACGTCACACATGGGAAATTGGTGCTCAATGGCTGTGAGTGGACTCTGTCACGTGTGAGAAGGAGTACAGGTGAGATGGACAAAGCTTTGTCTGCAGGTTACACAATCAAGCTTAGCTCATCTTTGAGCTGCACAAAATGTTCTTTCATGGGCACATGTTCAGTCTCCACCGAAATAAATCCAATTAATGAAGGTTGGAGTTGAGAATGAGTAAAACTGATTGGCAACAATCTGTAAAAAGTATGGCATATGAGACAGCAGAAGACTAGCATATTAGTCGTTTTTGAAACGGTGATTGATGATCTTTGGGATTCTGCTGAAACTGTTTGGCTATGCTGGGAATGACCCTTGGGTGAACCAAAACACCCCAGAATGCTGTGCTGTTGTCTGCTAATCACGTTTGAAACCCTGGGCTGGCTGGCCTCTCTCGGGGTCCCCTGGTTTCGCTGTGAATCGGTCTTTGTTCCTGTGTTCTCCACTCTGGCTCCTGTAAATGAAATGGGTCACTGCGGCTGGGCTTCAGTTTCTTTGGGTCTTAGTTTGTTCGTGTTTGAACAGTAATGCTCTGCTTACAATCAATGTTAATATGTTGCAGAAATTATGGTGGATAGGAGGGTCCAGCTGCCTCTCCCCTACCCTCAGACCACTTCCTCCAAAATATGCATTTAGCCATAATTTATGGAATTAAAGTTTATGAAAAGGAGTCATGGGGACTCATTAAAATTGAAATTTACTGTGCATGAATAGGTTTTGCTCAGACCATAATTTAACTTTAAGGAGCATAATTAATATTTTCTAGGTCAATCTGCTCATCTGTGAATGTTATTTAGAAATGGAAAGAATTGTAGCCTATACTTGAAGTATTAGATGCCATGTTATTCTTTAGTTCTAATGCGGCTGTAATCACACTTACTTTCTTACACTGCAATAATAACTTGAAATATTGAACAACCAGTGTGTTCCTGCTCCCCGCACACTTATCAGTGAGACCTTCCCACAATGCACTGGGACCCGGTCAAAGGTTAACTCATCAACTTTAGTTCAGAAGAAATATTTCAACAGAGCAGCCATCTGGGGTCTCATTTCCCTTGAAATTTGCGAGTGGGATTGTTTATGACCATTTCATTTTATGAAAGCATCAGAAGAGTTCAGCATTTGTTTTAGACTTTTTATTGAATAGTCATGAAAATGATTTAAATGTAAATATTTTCATTGTGTGTGGTGCTGCCCACAGTTGACTGTATGTCACAGAGCGTAAAACAAGCTGGCAACGATTCATCAACCACGCTAATAGACCTTGCGCATTGCCTGACACTCAGTCACATGAAATTTAGCGGTAAACCGTTAGCCGCGACATGTAAATTGCCTCTGCTCTGAATGTCTTGAAGCACTGTCCATGTGATGCACGAATTCTGCTTCATTCTGGTGGAAATGCTAAACATAATGAACTCGTGCCCATTTGAGTGGCTTCGTTTTTGAGCGTTTCCCATCCCGTTATCGCCACCCTCCAATTTTCTGCTTGAAGGAGAGCGGGATTGACTTAAAAAGGAATTTTCCTTGTACAGCGCGAACGGACAGATCTTCTTTTGAGGAACTGGGTTTTGGAACAATGCAATATTTTTTGAATGCGGTTCTGGCGCAGACGCGCAGCCAGCCATGGAGAACTGAAATTATGGCTGTCAACGGCCGATGATGAGTCTGGTAAAAAGTGCTGCTTTTTGTTCAAAACATAATTGAAATTTACAGTTCACTTAGCACTCAATCTCCGAGGACGAGGTCTGAGCGCGAAATCTCGTGCAGTGGCCTTGTGGAGGAGTTTGTGTGGCACAGGGTGCGGGGAGGGCATTTGGAGGAGTTAGGCAGTATATAGGAACTGGAGCAGTCCCTATATCCACGTTTGGGACTTCTGAAGTCAGCAACACATGGCATGAACCTGCCATTACATGCGTTCTTCTTTCATAAGAGCGATTCTTTTGTGTCTTTTACCTTGTTTTCTATTAATTTCATGTCTTTGTTACACACATTGCCTTTTATAGGGTCATATTGGTGAGTGTCATTAAAAAGGATGCATATCTTCCTGATTCTCTGTGCAAGCTATATGAGACAGTGCCTCACTAGCTTGTTACAACCTGTTCCGCTTGATCGGAGCCTTTGAATTATTAATAGTCCATGTTTAAACATCTTATTCAGGCATTGTTACCTCTTAGTGTTGTCTGGGTTTTCCCTCTCTATTGTGATTGCCTCTCAATGTGATATGGAGACACTGTGTTGGACTTTGTGCTGCTTCTTCTGACATAATCAAGGTATTTCCATGCTTGAGTACAACAAGAACGGATGCCCTGCTTACAGTGGCTCTTTTTAAGTATGGTCAAATGCTTGAATTGGTAACACATTCTAAATTGAATTTATGCCTATTGGAAGTTCTTTTCAAGGGAGACTACTGATGGTTACCTCCGCCAACGAAGTTGGAGCGGAGGTTATGTTTTCGCCCCTGTCTGTCTGTCTGTCTGTCTGTTTGTGAACAACATAACTCAAAAAGTAATGCATGGATTTGTCTGAAATTTTGTGGGTGCATTGCTATTACATCAAGGAAGGACCCTATTGATTTTCACCGCGATCAGTGAAACAATATGGCCGCCACGGCAGCCATCTTGAAATCGTATGACAAGCGATCACTGAACTTTGCTCCCACTCACATAGATTTGGATTGTGTTGCCTTGGCGGAGGTTTGCACTCTACGAGTGCCTCTAGTTTTATTATTGAGAATCTGGCCACCCTATATGAGGTAGTGTCTCTTTCTGAGTGACTGATATGCCTTCTTGAAGTTAAGCACAGTATGTACTTTTGCCATTGGGGGAGGGGCAGTGTGGATGCACTTCCAAGCCGAGATTAACATATTCGGGTAAATTAGGATATGCTGTTTTGGAAAGATTTGCCAAAATTGCTGGCAGGGAGTACTCATGCAACACTGAGGAACTACCTTAATGGCCTCATACTTAGCATGCCTCGCAGTTGTTGTTTTACTCATAATCACACTAAAGGAATGACATCAACTGTATTACGGGACTTGGCGACAACTGCACTCATGCACTTGCTAATTTCACTCATTAGAAGGCTATTTACAATACGAGTGGAACTGATGACAGAAGGATGCTGAAAATGCTACACATATCAAGATTGTTCGCATTACATGTAGACTGAGTGTGTAAGTCTGGTGACCAAGAGCATGATGGGAGGGCTTCCTTGCACATCAACCCCGGTTCCTACAGAAGTTGTCATCATTGTCAGAGGCTGTGATTTACTTATTCAGCCATCTGTTTGTAGACTTATCTGAACAAAGTATTCACATACGTTGAATTCATTTCAGGCTGATGACATATTTGTAGCCGTTAATTTACCAAATACTTGCATCCAATTTTGGCCACTTATTGACCCCTGAAATTGTTGCATTTTTGGCATAATAAAAATCATAATTTGAATCCCTAATTTTTTCAGTGAAGACAACCGCATTCTAAATATCTTGTGTAACTACATATTATTCTTACTCAAAGCATAGAATGATATACGGTATTCAGTTAATACACCATGCTATCTGGCTTAATGTGTATATTTACACACAAATTATGCATCGCTATGCAGTATACAGTATGTATGTGTTTGAACTCTGTTAAAAAATGTTTTAATTTTAATAAGGTTTGATGGCACATTAGCAGCAAGTTTTGCGCTAAAGGGCTAATTTCTACTTGGGGGTGGGTGGGGGCATCTATGAAATAAAAAATCAATAGAAGAGGTCCAGATAGTTCTGTGTGGCCTGGCAGAGTCCAATTGTGTTATTTTTTTTTGAGAGTACAAAAGAATGAAGGGCAGAGGTTCAAATTGCATAGAATTTATTTTTTTTTTTTTTATTAAGGTAAGTAATTGATAATTTTACAAATTGTAGATTGCTATAGTTACGCTGCTCACCAATATGCCCAATATTGAAATAAATGGATGCCCACACACTGTTAATGAAACCTATTTGCCTGGCGGAAGCTAATCTTAAATACAATAAGATGTTCCTTTTTGTCCCCCAGCGTTTCAGCATTGCCTGAGGATCGGGTTTCTAATCCTGCTTGTCTGTTCCTCCTGTCAACAATAGGCTATGGTAACATGGTAACTAGTATTGTCACCTGATGCCAAAAATGTAAATTATTTTAAAATTCAGAGGCATTCATTTTGACACGGTGCCATCATGGTGATGTGCTTTTGTACGAACTTAACTATGCGGCTGCAAGTTTTTCCTTGCTGCGAACCTAGGTTTTTAAAATTTTCAGTTCCCTTGTACAACATTGTGCTTTAGTCAAAAATAATGTTTTCATTCAATGTAGATGTATTCCTGCCTCCTGAACTGCCTTCTCAAACTTAGAACATTTTTCATTTATGATTCCTCCTTCAAGCTGTTAGTAGTTTTGTCTGATTATGATGTGTTTGGTTGTGCATTCCCCAACTGATTATTATTGATATGTATTGCTTATGTTTTTAAGTACCGGATATATCAAGCTTTGCCAACAACTGTCTAAGCTGAACATTCTTTTGAAAGTGCTGTTGACATTTAGAGTTGGGGAATTGGGAATGTTCGTGCATTGTACCCATGTTTGGGCATGACTGCTGATGCAGTGAAATGATTATTCATTACCTTATCTTTCACAGTCCCAATACAGCCGTCTGCCCCATTTCGTGAGGGGAAAATGGCTCATTTTCAAATCGGTGCTGGTAAAACAGATGCAAATTGCACATAATTGTGCAGGCTGGCGTGTTCGCAAGCGTGTCTCTGCGTTTGGCTCTAATGAAAGTTTCCTGAGTTGACTGAGCTCAAACTGAGTCAGCTCAGCGGCAGTGCCTTTGAATCACCCTTCCTTAATGGGGACAGAGAACGAGAGCAGCTCCATAATCGGAGCGTGGCCCAGCGCACGGGCCCTCAGGGAGGTGAGGGGACGCAGCTGAAGGAAAGGCAAGATTTGGGAGCCTGACGTCACTGGGATTTGGTTTTGCAGGTAATCTGCACAGCAGTGGAGGCACAATGCGCAGCTCGGAAAAGCACAAACAAGACTGTAATCTTCTGGCTTTTGTCACGCAAGATCAGGGCTGCAGATAGAAGTTTTGCTTTAAGCAATGCCTATCTTTTGTGATGTCATCCCCCCTCCCCCTCAACTTCTGCTGTTGCACTGTTGCCCCTACGCTTAGAAAGTGTGGCACTGATTGAGTGGACTTTTATTGTAACCCCCTCCCTACAAAGACCGCTTATATTCGTACGTCCTTGCTGCAGCCATGCAGCGACCCGGGACGTATATATCCATCCTCAAAAAAACTGTTTGACCCAGATTCTGGTTGTGTGAATAAAAACCAGTGGCGGCTGGTGAACTGGCGATAGGGGACGCTCAAAACAATCCCTTAAAATTAATGATTGGTCGCAACCTGCTGTTCAATCATTCATTTAAATTACCATTACAGAAACTCCGATAACTCTCAACATTGTCAGATGTGGCCAGTTTTCATTTATAACGCATACCGATTACGACTCCGGACTTCTCACGCTTTTCTTTATTTAGGGATTGGAAGCAATGCATGTGTTTCATGATCATTCAAATGAAATAACATTATTTGAAGCGTCTTTATGCAATTCCATTGCTTCCAACCCCTCCAGTGCACAAGGACTTCAATTTCGCGCAAAAATCTCTTACATACTCATTGATTGAATAATTGCTGACTACAGCAGAGGAACGTAAATATGCCACTTAAACTCACACCGAATGTGTGAGAGTTGACAGGCATGCGTTATAAATGAAAAGTGGCCACACCTGATAATGTTGAGAGTTTTCGGAGTTTCTGTAATGGTAATTTAAATGAATGATTGAAAACAGGTCGTGACCAATCATTAATTTTAAGGGATTGTTTCGAGTCTCCCCTATCGCCAGTTCACCAAGCCGCCACTGATAAAAACATGCTACTTAAGGCGGTGGCTTAGAAGAGTCTGGTACTGACTGGTGAAGACCGCTGACAACAAGCATTCGCTCATTTCCCAGAAAACCCCACTCCTTTAAGTTTTGAATGTGAAACTAGGGTATTGCCCTCATGTATACACATCAGAGCACAGTTTTTGGGGATGCAGACTCATCATGGTGATTCCTATGTGCTTACTGGTTTCAAGGAGAGTTTGGAAGGAGAAAATAGGGCCACCTCCAATCAACTGTGGTTTGCTGCTGTTCTCATTTTCCAAATATTCATCCTCTACATTGGCATTGTAGCACTTTTGCCAAACTCTCCTCTAAACCGCTTAGCATATATGAAAATTTTTTACATATACATCCTCGGTAGGACAAGAATGTTTATTTTGGGGGCTGGGCTTAAATGATCTTAAATTCTTTGTGGATTTCAGCATCAATTTTCAGTTGGTTTCTGTTTGAAATGTTTTCAGTTGGTCTATTTTTTGTTAATGACTCACGAAAATGCATTTTTTTTGTGTAATTAGCATTTTAAGCAACTGATAAAGGACTCTTAAGAACATAGGTTTAATGATGAGTCTTTCCTTTATATTATCTCAATACAAGTTCCTTACTTCAATACTTCTTCTCAGCCTCAGGATGTTCTTAAAATGCTCTTTTTTCACCCTCAATGTTCTTATTAGAAGGTTCCTAAAAAGGAGTGTAGCGAGCACTCGGCTGAAGTGAAGTTCTGCTTCACTGCTGTTCGTTTACTCTCCTCCGTGTCATCTGTACAGAGGCGTGTCGCTGCATGCTGACCCCGCTGCAGGCTGTTCGGTGGGCTCCCCTCATACCGACACAGTGATATACTGTTGCGTCTGGAAGGATTTGGATGAGGCTGAAATTCCTACACAATTCACTCAGTCGAGATGTAACCACACCACAGCTGAAGTGCAGACCGTACGCTTTACTCTGAGAGTACTTCGATCAATATTGGGTGAAAGGCGTCGAAATTACAGCCCTTTAAAATTGTGTTGCCATCCAAATACGTGAGGATCTATTGGGAGGGAGAATAGGGAACAAAGGCTTTCCCAACTTTCCTACCTCTCCTCTGTTTGGTATTGTCCTGGTCGGGGCATCCACAGTGTCACGGTCGGTTATCTGCCTGCTGAGAGAGGGGGGGTGGGTGGGAGGGGAACCAGATCAAAGGTGCGTGAGTGACTGCTAGGCGCTCCTGAAACCGAGCAGGACTTGTTCACTGCGTCTGAATGCGGGGGAGGTCTCTCTGTGGAAGACTCTGGAAAATCTCAGCATTTACATTTTAAATCGGCCTCCAAGATGCATCCTGGGGCAGTTTGACAGGGAGCCAGTCTGCCAGAGCTGTGAGAAGTGTTGCTATGACGAGTAATATTGCAGTAGCGCTCTGAGCCAGTAGCGCCTCTCTCCTCTGGCCCCCCCCTCCTTCAGCATGTGAAATGGTACGAGCCTGTTAGATGATATGAAGCATGTTTAGCAGAGGCAGTGCATGGGATTCGCGGCGCCCGGAGAAGCCACGGAAAAACAGAAGTCAGCAGCTGAGGATGCTTACTGTCCCAATGGCTGGAGGTGGCGAGGCTGTGATTTGAAGAGAGGGGGGGTAAGGAGTGCGTTTTTGGCGGGTCCTCGTCCGCCCAAGGAGTGCTCCTCGGTTGGGACTCAGTAAAGAGCGCAGCGTTCCCTCTGGCAGACTTCGTGTAGCTCCAGCTGGCCGCAGATGTTTCGGGTCAGATCAGACCGGCTTCTCAGCACCACGCCGGGGGCGTGGCCGTCTGTCCTCCCGCGGACACCGCCGACAGCGTTTCGTCTCCCTCCGCTTTGAGCCCCTTCGCCGCGCATGCCCCGGGACTCTGAGATCATGTCCGACTCCAACCTTTGGAACGTCCTCTCCAACTTCAACAAGCCCCACTTCCTGACCGGGACTGGACTTCGCCGGTCCAAGAGGTAACAGGGGGGCTAAAAGTGACAAGTGTTACCCAGGTATCGGGCGGCTTGTTACTGACAGCAACTATAAGACTTTAACTCCACGCCGGCCTCAGTGGCTTTACTTCAGCTGTGTCTATATGTGGTTAAGAACAATAAACAAAAGAGCAAATCAACAGCGACACGTTATGTGGGTGTAGTTTTTACAGTTGTCTCAATTCTTTATTGTTTCGAGCTGATTAGTCCCAAGGCAATTTTTACCTTTGTTTTCCAGCCAGTACTGGAACGCTTCAGCATAGAAAGGGTGTTCAGCAAGCAAAGTCTAATCGTGTTAGTTTCCATTGACTCGGGAAGGGCAGGCCTGCTTTGTTGAAGAACTAGCATTCTCTGTAGTTGCATTCACTGTGAGTTTCTTAAAATTCAGCCTCCCATTCTTCAAAGAGGTGCTGGGTGTTTTTGGGTTCACCTTCTCTGAAGGAGGAACAAACTGGGCTGCTTATATTGGAGCCAGTTTTTTTTATTTTGCAATTTTCATTTACATAATTGTGGTTTGATGGATTTTTTTACTTTTGTTTCTTTACCAGAATTCTCCTCTGTTGTATTTGTTTTGATTTTTTGCCAAGTTTCTTCTAAAATATTGCATTTAATGGTGGAAGGGGCATTGATGTAGAATGAGAAAAGCTCTCATTTCATGACTGTATGCCCAGGAGAACTGTTTCGTCCCAATTAGATTCAGGACAGGTTAGAGCGAGTTTCTTTTCATCCTCTTCCTGTTGTCTTGTGTGCTGTATAATGGTTTTATGTGTCCATGTTTGTCCGGTGGGTATTTTAATCCTCGGTATGACCTATTTTACAGTCATGGAAAGCGTAATAACAAACGGATGTAGTCTTTGAATTCTGAATGATGAGAACATCATGTACAAACTCGGCTTGGTTATTTCATCTGGATATTAAGTATGTCCGGCTTGTTGCTACACAAGGGATTTTAATTTCGGTGTATTATAACAAAGGCCTCTTTGATATTGAGCGAGAGGTTGCACATACGGATGAATTTTTGCTGAAATGCAATCATTTGCACTTGTGTCTGTTGTGGCTTTTTTTTTTTTTTTTTTTTTTGCAGTGTCCTGAAAGTGCTGGGTTCAAAACCAGTTTTGGTGATGCGTATTGTGTCATTGGTTGTGGTAAGGTTGGCAGATTACTTGTGGATTCCGTGGAATCACTCTCCAGCGGACATTGCCTCTCTCCTTAAATTCTGGACTCAAAAATGCGCTGTCCTCAGTTATGGACATAGAAGTTTCTTGACGCCTGGTTATATTGACTCTGGTGCTCACTACACGAGGAATGGAATGTAAAAACAAAAACTGTATGAATGAATTTATGAATGTATTTGTGCATATAGTTTTAAATTATAACCAGTTTTGTATATTCTTAGCCCTGGCATGTCATAACCATGGCCTATTTCCTCGTAAGATCAAAAGTGTATCATTTAGATTGTCCTGTTACGTGACGCGTTTCGCCTCACTTATCGGAATGCAGGAAAGAAGGAATGGCATGCAAAACACATCGTGACAAAGTATCAAGTGCTTATGTGGGTGTTTTTTCCCTTACAGTTCGTGTTTCGTTCTTGGTGACAGCAGTGTCTCATTTGGACCTTGACTGCAAGTGTGTCACAGTTTCTGGGGTCCCAGAATGCACTGGGCTGAATGACAGCCCTAATAATAACTGCTCAGAGCAGCAGGGAGTGTAATTCCTGGAGTGAGCGTGACCGCATGCCTGTGCACATGAACACAGAGCAGAGGAACTCCTGGAATGGCATGATGTAACGGCCGTCGACTTCGCACTCCCCTGTCAGGCAAAAGGTGGCCTGGAGAGAAGCAATTAGGGAATTGTAATATTAATTTTCCTTTTTTTTTATTACTTTGGGTAACTATGGCAATAAGAATAGGAACTTAATTTGCTGTTTAAAACATTGTTCAGATAACTTCCTGGTGAAACATAGAAATAAAAGGAGTGAACTAGAAAGTTTAATTTCAGTAATACAAAGGGCAGTGTGAAAGGACTGGACCAGGGTTGAGAGATGCTCACAATGAATGAAGACTGAATAAAGTTATTGTGCAGAGCAAGGTGCTGTGAACTCATTATTGAGCTCACAGGAGTGCGTGATTAGTTTGGGAGGGTCGGCGTAACTTGTTTCATCTTTCCTACCACACTATAAGAGTTCAGAGAGCCATTATAGACAAAATGACACAGATTACATTGCCTGGAGTGGATATGAACTATCATTTTTTTTCATACAAATGCTCGGTTTACATTAAATAGTAACATCTTTGTGTAATTTCTCCTTCCATCTCTTGCTAGAGTTTGACCTTGACAGATTTTTTTTTTTTTTTTTTTTTTTTGCATCGAATTCAGTGGTGCTTAGTGTCAATTCATTCAGGAAGACAAACTCATTCCCCGCTCCCTCCCATGTTATCAGCCCTGAAAGGAGTCTGCACCAAAGTCTAGATTAAGTTTGGCCAATTAAGCCTTGACAATGTAAACTATGAAATGACAAACCATTATTTTGCCCATCATATAATTATCCAATTACAGTTCCTGGATTCGCCACTGAAAGCAGAAAAGGTATTTCTTATGGCCTGGTGCTGATGAGGTCTGATCTATAAGCTGAAAAGATTCTTTTCAAATCAAATCACGCATTACCAGATGAGATCTGGGCAGAGATGTGGTTCAACTGGCCTGGTCCCATGGCCTGAGCTATATAAATGGACTTCCTTAGTCCTCCTGAGGAGTATACCGCAAAACAAGATTAGTGGGTAAGCGAGGTATGTTGAGCCCAAAGCTGAGGTTTTCAGTGTCTCGAAGGTGGTTCTTTCCAACTGCCAGAGTCACATATAGCATCTCTGATTGCGAGTCAATGGTTTATCAAGCCAGCTCATGCTAAGAAAGCCTGGCTAATGTTGAGCTTGCTTTGTTGTACACCCCTCGGAACTAAACACCTCTGGACTCTGACTGTTCACCTGACTGTTCACTAATGCTATCAAGCAGCCGCAAAACATTTTATTTGCCAGATGTGTGTCAAAATACAGTCTTTTGCAATAACACTCAGTCCTTCACAGTATCATGATAATGACTTTAAACTCAGCGTGTTCTCTCGTGGATTCAAATTTAGGTTACGCGTTACAATGTGGCACGCATGAATTTAGTTTTTTACTCGTAGCTACTTGGATATTAGTCTTCACATCACTTATGTTTACAACTATGTTTGATAATGTCAATTAATGTATTGATAAAAAAAACCAGCTAATGTATTTGATAATGGGCAACTAATTATGCTAATCCTATTCTTTTCTAATGTGTGAGTAATTCATGGACTGACATGAATAGGTTTACGAATATTCTAAATGAGTTATTATCATGCTGTAGCAAAGTATTAATGTATCATAAATCCATGTTAACAACTAAATCGGTTGATGTCAATTCATGTGCCCTTTTTGCAAATTGTGAACAAATTTATTGCCGTATTATTTGATATATACTCCACAGACAAAGGGGAGCCTAAATAATGAATTATGTCCTACTTGACAGAAAGGACACGGTCACATTTTCGTATTCTGAAGTAAGCTCAGTCTGAAGTTATGTCGCTTTGCCTGTCTTTGTAAACCTACAGATCTGATGATGTAATGAACTGAGGTATTCTCAAGGCCTGTAAGCAGTGAGCATACACATTTGCATCATTTCTTCTGTGAATGTGTGCAAGCATGCGCCTGAATGTCCGTGTTTGTGTGTGAAAGGGTTAATAAAGGACTGTACGGACTTTTTATGTTGGTGAGATATTTTGGTTCATCCTCGCCAAATGTAAGTTCATCCTCAGTTGTTTAGTTCATCCTTGCCAACTTTCAGCATGATTTAATTTGTTGTCATGAAACAAGTCGACGGATGAATTAGAAGTGATAGAATTGTTTCGCAAACACAAAAAGGTTGTCAAATAACACCGTAGCGAGATGCCTGAAGTTATTTTTATTTTAATGTTGTTGCCCTTCTGCAGACTCTGGATGACAACCATGGCCTACTTATGCGAGTTCGGCGCAGCACGGTTTCTTTGTTATGCCGTATGTCTGCCAGTTAAAGAGCTGTCAATGGCAGCAAAGAATATTACTGCAAATATCTGTCATGTCAGTCTATTATGGGCAAAGACTTTGTGTCGCCATATTTTAAAAAAAAAAAAAAACAAAATGATGTGTTGCTCTAAATATTGTTTGCATGTGACACCCTGTGTAGGTGAAGCCTTAATATAAAATGAACTTGCGTAAATTACAGAGGAACGACTCAGACTCTGAAACGCCTTGTAATTTCATCTGCCGCATCGATTTTCTCGCTATTACTCCGTCACGTGTAATTTGGTTTTGGCTACTTAACATGATGTATGCAGTGAGGTTATTAGTTTAAACAAATGTGCAGTTTTGCATATTTGAGGTCACAACGCTAGCATCGTTCTCTGTTGATAACCATTAGAGGATTGCTGCTTTTCTCAGCTGTGTGATTCTGTTGAGATGCCAGTGAATGTCAGTATGATTCATTTCATGGCAGAATTATCTGTGATATTTTAACCCTTAGAGAGCTGAAATAAAGTTTCACAAAATTATGAATTAAATTACCTTGTGTTGTTAAAAACCTATCACGTGGCAACTTGTTTAAAAGCTCTTTTAAACAAGTCGCCACGTGATAGGTTTTCAACAGCTTTGATTTTGATATCTTACATCAGTGAGCAACACTATTCGTATTTAGCACTCTAAGGGTTAGTGAGATTTTGTGACAATTCAATTGCAATTCTCTTCGCCTTACATTCTCTATCACTTTCTCCCTCTCCTCTCTTTCACCTTTTCACTTGCTCTATCTTTTTCTTTGCCTCTCTCTTTCTCTCTCTGAAATCCCTTTAACTCAGTGGCTTGGACTGCAGATGTTGTGGAAAGGAACAGAAAGGGATTTTTCCAGAAAAGATTAAGCGCACAGTGCATAAAAAGTTCCTGTTCCAGGAGTAGGTGAATAAAAAGTCCTCTCTTAGCCCGGAGAGAAACTTTCTGACTGGGTAAATACTTGTATGCCTGAAAAAAAACTCGCATGTTCTTAAGGTGCTCTCCGCGTTATTTTTCAGAGGAGAGAGCTTTGTGTCTATTGAGGACTTTAATAAGGAATCGCAAACTGCTTTCAAGGTCATAACATCGATCTGGATGTACAGTGGTATGTTCGATGTGCAGTTACTCTTGCATTATGACCTGCTGAGCTGGAGGTCTTCTCCCTCTCCTTATGAGGAGGGGTGGTTTTGGTTTCAAGGATGTCAACATGGTGCTTTCAGTAATTTATCAAGACAAATGGAATTGCTCACTTTGAGTCATAATGACTTTTTGATAGTTGCTACATTTCAGTTTGGGTCTTCCGTATTTAATATATAGCCTCTATTTATTTTTTTCTTGTATAAGCCCTCTTTGAAGGTTGTTGATTCTGTTAATGTTAATTCTTTCTTGTGTAGAACATGATTATTGGATTTTTCCTTTGGTCTTTAATCCGTATAACACTACGGGCTGTTATTATCCCCTGCCACAAAGTGGATGGGGAAACAGGAATGAGGGTTTCCTGTCCGTCCGTCACGCTTCTTCTCCGGGCCAGAACTCCTAAGGCAAAGTCTGTCCCGAGCCCATGTGGCTCATTAGGCCGGTGCTTAGCTCTGGCTTCTGTTGCATGAAACGACTAGGAGTATCAGTACTAATGGTATGCTAGTCCATTGCAGGTTACCCCTCAGCTCTTAGTCATGTTTCCCTGACAATTTCTTGGTACCCAATTAAACAAGGCAAGGACTTGCTAAGGACTTGAGCTCAGGACCTTTTGATCCCAAGTCAAGCACTGACCACTGCACCACCGTGTCCCTTCAGAAATCCTAAACCGTTCATATAAGGATACATCTTTGTCATACTCCTGTCTGTTCTCCTGTCCATCTGTCCATCCCTCTTCCGCATTTTGTTTCCAGGCCAGATAGGGGGAGTATGTCATGCTTGTTATACTTGGTTTTATCTATCAGCCATTTATTGGCTGAGGCCAAATGACCGGTTTAATTCCTGTGAGGCATGAACTTGCAGTCTTTTCTCCAGTCCTGCAGCCCTGCAGAAGTCCACATGGGAGAGAGTAAGGGAAGCAGACAGAGGCGGGAAAAAGAGGGGCAGAGAAAACAGACAGGCTGAGAGAAAGAGAGAGACAGAGAGAGAGAAAGAAACAGACCGTGCAATTTGCTCACTCGTTTGTATGAGTCACAGGCCCTTCCTTGAGTGTGTATACAGAGATTGTTGACAGAGATCCTTTAATCCTCCGGTAATGGTATCATTGCTTTATTTCAATAGATATTTTAATTATTTCCCCCTGAATTCCAAGCCAGCCGTTTTGACAGCTGTACCAGGACCATTTGAAAATATTTCTGCTGTAAAGTGTGTGTGGCGGTAATTATAGATAATTATGATCAATTTTAGGTTTCTGGGATCATTTTAACATCGTATGAAAATTATATAATTTAAATTGCATGAGCATTGAGTGCATCTTTGAGGGAGAGACTTCCAGTGCTGGAAAGAGTGATGCTTCACTGGCTGTAACATTCGTGCAAATGGAGGCAACGCATGAAACTCAAATGAACAGGGGTAGTGAAATCAGGATCTGATTTTTATTATTCACATGTTTACCTTGGGGTTGCCAAAGATGCTAGCAATTGAAATTTCCCATATTATTTGATAGTATGCTGTTCTTGAAGCATTTGTTTGTTCATTTACAAATGTGACCAAATTGGCCATAGAAAACAGAAATGGCCAGTAGGGCGAGAAGACAATGTTTAATCTTGTCTTGCTGATTTCACACAGTCTCGGCAGGTCCGATTGATGCGCTCTCTTGTGTTTGCTTAACTGAGTATGCATCTTCGGTGTTTAAATAGTTGTTTTTTAGCCTTTGTTCTGTCAGCGCTGTCCCTGTTAACCACATGAGTCAGTCATGCTGTGTAGTTGATTCCCTGCACCCTGGGTTTTTGCATTTGCACCCTGACTTTTGTGTTGGGGCAGTTTGAACTGCATAGAGCTTTAGAAACCAGGAGGATGTTGGGGTTAATTTGTTCCCAGACCTTTTCCCATAATGATTTCCTCCTCTGAATAGTACCTTGGGTGCTCTGTCATGTGAGAATTAAAGTTTCTTCAGTTCTTTGAGTCCTCTGTCTCAAGATATGACATGATTTGCTGGTTTCCTCTGTGTAGAGATGCATACGTGCGGTCATCACTCTTAACAGGAAGTCGGCAGATTCAGTGATTTTTTTTTTTTTTTTTTTTTTTGACAGAGGTGCAAACCCTGTGTCTTGCGTGAACGCCGTCACTGTGCTGCATGATAATCGATCTTCGTTGTTAGGGGACATTTGAGAGCGGTCTCAAGGGCGCTCCGCAATGTCACTCGTCATGGCTTCCTGGCGTGGAGCAGGACAGCTGCGGCGTTACCTCTGGGCGGAAGATCGATCATGTCGCCGCTCTGGTGCGGAGAGGGCAGCAGGTCCGTGCCCTGCGGGCTAGCTCTGAATTCAGGCTGACGTCGGAAAACAAGATTGTGTGTCAATGCGACATCCCCCATTTCCCTCCATCATGCCTTCAGTGGCCAGCGCAGTAGATAAATTTGGAGTCAAGAAAGGATTCCCGCGGGTATTAACATTAAACCTGCAGTTTAACCTAGACAGTTTTCTTCGAATGTCTGTAGGGCCTTCAACGCTGATTAACGCTGAAGGTGGAAGCACATCCCTCAGAAACGTGATTTATTGAGTGAGCAGGTAAAAATAATGTCCATATGATTTGAAGCTTGATCTATTGGGGTCATGCTGTTGATTGAAGACCATAATATAATATCTGACTTTAATGGATAGAGTAAAATCTGGCACTTTAAAAGTATTCTTCATTTGTCCCTGTTTGAGTTCAAGTATAAATGACAAAGCGGGCAAGCACTGTGCTGTAAATCAAGCTAATGTTTATTATTCCATCAAATTTTTACTGTTCTATGATAAAGATCAAATATTAGTGTCATTAATATTGTCATTAACTGCAATGCACGACATATTGTCGACAGATTTGAGTTGACAGATTTCCATGTATTTAGACGGCGGTGGATGTGGGTTTTGCTGGCCTGGGGTGATATCCACAGGATTTTATAGATGCAGGGCACTGTACATCATATGGCTCTTAATAGTTTGTGTGGCTCTTTCGGTTACGATAAGTTGCACAGTCTGCAAAGCTGGTCTATTGGCATTGCCTGGGGCTTTGGCTCATATAAAAAGCTCCCTTTTCATTTTGGGCCTGGAAGTAATCCGCCAGCGTTTAGCATTTGAATTTGATATGGGCCAAATGAGACCACTTGGAAGCCTCACGCAGAAATCAAGGGTGTCTTTCATGCTGGAGGGGCATTTTGCTAGCTGTTCCTTCCTTTGCCTGAGCAGTGGGCCGTATGCAGAATTCTGAGAAGTTTCCTGGTTCAACATCGAATAATGAAATGCAGGACCACAGAATAATCAGGGATGTGGACTCCTCATGTTGGTGCCCTTTGTTTTCCAACAATAAATTATGAAAGTGAAAACTGATGTAAATGCAGCATTGGATAAATATTCCTTTTTTTCGCAACAATTTCTTTGTGAATCATGTTGTCTCTTATCTTACACATCAGGCTTTAATTAGCTGTAGGTCCTTATGTTGCAGGAAAAAATAATTCCCATATTAATAATATGTATAGTAGTCTGACTATTAAATGTGCTGTATTCCTTCAGTGCAAATAATTTTGGTTGCCTTTAGTTTTTCTTTACGCTCTGAAAAATCTCATTTCACCTGACTCTATACGACTGAGCTGAGTAACATCCAAGTAATTTGGTTCATGAATGTGGCTCAAGATCTTTGAGGTTAATTAGTTGTTACTTTTTGGGGATTTTCTCTTTCTACCCCACACTGAATGCAGCCAGACTGTTCAGTTGACCACAGCAACCTGCTCCCATTGACTCAGGAGCAAGATACTGTGGCGCATGACTCCTCCGACTCATATGACGACTAGCTTTCGTTTGTTTTTACCTCCGCCAAGGAGGTTATGTTTTTGCTTCTGTTTGTTTATTTATTTGTTTTTCTTTTTTTTGTCTGTCTGTTAGCAGGATATCTCAAAAATGGTTGCATAGATTTTAACCAAGCTTTGCAGGATGTTAAAGTAGCAGAAGAGGAACAGGTGATAAAATTTTGGCATATCTAGGCCAAAGTACAGCTGAGATGTAGGCCAAAGTTCAAATCCAGCTGGCGGAGGTATGGGTTCTCGCGAGTCCAGCTCTAGTTCACTATGCAGTCGCAACGCCAAATACACATTCCCTGTGCCATTGGAGAATATAGCAGTTGGCATACAATGTGCTCGTGTAGCTACATGCGCCTGAACAACCATGCGTGGTCGCTAGAGAGCAGCGAATTTTGAACGGCTAAGACCGCATTATTCGCGGTGAGGCTGAGCCAATTATTGCCACCGGCCATAGCTGGTAATGGCGTGACTGGGATTTGAGCGCCTAAACACAAGGCTCCTAGACAAATATTTTCTCCGTGAGCCGCTTGGAAGCCCCAATTAGAAGTCACTGTCCTCGCTATGTTCTTCCTTGGAGAAAAAGTGAATTTAGACAAGTGGTGACTAAAACCCCTTTTCACGGTGGTTGGAAGCAGTCGTATCCTCATATGCCGCCCTTTGAGCTCATTGACTTCTCTGCATGCTTATCAGGAGCAGTGAGCCCACTGGCTAAGAGGATCTATTTTGCGAGGCATAAGCATGTTATTTAGCAAGCCATGCAGTAACTCTCAGTGCCGGTGCAGTAACTCCAGAGCCTTCGATTTGTTCTTTGCTCAGAAATGCTTGGGCTTGCCTGAAACATATTCAGGGCTGTGTTTGTGCTTTAGCAGTCGCGAATCGATGCCTTCCAGTGCACAAGGTTCTTGAGATTATGCAGTACTTTAGCAGCAGTAAGTGCTGCAGATGGTGGAGGAGGTCTGGCAGACGGTAAGGAAGAAATGGATTTGATGTATCATAGTGTCTTCTGCTGTGGCTGGGAGTTTGTAATGCATTACCTTGTTTTTTCATGGTTAATACTTTAAATTTTATGGAATGTTTCCAAGCTTGCTTTGAAACTCAATTGCTGGTCAGAACCCACAGCTATGAGGAAAAGAAAGTTCCTTCTATTATTTTTATTTCAGCATCAAAAGTTTATGACACGTTTATTATTTTGGTTCTTTTGACCAAGTCAATCACTGGATATGAATTCAATTGAACATGCAGTTTACATGCAGTAGTGGAGACTGAGGGCAAAAAGTCCCCAAAACAAGCAGGAACTGAAGATGGTTGCAGTACGGGCCTGGCAGAGCATCACCAGGGAATATACCCAGCATCTCGTGACGTCTGTGCATCACAGACAAGCAGTAATTGCATGCAAAGGATATGTGACCAAATATTACACGAGTTCCTAATTTAACATTACTTCAAACTTTCCAGAATTTTTTGATGCACCTTAAATCGGGCGGGGGTACTTTGCACTGAAGAGGCTGTCATTTTGAGACAGTTCTTTCAATTCGAATGAAACGCCCTCAAATAAAAACAGACGGACTGCACTTCAACCTCATAGTCATATTGTCCTTTCAGATGCAAACTGCTAGAGTGCAGGAACAAATAAAAAAATGTGTTACTGTCCAATGCATTGCAGTGCTCACTGTGTTCTTTGTGCCATACCCATTTAACGAGTAAGTGTTGTGCAGCCTGCAAATAAAATGCTGATAAAAAAATCACCAGTTCATCTGAATTTTGAATCTGGTTATTTTTTGAATCATGTGACTGAGGATAAAACATTCTTAAAGCCCATGATCCTCTTTGGTGTGGCTTAGAGATGAGTATAAAATGACACGAGCATATACTGATATTGCTGAGTAGTTATGCCATTACGTAACATGTAGCCCAGGAACACTGGCTGATTCATTCCTCTATCTCACAGTTAATTTCTGAAGCTCTGTCACTACTGGCCGCTGCTGGTCACGTGATTAATCTCATTTTACCCTTGCAGCACAATCTGAAGCTGTTCAGCTGTTTCTTTCTATTCTTACCAGGCTTGATCAGAGAGTCGTAAAAGCCTACCAATAATAATCTCCTTTATGTCTAAAATAATAAAATATATTTTCACCCTTAATTGCAGGGAAGAAAAACATTATCTTTGGCCAGTTTCTATTGCGGTAGTCATTATGACTCTTAATGTTAGTCTATTTGACTAAAAAGTATTTTTTAGCCACAGAGTGTTCAGTTGGGTGAACCGACATTCAGCCAGTTGGAACTTACCAGTCTAAGTCTTTGATGTTTCAAACTTTATTTTTTATAGTTTCGCATTTTTTCCAATTTTGGGAAATGTAACTTTTATTTTCCCAGATCGTTGAAAGATTTGCACCACTGACATTTACTTGCTTAGCTTGCGTATAATGATCTGTATGAAGTATTTGTCTGAGTGACTTGCCCACTGTTCTATCTGATTAATGCTTTGCTGGTTTCTTAAATGAAATGGTTGGTTTTCTTGAAGAATTAAAGCTTCAAGTCGTTTTCAGCGTTGAGAGGGAGATATGTGTTGTAATGAGTAGAAGTGGGCCAGTCCTCCTGACAAAAAGGGAGTTGAACACATCTGGACCCAGAATCACAGAACTCTGTTTACTCAGATGCATATTATTTTCTCAAATGGAGAGGAAAAACAAATAGTCATGAGCACAAGAGGATGTGAAGTCAGTAAAGAATAGAAAATGAGTGTGTATCCCTGCACATGTGAGTATAATGCACTGTAATTACTAGAAATTAAAGGTTTAATAACTGCCTTCACATTAAGCCCATGGAAGAGGAAGATATTTAGCTTTTATTTATTGTTCTGCACTGCATTATTACCTCAATTCATTATCAAATGAAACCAAAATCAATTGGGTTATCTTTATTTTCAGTGCACGTATTACCTTGCTGAGGTGCTTACTGTCCTTGCAAACTCATTTATACAATTATTGAAGCAGTTCAGACTTCTTGTTGGAGGTTGAAATGCATTGTGTTTGAGAGTAACCGACCAATTTGGTACTTAGAAGTCTCTGTGATATGGTATTGTATTCGTACTACTATGTACCAGTATTTAATTTTTAAAAAATTTGACTGCATTATGCATATTTTTTATGTTCTAGAAGAAATGGTCTGAAATGGTTAGGACTTCATCCCTTTCTGGTGTTTTTAAAGACATCATCTCAGCATTTATTCAGTCATTCCAGCCAGATTTTCTGTGTAATGAAGGATGTTTTCAGTGACTTGCTGGCATCCTAGCGACCGTTGGAGGGTCAGTAATGAGTGGTTTACACAAATGCATTGTGTTTGCGCACTTTTGGTTGATGTACAACTGTGTAATATTTTAAAGCAAGAAAATACATCAAAACCCTCTCCAAAACTGAAATGACCCTTGAAAACTTAAGAATTTTGAACTAACCCTGCAAACTTTAAAGTGGGATTTTATTGTTTCTTGTTCTTTTCTTGAAGGTACAATCCGTTATTTTGGAGACAAAAAAAATATATTTATTCATATAGAAATGTAGCTTGTGTGTCTATATTGATTGGCTTGACTATGTCTGCTCGTATTGTTTGAAAATTCTATTAGTTTCCCCCATCTATAATAAGATTTTATATTAAGGACCAGCAGGATATTACAAATAATACTTTCTGTTGCTGGCCAAATCATGCTGGGCTTGTGACTCACTTCCTGTCAGACTATGCTGCTGGACTTACAATTATTTGGCTCTTTGCAACCTTGCAAACTACATCTACTAAGAAAACAGACAGTGTGTCTGCGTGGAGAAATGTTGTACTGGATGAAATGGCCGTTTAACATTGTGTAAAGAGGCAGGGACGTATTATGGAGGCAGGGGAAAAGAAAATGAATTTTAGCCAAGGTGATGAAGATCTTGAACATGGAGCTGTTTGGAATGGGAAACAAAGCAGCAAGGTTTCATCAAGGGAAAATATTTTGAGAACAATGAGAGAGGCCAGCAGTGATCCTGGAAATTTCTAGAAGGATGGAAGCTGAAGGCTTTAGAGCGGGCATCCTCAATCTTATCCTGACAGAGCTGGTGTGGGTGCAGGCTTTTATTCCAGCCAAGTAGTCACACACCCGATCCTATTAATCAAGGTCTTCGGCGAAGACTGTAGAGGTTGATTAGTAGAATGATGTGTGTGACTGTTTGTGTAACTATTGGGATGAAAACCTACACCCACACTGGCCCTTTACAGATAAGATTGAGGATGCCTGATTTAAAGTGACTTTGTATGGAAGAGCGAGGAACAATTGGACAAAGGGAAGGTTCGCAGCAGTGAGAATTCCCCTCTTGTACGTTGGACTGGCTGAAATGTGAGAGGAAACCGGAGGAGTCAGCATTTATGTTTTTGTGTTCTTACAACCTCTCATTCTCACTCGAGCTGAGTGACTCAGGCGAGCTGTGACATCACCCAAGCCAAGCCATCAGCAGACCTTATAGCCTCAGGAAATACATAAATAATTAGCCTGCTTTCAAACTGCAATGCCTAGATTTGTAGGGTTTGGCAATTTTCTTGAATTTTTTTTTTTTTTTTTTTTTTTTTTTAATTTTGAGGTAATCTTGTAAATTTTAGGGTAATTTTTGGAATTTACCATTTGCAGTATGTTCTTTAACTACTATATGAGTATATCTTTGGGGGGGTTTTTTAAAATATACATTGGACCTATTATATGCATCAGGGAAAGTACTTTTCACACATTGTGGAGGAAAACCACAGGGATAAGAAAATATAACAAGCATAATTCTTATTCACTTCAATGTGAGCACATTTATTTGAATGTTTTCTAAATAAGAAGTGCATTAAATGGAGCAACATGAGTGAACATATTTCTCGCACTTGATTTCATCTAGGACTACAAATTAGATAAGTTTTTACTCATAATGCACAGACCCATTATGAATAAAATATAGCTAAATGGAACAATTGCTCTAGACCTGTGCTAATTATTTATTTCGATCACTGCTGGCTTTACATTAAGGAAGGTATCTGGAATCTGGAATCTGGACCGTCCTTAGATTCATTTTGTGTGCTGTCCTTATTGATGGGCTCAAAGACTCTGAAATTTGATTATTACTCTTCTCATTATGTTCACTGATAACTTACTGATCTTCCTCAAATCTTTGGTCGGACTGTCTCCTTGTGCAAGAGACAAAAATTCTTGAAAATTACTGAACATTGCCTGGACTGTTCCCTCTCTTTGCAAACATTCTTTTGGAAGAGTGGTGTAAAACACAATGTTATTGATGCTAGCAGAAAAAAAAATCTTTCATTCTTCCCATGTTATTGTGAATTTTCATGCATATAAAATGGACAGATGATTTAATTGTTTATATTTCCACTGATGTATAGTGATATCGGAAAAGATTATTACAGCTTGTTCTAGGCATAAATGTTTGTGCCGTTTGCATTTCGGGTTAAAAAAAAAAAAGATAATTTTCCTGCTGTTTTCTCAGCTGCAGAACGAGCAACAGGAAAAGTCTGATTGGCAGTGGACAGTCCTCAGGACTTCCTCGCCCGCATTCGCCCCTCTCCGCGCACACAGGTGAGTCTTTCTCTGTGCATCTTTTTGTTTTGAGTGCATGTGTGTTGGCATCCATGTGTTGCCTGGAAACGTCTATGTGCGTTTGTCAATGGTGGGTCAAGTGTTGTGGGGCGCTTGCGTGCAGTGGGAGGGGACTAGTGAGCCAAAGCCCACTTTGTTGAATGGAGTCCATTGTCCATTGTAAGCGAAGAAGCGGCTTGGTAACCCGATGGTTGAAACAGGATCTGTGTTTGATTCATTACTGACCTGTAAAGTCCTCCTTGGGGGGTCTTTTTCAAGACCATTCGCCACAGAATAATCAGAACAAAATAACGACAGAGGAGGATGCCTTTAGCGCAAATGTGGTATATTACTGTAAAGTGAATTCATTACCTCTCGCTGTCCGTTTTATACGGATGTGAATTGAAGCGAATACGCTCTCAATGCTTATTGGCTCCTATCTCAGATTTGAAGAGTACCTGCTCTTAACCGAAGCACTTCCCTTCAACCTGACCTAAAGCTGAGAAACCACGGCCCTCCAGCATTGCCCTGCCTTTTTGGGGTTTTCTGAACTGTTACGTTGTGTATGAAAATTAGTGTCCCCCCTTTAAAGTTGCCCCATTGACGCCGAGTCGCACCCGGTGATTGTATTCTGCACAGAAGGTGTCGGAGTCTGCAGGAAGCTAGACCTACTGAGAACAGGGAGGGGTCGACCTCTTACAAAAGAGAGTTCCTTCCTGTCTCCTTGAGGTGGAGAGAGAAGCCTGGGTCCTGCTGTGATTCTGTAGCCGAATGCTTCGTAGAGACCTGCTCATAAAGCTTAAAGTTTCACTTATTTCTGAGACATGCAGAATCATGAGGTAAACGTGTATGAAGCTGGACTGAGAGGTGCTGCCATGAGTTTAGGTGAGTGTGTTACAGGTGCTGTGGTGTTTTGTAACTAATTAATGAGAAGGGATGTATTATGCAATATATTTTTTAGCAAGATAAAGTCGTGAAGCTCAAATAGGCTCAGGAGGCTGCTTGGAGGTTATGCAAAGCCGTGTTAAAACCGTTAACGTGTACATGGGCAATCATATTATGTTTTTTTTCTTTCCAAAACTGAAATACTTTCATCGACCTTTTGACTCCTAAATGATGATTTAATATCATATAAAATTGGCATTGTGGGATTTGCCACTTTTAAGAAATGCGTTGAAAAGTTAATGTTGAGAATCTTGTTGCTATCCTGTGCATGCAGCTGGTTGGGCATTTCTGTTTAATCATCGACTAAATGAGTCAGCTGACAGCTTTGATCATCTTGCGGTTGACTGCATACGGTTACTAAGTGCTGGTTGCTCTTGGATTTGAGCTGCATCACTGCCTTCTGTCAGACAACCTTCAGACCAGTGTGGTTTTCTTACAGTGTTGGTGTGTAAGTGTTCTCGCTACTTTGCACAATTCTTACTTGCACACTTGTCTCCCTTGTCTGGGAATATAGTCACTACACCTGAAAAGACCATTATCAGTGTTCCCAGAATGGTAAATTCATCAAATTAAAGGGAAAAGACAAAATTAAATATTGAGGCTCAACTTTGGATGGTAGGCAAGGCAGTTTAACGGCATTTTACAAAGACAATGGGGCCCATTGTGGTGAGTTGATTGCCGTATTTCCCCGTGATGAGCTGCTCCTGTAATCATTAATGCTAATCGGTGACAGACGCTGGCGTGCGTCCAAATGTGGTCAATAGTACAGCCTCAGGTGCGCCGTCATGCCTGCAGCCACCGGTGGCTCGTACGTCATTATAAGCAGCGCGTGAATTACTGCGCAATTAAAAGGCTTGCATCCATTTACAGTCTAATGTGCCCCTCTGCGATCGCTAGCGCCGCGAATAGTGAGGGACCCCTCGTTATTGTCAGAGGGGTGCTATTGTTTTCCTGTGCTAATTAACTGTTTACTCTCTCTGCTGCAATCCAGTTAATTACCTCCTTAATGTTGGGCTCAGGGTTTGCTTACTTTATCAGCAAGCGAGCACACATCCTAATCGCTGTCAGATGGGACGGAGCCCAACTCTTGCATGTTAAACTGCCAAACAAATTCCCCCCCCAAGGCTGCTAGGCTCTGGTAATGAGGGGATATTGCACATATGGATGGCGAAATTGATGCTGTGTTGTGTTTTTTGTTATTTTTTCCTGCTTCGTTTTGAGATCTCCCAGGGCATTAGCTCACAGATGGGTGCAGGAGGGCTCTGTGCCAGAACAGTTGAAGGTCACCCGCTGCATTAGCGCAGCACACCTGAGCAATTACTCTCTGTTTACTCATGGTCCTTATATCTTCTCCCCTTCCCCTGCCATCATCAACCTGGCTTCATTTACAGTTCCCTTAAGCCATCATCACTTCATATATTGCAGCTTTTCGTGATTCTGCCTGCTAAATTTTGTTTGAGTGGTTTGAGGGGATGGGATTGTGGTTTTTAATTCCAGATTAGACACTTCTGCTTGTTTCATTTTTTTGGTTGTGAGGCAAGTAGATTTACTGAAAAAAAATTGTGCCTGTTGCTCTTGATGTGCAGCTGGTGCAGTGGCCTCGACGATCCTTCCTCCTCACATCCTCTTCCTCACTAGAACATCCGCTTTTCTTCTTACTTGGCATAACTCACTGCATTCATTTTCCGCACCTGCGGTTACTGTAGCTTTTTATATGTCCACGTGCATGCAGAAAACCTGCAGATAAAAGTTGGGCACCTGCTGTTTTTACAGTGTGTGATTAATCGTGTTGTTCAATGGCTCCTTTGTCCCTCTGGTCCTTTTCTCTTTGAGCCGGAATGGCGGGTTAAAAGTGCACTCTGATATACACAGGTCTGTTTTTCTCGGTAGGACATTAAAACCCAGCGGTGGTCTTTTGGATATTTGAAAATGTGTTTCCTCTCTTTCATCTTCATGTCAATGCTTTGTTTTGGCCTCAGTGTGTATCCGGTTACAAGCGTGAGTCTGGTCTTTGGCCTCATTTTGTTTGTGTGAAGCGATTTCAAGATGGTCCTGCACTTCTCATTTCCCACCGCGATTGCGATTCCCTGCCCACTGAAAAGCGAGTGGATATCACATTTCACTTGCCGTCTTTCAGCCAAAAAGTGAACAAAATCACCAGGCAAACGTGCCTAAATTCATTATCTAGACATATGGAGGAAAAGGCTGGGAAACTGGTGTCTTTGACTCTAGGCAGTCCAAACTACCTTGGTATGTTGTCTGACATTACACTGAAAAACAAATTACTGGTACGGTAGCCTGTAGTGCCAAAAATCATAAGTTATCATCATTAAACATAATTTATCATGGTGGTTTTAATTTGCGGTGAGGCAGCGCGAAGCTGCGAAAATAAAACCTGGAATGATTTGGCGGGGATGGGAAAAACTCGCATGATTGTTCTCTAATTCTGCAGAAACGAAAGTGGTCTGTAAATGGAGGCGATAGCTGCGTGATTAGATTAAATATATTTTGTATTCTGCATTGCAAATGCTGGGGATTGGCTAGAACTTTGTGTACCAGTTTTTGCTGTGTAATTCATGGTGTCAAAAGAAGAAAGGAGAATCCGAGAATACGGAAAACATCCCTGCTCGAACCTCCATCCCCACCCCACACCCTCCAGAGCCCCCCAAACCACCCTCCCCCTCAGAAAATTACCCCGGGAATATTCAGTTTAAAACGTGAGCATAGAAGTTAATTCTCTGTGTTAAGTGTTGGGAAATGGGAGCCACTCACAGACGAGATGGACTTTATCCTCTTTATGAAGTGTAAAAGGGCCTGGGGCAAGTCATGAATTTCAATAGAGATTGTTCTGGAAAGGATGTGGGAATACTAATTAGGGTTTATCAAATGCTACTACAATGCATGTGTGGCTTTAGAAGAAGCGCAGGGGAAGCTGCCATCAGTTTAACCGGTGTGGTTAACATAACATGAAAGTGGCAAGAGCTGGCCCTTTAGCCCAACAAGGTTCGCCATTTCAAAAAATATACAAATAAATTGTTCTCAGAAGGAGTTGAGAACAATGACTACTTACCTGAAGAACAAGGAGAGGGTGTCCCAAATTAATCTCCAGTTTTTATTTTGGCAGATTTTATTGAAGATGATCAGTGTTATATCTGGGCTTTTCAGGTTTTAAGCACTCAATAAAAGGATTCCCAATTCAGCAATGGAAACCTCTTTGCCTAATCCCGTGGTTCACCATGTAATCTAAAGATAACGGTCATATAAAAAATCCTGATATTATACTTATTCAAAATTAAATTTTACAGTGATCACACGTCTGTGCCCTCGTGGTTAACGGATGAGATAAATCTGTACAATATTCTGTGAGAAGGTAGCAGTCTTCTCAAGGGCAGAGCAATATGAACTGAACAATGTTTGTAGATACCCCTCAGTGTGACTAAATATGACATACTTCTACTGATGACTGGGATGGAAGAGTCTATTTTGTGGTGTGTCTGTGAACGTATGTTTCCCACAACACTAATGTAAGATGCTGTGGATGTGGTACTTTGCTAAACTGCTGAATGAATAAATAATAATGCATTGTAATGTAATCCCATCTTGTTTTTGATCTGGGCAGGAACGAGTCCGCAAGACAGTCCGCGAAATTTCTCCCCGAGTGCCTCTGCCCATTTCTCCTTTGCCAGAAGGTCAGTGAAATCTCCCAAATGCGTCGTTTCTCCCCTCTAGCACACACCAGACACAGCTTGTAGCAAATTACAGTGGTCTTGTGGTCAGGTGAAAACTCCAGCTGACCTCTATCTCCAAACCTAAACAAGATACTGGGCATGTCTGAATACGCATAAGCATTTACTATGTAGTGGCTGAAAAGCAGAATTTGGCTGTATGAGACCAAATGACATGACTCGCCGTTTTCAAGATGACTGAGGAAGCGACCACTTGCTGTGGAAAACCATGCATAAAATTAGTAATATATAAAGTAATCAGGAATGGCATACATTATTATTAAAGATATTTATAAATGCCAGAGATTCTTACATAAATTTGTGCATTTAAATTTTCGGGTGGGGAGGTTATGCTATGTTATAGGTAAACTGGGTCAGAAGTTGGGCGGGAAGGCGGCTGTATAATATGTCTGATTTTGTGCATAAAGAACTGATGCATGCAGATTGTGCCTACAGCCCTGTTTCCAAAAAAATTGGGACGCTGGGTAAAATGTAAGTTAAAAACAAAATGCAATGCAAATCATTTAAACCCATTCAATTAAAAATTGTTCAAAGGCAACACATAAAATGTTGAAACTGAGATATTTTATCGTTTTATGAAATATATCTGCTCAATTTGAATTTGATGCCCGCAACACGTTTAAAAAAATTTGAGATGGAGCCAGCACAAGACTTGAAAATTTGCATGATGCTAAAAAATTGCACCTGTTGGAACATCTCACGGCTAATTAAGTTAATTGACAACAAGTCAGTAACATGATATAAAAGCGCATTCCAGAGAGGCGGAGTCTTTCAGAAGTAAGGATGGCAAGGGCTTCACCGCTCTACGAAGGACTGTGTGGTCAAATAGCCTAACAGCGTAAGAATAACCTTTTTCATTGATTAATTGCAAAAAAATTGGATATTGAATCATCTACAGTACACAATATCATTAAAAGATTCAGAGAATCCTTAGAAATATCTGTACGCAAGGGAAAAAGCCAAAAATCAATATTGAATGAAATATCTTCAGGCTCTCAGGTGACGCTGCTTTAAAAACGGACAGGATTTGGTAGTGGAAATCGCTGCATGGGCTCAGAAACACCTCTTAATACCATTGTTAGTGAACCCAGTTTGTCGCTGCATCCAAAAAAGCAAGTTAAAACTCTACCATGTAAAGACAAAACCATATATAGACAAGATCCAGAGACCCTGCTGCCTTTTGTGGGCCCGTGCTCATTTAAAATTGACCAAGGCGACGTGCAAAACTGTCATGTGGTCTGACCAATCAAAACGTTTAATTCTTTTTGGGACAAATGAACAACACATCTTTAGGGCTAAAAAGGTGAGGAATGATCTGGCTTGTTATGAGCGTACAGTTCAAAAGCCAGCATCCATGATAGTATGGGGCTACATTAGTGCACATAGCATGGGTAACTTGTGCATCTGTGAAGACACCACGAGTGCTGAATGATATATGCAGGTTTTGGAACAACATATACTGCCATCCAGATGTCTTTTTCAGGGGAGGCTTTGATTATACCAGCAAGACTATGCCAAGCACCACATTCTGCACATATTATAACAACATGACTCTGTAGTAAAAGAGTCTTAGTGCTAAACTGGCTTACCTGCAGTCCATATCTGTCTCCCATTGAAAGTGGGATTGGCTCATTATGAAACAAAAAGTAAGACAAAGAAGGCCGCAAAGTGTTGAAGAACTGAAATCCTACATCAAGCAAGAATGGAAAAACATTTTGCTTTGAAAACTTCTGCAGTTGGATTCCTCAACTCCCAAAAACTTACAGGAATGTTGTCTAAAGAAGAGGTGATGCAACAGAGCTGTAAACATGCTCCTGTTCCAACTTTTTTGAAACATTTTCATGGCATCAAATTCAACATTAGCATAAGTTTTTCAAAAACGATAAAGTTTTTCAGTTTCAACATCTGCTACGTTGTATTTGTTTTATTTTCAATGAAAAATGTGGAGTTTAAATGATTTGTAAATCATTGCATTCTGTTTTCATTTACATTTTACACAGCATCCCAACTTGAAGGGAAACTGGGTTGTTCTACATTGACGGTTGAGTAGTTGGTATCAAACCAAATTCAGTATGTGCAGATGTAGTGTGGGCAATCTGATTCATCCACTGTGTTGCATATTGAAAAATCTTGTGTAATAGGATGCTGAAAATGCTTAGTCAGGCTACTATGCTTGCACACGTGTGAATATTACGTGCTTATGTCCGCTGGAGTGATAATATCATTCAAAATAGAAATTATTGCGTTTGCATTTTTTTCCACTGCATTTGTTTTTTCCTTCTAGCTGTAAAGTCTCCTGTGATCTGGAAAAACCTAGTACATTTGGGAGAAACTGAGTTTGACCCTCATTTGCGGTAATTAAAAGTGGTGAAAATCTTAATACAATAGCTATTAGTGTTATTTGAACTGTCAAAATCAGGTTTCTATAATTTCTTCCGGTTAGAAAAAGTCCAGAATCCAAAGGTTTTTGTTCAGTTGCGAGAATCCTAGCTGCTGATAAATTCACTCGGTTTTTCCAGATCACAGCAGAAGTGCCGAAAGGTATGTCTCAAAAAAAGAAAAGTAAATGAGCCAAAAAAATTGCACTTCTATAGTAGTGGTTTGTGTCATTCTGGACAATAAACTTGGTATTTGTGAAATATTTACAGTATCAGGCAAATTTAGTGATTCACTGGACAATTCTTTTAACTGTCTTCTGTGACCAGTTATGTGCCCCCAGAGTTTCCATAGCCTCATTTGCAGAATGAAATGCATCTTAATGCCTTTCCCACTGAACTGATGACTTACCAGAAAGATGCTCAGGCAGAATGAAAATCCTTTCATGTCCATTTTTTTCAGTGCTTTTCATATTCCTATGTATGTGCTTTACGCCACATATACTGTCATTTCTGCACAGGTCCTGAGGTGGTATAGAAGGCTCTTGGAGCTGAATTATCAGTGAACACAGCTTCAAAAAATGTCATCTTTTCCCCCCACACTGCTTGGCTCAGGAAATGACAAAAGTGCCATTAAATCAAAAACCCTTTGGTGGTGTCTTCTTGGCCGCTGCTGTATTATAAAGTACAAAATAATGAAACGCGTCAAAGATTTTTGAAAATCAGCGAGGGGTTGAGTTGCTTTGATTTGCTCCAGTGTGACTTAATATAAAAAAGAAATACAAGGTCAAGAGTTTTCTTTTCTTTTGTGGGCTGTTTGGTGCAGAAAAAGAAGGTGGGGATGTTGAAAGCCTGACTTATGTGCCTCATTTGAAATGGTGCGCTTTGTGTGTGTTTTCACTCAATCCTTGTTCTTGGGCAGCTTAGAATTAAGTTTTCTTATTATGCCTCCCTACTGTTATTCTGCCTTCTTTAACAAGCCGCTTCCATCTTCGTACGTTGTGGCTCTTTGATGCTTTTCCTCAGTCAAGGCCACAGATCTGGCAAGTAAATTTGGACTGGCCCCTATCACGTTTCTTTTCTGCTCTAACATATTTTGGAACCTGCATTTCTTAAGTTTGTACCTTTAGATGCATGTACCTTAATGTACTCTCTTTCTCAATTAGCACTCAAAAAACCCATGTCCCTCCAAAAGCTTAATGCTGGCATTTTCATTATGATTTATAAACCCCTTCGGTGCCTCATTAATGTCGCCTGTGAGTATTACTGCTCCATCCTGCGATTGTTAAATCTTGTCAGCCGTACCTATTAGGCACCGATCGGAAGACATAAAATATTTTCTGAAGCTGTTAGAGGCTGTTGGTGAGCCTATCTCAGGGAAGCAATGACCTGTATGGAGCTTTATTTTGGGAATAATTATGTTGTTAGCATAAATGGTAGCCATATACGATCACCCACTAGAACTGTTTTTGAGATGAAATTATGGATCACCTCCGATAGTGCTCAATGCTTTACCATAGTTTTTAACCTCTGCTCTCTACCACTGCTTTTTTTTTTTAAACTCTGAAATTCCCTGTAAAAGCTTATCTTCTTGCTTTCAGCAGCATTTTTATCTCTGGCGTCTATGCTGTATGGTTAATGTTTGTTTTTATCTCCTCAGTTGAGTTGTGGGCTGGGGGAAGTGCCGTCTGAACAGATTAAAAGATAATCTTCGATTACTCAATATTTCCATGTTTGGGTTTTTGCGCAGTAGTGCTTTAGACGGCCATTTTAAAGATGGCTACCATGTTTTTTTTTTTTTTCTACGTGTAGGACGGATGGACGACGCTGGTCTCTGGCCTCGTTACCCTCCTCGGGCTATGGGACCAACACACCCAGCTCCACTGTCTCAGTAAGTACCTGCCTTGCCCTTCAGTTCTCCCTTAGACCCAGTGAGCCAGAACAAAGGCTGGGCTGGCAGAACAGGCTGTGCAGACCCAATTAGTTATCGTTAGACTTCAGTTTTTACAGTCCTCTGTGGAAGTCCAGTACAGTATAGTTTTGCTAATTGACTACCATAAATCATCAGATTTCATCGGAAATTAGTTGGTCAGTACATTGCAGGTGCAAGTGTTCCTCCATAATGGTCCGAAAATGATTTAGTGTGCAGTGAAACCAGGTGCACCTTTTGCTTTCATAGTTACGGTTATCCAGCAATTGTTGATTAAACTGTATTGCTGCAATCGCCTTGAGACTTTTTTTTTTTTTTTTTTAATTGGCATCTTCAATCCCACCCGAATCACGAATGTCCGATTGGGGAACTATGTACAAGGCTTTTCGCATATGCGGCCCCCTGTTGCCAATTCAGGAGAGTGAGACAGCTCGCGGCTCTCCCCCGAAGCACGCGCCCATCGCCACCGCTTCTTATACACTCATTGGTCGAAACCTCGCAAGCTCAGAACGAGGGCGGAGGATACCCGAACATGAACGAGCTTAGAATCTTCCTAACGAGCACCCGTCTGGCCAACAGGAGGCGCCTAACAACTTGTTATTTACAATACCCTATCCCGGCAGACCCTTCCGAATTTGCATCCCTGTAGTGCATTGGCCAATTGTGCGCTACTCTGAAGAGAGCTGCCGACCACTGCCGGCTGGTACGAGGCGGGGATCGAACCCGCGCCGTGATAGTCACCTCTGCTTCGCAACGTGATGCTTTACCGAGTGAGCTATCCGGCAGCCCTTCGCTTTGAGACTTGTTAATCTTTGTTGTCAGATTACGAATAGCTTAAATAGTTAACATTTTGACGCGACAGAAGTTGAAATCACTGACGAGCAATCATAAACTCACTCTGTTTTTTTCGCCCCAACCCTTTGGAGTTGTTATATAAAGTATAACATTTGCAAGAGAGTCATTGATTTCTCAGGGCCTGTACAGGACTTAAGCCTTACTGCTATGCTGTGTTGCCCTCATCACGTATCGCCAAATTAAACATTTATCAGAACATGCGTTTTGGAGGAGGAGTCATTTTGGACGGTCGTGTCTGTGGATTGCGTCCCTCGTCTTCAGGAACAGACTCTCGTATAAACATCTACAGATCTGGCTCGCGCCATCAGGAGCGGAGTCGTAGCATAACAGATTTGTTTTTTTTGGAGCCGGGCGCCCGCTTCTGAGCCAGCCGGCCCACTCTCGCCCATCCCTGCTGATCTGTTTACTGTTGGAGTGGGCCTCACGCTGAGGAAATGGCAAACAATCTGACACCGAGGCGCTGGCGCATCCACTCGCCTCCCTCGCCACGACGCAGGCAAACAAATACGTCATTGCCAGCCCTGTGTGTGCAGCCACTTCAGAGACTCTTGCCGATGCTAACGAAACTGTCGCAGGTTTTTTTTTTTTTCCTTTCCCCGTTTAATTTGCACCAAAACTGAATTTCAGCTGAGCAATAATATGAAATATCATTTATTAAAGATCACAGTAATCCCTCATGCACTGAAATGCATATTTGTCTTTGGGCTCCAAGATATTGATGCTCTTATATTCGATTCTGTCTCGAGTCTTGTGCCCCCTAACTCAATCATGTTTCATGGAGCATATTTTATTAGGGATGTGCTACATGTAAGCGATCTGTCTTTTTTTGCATTCAAAATGCTTCTTTATTGGCCTTTTGTGAAGCGGAGATGTTATTAAAGCCACTCCCCTTGACCACAAAGGGGTGTGGGCCCTGTGGTTTTGTACACAACTGTACTGCGCCTTTGTACCGCGCCTGTGCTGTTATACTCCAAAAGCCTGGTGCTAATGCTGGCATTGGTGATAGGGTTACAGAGTGAAGTAACAGGATGCAGAATGAGTGCGTGTGCAGTTCATATAATGGTTCTAGCCACATATGACAATATGTTGGGAAACCATTAGCACTAAGGGTCATGAAATTTATTATTGTGGATGATTGTAGAGCACAGTGGTTATGGGTAGAATGTGTTAAAAAAAAAAAATCAAGAAATGTACTAACCTTATGATATTTTACTTTCCTAGCAAGTAAATGGAGCGTGGTCAGTTAGAGATTTATGACACATTACAGATTGTAAATTGCACTTCACCCTCGTGAAAATCCACTCAGGTCAGTTACTCATTGGCCAATTTGCACGCGTTTTTATGTGGTATTGGAAAAATGATATAATTGTCAGTTTCCTTCTCTCTTTTTTTATTTTCTTGTTCAATGTATTTTCGTTTCATTTCCAGTCGTCCTGTTCATCACAGGAGAAGCTGCACCAGCTGCCGTTTCAACCCACGGCTGACGAGCTGCACTTCCTGTCCAAACATTTCTGCACCGAGAGCATCGCCGGGGACGACAGGAGGCGGACCACGCCCATGCGGCCCCGCTCCCGAAGTCTCAGGTAAATATATGTTAATATATTTAATATTTGGCAGAGAAAAATCATTGGTATTCTTTTACAGTCTTGACATTGACCTGGTTTGTGCTGTATTGGTCAGCCTCTATGATTTCTGCTGGTTTTCTTTGAGATATTCATGCAGTTTATTAATATTAATATATCTTATATCAGTCAATATGCAATTTTCAAGTCTCTGGCCAATTAAAAAATGTCCAGGAGGCTAGATTGATAGCAGTTTGGAGAACGTGAAGGTGTGATGTCATTATTACCCCAATTTTTTTTCCCTTTAGAAATGTTGTTTTGGCACAGCAGCCAATTAACATGCTCCCCATTGTGGCCGACCCATGTCTATACAAACAAGGGTACAGCTAAAACTACCAAAAAATATTCCATTGGAGACTAAACTTGCCATTTGTACTGATTTGTGCTTATTCTGTCGCGAGGGGGGGACTGTACAGTTGGACAGCCCCAGCAGAATGCCCATCATGATAATGCAGCAGCCTGCAAAATTGACAGGGCCATACAGACAATATACAGTACACTATATGGTAGCTGTCAGTAATATATGCTACCCCATTGACACTGTCATGCCAGTGTCCCACTGTGGCCTAGCACACCTCCCAGTAAATAAATAACCTGACAATTGCGTATCTGCATTTATTGTCGTGGTGAAACTATTCCCTTGCGTGGATCTTTACATGGACATTACATGGCACCTTCCTGCAACATTGAACTACTATTCCATAGCTGAAAATAACATGATTATCTCTCATCCATGGGAGTTCAGATCACAGCACGAATAGTTGCGATTACTATGGCAGTATAGTCTAGCAGTTATTTGACTCTTGTAATACTGTTTTCTGGAATGTCAGTAACACATTTGTCTTGTTTTCACTTCTGTGCTTTTTCAGTCCTGGAAGGTCTCCGTCGTGTTGCGATCATGAAATTATTATGATGAATCATGTCTACAAAGAGAGATTTCCAAAGGTGAGCCGCTGTAAGGTTTGGAATTTTCTTCTTGCCATATTCAACTTCAGTTGAAATGGAAGGCACAATGTTGTCTATCCATCTTTGGCCAGCTGTAAGCAATATTTATGTGTGCTGGAGTTTATATAAAATACTTTTTTTTTTAATTTGTAAGTGTATACTTCGATAAGTGCTGCATAGATGCAAGAGGTGTGGGCCCCATTTCTGATATCCTGATATTAATGTGGTTGTGTGAAGTTGTGTGAAGGTTCTAGAAACTTCATGACTTTAGGTCTTTTGATGCAGTATAGCAAACTGGGCTAACAGGGTGAGAGAGCTGGGCTTTTCACTGATTAAAAGGTCGGATGCTACTGGTATATGCGAGAGCTAAATTCTTAAGCTTTTTAGGGTATCTATTCAACAGCAAAAAGGAATGGATTCTATGTAAATGACCTATGGTGGTGTAGGCACTGAATAAAAGCATCTGCTAATGCCTGATGTAGAAGTGTAGCCTCCTGTATGTCTCAGTAATGACCAATCTTTCTCAATGTACTTTTACTTTTCTCTTGTTTGTTTTCTACTTACCCCTTCCATTCTCTCTCTCTCTCTCTCTCCTCCCCTCCTTCCCTCTCCCCCTCTTCCTCTGTCTCTCGTTTCTGTTGTCCAGGCCACAGCTCAGATGGAGGAGAGGATTCAGGAGATCATCCGGACGAACGCCCCGGACAGTGTGCTGCCCCTTGCTGACGGGGTGCTCAGCTTTGCCCACCACCAGATCATCGAGCTGGCGCGGGACTGCCTGGAGAAATCGCGCCAGGGCCTCATCACGTCCCGTTACTTCTGCGAGCTCACGGACAAGCTGGAGCGGCTCTTCCAGGAGGTACTGCCCTCCAGCCGCAGCACTGGCTCAGGCTCTGAAGGGGCTGTTCTGAGATCAGTTATTGTGATATGCACCCTTTTCAGACAATAACATGGCTGCTAGATCATAAACTCATTCTGCTAGCCACCTGGTAACATTGGCCTGAGCCCACAAGCAGAAAACTGAACAACATTACAGTTTGGTTCTGTCCATAGTGCCTGCAAAAATGACAACTTGGAGTTTACTATAATGGTAAAAAAACTCCAGGCACAACTGCTGAAATCTCAACAGTTTGGACGTACAGAAAGTTGAATTCTTGTAGACAAATGCAGATTCCTCTTACGACTCTTTTTTTTTTTTTTTTTTTTTTTTTTTTTTTAAAGAATCACTGACACAACGCTTACTATGGAGGGAACCTAAAGACAGGCTGGGGAAGGGGGTCTTTTGTAAGATTGGAGTGGGGGGTTTTGGGGGCGTGGAAGGGGCCATTAGAAGTGGTAGTTCTCTGAGCCAGTATCTCTCATTTCCCTTTATCTCAGCGTTTCTCCTTACTGCGCTATCAGTGACGGGCGAGGATAAGAAAAGTCATTAAAAGTCTGAAGGTCATTATGGGAGGGCAGGCTGTCTGCATGATGTCAGTCAGATGTTCTGAGCATGTCTGAGTTTATCTCTGACCGGGGCTTAAAGCTGTGCTCCTGTTGATCATCATAAATGGAGCAGTACCGTCCAAGTTAAACAGTAGCTGCCGTAGTGTTTGTGATACTCTTCAGATACAATACCTGCGAGCTGTTACAAGTATCCCAAAAGTCTTGCAATAAAATTTTGTCTTGTTTTGTTTAGTTTTTTGAACTTGAACTTGAACTTTGAACTTTGGACTTGAACTTAGTCATTGAATAATATCTTGTGGAGTGGGATTCAATTTTATTTTTGTTTTATGGTGAATTCAAACTGAAGGCACGAGTCTTTGTAGGATGCCCAAATATTTATACCAACCCTGCATGAATGGTTCCAATTTTTGCAGGTTAATTTTTATAGATTTTTGTACAGCAGGGCCATTTACTATCATGACTAAAGTTAATTTGTGCTCATTCATATCCCAAAGATGATGGAACAAGATGAGTTATTACCTTAGCGTATTTTTATCTGTTTTTTGGCATGCATGAAATGACTTGCAATTGGATTTTTGAAATCATATTATGCGTATGATTGTAAATCACATTTTAATCATTCCATGAGATTGGAAAGGCCATGGTGCAGGAGGAAAATATGGTCTCTTTCTCAAATAGACTCTCACAGATTAATAATACACACACACACACTCATTTGTGTGCACTCCAATTTCCATCCATTCAGAACACAGGTGGGTAATCACAACTGCCTCTCACAGCTGCAGTCCAACTCCCCATATTTGATATTTTATCATTGTCTTCATATATCTGTCTGTTCCTATGAGAATCTATGACCAGCTTATTTGTGGCTCCATTACAAACCAGTAATGCACACAATGTTCGGGATGTGCTACAGATAGGGAGGTGTGCTATTTCTATGCATATCTGTGATCGTAATGCACTGTATGTCCTCAGCTATGCGACGTCTGTGCAGATCCTATTCAGAGCTAGCCAGCCCTTACAACTAACGGCTAAATGAGACTCAGGAGCAACGAAGGCATGCGAAAAGGTCCCCCGTATGCAGTGACAGACAACTCCAGTGCACAGTTTGCTTTTCACATAAGAGTCACAGGGGTGACGCGGCCACGCACTGAGTGCTTATCTCAGGTCTGCCGGGAAGTCATCAGAATGTACCCGATCCCTCCCCCCCTCTTTCCCCCATCAGCCCCCCCATGTCAGGCGCTGGCAGCTTGTGACTCGGGTTGTTGCGTCACCGTCTCATGGTGGGCTCCCTGTTGCTGTCCATCTGACTGCCTGACTGCTGTAACCAAACCTGCTGTCATACTAACTGACTGACACCCGGCATGAACCGAGCGACATTGCACGGGGACACGTGTCGGCTTCTCGCTTCAAGCTGCGCCTCTCGTCATCTGCACCTGAAACTGGTCGAGCGGATAGTAGGGATCATATTTTTGAGCAGCATCAATTTTTGACTGTTCTTTAGCTTACCGGCCCTATGGGCTGATAAGCTATTGTCGTGGTGTGGCGTCCGTTGTTCGTCGTCAGTCGTCCGGAACATTTTTTATCTTTTTTTTGGCCCGATGAATTTTCGTGTAAATTTGCGATAACATGCCACTAGACCATATCTGCGGGCTTTTTTCTCGGATTTTTGATTGAATCATTTTTGTCCGTTTTATGGGCCCTTGAAATTTTGGCTCCAATGTTAAAGATGGGACTGAGAAATTTAAAAAAATAATTTCTCAAAAACTGCTCAATAAATTTTTTTTCTAAATCTGGCAATCAACTTACCTTGGTACCGTCAATGTACAGTGCGAGCGCCATTTTGATTGAATCGACGGAAGTGGGTCTATCGGGGGCGCTGTACTTTATGAATATGCAAGATGGCCTGTGGAGGCCAAATGGTTGCAGATAGAGATTAAGTTTGTATTATCGACATATAGGAAGTAATATATGACCTATATTTTGGCTGTGTTAAACTTGACCTCAGATGACCTTGAAAAGTCATACTTGAGGTCAAGCAAAATGTTACAATTTTCAAAGGTTTCTAGGCTTGAAAATATTGAAGATTGGGAACATATGTGCATTGAACACTTATAGGAAGTCATGTATGAACTTTCATTTGGTGGCCTTGAGCTTGACGTGCGGCGACCTTCGAAGGTCAAACTTCACATAGTGAAATTTCAATGACCTCTATCACCAAAACTATTACAGATAGAGCTTAGGTTTGTATTGCGGGCATATAGGAAGTCATGTATGAAGTTTCATTTGGTGACATTGAACTTGACCTTCAGTGACTTTGAATGAACAAACTTCACAGTAAAATTTCAATGACTCATATCAGCAAAATGGTTACAAATAGTTTCGGTTTGTATTGGAGATGTATAGGAAGTCATATATGAACTTTCATGTGGTGGCCTTGAACTTGACCTTCGGTGACCTTCGAAGGTCAAACTTCACATAGTGAAATTTCAATGACTTCTATCACCAAAACTATTACAGATAGAGCTTAGGTTTGTATTGTGGCCATATAGGAAGTCATGTATGAAGTTTCATTAGGTGGCCTTGAACTTGACCTTCAGTGACCTTCAACGACCAAACTATACTGTGAAATTTCAATGACTTATATCAGCAAAATCGTTACAGATTGAGCGTAGGTTTATATTGGAGAGGTATAGGAATTCATGTATGAACTTTCATTTGGTGACCTCCATATTGACCTTCGAGATTTAACTTGACCTAGAGAAAATTCAATGACTTCTGTCACTGAAAAGGTCAAAGATGGAGCCTAGGTTTGTGTTACTGACATAGGAAGTCACATATGAACTTTCATTTGGTGACATTCAGCTTGACTGTTGATGACATTTAAAGGTCAAACTTGACATAATACAATTACAATGACTTGTATTGCCAAAACGTTCACAGATGGAGTCTAGGTTTGTATTAGAGACATATAGGAAGTCATGTATGAACTTTCATTTGGTGACCTTCGTATTGACCTTCAAAGGTCAAATGTGCCCTAGTTAAAATTCAATGACTTGTATCACTAAAACGGTCACAGATGGAGCCTAGGTTTCTGTTACTGACATCTAGGAAGTCACATATGAACTTTCATTTGGTGACATTCAACTTGACTGTCAGTGACCTTTGAGGGTCAAACTCGACAGTGAAATTACAATGACTTGTATCACCAAAATGGTCACAGATTGAGCCAAGGTTTCTACAGAGACATTTAGAAAGTCATATATGAAGTCCATTTGCTGACCACAACTTGACATTCTGTGACCTTTAAAGTTCACAATTGGCATAGTGAATACATATTGACATATTATAATGACTTGTATCACCAAAACTGCTTCAGAGCTTACAGAAGGTCTTTCAATGTATGTGAACTTTTATTTAGTGACCTTGACATTGATTTTCATTGATTCAAATGTCAAACTTCACATTAAATTTTCATAACTTGTATCATCGCTGTAAGATTGCTTGCCAGTTAGCTACAGGACCCTTGGTCCTATTTTTTCTCATATCATTCTAGTATCTGAAATGGACTCTGTTTTCCTAACTGCAGTCTTTATGGTTTAAAGCCCTTGTATCGAAGGGTCCTTGCTCTCAAGCAAACGTCACAGAAATATATATGCTCATGGGGACTGTACTTGTTAAAAGCTGCTAATTCTTTGATTGTAACCTCCCTGATATGCCCTCTTGACTTGACATTTTACTGCCTCAAACGAATGCAAACACTCGAAAGAAAAATAAAAATCTGACCAACCACCATTTTTATCTTGTATTTAGACTTAGAACACTTATTTCTGCCACCCCTTTTCTCAGTAACTTAAAAATTCAGCCACTGATGTGAGATCATTTTGAATCATTTCTTGATTTGTCTGTGGGGCAAGAAAATTTCACTTATTCAGCACATAGTTGCTTAAAATAAACCAATATTTTCTAATAGTGAGTGGAAAAAATTAGTAAATTGTGTCTCATCGTAATGTTAAATTACATGTTTGGACAGACGCTTTTCACAGTGAAGGGTTTATCTTCTCTTTTTCTGCAGTCCACAGAGCGGTCCGAGAGCGCAGAGGTCACCTTCATCAAAGAGCTGGTGAAGAAGATTCTCATCGTCATCGCCAGGCCGGCGCGGCTCCTCGAGTGCCTGGTGAGGCGTGCGTAAATGTAGAGCAGGTCATAAGTATTTAGACAGTGACATGACTTCTGCAGTTTGGCTTTATGCACCAATACAGTGTCTCCTGAAGTGAATTGCTTTAATTCATGGGTATCTGCACCTATATAGTGTCAATCATGTAGCAATCATTGCCTTTTTCATTGTGACACTGACCAAGCAGCCATGGACTGTAGTGTACACACCGTAAGACCCATGTCACTAATGTTTAGATGACTCATTGGCTCTTTTTGACACTATGTAATGAACACTGACATCTGTCTGCTCTGACCACGACACACTGATCATTTTGGATGCACGGTGTGAAAATCCTTAGGCTGCTGTAGTGAAGTAGTTGCTACCACAACAGAAACATGAGACTGGTGTAGAGAGAGGCAGTGCGTTGTAACCGTACCCCCCTCTCCCCTCAGGAGTTTGACCCGGAGGAATTCTACCACCTCCTGGAGGCAGCAGAAGGTCATGCTAAGGAGGGCCAGGGCATCAAGACCGACATCCCGCGATATATCATCAGCCAACTGGGTCTCACCAGAGACCCTCTGGAAGGTACCTTTGCATTAGTCCTCTTACATTAAAGCACCATTGTTGTTTTCACTCCTGATAGTAACCAATAGATGGATCTAACATGGCCGCATGCATCCATTTTGGTATCGTCAGGCTGCCCATCTAAGGGTCCTGAAGAACTACCATCCTGTAGGTTTTTATTCCAGCTCTACATTGGATCACCTGTGTCAACAAAATGGCAGCTCAACATGATCTCTAGCTGTGAAATAAACTGTGTTTGGTTGGAGTTGAAGTGAAAGCATAGAGTACTGAAGTTCCTGATCTCTGTTCGGCAGCTGTGGAATCATCCTGTATATTCATGTAACAGCACAATATCTGCTTGGCTGAGTGAGCTTGGGGATTTTAAGTTTTATCTGTCGGCACTCATGCTCGCGTGAGACCCCAGGTGAAAACGTTTCGCCATAAGAAGTTTCTTTGCTTTATGTCTTCAATTTTTAAATCTTTATTGTGGTTCTCCCTCCTGTGAACTTATAAGGGCTTTTTCAAACAAGCTGTGTCAGTGAATTTTTCTTTGTCTTGGAATGTATAATCATATGATTGGCCAACATGTGCTTTCTGATTAAATCACAAGAGTGCATTATTGTACATTCACTGCCTTCTATGGCTTGTTAAAGTCCGAATTAACTCTGAACGGGTTGCTAGTGTTTCCCTTTTCTGTCTGCTATTAAACCAACTGAGTTATAATGATAGATTGACTTTGATTTGATTAAGAGGAAGTGCCGTAGAATCTTATTTTTAATGTATAATTTGACCTCTTGATTCTAAGTTCCTGGTTTCTGACTCCGGGGCAGAGCGATAGCACCAGCAGTCATTTATCACATTTTAATTAACTTCTGACACTTTTGTCTGTCTGTGAAACTCCCATTGCAATAAGCTCTCAAACAATTCAAAACTGACTTGGGCCTGCTAATTAAAAAAAACCTAATTATACGGTCTTTGCAATAGTCCCCTCTACTATCTTGAAATTCACTCAATAAATGCTTTTACCACCTCTCAGTCTGGAACTGCGGCTGAAGTGACAAATTTTATGTTAGCTATAAGGATTTTTTTTTTAATGCCACGTTGCGTGCGTTCGCACTGAACCAGTCATGCTAGTGCACTTTGCCATTGGCTGGCATAAAAAGATAAATGTTCAGGGCTTTCTAGCCTGGAGGCATTTGCTTTGGCGTGCGAGTGCCGCCTAAAGGTCGTGACAGTACACTCCAGCATAGCGCAAAGCCTTTGACTCCGATGGAACTCGGTTGGCATGTAGCATTGCATGTACTGTTTAATGGGAGAGGCGATGTTCATTATGGCTAATTTTACCTTATTTCTGCCCTCTTTACCCCCCAAGCTCCCCATTAGACTCACATTTAGGTAGCCCATTTGCTCTTTATAAATTTTGCCCCCCCAGCAGGGCTGTTTCCCTGTGTTGTCCCCATGAGTCTATGCCATGTAAGCCCTCTGCAGATCCTGGAATGGTTTCTAGATCTGAGGAATTAAGAAGCTGGCAGCTGTTTAGCAGTGCTAATGCGTCAGAGAGTCTCCGCGGGAATGGCGTGATGGCCTCTTTACGGCCCCCCCGCTCAGCCGGCTCCCGGCTGCTCATCCATTACTAATGCGAACGCTCGCGTCGGGCGCTCTGGGCTCATCCACAAACGCCTGTTTGTCCTGCGCTTTTGGTTTCCTCCAGAAAGCCTGACATGTGTCGTGATTTCCACCCCATTTCTCCCGTTTCTGGGATAATGCGGCGTCGGCTGCCTCTTGCTCAAATGATGGAAGAAGCAAAATGCAGAACTTTCTAATGGGCGAGACACGCACTTCCAGTGTGAGATTGTATGGTCGCCAGTTTTCAGTTAAACTGCAGTTTGGACCAGAATTTTGGTCGGACTTGCCCTACTAGACCTGTCCTTGACACTTAGCAAAGTTTGTAAATAGAAAAAAATTACATACCGCTCTTAATGCTCGCCTTTTATTTAACAATGTACACATTATTTTTCAGCCTGCAGGTCTTCATGAGGTTTAATGGAAGCACTAAGGTGTAGTGACTGATTTTCCTTCTTTTTAGTGTAATTTGCTTGTAAAGAACAATTTGTTTAGTCCCTACAAGCTTGAAAAATGACCAACCACCGAACAAAGCTAACCAGGAATAAAGAACCACTTTTTTTTTTTTTTTTTTTTGAAATCCTCTGAAACCTGTGTCCTCAGAATTCACAATTCCTCAGGAGTTTCTTTTAAACGATTTCTGCGGTGTGATACGAGGTGTTTTTCTGTGCCATACAGTTTGCTCTCATTTTTTACATTTGCATTACTTGTGTGTGTTTCAGAGATTGCACAGCTGGCCAGCTATGACAGTGGTATAGCTGAAACTCCAGAGACCGACGACTCTGTGAGTACATTTGCTGCTTCCTGCTGTATTAGGTGGTCGGCAGGGGGGATCTGGGATAATTGGTGCCTCAGTTACGTCAGTTTGTCTACCTGGGGTCTGGGCCTGTTTGTGAAGCACATGTCACTAACAGTTTATCACGTGGCCCTTTGTGTTCTGCACATTTTCAGGAGTTGGCTGGCTGGAAGAGACTGCATGGCTTGAGTTTGTTGTAGATTCAGATTACAAGGGATAAGTTTACAATAGGAGGCTTAGAAAATAGCATTGAGGTTAAATTGGTCGCCTTTGATTCTGTCACAGACCACTTACCCCTGTCTTTTTTCTATGTGTGCAGTTAAGACTATATTTTGCCACCCGTGTTTGGCGTGACATAATTATTTTGCATGCAGAGTTGAGGCGATTTACTGAGCAGGTTACTATGTAAATGCGTTTAAGAGGAATCTGGATGTGATGTTGCCTCTTGGTGGCCTATCTCTCTGTTCTAATGCCATAATAAAACAGAGGTCATCTTCTGTGGATATACTGTGCGGAAGCAATTTGCAGCTCACTCCTTGTTTGGAACTCTTCTGAGACCAGCAGTATGGGTCATATTTACAGATAATTCTGAAGGCCTGAGAAAGTGTACAAACTCTGGTCTAACTGCATTCCTCTTCAGTCACAGAGTCTCAGTGCTGCCCTGCGGTCAAGACGCAAGCCCTGCGAAATGGACTTTGAGATGATTAAGCTGATCAGCAATGGTGCTTATGGGTAAGGAGGCCGTGGTTTTAACTGCATCTGTCGGGAAGACCAAATGATGAATATTTATTATGCTGAACCCTCAAAAAGCAATTGCTTCTGGAACTGAGAATGCCCATACAGTTTACATTCACCCCTTCTGCATTTGCAAAATGGCATCTTGTGGTGTTTTATTGTCCTGTAAGAATTGTTTTCTTGTTTAATACAGTGGTCTTTTGTACCTTGCTGTACAATCTACTGCCATTGCCCTGGAAGTATGTTGAGAGTGTCATCCCATTGTTAACACAAACTTGAATGCCTCTGGTTTAAAGATTTGAAGAAAAAAAAAAAAGCCAAACCCTCTGAATTTTTCATATTGGCTCTCTCTTTTTACCTCTTGAATAAATGGATTTCATACCATCTCTTTCATACAAACCATCCTGCTGCCTCGAAAAAAGGGACGCCGGAATGTTCCGCTGTTGTAATTGAAATTCTTCCATATTGCCACAGCATTCCTGTAAATGTACTCAGTAAGTGTCGCCGTCTGAACTGGTGTCCTTTCCCCTCAGAGCGGTGTACCTGGTACGGCACAAGGAGACCAAGCAGCGCTTCGCCATGAAGAAGATTAACAAGCAGAACCTGATCCTGAGGAACCAGATCCAGCAGGCCTTCGTGGAGCGGGACATCCTCACCTTTGCCGAGAACCCCTTCGTCGTCAGCATGTACTGCTCCTTCGAGACCCGCCGGCACCTCTGCATGGTCATGGAGTACGTGGAAGGTTTGTGGGCTCTTCTTCTGTGGTATGTGCAGTTGCTGTAGTTTAAGGCTGGTACAACGGCTAAAGCTACAGTGGTTGCGTAAGCAATTAAATCGAGATCAGGTACTACGGCACTTTGGAGGTGAATGAAAAGTGCTGTTGCTGGAATTTTTCTAAACACCCAACGCAGTTGGCAGGGAGCCAGAGTTGCAGTTCTGCACTTTTTCTTTGTAGTGAAGTGTGTCTCTAGCACTTCCGTTTGTCTGCGCACCGCCAACTCCACAGTGCAGCCTAAGTGTTTCCGATCGGATTTCTGTCTTTTTGGTATCACGTGCCTGCCTCCCTGCTGATATCTTCCTTTCTATTGCTATCTCTGCTGTTTTCTCTTCCCTCTCTTGTTCTATTTCTGTTCTTCTCTTTCCCTTTCTGTTCTCCTCCAAGCACGGTCACCATTACATCACTTTTACCCCTTTCCCACTACAAAGTGCTTAACCTGGAGATTTGCTGCCCTGGGTTTAGCTTATCCTGCCCCAGGGCTCGTTAACTCTGAGTTTTGTTCCCATTACTACTCATTAACTCTGAGTTTCGCGAAGCCCGGGGCGAGGTTACCCCAGGTAAGCACCTTGCCCTGGTCGCTGGCAGGGTTTATGAGTCCCGGGGTAAGTGCTAATTTTTTTGCGTTAGCCTGAGGTGGCTAAAGAGTAGTGGGAGCACTTGCGCTGCCCCAGCATATCTCAGAGTTAAGCCTTGCCGTTACCCCCAAGACAACCTGGAGATTTGGTAGTGGGAAAGGGCTATGATCTGTTTGCATATCTCTCTTTGTTTGTCCCAGGTGGGGACTGTGCCACCCTACTGAAGAACATGGGTCCTCTGCCAGTTGACATGGCCCGGATGTATTTCGCTGAGACAGTCTTGGCCCTGGAATACCTCCACAATTACGGGATTGTCCACAGGGACCTGAAGCCAGACAAGTGAGTAAATGCCTCATACATTCACATTAGTGGCAGGTGGGTTGTTCCGATCGGAATATCATGGGAAAAAGAGAAGAGTAACGGCCCGCGCCAAAAACCCATTTGTCTTTTTATCCTGATGTGGGCATCTGGAGTCATCCAAGCGTTTGCATCAGGAACATTGGAGGGCATATGCTAATACGTATGCTAATACAGTAGAAATGCTACCGTTTGTTCATTTGTGTGATTGATTCATAGAAAACGCATTTTCTGTCATGCTTTATTGACTTATTGTCCCATTTCCTCCTGTCGAAATGGTACACCAGGGAGTTGTTTTTATTGAGTTAGCACTGCCTTCTCGTTGAATTTCTGGCTTAAATGCAAAAGCAAAAACAAGTCAATAAGCTCACTTTCCCCTTGCTTGGGTAGCTGAACAGTTAGTAACACAGTATTTCCTTGGATAGAGTATATGAATATTCAGTTAGCCCAGTGGTTCTCAGAACCGGTCCAGGGGCCCCCCTGTGCATGCTGGATTTTGTTCCAACCCCACTTGCACATTTGCTTGCCTGAGAAATTGTTAGTTTAACCGACCATGTGTAGCTTGTGTAAGGCAAATTAACCAATCAAAGTAAACAATCAATAGGTTCCTGAATGGCGAAACCGCAGACACACAGTTGCTTAAACTAACATTTTTGTAGAAAAGCAAATTATAGTCAGACCTCCTCTGGGTCCTCATTATATTATTAACCCTTTCACGCCCGCGTACGTAAATTTCCATGTTATGCTAATTGACTCCTCTGTCCAAATACGGATTTTTCGGTGTTTTTCGATTGCCTTGGGGTCCTCAATCTTGTGCAGAAAGGGCCAACTAAGCAGTTACACACCGGATTCTACCAATCAAGCTCTTCAGCAAAAATTCAAATTCAAACTGATCATGTATCTCAGAATATTTGCTCTCCATTTGTAAAATCTGCTGCATTTTGTTGTCAATAAATTCATCCAACTTGTGCTGAAATGTATCAGCAACATTTAATTTTACCATTTCATACCAAGAAATGCTATAGTTAATTCAGAATTTCAGAAAAACTTTGAGCATATCTGATATCTGGTCTTAACTTGGGCGGAGCAGTCATGTTTGGTTTTGTAAAAGCTGGGTGACAAAGCATGAAGTTCAAGCAAATTATTTTGAAAGAAGTGTAAAACTGTACAGTCAACGACTGAATTTGGAGCTGACTGGTTTTCACACCATCTAATTTGGTCTGTTTAAAAAGAAAGTTACGTATGTAACTACGGTTCTATGAATCCTGGATGACCGCCAGAGGCGGTGCTTCAAGCACTGAATGATCCATCTCGCGCATGCGCAGGTCGAGTGTTTATACCAACAAAGTCACCCGTGACCCCTGGATGACCCGGGAGAAGCTATATCTTCCGGTGCCATCAGGGGATCTGTTCCTAAAGAGTCTTCTCGCGAGCACACGAGGATTCTGAGTGACAGAACGCTCTGGCGGTCATCCAGGATTCATAGAACCGTAGTTACATACGAACTTTCGTTCTATTTCATCTTACTGACCGCCAGAGGCGGTGCTTCAAGCACTGGATGACCCATAACAACAAAGTCACGAGGAATCCCCATACATACCTCATTGAGAGGAAACAGCAGAGTTGGGCAACAGGACCACACCCAACGGATGGGGAGTGGCAACATTCACCCAATAGAACCTGGAGAAGGTACTTGGTGATGCCCATGATGCTGCATCACAGATGTCCTCCAGGGGCACTCCACGCAGGGCCACCCATGATGTAGAGACAGCCCTAGTAGAGTGGCACCTCACCCCGGATGGCAGGGGGTGACCACCTCTTTTATATGCGTGGGTGATGACATTTTACAACCCAGTGAGACAGTCGCTGTTTGGAGAGAGCACAGCCTTTCCTACGACCACCATAGCAGATGAAGAGCTGGTCCGACCGTCTCATGCTTGCGGTCGCAGCCACATATACTCTCAGAGCCCGGACAGGACACAGCAGTCTTAACCTGTCCTCCCCTTCTGGGGGAATAAATTGTGCCAGGTGGATAGGTCGGTTGAGGTTCGACGATGACAGAACCTTCGGGATAAAAGCTGCATTTGGCCACAGGGTAACCCCCGAGCCGTCTGAGTTCCACCTCAGACATGAGCCACTCACGGACAGAGCATGCAGCTCCCCAACACGCTTCGCTGAAGCGATGGCAAGGAGAAAGGCAGTCTTAGCAGAGACCCACTTCAGCTCCGCCTGATCCAGGGGTTCAAAAGGAGGCAGACACAAAGCATCCAGCACTAGGTGCAGATCCCATGCTGGAGCACGCCAGCGCGTGGGGGGGCGAGCCTCAATGCCCCTTTCAGAAAAAGGGACACCAGTTTGTGGCGCCCCACTGTGTCAGTATCCACTTGAGCATGTCGAGAGGAAATGGCTGCCACGTATACCCTCAGAGTAGCAGGGTATAGGCCATCATCCAAGAGTGACTGGAGGAACTCCAGAATCTTTGGAACTGAACAGTGCACAGGGTCCTCACCCCTGTTCGAACACCATGCAGTAAACAGCTGCCACCTATTTTCATACTGCGCCGGGTAGAAGGCGCCCTGGCATTCAGTACGGTGTTGCGGACAGCATCTGAACACTCTGTCAGCATCGGGTTGGGCCCTGCAACGGCCAGACCCATAGCTGCAGGCGGAGAGGGTCGGGATGCCAAATCTGGCCCTGTAACTGAGACAGGAGATCTTTCCTGTCGGTGAGGCGCCATGGTGAGCTGTGGCAGAGTCTGCGCAGTAGTGGAAACCATGTTCTCCCTGGCCAGAAGGGGCTACCAACAGCAGTCTGTGGCCCCGCTGGAGGACCCTCTGTAGTGTGGGAAAAATCAGGGGATTGGTGGAAAAGCATAGAAGAGACCCTCTGGCCAATCGTGGGCGAGAGCATCCTGGCCCAGAGGGCTGCTCTCCTGTCAAGGAGAACCAGAGGGGGGCAATGGGTCGACTCCTCTGTGGCAAAGAGATCCACCTCTGCCCTGCGAAGATGTCCCAGATGCTGAGCACCAGCTCTGGATGAAGCCTCCACCCCGGCGGAGGCTTGCAACGGGAGAGTAAGTCTGCAGCCCGGTTCCGTTCCCGGGCAAATACATTGCTCTCAGACCGCCAGGCTTGGTGCTGCCCACAACAGGAGGTCCCCTGGACACCTGCAATAGCCGTGCAGACCTGGTGCCCCCTGGTGGTTTATGTGTGAGACGTCGAGACATTGTCCGAACGCATACAAGCACGTGCCGGCCTCTCAGGTAGGGAAGAAAGCACTGCAGCGCCATGTGCACAGCCCGCAGCTCCAGAACATTGATATGCTCTGAGCGGTCCCGGCAGGCCACAGCCCTGAGCTGTCCGGTTCTGCCACACTGCACCCCACCCCGAGAGGGAGGCATCCGTTGTGATGGCTTCCCGGGGGATGCAATGGAACCCATGGGCATGCCCTGTAGGAGAAATGATCTCTCTCCACTGAGCCAGAGCAAGGAGGCAACTGCGCGAAACTCTGAGTTTCCTGTGCGGTGCCGCTTTGCATCCAAATGAAAACTGTTCAGCCACCTCTGGAGGGGGGCGTGCAGTCCTAAAGGAACCACAGTGGCGGCAGCCGTCAGTTTCCCTAGGAGGCGCAAAAACTCCACGTAAGCGCAACCACCTGCCCTCCCGAAACAGGGGAAGGAGGCGGAGGATGTTGTCCACCGCTGTGGCGACGGACAGGCCTTCATCGCAACTGCATCGAGAGTCACCCCCGAGAAAGATTGTGCTCTCTTGGGGAACCAGGCAACTCTTTGTGAAATTCACCCTGAGACCCAGTCGGGACACATGGGAGAGAAGACTCATCGTGTCCAGGGTCACCTGAGACTGGGAAGGCGCACAGATGAGCCAGTCGTCCAGATATGGCAGGATCTTCATGCCCCCATCTGCAGGGGCGAGAGGGCTGCCATCACACATCTGGTAAACACCCGGGGGAAAGGAGAGACCGAACGGGAGCACCCTGAACTGGAAATGACGCCTTGAAAAGCAAACCGCAGAAACTGCCTGTGGTGTGGCGCTATGGGGACATGAAAGTAGGCGTCCTTCAGGTCTACTGAGGTAAACCACTCCCCTCTGGCAACACTGCGCAGAACCTCTGCAGTGCTGAGCATGTGGAACCTCAGGACCTTCAGGAACCTGTTGAGTCCCCTCAAGTCGAGGGGATGGGGCGGAGCCTGCCATCCTTCTTTGTTACGAGAAAGTAGGTCGAGAAACCCCCGGGTTGTGACAGGGGATCTACAGGTTCGATGGCACCCTTGTCCAGGAGGACCGATAACTCCCAGTTGAGGGCTTGGGCTTTTGCCGAGTCGTGTATGATGGTCATATTGACCCGCCAAAGGCTGGGGGCAGCGTCGAACTGAAGTTTGTACCCGTGGGTCAAGGTGGAAAGCACCCAAGGGTCCGTGGTGGAAGCAGCCCAATAACTGAGCTGCTGCTGGAAAACCATCCGTTATCGGCCCCCCTCAGCGCCTTGTCCCCCGCCTCTAGAGGCTCTGGCGGATGATGGACGGCATGTGAGGCATGAGGTTGCCCAGAGGGCAGTCGCTCAGGGGCCCAAAGGCCTGTGCCACCCGCTGTTCAGACTGTGGAACTGGGCGCTGAGACCTCAGGTAGCCACTGGGGTAAGGCCGAGGTTGAGAGCGGCGCTGGGGGCAGTTGAAGAACCCCTAGGCCTGCTGGGAGGAGGCACACTCCTGTGAAGCCCGGACAGCTGCTGTCGAGTCTGTCTAGCTTGGACCGTGCGCTCAAGCGCCTCAAGAGCCGAGATCAAACAGCTCCCCAGGTTCCACTGGAACACTGCGGAGGGTTCTCCTGCACGCCTCTGTGAGAGGAGATTGCGCCAGCCAAACCTGGCGGCGAGCCTGGACGAGAGTGGACATCACCCGCCCCAGCTCTCTGACATCAACGCCCTGCAGAGAGGCGTCCACTGAAACTGTGGGCAGAAGCATCCAGTGTAGCCTCCTGCAGGGATGCTGATAGAGCAAGCATCAGGTGTGACATAGAATTGCCAATGCGTCCCATGCATGCCGCAGCGTCATAGGCTTTGGAGAGCAGGTCATCCGTAATCCGACACTGGGGGCGAGGACACCTCGCATCCGGTCTTAGAGCCTCATCAGGGGACACAATTAGAGCAGCTATTGTCGACTCAATTGCAGGCATGCGGCCCAAGCCAAACCTGGCTGCATCTTGCATGGCTGCCAGGGTCCGGCCATCGGATGTTGCATGAGAGAGGGCCCTAGAATCCCTCCAGCATGCATGCAACTGCTTCAGATACTCGTCCGATGGAGGCACAGTAAAGTTGGCGGGAGCTGGTACACGCCTGAAGAAAGCACTGGCCGCAGCCGGCTGAGCTTCGCCTAATTGCAAGCGGCCAGGGCCATACGACTGATGGCTCCCAATGAGCTGTCCTCGAACCAACAGTAGAGCCGTGGGCAAGAACAGGAGCCCACCTCAGAGGTAATATCCTGTGGAACCACATCCGCCTCAAATTCAGCAAACTCAGTGGCTGACGCTGCCATGGAGAGCACATCATCCTCCGGCTCCAAAATGGCTGCTGGAGGGGCAGCGCATCCGCCTCCCCCCCCTGCACCAGTCCCAGATTGGAAGGCCAGGAAGAGGGCTTTCATGTGATTAATATCCTCCGTTAACTGGTCCACCTTGGAGGCAAGCCTGGACTCCTTCACCTTCTTCCTAGAGGTGACGCCCCCCAGTCTCAGCTGCCCCACGTTTAGATCTGCCAGCCTGAGCAGGAGTCACTCGCTGGGCTGGGGTCAATGGCTGGGACGACGGGACATGGCCCAACAGTCTCTCCACCTCAGCCAACCTGGCAGCCCTCACTGCCCGAGGCATGAAACTGCAGTTCATGCAGGGATCTTCTGAAAGACCCTCCCTCAGGTGCTCGAGACCAAGGCATGAGGGACACATATCATGGCCATCTTCAAGCTGCAGAGAAGCCATACAGGCCGAGCAAGAGTGGGTGCCAAGCATTTTGACAACCAGCCAAAATCAAACAGAAACAACAGACGTTGGGAGAGGGAGCGAAAAACACAGCCTTCACCAACAGGTGTTGCAACAAAATTAGTTAGCTTCAGCGGAAACACCACTACTAACTGCAGATTCACGCCTATGCTGGGAGCGGGAGCGAGAGCACTGCCTTCACCAGTTAAGGGTAGCTGCTATGCTACAACACAAACGGGCACAACCGAGTTGGCACCAAAATATTCAACTAAAGTAGGCCGGCGGTAAAAACGCCGGTAATAACCAACAAAACAAGGAAATGCAGCTCAGTGTTCCTTTCTTCCTTTATTTATTATTATTATTATTATTAGTACCTGCTGGGAGGGAGCGCACACACTGCCATCACCAACAAAAGTATAACGAAAAGCGGGTACACGCGGTGCAATCGAATAGTCAATAACATAGAGCAAGCGGTCATAACGCTAACCGCAAATGCGATAAATGAAATAACAAAAAAGAGCAGCACAAATGCCGGAGAGGGAGCGGGTACACTGCCTTCACCGACAAAATTGAAAATAACAGGAGTAGCACAAATGCCGGGAGAGGAGCGGGTACACTGCCTTCACCGACAAAATTGAAAATAATAATAAAGCGAGTACAAACAGGTTGCACCGATATTCAATACTGATGGGCAAGCGCACGCCAATCCCAACAGCTGATTCACATAAACATTTGCGTACAAATGCCAGGAGAGAGAGCGGGTACACTGCCTTCACCGACAAAATTGAAAATAATAATAAAGCGAAGTACAACAGGTTGTACCGATATTCAATACTGATGGGCAAGCGCGCGCCAACAACAGCTGATTCACATAAACATTTGCGGTACAAATGCGGGGCGGAGGCGGTACACTGCCTTCACCAACGAAATAACGAAAATACAACCAAAAGCGAAGTACAACAGGTTGCACTGAACAATATGTAGTGAGAAACACAAAGTAAACTTATCACTACGTTTGGTATTTAGGAGGTCCGGCGAACCGCAACAAACCTTCCGTCGTGATCCGTTTTGAGGAGGCGAGCAGCTCGCAGCTCGATTGTCACAAGGCTACCAGCAACGAACGACAAATAATTGACGCTTAGCTTTAGCTAGCTCAGTGACATGCAGTCTACCTGCGGCGAGAAGATGAAAAGGAACAGATCCCTGATGGCACCGGAAGATATAGCTTCTCCCGGTCATCCAGGGTCACGGTGACTTTGTTGGTATAAACACTTTCGACCTCGCATCTTGTGGATCATTCAGTGAAGCACTGCCTCTGGCGGTCAGTAAGGATGAAATAGAAATGTTGTTGCCTGAAATTGCTTGCAATATAGAAATATAAGCAAGATATGTTTAAGCGTCTTTTATTCTTCTTGGCACTCATAGATATTATTGTCAAAATCTGGCTGAAGGTGATAAATAACTGCATTAAACATGAAATGTACCTAATTAGGACAAATAGATGGCTTACAAAAATACTACGATTGCAGTAAAGGTTGGAACAAAAACCAGCATACGCGGGGGCCACCAGGAAGAAGTTTGAGAACCATCAAGCTAGCCAGAATTAGTATTGCTTGGTTAAATGTATATTCAGTAAGCCAGTATTACAGAAAATGCGGTTACACAGCAGTTGATAAACCTGCCTTACTCTGTGCTAGTACTCTGATCGAGGAACCAATCAATATTCTGATGTTACGCTAGCTTGGGTAACAGAATGATTGTTAAACCACTATTGCCTTGGCTAGTCTTACAGAAGAGTCTTCAGTTTCACTGACTGTCCCTCATGGAGTCTGCCCTTTGTCTTTACAGTTTGCTGGTCACCTCAATGGGGCATATCAAGCTGACAGATTTTGGACTGTCCAAAGTGGGCCTGATGAACATGACCACTAACCTTTATGAGGGGCACATTGAGAAAGATGCCAGGGAATTTTTGGACAAGCAGGTATGTCCCCTTCTGTCTCCCTCTCTTTATCCGAAATGGCACTTGCTTGTGACATTGCAGAAGAGCGGGCATTCGCTGGTGACTGGATAAGTTGATGCAGACACTTCAAAATCTTGCTTTTGACATTATTGATATTTTATGGTTCTGAATGGGGAAAATCACCTTTGTGGCCATTTTAGGTTGTTGCTATGAAATGGTACCATATAACGTCTCCGATATTGTGAAATAAATGGCACAAATGGACCATTTCTGACCACAGCTGAAATCAGGCTCATGTGCATGGTAAAACCCCCCATTGATGATATGAAAATAATGATTTCTTGACTGTTAAAGTAACATTTATGGAGTGTAATGCTGTTGAAATTCTGCAGGACTGCTGTAGAAGAACTGCTTTTTTACGAGGGCATTCCCCATTTCAGCTTTTACTGACTTCAATAATAGATGAGACGATTTAAATCTCTCCACTGAATCTTCAGACATCACCGTTAACAAAGGATGTAAAAGAGGGTATTTTACAGTCTCTTCATGGGCCTTCTTGTGGGGAAACCAGTGGAAATATTGGCTCTGTAAATGACTGGTGGAAAGTGGCCTATAAACTTGCTGCATTTTGCAACCATGTGAATTATGGGATATTCGTGTGCCTGTGCACACCAGTGTCTGGCAGCAGCGCCAACCACCTGTAGCTGTGATATTCTCTATTTCACTGTTGTCTTTCCCAGTTCGAAGGGTCTGAATTAAATGTCCAAACCTGGCAGAGAGTGGCGCTAGAATATATGCATCACGATGCCCACTTACGGTTTCAGCCACAGACTGTGTAGGCTATCCAGTAAGCATATATGTGTCGCCACAATGTACCGAAAATGCATGGGGAAGATGTTTTCTATGCATTGTTTGCTTGTTGCCCCCACATTGGCGAGAAGTCGCGGCTGGATTATGTTGAAATGGCGGACAGCTGCGTCTTGGCGACATAAAGAATTGAGCAGGCAGTGTTAATAATACGCCTTCCCGCTGCAATTTCATGAAATCGCCTATACATCGAGGCAATGCGCCAAACTGTTTTTCCCTTTGCATGTTCATGCTACAGGCAACGCAAGCAAGTTACTATTTTGTAACTGTTAATGTATTTTAATTCTGGAGACCTAATCATGTATGTTCACGCGAGGCAAATACTGTAGCTGTATAGCATACATTGACCTGGTGTTGCATTGCTAGTGCGGAGTATCGGTTGCTGTCTTTACCGGAAGTATGCATTCTGACACAGAATTGACCTCCTTTAATCTTCAGTGCACACGCTAGGATTTGGCGAGAACAGCAGTAGCTTCACTGGCGGCAAAGTTTGGGAATTTAATTGCGATCCCTTGGATTTAGCCAGGCATTGGATCAGAATTGAAGCTGGATTCGTTTCACATTTTGTCGAAATGTCACGTTTTTGATTTGTATTATGATTGCATGTGGAAGTGAGGTGCTGTGCGTAGCACTGTTGCCTCACAGCAAGAAAGTTGTAGGTTTGAATCTGGCCTGGGGCCTTTCTGCGTGGCATTTGCATGTTCTCCCCGTATTTGCGTGGGTTTCTTTAGAGTACTCTGCTTTCCTCTCACAGTCCAAAGACAGGCATATCGGGCTAACTAGAGACTCAAAAATGGCCCACAGTTACGAGTGTGTGAATGGCGCATGCACCCTGTGTTGGACTAGAGCTGTTCAGGGTGTATCCCTGTATTTTGCCCCATTGTCAGCTGGGATAGGCTCCAGCTCCTCCGCGACCCTAATGAGGAAGAAGCGGTTTAGAAAAGGGACGGATGATTATGATAGCACTGTATGTCCTGACATGGGGTCTTCTCTGCACTCTAGGTGTGCGGGACGCCTGAATACATCGCACCTGAAGTGATCCTGCGACAGGGCTACGGCAAGCCGGTGGACTGGTGGGCCATGGGTATCATCCTGTACGAGTTCCTGGTGGGCTGTGTACCTTTCTTTGGAGACACACCTGAGGAGCTGTTTGGACAAGTCATCAGTGGTATGTTTCCTTCCTTTTACTATAATCCAGCTGCTAGTCCAACTGCTCTGAATTTAAGCTAATGCAATACTGAAGAACTTTTTCTTTACTGAAGAAGCCATTTTCATGATTAAATTCACAGTATATTTGGGAAATAAATGCCTATACATCTCCTACAAGGTGTTTCATTGATGGTTTTATAAGGAATCCTAAGGTAAACCTTTTTGCTGGCACAATAAATGTGTCCAAAAATATGTCTTTATATCTCATTATAAATGCATATCTTACCAAATTCGGTTCATCAACAGATACTTATAAAATGTTCAATCCCACTCTAATTATGATTAGTATTGATTCTTTGTTGTATTAATGGACTAAAGAACAGTGCATGATGGCATAATTCTAAATATTATTTAAAAATATATGTCTTTCCTTTTGTCTGTATTAGAAAAATGGTACAAAATCTAATGACCTGCAACACCTGTTTACCTCTTGAGGCAGAGCACAAAAAGATTTCGCCACTGATTTTGTATGGATTTTGTGTTTCTTATTAAAATGTATTACTGCTCTGAGGTTGTATCAGACCGAGCTATGACAAGGGAATATTAAATAGCGAGGTTTTCATTTGCAAGTTGTTTTTCTGTTTTCCATTACAGTGTTTCCATTTCCTCAGCTTGATTGCTTGATGTTGATGCAGGGGGGAAAGGACCAATCTCATTTTGGTTCAGTCACTTTTGGAATCGATCTAAAAGATAATTCTGCAAATGGCCGTCATTTGTGTTTGGATTTTTATGAAATGTTGACAAATGTTTTGAGCTGAATTGGAGTATACCCTGCCAGTCCTGGAAAATGATGCCATCATTTTACTTTTTGTTGGAAGCAATGATACGGCGTGCCGCTGTCTGAAAGACCAACGCCTTTGAGGTTTGCATGTGAAGAGTTACTCATGTGAAATGCAGAGAAAGCCTCAGTATTTAAGACGCAGCCATTTCCAGGCATTTTTGTGTGTGTGTGTGTGTGTGTGCCGGAGGTAATTACGGCTTTTCCCTTACCTGCTGTCGCAGAAAACCCCCGAACAGATTGTAAAACCCCCCCGTGTCTCACCTTGTGGGTCCCCGAACTTCTGTGTACCTCACGGAAAATTCCCAGTTATACCTCCGATAATGAAACGCGTCGCGCTTCCAGTGTTTGCTCCGTGGCCTGCGGTGAGCCTGCGTCCCCTGCTGAAGTTCGGCTGGTCTGATCAATCCCCCGAGTGACACGAACGCGACTCATTAGCCCGCAAAATCCTCACCAACTGTGGCTGCCGGGGCTTGGCCCTGTCATTACTCCCTAACTATGGAAATTAATGGAGGGATATTACATTTTTTTGTTTGCACTGTTCTAACGAGCTGGGGAGTTGAGTGTTAATTAAAGGGATCTGAAGGCACGGGGAGAGGCTGCCGCAGCCTCGGGGTTTAAATGCATATTCATGTTTTGCTTCCAAGTTTGATTAAATCGCATGGCACGCACTGCTGGTGACAAGCTCATGGAAGTGACTCCATTTTGGCTCCTCTCAATCCTTTTCCCTTTTGTGCTAATGCGCAAATGTAAATAACCCCTCGTTTTTTTTGTTTTTTTTTTGTGAAACTGTCAGTCTGACAAGTCCCCCTCACCCATCTGCAGGCTGCATATTTTATTTGTGTGGTTGTTTTCCGAGGTGGGTGAAGACCTGTCCTGAGTGACAATAAATATTCAGCAGCTATGGCCAATGCACTTGCTACTTTCTGAAGCATAAAATAGTGACCTTTGTCGTGGGGTAGAGGGCGACCTATGCAGCCCCAGCTATTGCGTGAAAATTAAAAATTAATTGGCAATGCGCGTCTTGTTTTTGAAGCACAAAATGATGGATGTCTCCTGAATAATAATCAGTTACCTTTTGACCTTTTATTGAGATTGCCCACTGAATTTGTTTTTTCACGAATGACGTGGAACCTGACCCAGCCTCTGATAAGAAATACATCCTTAAATATTAAGCCTGTATAATGAAGGTACCTACTGCAAAAATAAACATTCAAGTGTGTGCCTGAGCATTTGTTTGTGTGGGTGGCTTAATATTTACAATATTGCTTGAGGAGATGTACACGGGAACCTGGTAACATGTTTTATGTCGCATATGGCGGCGAAGCTGTGTCATGGAGGATAGTGCGCTGTTATGTACTTGCGTTCGTGCATCTCTTTTACTCATCAATGCAATTTTGATCGAACAATTGGGCATTTTTGTTTGCTTGTGGTCAGGCTGCGAGGTAGACCTGACCTTAGGAGTGTACTACAAAGCAAGATAAGTGTGTTAACGAGGTACTGTATGTTTAGCCTAAAATAGTGGTTTTCAATGTCACGAAAGTGGCTCTTTTTTAATCTCCCATTGTTATTTATGGTATCTCTGATTTTGAGGTAGGGGTTTGTCGAGCCAGCTCACGCAAAGAAAGCCTTGCCAATGTTGATTTTGCCTCAAAGTACATCCCTCTGGCCTGGCCTGAACGTTGCCGCTCAGTTGGACTGACTGCCCACTCCATGTTGTCATCTGGCAGATGAAATCAATTGGCCGGAGGGAGAAGAGGCCCCGCCCCCTGACTCACAGGACCTCATCACCCTTCTGCTGAGACAGAACCCCTTGGAGAGGATGGGCACAGGTTAGCCACGCCCCGTTCACGTTTGGAATGTTCCGGACACCTCTGCCCTGATAAAGCCCCAGAGTAATCTAAGTGAATGCATCTCACGCAATAGCCCTCTCAAATGCAGGCGTGAAGGGAAAAACAAGCGGCCCCTTTCTTATGGTGACACTCCATTCTACCAATGTCAAATGTTGTAATGGCATTAAATAGAACTTGACTTTTGTGTAATTAATTCTCCGAGCATGTCTGCACTCGGTTCAGTTTGTAATCCTCGATGAAACGAGACCTCATTTGAACGCACACAAACAATTCGCCCCCTTTGATTTGGTGCTGTTGTTAAAGTGGCACACTGGGAGTAATGCTTCTGTTCCGTTCCCACACCCAAGATTTATGGGAATAATTACCCTTGTTTGATGTATATTTTAATCTTACTGCATTTTAATCTTGCTCTGAGATCTGAGTGCAGGGCGTTTCGGTTCGGAGACGTAACCGTGGCGAAAGTAAACACCCTTTTTACGATGAAGGACAGCCAGTACTGAGAAGGCCTGTCAGAGCAAAAGGCTGTTCAATTAAAAATCATCTCTGCGCATTGGCCTTGAGTGGGGCTTGATGAGAAGGCCCTTCAGCTAGCACGTAAGGATAGATACCGCGTGCTCTGCATGGCGAGGGGCAGCTACGGCATTATGAATCCGTAAAGAGCGGCGTGTGCCTCCGCTGACAAACTTATGATTAAAGGGCCAAGACCGGGGCAAGACGAACGAGAAAAGCCTTTACCGCGCGATGTTAGCTTTTTTTTCCAATTACGGTAATTTGTTACAGGGGGTGTTGTTTAAGTCACGACACGCCGCTTTGCATGCTCGGGGTCTGCAAGCTTTTAAAGCTGACCCGCTGCTCCCGAGAAAAAGAAAAAAAATCAAGAATGCTGTTTGTTTGCTTTTGAGTGGAGTTAAGTTATATTAAAAAAAAAAAGAAAGGACTTGCCCTTTCAAATTACTCCCAACCGGATCTATATTCAGAGGAAACTCCTCTCTTCCTGAAAGGTCACTCAGAGGAAATTGGTGTGCATAATTTATGGAGGTGATATCACTGTTGGGTTCTGGCCAGCAGGATATGGGAGGGGGGGATTGCAGGCTGGGCGCCCGGCCAGGAAGCGTTCGATCTTGACCTCCGCGGTCGAGGTAACGGCCACTTTTATTCCGCCTGCAGGCGGGGCCTACGAGGTGAAACATCACCAGTTCTTCCACAACCTGGACTGGAACAGCTTGCTGAGGCAGAAGGCCGAGTTCATACCCCAGCTGGAGTCGGAGGATGATACCAGCTACTTCGACAGTGAGTCCCGCACATGCTCCGTCGTTACACGTCTTGGCTGGATGTGAAAACATCTGTGTTCATTAGATCGGCCTTGAGCGCAATTGTAATTAGCGGGCTGTAATGACGCGGGAGCGGTGTTTCCAGGGGAAGATTGTGCTGTGCGCAGCAGAATTAGATTTAACGAGTAATCTTATTCCCCCTCGTAGCTCGATCTGAGCGGTACCACCATCTGGAGACTGAGGAGGAGGACACCAACGACGAAGACTTTAACGCGGAAATGAGGCAGTTTTCCTCCTGTTCTCACAGGTTCTCAAAGGTGAGTCCAGTTCTGCTGCGAATGCATTTTCCGCAGCCCTGCCACGCATGCATGTTGGTTTGCGCATTTACGTATTTATGTTCCAACATTTATGCATTTATGCATAATCTATTCACGCGTTTAGGCTTGAGGTTTGACTTATACATATGTATGGGTGTGATTTTGTTCTGCTCCGCATTGTGGACCCATGCAGTGAAATCTGTGAACCTGAGTGTAGTTTACATTATATTTGCAGATATCACTGTGTTCATGTGTAAATGTATTGCTGCTTACAGTAAGATCTTCTACCTGGTGAAATGTATACTAGCTTCATTTTGTTTCATGTTCATACTGCAAGATGTACAATTTTTCCTTCAAGAATACTGTGGAAAAAACATTTTCGTTTCAAAGCCTCATAGCGTACAATAGTAAGGTGTAAGTCGCATGCAGTCACCTGTCTGAAAAAACATTTAAAGGAGAAAGCACTCAGAAAGCGCATACCTCCGCTAACCCATTTGTCTCTGAGAACAGAATAAATATGGCTGTGTCAGAAGTATTTGAATTTGAATCCATCCCAGAATATGATCAATTGTTCCTTGGCTCATGGCCCACACTTCCACAAAATATCATTGAGATTGATTAAGAAATTTGAGATCTATTGTCTCCACAAACAACCAACTGGGCAAACAAACAGACATGGGTGAATACATACCCTCTCGCTAACTATGTTGGTTGGTGGAGATAATTAGCCTCGGAGTGTACAGAGCACTCAACTTGCAACTGGCTTCGTATTCTGAGTCCTCATGCTATTGAGTTACTTGCATCATTGTTCAGCCTCTTCTTGATGCTGGTATGGCTATGAAATGGAATGGATGTGGGGGATCTGCGCATGTAAGGTGCATCTCTGTGGGGTCTGGCAGGTGTACAGCAGTCTGGACCTGACCCGCGGGCAGCTGGAGGAGAAGGGCGAGCTGGAGGAGAAGAGCAAGAGTGGCAGCCCTCTCACCATGGACTCCCTCAGCTGGACCCCAGAGTTCAGCGAAATGTAGGTCACAGTCGGGGAAAAGCACCTTTCCTCTCCCTGAGGGAATATTGATCCGGCTACAAGCAATCGATCATTTTTATCTTATTTAAAAAGAAGTGGCTTTAGTCCCACTTTTCTGCTTAGTGTGGTGCAAGATTTTAGCTGAGGTTATGTGCTAAGGTTATGTGCGATTGGTGACCCCTGGGGTGTGACTTAAATCCTGGTATTTAATGGGGTATTGGGAAAGAATTCTGTATTCTGCCTCCACTAATATCAAATTAAATCAGTACTTTTTTGGCTTACCTTGATGTTTGGTACCCAGAGATACATTCTGGTGAGTAATATCGTCAAGCATACATTCTGTCATGAAAATATAGAGTTTAATTTCTAGTGCTGCTACACGTGATAATAGCGTATCACGGCGGCAGCCATGTTACTTATGACACACCGGATAGTTAGGGCAGGCGCAGGATATGCATTTGCGATATTAAATATTAATATTATATTCTGAACCCCCTTCTCACTGATAAAACCCCCCAAAATATATTGGCGCCCTGCTTTAAAATCGTTCTAGCCAAAAAAAAAAAAAAAAAAAAAAAAGCTGAAAAAAGTAGAGGTTGGACACAATATTCTTTCCTGGTATTGTTCTTCAAATGAACACAGCTTTGGATATTTTTATGGAAGATGACATCTCATGTGCTGTAATGGGGATTGCTACCTTAACTGAGTTGATTAGTGTATATTTTCAATTGATCCCAGCAATTTTGGTTGGCAACAAAGGCTATTTTAGGTATTTACCAATGTTTCAGATGATTTGTCATCTTATCAGTGGCAGGCCCAGAGCACGTAGTAATTTATAAAGAAAGAACAAGCGCTCGGTGGGTATGTTGCAGCTGTCTCCTCTGTGAGTGTCATGCTGTTGTACGTGCTGCTATGGAATGACATACAAATTTCATTGTCCAGATACCTGCTTGGAGCTGTGGAGTGTAAAGGTTACTGCAGAGTTGGTTTGACCTTGTTACTCATCACTGCTTTCCCCTCCCCCGCCGCAGGCCCTCTCTGTCGCACTCGTCCGAGGTGGAGAGTGCCAGCGCTAGCCGCCGTTCGGGCCTGCTACCCAAATTTGCAATCTCTGCTGAAGTGGAGGAGGCGGACGGTCCACCGGCCACGGTGGACTCCAGCAAAGTGTCCTTCACCATCGGGGAGACGCCCCAGGATGAGCCGGAAGCCACCACGCCCGGCAGTACCCTGAGCTGCTCCACACTTTCAGGTATGATATACATGAGCTTCAAACGTTACTGATGCCTCGTCTTAGATTAGAGCTGAGCCGACGTCCAGAGGTCAGAGAGTAACCGTCCAACCAGATTTCCCAGCAGCTAATCTCATGACCTAGTTCAATGTCCTGCTTGGAAAAACTGCAATAATGGGATGGCACTGTGGTTAGTGCAGTTGCCTTGCAATAAGGAGTTTCTGGGTTCAGCTCCCAGCCAGGACCTCTCTGGTGTGATGTTTGCATGTTCTTCCCGTGTTCATTTGGGTTTCCTCCTGGTAGCTCAGTTTGCCCCCATGCACTATAGGGACATTCCTGTCATTTCCCATGAATGAGGTCCTGGCTTAAGAACTGGATTTCTTCCCCGGATGCTGCTTTGTGATTGCCCACTGCTCCCAAGCATTAAGGATGGGTCAAATGCAGAGGAGTAATTGCCCTACAGAGGAAAGTGCATCTTTTTCCTTAACAAAATGCTGTGGCAAACTTGCCCTCTCTAGGATTGATTCTTTAGTTTTGGAACCAGTTTTGGTACCAAGGCTTATGGAGAGAATGAGTGAGGGACACCAGGGCTGATCAAGCCATAAACTATGTGCTGGCGTCGTGTTGCGCTCAGATAAACAAGCTTGTAAACAGAGATGCTGAGGTGCTGCGCCCTTCAGAATAGTACTGAAATGAAATGGTCTCTATAAATATCCAGATTTATGAATGGGTTTCTGTTGAAAATGTGACACCCATAGCCTCACGGAGTACCTTTGATTATCCTCATAACTCACTACTGACATCACAGCAGCCATTTGCTACCACGCAAGAAAAAAAAACTGCCCCCAAATTTGCGCACGAACAAAGAACTTAATTCCTCTACAGATAAAAATGCTGCAGTATACTGGCATACAAAAGGAGGCATTCAGTAATCACGTAAGAATGTTTCAAAATCCGCATTTGAGTACTTATTTACAGCGCTGTCAAGTGTTTGGACATTAACACCGTGTACAAAGGACCATGAAACCCACATTTCACCTTGTGTGGGTGTAAGTACCTGCAAAATAATGCTGACAGTTTCTATTCAAACCTAATGTTCCGTGTTTTCAGTCCAATTTGTTTAGGCACAGAGCCAAAACACAAAGATTTTCTCAGTGTAGAAGCACTTACAGGCTACACTGAGATTCAGTTACTGTAAAATTGTTCTTAAATTGGAGCGTCCCGACTGCTAATCCTTTCTTTGGCTCTCTCTTCACCACCATCCTTGTGCCAGCAGGCAGCTTCTCAGAGCACCTGGATCAGCTCCACTCGAGGGGCGAGGGTGTGGAGAGCCCTGACGCCCCCTCCAAAACGCCCGGGGAGCTGGGAGCGCAAGCCCCCGCCGCCGCCGCCCAATCTGACGGGACCGACAAGCAGAGGGTGGCCAGCAAAGTGCCGAAATCGGTGTCGGCCAGCGCCCTCTCCCTCATGATCCCTGGAGGTGAGCAAAGAGAGGTCGCGCTGAGGAAGAGTTTGGGTTTGATTCGGCCTGTTATGCCAGCGTGCAGTTAGGGCAGTCGCAAGCTTAAGACAAAATCATATCGAAGGATCATATCAAAGGATAATTCAGACGATTTTAAGCCCGTTTCCCTCCTTCTAATAATCGCAAGCCGAGCCTGATTTTTTTTTTTTTTTTTCAATGGCTCTACCAATCATCTTACCCAGTTCTCCTGTGATGTGAAGTGTGTTGAGCGTATATTTGACAGATCTGCTTAGAAGCTCATCAGGGCCACACTGATGTCAAATCCGTAATATTAAACCTTTGGTATTTATGGTACAATATCGAGTGGAGTGAGGTCCAAATCATTAAGTGAGCTCTTCACACACCAGAGGACCAGAAACTACAAAATTAACGATTTTATGTTATTAGATGCGACATCTGTCACATCTGAAAAACTGTTAATATTTCAAAAATCTGTTGATGCGGGACAGGCTTTACTAATGAAATACCCAAGCATAGCCCTGTTTGTGGTTATGTACTGCCGGTCAGTGTTGGAATCTAGGCCCATACGGTTAGAGCAGTGGTCTTGAACTCTGTTCCTGGAGAGCTACCATCCTGAAGTTTTCACTCCAACCAGAGCAATGCACACCTCATTTTTTACTTAGAGATTTTAATGAGCTGGTAATTAGCTGAATCAGGTGTGCGGAATTAGGGTTGGAGAAAAGACCTACTGGATGGTAGCTCTCCAGGCAGGAACTACTGGAGACCACTGGGTTAGAGTGAATGATCTTGGAGCAGAATTACTTCTTCCGTTGTTGCTTTTCTTTGATGCCTGTCAGTATATGTGATCGCTCAAACTGCAACACATTTGCTGTAATAAAAAAAAAAATTGGATCACAGTTTTTTTCCTCTAGAACATAAGAAATGCCCTGTGTGGAACTTATTGTGCTGTTTGCTGCATTTCTTGTTTGGAGTGTGTAATCAGCGTTGGACTCAGGAGGTGGATGAGAGAGAGAGGTGGGGGGTAGCGAGAGATGGAGAGAGTGGCATGAAATCGCATTTTCGCGGCGCGGCGCTCTCATGGGCCGACCCTCCTGCGGTGCTTGGCGTGACGATGCCCTTTGGGACGAAAAGTGTGGTGGGGAGTCGCCCCCTGCTGGAGACCTCGTGTAGAGCATGTGCACCGTTTCGCTGTGGGGATGAAATCCCATCAGTCTCGGCTACAACAGGGGAGCTGGCTGTGAAACAGCGTCTGTTTACTACGGCTCAACCTGTTAGAGAGACGCTGCTGTCTTCACGGCGGAACCGAATTCTGTTTGTTCAGCTCCTTGGGCTCAGTAATAGAGGTGGAATTTCATGCTTTGGACTCGAATAGCAAAGGCAAACACTTTTTCAGTGCATTTTGAGATGACAATTCAGCTCTTTGTTTGTTTGATTTCTCTGTTAGTAGATTTTGTTAGTAGATTGTTTGTTAGTAGATTTCTCCTTTACTGTTGAAGTACTGGAAAATTATAAATTATTATATTCTCTCAGTAAAATGTAGCCCTCAGTCTGCTGAAGTGGACACTTGACTGGGGCGTAGAATGTCAATTGTTTTAGCCCAGTGTGGACACCATAAAATGAGTGCTGCCTCAGCAAGACCCTTGAACCCAGGATGCCCTGAGGGAATTGGCCCCAACTGGTGTCAATGAAATGTTATTTGTTTGGACAAAAGCGTCACCCAAATAACTATTAAAGTGGTATTTGAAATTAAGGACATGAAAGCCTTATCTCATTTTTATGCTTACTGTCTCTTCTTCCTGCAGATGTGTTTGGGGTGTCCCCGCTGGGCAGCCCCATGTCCCCCTACTCCTTGTCCTCGGACCCTTCCTCCAGAGACTCCTCCCCCAGCCGTGACTCCTCCCTCTGCGCGGTCAGCCCCCGCCAGCCAATCATCATCCACAGCTGCGGGAAGAAGTTTGGCTTCACGCTGCGGGCCATCAGGGTCTACGCCTGTGACAGCGATGTGTACACCGTGTACCACATGGTCTGGGTAAGGAGCAGGGATTCACTGGCCCTTACATGGCTTAGTTTGTTTTTCCCTTATTCCTACATTGTGTGTGTGTGTGTGCGCGTGTGTGTGTGTGTGTGTGTGTGTGTGTGTGTGTGCGTGTGTGTGTGTTTTTGGCGCATAGCACGTGCATATGTTGGTAGTACTGTGCGTTTGTGAGTGTTTGTGTGGCATGTGTACATGTGTCTGTTTATCAGTGCAAACGCGTGTACGCGTGTCTGTCTGTGTGCAGGGCCATGCACATGTGAGTATCTGGAACACGTGTACGTGTGTGTGCGTGCGTTGCATGAGCATGTGAGTTTGTGTGTGAAGCGCATGTCTTTTCGTGCGTGTAGCATGTGTACGTCTGTGCAGCGCGTATATATTTGTGTGTCGCAAGGCTTTGCACTTGTATGCATGTGCGCATAGTGGGTGTGTATGCGTGTACTGCGAATGTAAGTGTGTCTGCATGTGTAACCTCCATTATTGCTTCAGGATAGAGGAAGAGACATTTTCTCTTCTCCTGGCATGAGAAGTTGCGACTGCACTTCGGCAGAATTCGCAAGTTGGACTTGCTATTTCATAAGTCTGAGAAAGTGTTAAAATATAATCCTTTCCAGTGAAACTCATCTCTCAGCTGCACAAGATCCAATTAAATGTTTTTCTGCAGTTCTGGCTGGTCCAGACTTACAATCTGATCCATCCATGCGCTTGAAAACTTCCTTAGCAGGACTGACCTGTATTCAGTCACAGATTGACGAAGAGATATCCGTATTCAAATGGAACCTTTATTTAGAGCAGAGAGACATTTATTTTTTTGATCAGAAAAGTTACCTGTCTTCTGTCTTTTAGAGCTTGACTGGGTGCATGTCTGACAGTAAAATGACAGCAGCAGTTCTGCAGTGATTGACAGGTGGCTCCTCTTATTGTGTTTTCAGAATGTGGAGGAGGGCGGGCCCGCGCATACGGCGGGGCTGAAGGCTGGTGACCTCATCACACATGTTAATGGGGAGCCAGTGCATGGGCTGGTGCACACTGAGGTGGTCGAGCTGCTGCTGAAGGTCAGAGCTGTACTGCTAATCACGCGCACATACACACACACACACACACACACACACACACACGCACATGCATACACACACACGCGCGCACAGTAATACTGATCACACAAACCTGCACATACACACACCACACAAACTGTACTTCTAATCACCTCTTTGTCTCTCTTAGGGTCTCTCCCCCTTCCTAACATTTACTCACACACACACAAACACACACTTACATATATTCACTGTGCACATGCATCTCAATCAGACAAACACTCCACTCAGACACATTCTCACACACACGTATGTACACCAACTGTGAACGCACAGATACACAAACATGCACATGCTTGCATATAAACTAAGTGAACCCTGGGGATATAAAGCTAATGCCAAAATGTAACGTATTCGGACCAATCGCCACACGCACAGAAACATTTGAACCATTCCTGTGGGGAGTGGCTCATCCTCCTGTCTCTGCTCTCACACCATTTTAGAGCGGCAACAAGGTGGCCATCTCCACCACACCCTTTGAAAACACCTCCATTAAAACTGGGCCCGCCCGGAGGAACAGCTACAGGAGCAAAATGGTGCGCAGGACGAAGAAACCGAAGAAGGAGAAGACCCAAGAAAGGTCACTACGCTTTGCATTATTTTCATATAAAAGTTTTCTCACAGTGAATACTGTATGGGCCTAATACTTTACAAAAATGCTATTACAGTCAGGGCTGATTGTGTCCATTCATAAGGTCGCTGCTGCCACCTGGGCATTTTTCTTTATATCACAATCTAATGGAACAGGTCCTTCCCACTTTGCTGTAATGTCTGACAGGGATGCTTTGCGTCTCATCCTAGTTTCGAAAAAAAAAGCCACACTATCTAAGTGTTTTTTACTGTTATCATTCAACATAGTTCACAGCATTGTTGACCAGTCTTTTTCCTGGAAGTTTGCTGTTATTTTTCATTTCAATGCTAATTATGTGCACTTGAGTTCAGACATTTGCAGCATTAATGTGCCTCGTTAGATACATAGGTCTGGATGGGTCACGCTTAGAAGGATATGAAGTTGAAAATAAAAACTGGACGATCCTGAGGAAAATCCTTGTGCAGTCACATTGTGCCCGGTCCTTCCTCCAAAGTGTCTCTGTAAGCGTACAAATAGGACGAAGAGGGGGAATAGATGGTAATTACGATATTGCAATGACCCATAATTCTTCTGTTTCGCAGGCGAAGGTCCCTGTTCCGCCGTTTTGCGATGCAGCCCTCCCCTCTGCTCCACACCAGCCGCAGTTTTACCTCACTCAACCGCTCTCTGTCGTCAGGGGAGTCCCTACCTGGGTCGCCCACCCACAGCCTATCCCCACGCTCTCCCACCACTGCCTTCCGCCCAACCCCCGACTTCAACCAGTCAGGTTTGTGGGCAGTCACATTCCCTTGCCTTCACTGGGTGGCTATTTGATTTTGTATTAATTACATGAACATTCTACCATGTATTTCCAACACGCTATATTGCACATTCTATCCAAGGGAATTTCATGTGTAGGAAAGAGACCTAGTACTGTCTGTGATTTTTACCTTGAAGATGCCTCCCGTTTCAAAAATCTTTCATTTTCACACTTTTTGCCCTTTCTTTTTGTATTTCAATTCCAGGTGGCACCTCTTCTCAAAGCAGCTCCCCAAGTTCCAGTGCTCCGAATTCCCCCGCTGGCTCTGGCCACATTCGTCCGAGCACCCTCCATGGGCTGGGCCCCAAGCTCACAGGGCAGAGGCTGAGACAGGGACGCCGCAAATCAGCAGGAAGCATCCCGTTGTCCCCACTGGCGCGGACACCCTCCCCGACCCCCCAGCCTACCTCCCCGCAGCGCTCGCCCTCCCCTCTCTTGAGCCACTCTGTGGGCAGCTCTAAAACCACTCAGACCTTCCCAGCCAAGATGCACTCCCCACCCACCATCGTGAGGCACATGGTACGACCCAAGAGCGCCGAGCCTCCCCGCTCGCCCCTCCTCAAAAGGGTACAGTCAGAGGAGAAGCTCTCGCCCTCCTACCCAGGGGACAAGAAGCACCTGTGTGCCCGTAAGCACAGCCTGGAGGTGACACAGGAGGAGGCGCAGGGAGCGCCCTCCCCCAAGGACAACACTCTGCAGAGTGTAGTGGAGACGACCTGTGAGCCTCCTGCTGTCACCCGGGTGCGCCCAGCCGAGCAGGGCTGCCTTAAGCGCCCCGTCACTCGGAAGATCGGCCGGCAGGAGTCCATCGACGAACTGGATAAAGAAAAGCTGATGGCCAAAGTTGTGGTGAAGAAACAGGATTGGGCAGAGAGGCGGGAGTCGCTCCAGAAACAGGACACCCTTCAAGAACCTGGGAGCCCTGAGCCTGGTCCCTTGGAGGGAAAGTCTGGAAACTCCACACTGAAGGACGCCCTGTACAAGAAGCTCAACACACGGACATGTGAGGGAGTCATTGAGTCACTTGGCAGGTCTGGTGACTCTGCCTCTAATATAAGCGAGGGAGTCAAGACACCAACTGGCTCAGCTATGCCTGATTGGGGCACCCACAAGGGGGACAGACCTCTGCCCAGGCAGGGGAAGGAGGCAGGTAAACCAGAGAGGCCAGACTTTAAAGCCTCCAATGTGGAGTTTGCCAGGAAGAGGCAGTCTTTTGAGGAGAGGGAAGACTGCATGTGCTGGGTGTCGCCGACTATCCACGAGGGCCTCCACCTCAGCGCTACCCGGTCCAAGAGCCTGCAGTTAGACTCCCCCCTTGTCCTGGACCATGTGAAGGGAACGATGGGTGGAGTCCACACCCCACCAATCATTAGCACAGAGACCCTGGCCCCCAAGCTGCTCAGCAGTCGAGGGGAGAGTGCTGTAGAGAAGCTCCAGATGATCTCCACCGAGGGGCCAATCAGGAAGGCCTCCTCAGAGTACAAGCTGGAGGGGAGGCTTGTTTCGTCCCTAAAACCCCTGGAGGGAACCCTGGATATAGGCTTGCTGTCTGGACCGAGGGCCTCCAAAACAGACACATGTTTGTCCAAGATTGCTGATGCCCATGCTGACCAAGGATTGGGAGCACTGGGGCGGCAGCAAAGCCAAGCTGAAAAACAGCTGCTGGTCCAGCAGCAGAAAGGGGCATCTGTAGGGAGTCATGGATCCTCGGTGCCATTCAGTTGTAGGTGCCCAATCAAAGAGGAGCCCACTAATGCGAAAGATGGTACCATGCTCTCGAGCAATCAGAACAGTAGCAATGCTGAGAAAAGCCTCTTTAGAGTGGACCCCTCTGGTGAAGTGGCAAAGGGTCTGGCTAAGTTTGGTACCATAGATGTGTCTGGAAAGACTGAAACCAGGCCTGGTGCAAAAGCCAGCTTGAGCCTGGTGCATGATCTGAGAGCCTCGCGCCCAAGCACCCATGCGTCCTGCGGACGGGCCCCGTCCATCCGAGAGGCCAGCAATGAGGACCAGGAGGATGAGCAGGATCAGCCTCAGGAAACGGTTCTCTCACCCAAACCTGCAAAGATGGATGAGGTCACCAGCAAACCATTGACAGGAAAAACTTCAGTGCCAGGAAGCCCTACAGTCCCAGAGGTCCATTTTTGGAGTCCAGATGTTGCTCCCCAGCCATCAGAAATTATCAAAGAAACTGTAAGCTCACAAGCGGAGCCTAGCGTAAGGAAACAGGGTACACTTCTGTCGTCTGCTTTACGTGGCAGTGTCGATGCAAAGCAAGGACTTTCAGAGCATACAGTTGATCGACCAACACAAAAACTGGGCGACACTGTGGCTATAACAAACACTTTACTGAATCCAAATGTCCCAGCTTTCAGCCCTAAAGATGGCACACGGATGGGTGATGCAAATATGACATCTTCAAACATGGCTGTCACAACAGAGAAAAGCAGCCTTGCTGGCAAGCCTAGTGGGAAGGAGATCAGTGCTAGAAGTCCCCGGGAAAAAGTTGAGATGGCCAGAGAGTCATGCACAGAGGGGGAGACAAAAGGCAATAAATCAAGGGAGATTGCTGTGCCAGCTATTGGAGAGGGCCAGCTTCGGTGTGATGAGAAGGCTGGTAATCTGGCAGCATCTAGCAGTGTATTGAAGCATAGTGCTGGTACCTCATTGCCAAAGCTGAAGGCTGGCTGCCATGTAGGTTTGGAAGCTGAGCAGGGACTGCTGCTGAAAAACAAGAGTGTGCACGAGGCTCAGACGCGGCAACCCAACATGAAAATGGCCGCTGCTGATAATGAAAACCAACACCAGAAAAAGTTAATACCAGACTCAAAAACAAGGTTACCTTCAGATCCAGGGCAAGCTGTAAAACAGCCGCAATCAAGCAGGGAGCCCTCAAGTCCTGTGCAGACCACAAAGCAGACAAAGTCTTGCATGAAGGAGTCTTTACCAACTGCAGAACAGGCAAAGCGCATACAGTCTGACACTAAAGAGTCCTTGAGCCCAGTGCTGACAATAAAACAATCACAGTCTTTCATTAAAGAGACCTCAAGCCCTGTATCAACTGTCAAACAGGAAAAGTCCTCGAGTCCTACACAGACAATCAAACAGGTACAGCCAGTAATTAAAGAGTCCTTAAGTCCTGTGCAAACAAAAAAGTCTCAGTCTTTCAGTAAAGAGACTTCTAGCCCTGTAACGATAATCAAGCAAGAAAAGTCTGCCACCAAGGCATCCACAAGTCCTATACAGACAGTCAAACTGGCACAGTCTGTGGTGAAAGAGCCCTCAAGCCCTGCACTGACTAAACAATCACAATCTTTCAGTGCTGCAACAACAGTCAATCAGGTAAAGCCTGCCATTAAGGAGTCCACAAGTCCTGCACTGACTGACAAGCGGGTACAATCTGCCTTTAATGAGTGCTCAAGTCCTGTACAGGCTAAACTATCACAATCTTTCAGTAAGGACTCCACAAGCATTGTGCCAATAGTGAAACAGGAACAGCCTGCCATTAAAGGGCTTTCAAGTCCTTTACAGACCACAGAACAGTCGTCGTCTGATGTTAAAGAATCCCCGAGCTCCAATAAGACAATAAAACCGTCACAGTCCTTCAGTAAAGAGACCGTGAGCCCTGCATCAATAAAGCTAGTACAGTCTGGCAATGAGGAGTCCTCATGTCTTAAAGAGACAGGCAAGCCAGTACAGTCCAGCGCTAAAGAGCTCTCTAACCCTGTACAGACAAAAGAGCCACTATCTTCCAGTATGGCCATCTCAAGCCCTGCACCAACAGCCAAGCAGGCACTGTCTGTTATTAAACAGTCCTCAAGTCCTAAGCCGACTGTTAAGCAAGTGCAGTCTGCTATAAAAACGTCCACAAGCCCTGTGAAGACAGAACAGTCACAGCCTTTTAGTAAAGAGATGTCAAGTGCTACTACAACAGTCAAACAGGCACAGTCTGCCTCTGTAGCCTCCTCAAGTCCTGCACAGCCTCTCAAAAAGGCACCGTCTGCCGTTAAAGAATGCTCAAGCCCTGTGCAAGCAGAAAAGTTCATCAAAGAGAAGTCAAAACCTGTACCAGTTGTGCCGGTACAGTCAGGCAGTAGTGAGTCCTCAGGTCCTTCACAGACAATAAAACTGTCGCCATCATTCAGTAAAGACGCTTCAAATGCTGTTCCGACAGTCAAACTGGTACAGTCTGATGCAAAGGAGTCTTCAAGCCCTGCCCAGACAACAAAACAATTTCAGTCTCCTAGTGAAGATATCTCGCGCTCTGTGCAGACAGTCAACCTGGTAAAGCCGGAAGTTAAAGTGACATCAAGCCTGATGCAACCGGTGAAGCCTTCACAGGTTCGTAATGAAGAGTGCTGTATCTCTGCTCAGATAGCAAAACCGCCGCAGTCTGACATAAAGGAACCCTTAACTCCTATGGAAATGGCAAAACTGGCGCAGCCCTGCATCAAAGGATTCCCAATCACTGTGCAGACAGTCAAGCCGATGCATCCTGGTAGCAAGGAGTCATCATCTACGGCACTGTTGAAGCCATCTAATTCGGTTCCTGGAAAACAAGCCCCTGTAAACACCCAAATGCATCCCAAAACCAAGCCTAGTGGTGAAACATCTCCTGGTTCACTCATGGATTGCAAAATAGAAGAGGATTCTGGGAAAGGGAGGAACAATGCTGTGGAGCAGTCAACAGCTCATGACATCCTCTGTGCAAAACAAAAGGAGCAGACATCCCATAATACATTTGGTAGGTCACAGGTTTCAAGGGAGCTGGCAAAACCAGGCAGCTGTCAGACAGCGCCCCCTGTTGGCTCTCCACCGCCACTGCCACTGGCACCAGCAGAGAGGAGAAAAGATGCACTCAAGCACAATGAAGCACTTTCAGGCAGGCTCCACGTCAGTTCGGCAGATGAGGAGGCTTCACAGGTAGCAAAGGGGGCGTGCGCAAAGCAGCAGGGTGAGGGTCCTGGGGCAGATCCTTGTAAGCATACAGGATTCGGAAGCGCAACCAGAGCTGAGCCCAAACCAAGTGTAGGGGATTCAAAGACTGGGACCTCAGAGAAGCTGGTGTCCACGGGCAAGAAAGAGCAGGGTGACAAGAGAAAGAAAGACTGTGAACACACCAATTCTCTGACAAGGAACACGCGTAAGGACTCTTCAAAAGCAAGTGCAGCAATTGACACCTCAGCTTCGGAAAAGGATGTAGTCCGCAGCAAGCAAGCCAAGGAATCTGCACGTGGATCCACAATGAAGAAAACGTAAGGGGTAGCTGAGCGGTAGTTGCCAGTTGTATCGCACTGTGCTGCATCTGAATACAGGCAGCCATTTTATGTTTCGGCTGTTTTTTTTGGGGTGCAGTGTCATTTTTGATTTCTTTTGGGGGAAAAAACATGTCTTTGTATTTTCACATGCCTTCTATTTTTGAGAACCGGTGAAGCTGTTACCACAGTGTTTGTACAGATTGAGAAAGGTATGTTTTGCGTGTGTTAATGGGTGTGTGCTTGTGTGCAAGTAAGCTGATGGGTGATGGAGATGACTGCTGTATAAATACCTGTCAATAAGAATTTTCAAATCTAGGGCTGAATGTAGACATTGTAATTTGCTGCTGATTTGAATCTCACCAAAATACTTTATTTGTGATTTTTTTTTTTTGGCTGTGTTCACATTTCTTTTTGAGAAGGAGTGTCAAATCTACATTTTGGGACAAGGGAATTATTTTTATTGGCAGGGGTGGTTTGTGCAATCGTTGTGATATTGTAGCGACATTTTGGAGAGGTCCTTTTAAAGGGCCTGTAGTGGTGTGCCAAGTTGGCTTTGTTTTGAATTGCACTCTATTATGTACTATATAACCATCAAAAATTGCGTTATAAAAAAAGATATTCATTGGTCGTCTTGGAAATGACCATGTGCGTATAGTTGTAAGCAAATAAGTACATTTCACTTTCGCTGGAAAGGTAGTCTAGCATGTAAATCAAAGCGCTTGGCACATTAATGAAGCATTCATTAAAAGAGACTATCATCTTAGTGCTGTTCACGCGCCAAGGACTCTTCATGCAGATTACAGAAAATGAATGTCACCAAAATGTTTATTTTATGATTTGTTAGCGTCGTGTTTGTTTTTGAATTGAGAGGGAGTGTTTTTGTTTTGGGTAGCAGTGCACAGAAGGAATGCATGGGATGCTGTGCTTCTCACCTAGAACTATTTAATATGGAATCATCTTATGGTTCTGGATTTTCATTGAGTCATATCTAGTGGAAGGGGCCTTACTGTTTGTGGGACTTATACTTGCTGTTTTTAGCAGGTTTTTTGGTGAAATTCACATTCCTTTCACATACATCTCTTTACATTTCTAAAGATTTCATTTTTATGCAAACTTCTGTAAATATGATCAAACTGTAAAAAAACACGGGGATTAATGGGCTTAATTGTGAGTATTGTTTGTTTTATATGTATATATTTTGTTAGGTTGTACTGTATGTTTGTATACTCGGGAATCTGTAACTAGCTAGTTGTCATTTCCTCTGCTTGGCGGTCAGCTAATGTAATGTCTGTACATGTTCAAGGAAAGCCGTAGGACAGGACAAGTACCATTTCTCTCAAGCTCAGTCTTTTTACCAATTTGTAATATGTTGTGTTTTTACTTGAACTAATGCGTGCTAGTGCACACAAAAAATGATCAAAAGGGAGAACGATCCTCAAAAATTAACCTTTGATTTTGGATCCAAGAGTAAGTGGCTGTCTGGAGGGTATGATGCCTTTGTTATTACTTCATGCTGCACACTTGGATGTCCCTATTGCCAGCATTGCTACTATCGCTGTGACATTCAAATCCATAAGGGGAAGTGTTTATCGTGTGTGACTCTGTCGGCAAAACAGGCTTTATCAGTGTAAAACTAATGTAAAAGCGAAGTTTTATACGCTACACTAGAGTGTCTTTAAATTGCTCTAAAATATGTTTGGGAAAATATGCCTCCTACATTGAAACATGTTTCTGTTGACATTTAAAATGGGGAAACAAGCTTCTGTTCATCAATGCTTTGTCAAAAAAGGGCTCAATTAAAATCCAAGAGGAATCTATCTCCTCAGTACAGATTCTACCAGTGTTTTCATACTGAAGAAATTACTGCCTAAGGTGTCTTATTGTCTCCTGTGATCTCAGTACAAGAAAAGGCAATATTTAAACATGAAAAACAAATGTAGTAAGGTGCGGAGAAAAACTGGTAATCCTCATTAGGATAGAGAAGTCTGATTTTATCCCGGCATTTGTTAGAATTGAAATTTTAGAAAGGATATGCATGTTTAATACACAAAACTTCCTATAAACGTAGCGTCAGTGAGACTGACTTTTTGGAATTGTTGTGCTAAGATATAGATTCTTTATCATTTCTGTTTTGTTTGGTAATTCCAACTGAAAACGCATCCTTTTTTATTATCACAGTCACATATAAGAGGGGAGGTGGAGTGCATCCACTGGACTGTAAAAACAGCATTTTTTCCACATTTATAAAATCGCAAACATTATTAGATGTGGTGGGAAATTTGTTTAAACCAAAGTGAAAGGAAGCGCATTTCTATCTGAGCTTGTGAAACTAATAGCTTCCATCTTAGCCTTTTTCCTTTTTTTTCTGTCTCACTGCTCTACCTGCCCCCCCCCCCACCATCATGAGCTAAAGGAGAATCCTAAGAGGGAATGGTATGAGAAAGAGAACAACAACAGGATGGAAAAAGGGAAGGAAAAAAACTAAAACAAACAGACAGCTAAAAAATGGAATAAACAGCAGATTGATATTGGTGGTAGGGACAGTAATGTCAGTGGTTGGGACATTTATCTCTCATATCTTCTCAGTGTTTTTCTTTTATTTTATTTTTTTTTAGACCCATCTGATTGGGTATCCAGAGTATGGAGGAAACCTATTTGAGAAAATGGACTTACAGTAAATCCACAGTTAACTATGATGTTAACTATGCTGAAACTAGGGTTGATTTATCAAATACTGTGTCTGAAAAAAAGTATGCTTACAATTGGGAAATTTAGTAGAATTAGGAAACTGAGTACTTTGGAATTAACTGCATTAGAAAAAAGGATGTTCAGGCACTAAAGGGTTTTTAAATTTTAAATTTTTCCACCTTATTTCATAGTGTTGTTGTCATGTATTTTGAGATGGCAGGGAAGACCTGAACTAATGCACCTTAATTAAACTCTGACTTCACTTACTGCTTTAAGAAAACGTATAGGGAAAATGAACGAAATGCCATTGTTGACAGGAGAGGGACGAATGCCATGTCTTGTGCTGTTTTATAGTGTATGCCCATTCATGAATGGCTAAAATAATGTTAAAAAATACATAGAAATATGACTTGGAGCCATGCAAAACTGTCTCCTCCCATGCTTTTCTGTATTCTCTTCTGAAGGTCTACCCATTTTGAATCCTCAAAGCACATTCAATGTTTGTTTACAGATACTTCATGGATGTATATTTTGTATATTGTATTATCAATTTGCCAAATCTATGTGCTACATCACACACAGTAATATGGTGAATAGTATATGTAGCTTGTGCCTCATCCTCCAGTCAGGCTGTGCTGTAACGGACTCTAAAGTCTATGTGGTTTCCAGTTCAAATCTGTGTAAATTACATGTCTGGTTCTGTACGGTCTCTCACTGTTTTTTTTTTTTTTTTTTTTTTGCTTTATTGTTTTCATTTGTTCTTTTTTTGTGTGTGTGTGTAAACTAGTATTAGGTGAATTTGCTTATTTACAGTTTGTCTTTTAGGATCTGTGCAATAAAGAAGTGTTTGCATTTTGTATTTTGCCCAAGGAAAGCTCTATGGATGTCATAGATGTTGTATATTAAACAGATATTTATACTTCTAAAGTTGCATAACACTATGAATAAAAAGCATGAATATAAATACTTTGCTTGAGTTTGATTTTTTTTTCATTGATTGATACACTGTGTAGGCTGTGTATTTTCAGAGGATTTATCTAAAGGTTTTTTATTCTGCAATGGGCATGATGTTTTGCTTTTAATATTCTGAATTCCTTGTGGAAGAAGTTCTTTTTTTAATATTGATAGTTCTTTTGGTTACAACTCCTGCCAAAAATGATGGAAACACCTCACACTGAGGATGTTCATCCAGCTTTTTTGTTTACTTCATAGCAAATAAAGAAATTGCAGGTATGACAAACAACTATTTTTATTTATTAGCTATTGCATACAGGCTTCAAACATATTAAATTAAATTTCTTTAATTAATGGCATATTTATTTCATAATCAAGTACAGGCATCAATGATTCTCTCATTTTCTTTATTTGGCCATGGTGGTCATCGGCGCCTTTTGCGAGGAATTCTCCATTCAGCATACTGCGGCGTGCAATTAGCCGTAAGCCTGCACAATGAGAGGCTCATGAATTTAAGGATGGCTATGTTAATGACTCTATCGATGGCTTTCGATCAATGTCTAGTAAAACATTTGTTCTTAATGATTTTTTCAAAATAACTGTCCTTCAGGTTTCTGATACTTAGGAACAGAGTGAGGAATATGCCCAGCTGGGTGCCTTTTCTTTGATAAAGGAGCTGTCACATAGAAAAAAGACAGTAGGAAGACAATATCGGTGATGTTAGGTACCAAGGCCATAGAGGTCGACAATATTATAGTCATGGTTCACCGGAAAAATGTATGAAAAATGATGGCCAATTATAAAGATTGTGACCACAGAGGTGCCACTCGTGTGAGTGCTTGGCAAGTCATGTTTGCTGTGGATCTAAGTACTACCTGGCACTAAGTGGTACCATTTCCATAGTCACCAGTGCAGAGCATGAAAACAATTTGGTGAGTTAATACAACAAAGCACCATAAAGTGGACACCCAATGACCACACAATGGCGACAATAGGAAGAATGGCACTTGACTGGCGAACACAGTTGCCAAACATAAGAGAACTATGGCAAACTTAACTGAACTACTGCGAATCATTAGAGAAGTCCAACCACACATCAAACGCAGTAAATCCACATAAGATGAATATCATAACGAACTTAATGAAGAAATTTGCACATTTTTATTGCCAAACTTTTTCCAACACATTCTCCTATGTGACAGCCGGTAAACTCAGAAACACATGGGACAGGAGGCAGCCTCTCCGCAGTCTTTGGGTCTGAGTTTGACTAGTCTTTTAGTATTTGACCCTCCCTCTCCTTTGACCCCCTTTGAGAGTAAAGCTGGCCCTTCTGTATCATGATATTGAGCGGTACTTTATCATCCATCCAGACAAAACTACTTGTTCCTGCTGGAGATTTCAAGGAGCCTGTTTAGGATTAATAGAGGAATTTTATGGGGTATATTGGGATACATACAGATGTAACATTCAATGCTTTGTCTGGTCAACTTCATTTCATTTGTAAATATGCACACATCCATTCCTGCCATCCAGGACTACAGCACATTCTAAAAAATATTGGGATGGGGGCAATTTAGGGGTAGTAATGAGGGGTAAAAAAAAAGAATATGATTTGAAAAAGCTGATGTCAGCAGCTGATTGTAATCATGATTTTGGTACAAAAGCAATGTTCAGGAAAGGCCTAGTCCTTCAGGGGCAAAGACGGGCTGAGGATCACAAATTTGCCCACAAATGCATGAGAAAATCATCAAAAGATTTAAAAGCAATGTCCCTGACAGAAAGGGATTTGGACATTTCACCCGCTAAGGTGCATAATATTAAAAGATTAAAGGAATCTGAGGGAATTTCTGTGTATAAAGGGCACGGTTGCAAGCCTAAGCTGAATAGCAATGATTTTCAATCACTCAGATGGCACAGCCGAAAACCTTCGTTTATAAGTTTTATAACCACATGGGCTCAGGATTATTTTGGCAAACTTTTTTCTAGTACTGCAATATATAATCACATCCACAAATGCCAGTCAAAACAATACTGTCCAAAAAGGTAGTTGTACATTAAAATTGCACTAAGTATGTTTGCAGAACAGTGGCCGCTCTGGTCAGAGTGGTACTGCACCTTGGCTTTACTGTTGCTCACTGATGATGTTACCTGGGAGATCTAAATGACCCCGCAAGTGAGTGCGATGAGGGTCGTGAGGAATGAACTGTTAATGTTTTCCAGTGCAGTATTTCAACTTTTTTTTTTTGTTATTTACAGTTTGAAAGTTTTGAGCATTAGCTTTATTGTGCTCGGTAGCACCACTGCCTGATGACGAAGTGTGACCTCAGTTCCTATGCCACACCACATTACCACTAGATTTCCCGCCACTGGTCGTGTCTGGCCTAATTGGCTTCCATGTCTGAAATTCTTGGATCTATAGAAGTGTGAGAAATTGTTTTTTTTCCTACACACTAGGCATTTCAGTGATATACGATAGAATGTGTTATTTGGTCATGCAAAACTTTAATGTGCAGTTCAAATGGTATCCAGAAGAGTCATTGACTTATCTTGGCTTGGTGGCATCTGTGATGGACCATTGCATAGCGGAATTTTTCTTTCTTTCTTTCTTTTTTTTTTTTTTTGTCAGACAATTTTTTGGGGTGTTTTGAGGCTGATTTAACTCCAGAGGTTTAGGGCTGAGGTGGGGAACCCTGCTGCTGGAGAGCACTAGCCCTGCATGTTTCCAATATCTCTCTGCTCCAACATACCTAATTCAAATGACTGTAGGTTGTGAAGGGCTTGATACTGAGGCACTTGTTTGAAGCCGGTGCACTAGACAAGGGAAAGATTTAATAAAATATAGGGCTATGACTCTCCAGAAGCAGTAGTGCCGACCTCTGGTCTCAGGGCTCTGGTTAAGATCAATTGCTTAATGGATTCCAGAAAATATCAGAGAATTTCAGCAGAAAATCTTGTCGCCTCTGCCAGAATGCTGAGACTTGGCCACAGTTGCACTTGCCAACAAGACATCGACATTTCAAAATCTTCAGAATTTATTTTGGGGCAACAAAATCAATGTTCTGCAATGGAAATCTCAGTCATTGGACCTAAATTTGATCAAAAACCTGTGGGCTAAACTGAAGTGGGCAGTTGGTAAGTTAAAACTGAGGAAAGGGATTGATATTGAAAAGACCATAGAGGAATGGCCAAAAATTGCCTAAATGTGCGCCATAACCTTGTCACACAAATCACTAGAAGACTCCATGCTGCATACTGGCCAGAGGTGGTTGAACCAAGTTGTAAACATGGAGTGCCAATAATTATCAAAACTTAGTTTTGCTGAAATTGTTAATCTATAAAATAATTCCATGGTTATACTTGATTCCATTGGAGCATTAATGAAAAATAGTATGTTTTGCTTTTGCGTTTATTATGTTATTTTCAGTTATTTATATTTTTTTTTTAGTTCACTTCAAGTCAGGGGTGCAAATAATGCTGGAGCCCACTGTACCATATATAACTGCTTTGCAGTATTAAATTATGGATGTATCATATAGATTGCAAAGTATTGCAGCAAATAAGCTTGGGAAAGAAGAAGAATATGTGCGACAAACATGGCAAGGGCACAAAAATTGCAAGCTGTTGAGTTTAGAGAAGAACAAATTTTAAAAAATGACCTATTGGGAACTTGGGAACAGATGACTTTATGCAAGGGCTGGAGTGTTTGACGGGTGAATGTCTTTGCTGAATCCAGTGAGGTCTGCAGGGACATGTCATGTCATCAGGTATGACAGATTTATTACAAGGCTCTGATGAGCTCAACCTGTAACAGAAATTGCCTCCTTCAATAATGCCTGAATGCTGGAGTTATGTTTTCCCATCCGCAGGTCATTACGCGCTGATGTGCTGATCAGAGGTGCTGGCCCAAGGTCATCAATACACACAAATATCAAAATAAAAGTTAATAAAATATCAACCCAGCCAATATAAGATAATTTTTTAAGAAATCAACAGCATAATTTCTGGTTATTATTGTCAGTGAGATGGATGTGCGTGTGAATGGCTGTAATTATAATGTCAAAGAACTAACTTGTATCATCACTGGTGATGTACTCGTTTCTGCTTTAATTTCAAAATTCTAAGTGTTTCCAGCAGTGTGTACAGCCCTCTCTCTCAGGGATATGGTTTTACCATGTAAACAGCCAATTTTGAAATACTGAGACATTTTTTTGTAATTATGTGTGGCGCCTCTCTTTTCTCCCCCACTGGATGAAATCTTTTCTTTGTGATGTCCCTGCCAGGAATTGTTCTTTGTTCTCCTTGCCCTGCCCACCATGGCCAGCAGGTGGCAGTATGATCCCGCTGGAGGTGTGCATATTTATTTATTTATTTATTGCAACCTTTTTTTTTTTTTTTTTTCCTGTGCGCCATATTTGACTGTTACACAACCTCGGACACAAGGATTAAAGAGACAAATTATATAAATAGAAGGGATTCTGAGAAGACTGGGGTAGTTCCAGAGTGCATGCAAAGTGAATCATTACCAAGATCAAATGCGAACACTGAGTGTTATTTGAGATTGAGTGGACATTTGCACACACACGCACACACGCACACACACACACACACACACACACACACACACACACACACACACACAAACGCACGCACACGCACATACTGACATCCTTGTACTTTTATCTTTGTGAGGACATTACATTAACTCCCATTCATTCTTTCTGTTTTTCCACAGCCTTTCCCTGATCTTAACAATAAGCAATGTATGCCCAAGCCAAACCCTTACCCTAACCTTAACCTATCCCTAATTCTAACCTCACCCCTAAACTTAATTAATAAGTCACGATTTGCCTTTGTAGTTGTGAGGACATTTCAAAAATGTCCTCAGTTCCCAATAATGTCCCCACTCCATAGGCCAATGGTGCATAGACAACTTTCTTGAGGTAAACGAAAAGAAAACAAAAGAGATGATCATTGATTTTAGCAAGAAAGGGATTGTAGTTCCCTCATCTAAGATAAATGGGGAGTCAGTAGAGAGGGTCTGCGCATATAAATATTTAGGTGTTGAAATTGACAACAAGCTAACTTTTAAGGAATGTGCTCAGAATAAGACCAAACAACTGCAGAAAAGGATGTATTTTCTTGGTAAGCTGAAACCATTTGGGATGGACCTGTGTATTTTAGCGTTGTTTTATAAAGCCCTCCTACAGATTGTCCTCTCCTTCGGCCTTTCTGTGTCTTTGGAAACATGTATCTACAGGACCAGAATAAGCCCCAACGTGCGGTCAAAAGGGCCAGCAAGACTATAGGAATTGATCAGGTATCTGCAGCCCAATTATACGATGATCTCATCCTTAAAAAGATAGATCAAATCTTAAACAACCCAAGCCATTGTCTCCACCAGAAATTTCAAAGTAGTAACAGGTCAAGAGGTAGAATTCTGCAATGCCCAATCAGAACCTCAAGGTATAGCAAGTCATTTGTGCCTACAGCAATTAGGTCATATAACAATAGACAGAAGGATAACTTTTAAGCACTTTTTTTGGGATACTTATTTATTTATTTATTCAGACAAACTATGGTTAGATGTGATCACTGTATGCTTTTTTGTACTTTATGTCTGTCTTGTCTTTTGATTTTGATTTTAATACCATAACTGTAGCAATGGAGTGTGAGAGTTGACCAAATGAATTTCCTGTGTGGGATAATAAAGTTTAACTTGAACTTGAACAAGGACAAAGACATTTTTCGGTTCTCACTTTGTAGCATGTATAAGAACACACACACACACACACACACACACACACACAACTTCACACATTACACTGATGAACCAAAACATTAAAACCATTCGCAGATGAAGCATGTAAGGTTGACTATCTCACAACATTGGAACATGGGTCTGCAGACAGACATTAGACAGGAATCGAATAGTCTGTTCTTGTAGTCAGTGCGTGGTGAATGTGGGAGAAATGGGACTTGAGCAGCTTTGCCAGGGGCCAAATTGTTATCGCCAGAGGAGTGTGCCAGAGCAAAAGCATAGCAAAGCAGGTAGGCCTCTGGGGTGTTCCCAGTCAGCAGTGGTGAGTACCAACCGACAGCGGCTCATGGAGGACCAAACTATGAACGAGTAACAGCGTGTTGGGTGCCCAAGGCTCATCAGAGCTCAAGGGCAATGAAGGCTACTCTATCTGGTCTGAAATGACACAAGGACAACTCTCTCAGAGGCTTAAGTTACAGAGAATTGTAAAGATACTTGTGACAAAGGTTTCAGAACAAACAACATACTACAGCCTGCGGTGTAACTTGCTTTGATGGCTGCAGGCCAGTCACAGTCCCCATTCTAACCATTGTCCACTGCTTAAAGTGCCTAAAATTGGCATGCAGTAACTGGAGTGATTGGAGAAGGTTGCTTGGTCTAGTAAAAGCACTTGTTTTCTTACATCATGTGCATTGGCCAAGTATGCATCCACCATTTATCTGGGGTAGAAATGGCAGCAGGATGCTCTATGGGAGGAAGACAAGCTGGTGGAGGGAGTGTGATGCTCTGGGAAGTGTTATGAGTGCAAACATTAATCAATCACATATGGGATATACATCCCAGCCACTTTAGCCCTTAGAGTGCTAGAGGCACCCATTATAGTTTTCCAATGATGTAAGATATCAAAATCAGATGTGTTGAAAACCTATCATGTGGCAACTTGTTTGAGCTCTTTTAAACAAGTTGCCACATGATAGGTTTTCAACAGCTGAGGACAATTACATTTTAATTCCTTGAAAATGTATTCAGCGCTTGAAGGTTAAACAAAAAAAGTTGTAGTTTGAAAAGCTATAAAAAACATTTAAAACCAGGGGACAGATTTTTTCTCTGGCATCCATATGAAAACTGATAATGAGTTGCAAAATGCCATTAAGCACGCAGCCTCCGAAAATAGCACGTAAACATAATCAAGCAGGGAGAGCGCTGCTTCCCGGCCCACATTCACCGTTTACTGTAATTGGAGTCGTGATGGCGAAGGATTTATTCTACCCACGCTTGGATATTAGTAAGCAAAAAAAAAAAAAAAAAAAACTCGAAAAATATTCGAAAAAATAGTCCAATTAAATTTAATGGGAAACTGTATTTGCTATTGAGGATAGTCCAGCAACTGTCGTTTCATCCTGAGTGCTGCCAGAGGCCCTGCACGGCAGGGTTTAACACAAAGACCGGACAGCAGGGCTCTTCTGACCCAAATCGCTCAATTAGACATCAATGAGCGAGCCGCTTGTTGGGGCGATGAGGCAGCAAGAGTCTTTAATCTTCCCAAAATTTAAATAATCCTGACAACCTACCCTGGAATCCTCTGAATGGGGTATGCTTGGCGCATACTGAGCATCAGAGAGCCATACGTCTTTACTTTGGCCGAGGCTCCTACCTTCAAAAAAGGGATTCACTGGGGAGCATGGCCTTCTGGATGGGTAAACAAGCAAATATAATAATAGGCGCCATGCTGAACCATTGCTCTTTGCTGTTGCCAAGAGAGAGCATTTCCCACAGCCTTGAAAGCCTGTTTGGGTTTGTGCTATCGCCAAGGCTGGATGATGAATGCACAAACTGCCTATTTTTTGGAGAGAACTTTAACTTTTTTTTTTGTCCTTTTTGTGAAATTATTGACAAAAGTTTGCTGTTTGTTTATCGCTTTTGGGGCTCATTTGTTCAGAGTTGTGCCGTTAGAAGAAGGAGTCATCATTCTCCAACTGTTATAGTGTTATGTAGTCGGTGCAAGGCCTTCTTAGTTCTTCCAAGGAAAACTACAGCAATTACTCATCGATTAAATGTGTGAACAGCACGCAAAAAATCACACAGTTAAAAGGCCACTTTCTTTCAAAAGTGATAGTTGAAGGCTGTGCATTTCTCCATTCTTTGGCCACCTTGAATTCATATTTCCCACTTGACCCTGTATTGCATCTTCTGCCCTCTGTCCTAAACTACTTTGAGTGACAGGTCAAAGAAATTAGGTTTATATGTCAGGGCCTAATAATGGAAGACTAAAGGAGCCTCTTCATTATTACACGCTTCAGTATATTCCTGCCATCAATAACTCTTGCCATTATGGAGAGGACAGTTTTAAATTAAAGCTATGTAACCCCCCCACCACCCTAATTCCCAACCCCGGAGCCATTACTCATTACAGTGCGGTGTCTAACCCTGACAGAGCTGCAAACTGCTTTACATATCTGTCCTTTAAGCTCACCTTGTCCGTCACCCTGACAAACCTCTCCACGGCTCCCATCATAACTTCTAAATTCATATAAAACCGTTATGAATAATGACTTTGGAGGTTAATAAAACAAGGGCAAACAAACATTGTAAAGCCTGGACAATAAATCAAAGTGATGGACGGACTGTGTTTCATCGGACATATCACTAATGTCATTCAGCGCACTTCATTGTGTGATTTGATGAGTGCAGTGTTTATAGAGTTTCTTCAAGGCCTAGGAAAGCCAGTATAGGGCCTATATATTCCATTTTATGTGACTCATACCATCAGCTTAAGAACTCAAAAATAATCTGTAATCATCATGACCAAATGGCCATTTAAAACCAGAGAGGTCCTGTTTCTTGATCACATCATTCAGGTAAGAAAGAAAAATGAGTTATCCTCATGCTGTCTCGTTAAAAAATTGACCTTCAGGGGAATATTCCTGAAATTCATCTCTCCCACCCCCATTAATAAGCTAATCTGCCATCCGTAGAGCTACAAAAGCAGAAAACCCACCTTAATATAATGTCTACAGATGCCGACTCCATGCAGATGTAAAATATTGGTATGATTTATTAAGAAGGCCTCAAATAGGTGAAACAATCATCTACTCAGCAGTCAAGTAGGGGCCTCTCGTCTGATTGGCACTTGAGTTGCATTGCTTTGATCCAAAGTAGTCGCACATGCTAAAGTGGTCTCCATGGCATCCATAAATGATGACACATGGGAGAAAGAAAAATAAAATGTGATGACAGGAGCAGGCATAGAGAGTGGCAGGAAATGTGGGTGAAAGAGTGATACAATACATTTCTGTCAGCACTGTTGTCATGTTAGATGGTAACAGCAGCTAAGCTATGGCAGCATCTTATGCAGAGACATCACAACAACGGTAAGAATGTTTTAATTTTTTTGTCTTTGTTTTAAAATGATATATTTCTGATTCAAAACAGGATAAGGCATGATACTTTATCATTTCAGTGCTTTAAAATTAGGTAAATTTCTCAAAGAATTGCAATAAATTTATTGAACTCTGTGCTATTGAAATTCCTAAATATCAAACCAACAGAATATTAAATCATGTTCTACAATTAATAGAAAGTTATAAGAGAGAAACAAGAAAGGTGTATTTTTTAAAGAAAACGTGAGTTCAGCAACAACTTTTAACCACTTAAAAATAAACATTGAAAGCAATGACAAATTATATCTGCATTAAGCTATGATTGTTTGACTAGATACCTTAAAAGCCATTGTTTTGAAGCACTGATTGATGAACTGCTGTGTTGGTCACATGACTCTCGTGCCAATGAGGCTGGAGATGGCTGCTTGAAGGTTTTGTGACATCATAGGACTCCACCATTCATTTTCCACTGGAATGTTCTCCCAAAAGACCTTGAAGGTCTTGGAATTTACCGTGAATGCCAAATAGCTTTCACAGTTGGTGGTATTAGGCTGCATACTTGGTTTTTGGTTTGATGTTGATATCCTGAAAGTTGTTGGAGATACATGGGAATAGATGCTAAAAATAGTCAGTTTAAAGTTGGTCCATGACACGATATTCACGTCGGTCATTTTATATCATTCACTTTTAAGTTCTATTTTTCTAAGTGACTGGGATTCCAGCAAATGTTGCTGCTCACAAACAGATGTGCAGACAGAAGATGTGCATTTTATTTGAACCAGTATTGACATTTCCAGGGAAGTGTGGCCAAGCCTGGCCCAAAGAGGCCTTTGCGTGCATTGTGTCCGTTATTATGTTGCAAAAATGCAGTTCTGGAAAGGGGCCCATGAAGCACTTTAAAGACGCTGCAGCTCGCACTGTTCTGAGTGCAGCAAAAGCGGGAGGCTGAAGAAAGCACGCTGCCCTCAAGTTAACTTCTGCTGGAATACATTCAAGTACATTTTGTATCTTGGGGAGACGCCAAGCTCAGCTCACGAGACCCACTCTGCAGCGGGAGTGCGCTCTGTCCCGGCGCTCCTGGCCACATGGGAAGGTGAGGGAGCAGAAGGTAGCTAGGCCGTGATATGTGCTCATACAGTGATGAACAGCCAATGTTCTGCACCGGGGAAGTGCTTGTATGCCCTGAGCTCGGGTGGCTCAGGAATGCACAACATTCTGTGCCTGCTGGCTGAGGACTCTCAGCAGCCCACCCCTGCGGAGACTGGAACATGTTCCAGATGCTTCCAGTGCAGCCGTGTAGGGCTATCGTATGGTTACAGGCCATAGCCTGTCCCTTATTCCTGCATGAACTTCCCAGCCAGGAAGTCTTTCCTGCTTCTTTCCTTTTTTACGTCTTAATTTGTTGGCACCAAGCAAAAAAGTATGCAACTTTAGAGCTCGTTTAATAATAATAATAATAATAATAATAATAATAATTATCATTATTATTATTGTTGTTGTTGCTGTTATTATATTATTATTATTATGATTATTACTGCACAGGCAAGTGTAACAACAGCACTATTAATTTCTGCACACATGCTGAAAGTATTTGTATTGAGCATTTTGTTCAAAAGCAGGACAGACATGTAAATTTTGAAGTCATATTAAAAAGCCTGAGGTTAAAAGAGAGGTTCCCCAACTGCTACACCAAGCAGGTGCCCGATTGTCTCATTTCTTATTGGCACAGCAGCTGCTGAACCTGCCAATGTCCTCAATGGGCCATTTAATGATACGCATCATAGTTCCCATTTACTGTGAAATTGATTGGTTTCCAAATTAGAATTTTTAGGCATGGTAGTTTCTATCATTTTCTGATTGATATTGCATGCAGTTGAGTTTGTGCCAAGAATTTTAATTTTTATTGTCCATCAAATCACAGTGACTTAATTAATACAATGTTCAGATTAATTAAAGGGGAAGTGTGTTTCAGTGTTGGAGCAAATTCAGCATCGGTTCTCACACTCTGTCCCGAAGCGGTCATGGAACACTGACAGCCAGACGTGTTCAGACGCCAAAACCTGATGATGTGGCATAAAAATCTTGGAGTTCCTCCTTTCCCTCTGGAACTAACTCACCCAAACTGGCCCCGCCACTCTGAGACCGCAGCCAGGGTGAACTTTTATCAAAGGCACGTCTGTTTATATACTTTTGAAAGTAATCTTAATGCTGCCAAAAATGTGTCATGACCATTGACCACAGGCTGTATGTTTAAGTGGATGTAACTGCTGTTCAAAATGGTCCTTTAATGTTAGACTCTATTATATTGCATGTCTGAGAACTGTAGCTATGGAAAACTGTGAACGTGGCCTCAGACCAGGAATAGTTTCCTGCTGTCACACCTTCTCACCAGAAACCTGTTTCATTAAGAGTGGCAAAATGACTGTCAAAATGATCAGTTCTTCTTGAGGACAAACACAAATGCTGTGATTTTGAGGTTATTGCAACATACTATAAGTCTTCAGGAAGAATGAAGAGGTATGATTTTTCATTAGTGAGATTCAAAGATGTGTTAATCAAAAAAAACTGAATTTAAAAACAAAAAACTGCGCAGACCCATGGCGCTTCAAGCACATGAGTCCAACTGAATGTCCAGAATAAGCATCCCAGCTAAACGTCTATAATGCTAGGTTCCCACTATCATGATTCGTGGCACGATTGAAATCGTGGTCTTAATCATGGAGTAATCGTGGTGATCCTATCAGACCTGATCAGATCTTGAGGTCAGTCGTGGCAATCGTGTTGATCATAGAAAAGTTTTGGACGGTTCAAAAAGTTCCTTCGATCAACACGATTGATTGTCAATCGTGATCATCGCATCACCTCGTATCTAAACCTGAAATTTTAAGCTGCTTTCACACCGGATGCGAAACGAATTTTTGGCGGGACGGATTACATTCAAAGTCAATGCAAAGACGCGAATACACGTGCGTTCCTCAGAGAAGTTCCACGATCAGCTACGAACGGCCAATCATGGCATTTGTAAAGGCCCTTTCACAATTGAGATACGACCAGTTTACAAGCACTTGCTATCACTTTTTTTTGCTGTTGCACGAGCAGTCGCAAGGTGTCTTGTGAGGTGTCGCACTCGTTGCAGTGGCGCAGGCAGTCACACTAGGTTGCACCTGAATTTCGAACATGTTCAAAATTCAGACGCGACCAAATGCGACCAATCCAGTCGCATTAGGTCGCATTGACGGTAGTATGACTGTTGTGCACCTGACTTGACGCAAGAGTTTGCATGAATTAAAAAGTTGCACTTGCTGGATAGGAAATCGTGCAACACTCGCACGTGTGCTAGGGATGTCTAGCGAGGAGTCGTGCAACATTGTGCTACCATTATACGACTGTAGAGGCAATATAATTGCTCTTGTCATACGACCCCTGATGTATTTGTGAAAGCTTTCTACGATCCAGTGCGATAGTTTTTTTTTGCCCTGTTGTACGACCAAATGGCCGCAGGCAGTCGCGCTCCAATTTTGAAAGGGGCTTAACGGAGCGCACGAAAGTGGGAACTAAGCATAAGCAAGTGAGTGACCACAATTTGCAATGCATAGTACGCTATGATGACAGTTTACAGACTGAGGGCGAAAAAATCATTGGCAACTTAGTTAAGCCAGAGATTGTCATCTCCTAGCTTTAAAAATGTAGTCTAATGAGAAACAGTCTTTCCCCAGTTTCTTTTGTTGTTCTTCTGCATAAGTTTCCCATTCAGACTTTGTTGAAATGGTAAAACATTACTGAAATTTGAAAGAGGTTCTCAAGGAAAGAAGATTAGGAAAATTGTTTGTCTAGACAGATTCAATTAACACTAATCAGAGTGCTTTTTCAAACCTATCCATCAGCGTCTGTTTGCATAAGTAATTATTTATTTATTTATTCATTTATTTATTTACATTTTGTACATTTCGAAGATGTTATCTCAATGAGGGACTTTAGAAGGATGAAACAGTTTTTTTTTCTTTTTATCACAGTACCCATCTTCTTCCACAAACAATTCGGCCAAATTACCTAGCTCGGGGATAGAAATTTATTGTGTGTGAACACTGCAAAATTATTATTGCACATGAAATTATGTGGCCAATGAGATCACAAGACTTAAGGACTCTGCTCGCTCTTTTGCATGCTAGCATTTACCAACTTAATAGACTCATTTTCCCTCAGTCAGGTGATATATACAGCGTACTTTAGCTTACCCAATACGGCATATAACATATTTCAGAGCAGTTTATAGCTGAAAGTGTTTTGCAGTTTGCTGAACATTATTTACACTTTAGCCCTCTAGTGGAAACATATGGAATTGCACCACACATTTGAGTCATTTGACAAAATACGATTTGGTGGGTCACAATAAAGCATATGAAACGCGCTCCGAATTGCTTGCCACAATGTTGCGCACACTTGTCATGAGCTGTTTAAAACACTTTTCGGTCCAGTATTAACTTATTTGTGTTTATTTTTTGTATGCATTTTCCAATTGGGGCAGCACAGTGGTGCAGTGGTTAGCACTGCTGCCTCATAGCAAGGTCATGGGTTCGAATCTGGCCTGGGGCCTTTCTGTATGGAGTTTGTATGTTCTCCATGTGTTCACATGGGTTTCCTTTGGGTACTCTGGTTTCATCCTACAGTCCAAAGACATGCACATTCAGGCTACTTGAAGACCCCAAAGTGCCTATACGTGAGTGTGTATGAGAGTAAATGGTGTGTGAAAGATGTGGGTGCCCTGCAGCGGATTGGTGACCTGTCCAGGGCGGGTCTTTCCAATAGTCAGCCGGGAGAGGCTATTCCCTCTTGACCATATTGATGAAGAAGTGGGTGTAGAGAATAGATGGATGGATTTTCCTATTGTTTCTGTTCAGATTCAGTGTGTGTTCAGGAGTGCGGGAAGTACACGCTGCCCCACCCAAACCAAGATTTTTGCATGTGGGCTCTGTAAAGGAAGAAATATGGCCAATACATGGACTAGCAGGTTTGTTCATGCAATCTTTGCAACTTCAATGACCTGAGCAATAAGATAAGATGACTGGAGGTCACTGAAATGGCCAAGGTTTGAGTTCCATGAATCTTCCTAGAGGCGTCCATTCAATTTTTTACTCAAGCATTTTCTGCTGATTTTAAGTTTTGTAATTCCTCAGTTCAGTTGCAAATTAGGGAAAGAACACAGGTCATGCATGCACTGTGCAGTACACATTTGCTTTACAGTAACCGCCCACTGTGACACACCATTTCAGGCCTTGCCTATCTGTGACCATTCAGTACAGAGCGCACTGCGAATAAAATATTAGGACTATAGATGCACTCACACCAATCAGCTATAACATTAAAACCACCAGCATAATGTTGTGTAGGTCCCCGTCATGCCACAAAAACAGCTCAGTGAAAACCAACGTCCACTTATATTCCCGGATGCAAGGTTTCCCAGCAGAACATTTCCCAGAGCGTCACACTCCCTCCACCAGCTTGTCCTCTTTCCACAGTGCATCCTGGTGCCATCTCAGCCCCAGGTAAATGATGCACAGGTACCTGGCTGATGCACAAGATGTGAAAGAGCACAGGATTCACTGCACCAAGTGCCATTCTTTAATTGCTCCAACGTCCAGTTATGACACTCCCGTGCCCATTGTAAGCACTTTCGGCAGTAGACAGCTCTGACTGGATGCTCCATCTGTTCTACAGCCAGAAAGCACTATGCACGGCAGGGTGTGATGCACTACGTGATTAGACACGTTTCTCACATAAAAATCATGAAAATTCTGAGCGACTTGTGCCTCTGTTGCCCTTTTGCCGGTTTGGACCAGGCAGGACAGCATTTGCTGCCCTATTGGATTGATGAGCCTTGGGTGCCCATCGCCCTGTCGCCGGGTCTTGATTTGTTCCTCCCATGACCACCTTCAGTAGGTACTCATCACTGCTGACTGAGAGCACCCAAGATGCCTTGCCGCTTCAGAGACGCTCTGATCCACCAATCTGGCTATTAAGATTTGGCCCTTAGAGTAAGACTTGCTCAGGTTCCAATTCTTCCACATCTAACATGATGACTATGAGAACCAACTGTTCACTCTGCGTTCAGTGTCTGTCTACAGACCTTGATATGCACTGTTGTTCAATGTCATTAGCTTCATCTGTGAGTGGTTTTAATGTTTTGCCTCATCACTGTGTTTTCTTCCAGTCAAAATGACATCATCATATGTCAAACGAAAGGAAGGCCTTGAGAGCATTGGCACCACCAAATATTGCACTGAAGGCTGGAATCTGTCTCATTCCCACCGTCTGGGTGTTCTCGACACAAACTATTTATTTCTGTCACAAAATAGTGTGAATTAATTCACTATGTCACATGTGAAAGGCAGTTACCTGTCTATATGCATTAGCTGTCAAAAAGAATACCATGTGTACTTTTCCTTTGAAAAAAATATTATTCCAGCTTATGCAATGGCTGTAATGTATCATGGGTTTTTCCTGTTTAGATGTAATAAACCATGGGTGTACAGCAGTGACAAATGGAAACTTGACTTGCTGGGAGTGATTCTCATTTTTTCCCAGTTTTGAGTGACCAGCAATCAGTGTCATATTGTTCAAGACCGACACCCATCAGCCCTTAGTTGGTGTGGCATTGCTGATGCTTTTAATTTTTTTCAAAAAGATTATTAAAATATTTTTTGTAAGAATTAAATCTGAAAGATTTCCAAAATAATTACATTAAAAGCATGACATTATTAATGCTAGGTTAATTTTTGAGGCACTGCTGATTCACTATATGATCTCATGAAATTAATGTTTGCTTTCTTGAATTTACTTAGCAGCACATCTTAATTTGATACTCTGTTTTTAATTGGTCACTGTTGCCCTTGTCAGTATTCCTGCCGACAACATAATTAAGGCCTCGTCCCAGGTGGGTTTACTAAACATTGGCACTAACGCCGGACGGTAAGAGCACACCACACATTTTTGCACAGTCAGGGCCACAGTGTACTGCACTGAGTTTTTTTGGGGGGGAGAATACAGGTCGTGTTACATTGACTCAAGGACTTGTCGTCGCAGGAAACCATGTGAGATGGATATACTGGTTTGTTCCGGGCGACATCTTGGGTTACAAGGCGCGAGGAGGAAGGGCAAGGATGTTCTTACGCTGCAGTTGCATCAGATCCTTCCCCTCAGGTGAGACCAAAGCATGTGAGACACCCCTGGAAAAAAAAAAGAAAAATGCAGCGAGTCTTGGGTTGAACCCTATGAGATTGAACTCGTTCCTTATAACAGAATGACTGATGGGATTGCTGGAGTAGATTTACTTGGCACAGGAAGCGAGAGGACCAGCAGGATGCCTCCATTCAGTAAGCAATTGAAGACCCCAGTGCTAAGAGTACTTCAGTCACAAAATGTCCATTTTGAGAAAATTGACATGGGTAACTTTTGTCTACTTTTTCTTCCGTCTTTCTTTCCTTTTCTTTCCCATATTTCCTTTCTTTTTAGTTAGATGACTATAAAAGATGTTTTTCCATCTTTACTGCACATTCTGTGAAAATGCGACGAGAACTTTTAGTATTAGACTCTTTTATTTCACTGTGCTTTGGCCATTTTAGTACATGCCATTATCAGATTTCAATCCAACAATCTTTTTTGGGGTGGATGTATGATATACTGGCTGCTGTACAGAAATAAAATAACATAGTTGAACATTAGTCATTTGGAATTGATGCAAAATGACGCACAGAGCTCTCAATTTTGGTCAAAAAGACATCAAAGCGTTTGAGAAGGTGTTGAGCTGAATCTCAAACAAATAATTCTGTATTATCAACAGGCTGAGGTTTCCTGGCCCAGGTTTGGCACTGACCCTTCTTACTGCTGCTCGACACATTAAGATAATAAAAAAAAAACACCTCACAAGGATGGCATGAAATGACTCCTATACTGTTGGACCTGGAGAAGCAGAGAGAATTTCACATCCGACGAGGAACATCATATGTGTATTATTATACAATTATTCAAGGTGGCTGAAATGTGTTTAAAATTTAGAATGGAACATTTCTTACCATGACCTTAAGCATCACAGATGCTTGTGATTTGGTGAACTCAGCTGAGAACAGTCAGAATTTCCTCACAAAGCTACGGTCTTTAAATACAGTCCAGATCATAATGTCCTTAACCTTTGAAATCTAAACCCCACACACCACTGACTGACCCCAAATGCATTTGACACTGAAGTAGCACCACCGGGCATTACAAGAGAATTACCATGTATTTATAGATATGTAATTGCAAACAAAGAAACAAAAACCCATTTATCCATATACAGTGGGCTCCAATATTACTGGCACCCCTGACTGCCAATGCACAAAAAATACTTTCAAAAATTCTAAAAAACATATTTATTGAGAAACTCTAAATTCCTACATGTGAGAAATACTGAACGATATTAATGCTCCAATGGAACTAACCAAAATCCCAGCAGGGGCTGCAACATTTTGTGTTCTGTACTGTCCTGTAGCACAAGCCACTGCAGTAACTGTCCTGCTCCACTAGGGGACTGGCCCTGGCCACTGTCCTGTGTACTGTCCTGTGGCACGAGCCACTGCAGTTACTGCCCTGCTCCACCAGGGAGCTGGCCCGGGCCAGTATCCAGTGGCATGAACCCCTTGCAGTAACTGTCCTGCTCCACTAGGGGGTTGGCCCGGGCCAATGAATGAGTGTCTCGAGATAGTGACTGGCCTTGCACTGAGGTACGGTCTCGGAACCACTGACCGTACAGGCCATGCTTGAAATACTGCAATTACATGGTAAATGCCTGCCTTACCCTCAGCATAACTGTTGGCCAAATCATTTATCTTGCCTGCCATTCTGATAAATAAATTGTTATGAATGTAACAGTTCAAAGTATTTGAAGCCGGTAAAACGAGCTAGTTACAACCAATGTAATCAAGCAATATAGTTTGCTGGTTTTTTTATTTTTATTATTGCACTAATCTGGCATAGTAATACACTAGCTAGTGACACCCAAAACCCAATGAATATAAAGTAAAAATAACTGAAATTGTGTCGGTTTATTCTCAAAAATATGAATGCTCTGAACAGATTATTTTTATCTAGCCTAGCTGGAGAACGTTAAAAATGATCGGCAGGTTTGGAAAGTTATGTTAATAAATTGTAGCCTGTTCACACATTGCTGTCGGCTGTTAATCTCAGTTGATTATTATGCTTTCTTTCTGCACCATAGAAACATAATTTTAAATAGAAGGCTATTGCCATACTCAGACAGAGGGGTGTGATACAGGCTCATGATGTTATACTTGAAATGAGGTTTTGATTACAGCTCCGTTCAATTGATTTGAAAATGCGGTGGCTGTTTCTGATTAGTAACTTGGCTTCAACGAAAACACTAGAAAATGACTTATTATTAATATTAATATTAATATGCCAGATTAGTGCAGTGAAAAAAAAAGCGCTGAGCTGCGTATTGCTAGACTACGGTGGTTGTATCTAGCTTGTTTTACCGGCTTCAAATACTTTGAACAATAACCATTTATTTGTCAAAATGGCAAGCAAGATAAATGATTTGGCCAACAGTTATGCGGAGGGTAAGGCAGGCATTTACGATTTAATTTCAGTATTCCGAGCATGGCCTGTACAGTCAATGGTTCCGAGACCGTACCTCGGTGCAAGGCCAGTCACTGTCTCCAGACACTCGCTCAGTGGTCCGGGCCAGCCCCCTAGTGGAGCAGGACAGTTACTGCAAGCGGCTTGTGCCACAGGACAGTAAACAGGACAGTGGACCTGGCCAGTCCCCTAGTGGAGCAGGACAGTTACTGCAAGTGGCTCATGCCACAGGACAGTACACAGGACAGTGGACCTGGCCAGTCCCCTAGTGCAGCAGGACAGTTATCGCAGTAGCTCGTGCTACAGGACCGTACAGTAATGTTATAGCCCCCTCTCCAAAATCATTTACTGATTTAATTAAAAATAATTTTCCTCTAAATCAAGGTTCGACAATGAATGGCACCCTCAAAGATTATTGTAAATAACATCTACCAAAATTAAACCAGGTATTAAATTCCAGTGTTCAGTTTTCAGGAACTATATAGAGCCATTACATCACTTCCTGTTTCACAAGGGTATACACATGAGGTAACAAACATGCAATATTCCTTTGTCATCCAACACCATGAAGAAAACAAAAAAACTGTCAGTTCAAAAGAGGCAGAAGGTTATAGACCTTCATAAATCTGGTAATCGTTTGTGAATCTTCCACAAGAAGATTCATAAATGATTGAAATGCCACTGAGCACTGTCAGGGCAATTATTAAAAAATTGTAAAGATATGGAACTGTTGAAAACCTCAAGGGTAGAAGACGCAACTGCATTTTGCCCCCCAGGTTACTGAAGAGGGTGGTGAGAGAAGCGATGAAATCCCCAAGAATCGCTGTGAAGAAATTGCAGGCCTTGGTGGCCTTTTGGGGTCATCAGGTTTCATAAAGCACCATCAGGTGCCACTTCCTCAACTGCAAGCTCTTTAGAAGGGTTGCCAGAAGAAAGCTTTTTCTGACCAAAAGGCACAGAAGCAAGCGCTTTGAATTTCCGAAACGTGACTTAAATGATGATAGGAACAAGTTGCTTTGGTCTGATGAGACCAAAATTTCACGTTTTGGTCAGATACAGCATCAGCACATTTGGCGCTGAAACAGAGATGCATACAGGTAGAAGCACCTCATACCCACGGTGAGGTATGATGGTGGGTCAGTCATGTCTTGAGGCTCTTTTTATTCAAGAGTTCTTAGGGCACTGGTTAAGATTAATGGCATAATGATATCAACCAAGTATCAGGATATTTTGGCTGACAATCTGGTTGCCTCCACCAGAAGGCTGGGACTTGGCTGTAGGTGAACTTTCCAACAAGACAATGACCCAAAGCACACCTCAAGATTCACACAGAAAAGGCTCTGTAACAACAAATTCAACGTTCTACAATGGCCATCTCAGTCGCCAGACCTGAATCCAATTGAAAACCAGTGGGCTGAGTTGAAGAGGGCAGCTGATAAATGCAAATCCAAGAATGTGAAGGATCTTGAAAGGATCTGCTCAGAGGAACGGTCCAAAATCCCCCCAAAGGTGTGCCTTAACCTTGACAAAAATGACAGAAAAAGATTCCATGCTGTTATCTTTGCTAGAGGTGGTTGCACTAAAGTTCTAAATGAAGGGTGCCAATGATTTTGTTTTAAATGATTGTTATAATTTTGGTTGTTTCGATCGAAACATTAATAAACTATTTCACAGATGTTGGTATATTCCATTTCTCTATAATCATTCTTTTTTTTGTTAGTGCATTGTCAGTCAGGGGTACCAGTACTCTTGGAGCGCACTGTACTGTTGTGTTATTTTTACTTGCCTTCTTGTCCCAGAACTCCACTTTATGATTCCAGTCAGACCAATGATAACTTTGTCATCACTAATGCAGATAAATTTTCCTCAGCTTCACCTTTATGGTCTTTATTGTTTTTGGCAGGTCTTTAAACTCTGCTGCTGGTTTATATCATGGCGGTCATCTTTCTGAAGTCACGTCACATCAATGACTTGACCAACACGGCAGTTTCCAAAACAGATCATGTTATTTCTGTACTTTCTTTCATGCTTCCTTTGTTTGTCCATTCGCCAAATGCGTGATAAAATCAGGTGCGTTCGGGTCAGTTGGTTTAGTCACGTCAAATTTGTTTGCGATGCATGATATTGGAGAAGTTTTACGAGAGACCGTATTATTCGGCCCAAATCTATGAGTTCCATGCTGATTACAAGGCACAACCTGATATCGCAGTGTAAGTGTTATTCTGGTTCAAAAAAAATGATTCTAGCCCCGAAGTTACATAAAGGTCCACCAATGAAAAGCAGTTCTACTATGATAAGCACAGCATAAAGGTATCAGAGCTACTATTCTTTGGTGGACTATAATGTTACTCCTGGAATAACACTTACATGGCAGTATCAGATTGTGCAACTTCAAGACATTAGTGTTATTCATGAGCTCATCCAACTTGAAGGTTGAAAAACTTTATGTTTTAATAATTGAAGGCAGCGAAAATGTATTTCAACTACCTAAAAAGACCAACCTAAAAAAAAAAAAATCAATATCAGTTAAAGTGCCCGCTGTATTTAGAATATTTTCACCACTCTACCTTGCCATTAGACGGCCCTTTTGTTTGGAATGAACGTTTCATTATCATAGGACTTAAAGGAGCTGTGTCATGATTAATGTGCATGCACTATTAAAAGTTGTGAGCATGCGCAGTAATCGCGACACAGCTCCTTCAAGTAGACTAGTCCTACTCCTTCAGTGTTGTGTGCTTGAATACGTTCTCTGTCAAGTTCTAATACTTCTGACATAAAATTACATCAAAACAAACTATGTATAATTCAAACGACTGCCAATGCAAAAAAAAAAAAAAAAAAAAAAACCCGGGTGTTGCAATCAAGCCCCATTTCTGATGCTTCATGGGGTAGTTTGATGACCAAGTCGCTCCTGGTCGTGTGCAGCTGCGGGGGAAAAGTTGCGTTAGCATGCATGGTTTTGGATACTTGGCCGTACAATACCGATCATAGAAGCCGTATTAATTATTCATGCATCCAGCACTTTTTCTTGGCTTGATTTTAGAATTTATATCGTTTGCAGTTTCTCAAGCATAGCTGAGTTGTTGTTGTCATGCTGCTACGCAAGCTGCGCACCAGAGGTGTAGCAGTCCGGGAAGTGTAAGAAATTTCGGAGAAAAAGCCACATCTGGGTATTTATTTATTTTTTATTGTATCAGTGATCACTCGAATTGTAGGCCTACATGAAGGCAGAGAAAATTGCGTATGTAGCGGTTCTAGTTTCCAATGGAAAGAAACTGCCTAAAATACAACAGAATGTGTTTAAAGAGGCGAGTGAGGCGCACCACCAAATTTCCAGTCACGCTCCAGCCAGGAAAACAATTAGCATCATCGGAGCACAGAGTAGAAACCTCCATGTTAATATGTAATGCAAAATATTGAACTTTTATTTAAAGAAAAAAAAAATAGCTTTTATGCGCCACTTTATGGGCCTATCCTTACCTTAACGATTGTTTTATTTGATCAAAGATCAGGCCTGCGTCATGTGACAGATCAAATTTAGGAACATGATTTTCTGTAATTTGTAAAGCACATGATTAGCTCAGCCTCAGTGGATCTTATCAGCGTCATATATTTGTGCATCATCTTCATTCACACAATAAAATAATAAAAAATAGCAATAATACCTCAAGTTCATTTTTGTACATAAAATGCACATGACTGCAGCCGCTTTAACATCTGCACAGGTTTAAGAGGCTGAGCCGCACTACGTCTATTTTTCTTATTGTGTCAATGTTGCTAAATATGAATATTTTGAAATAAACACAATCTACTGTTATGTTTAGTGTTCCCAGTTCTCGAAGGTACAAAATCAATCAACTTTTAAACAAAAAATGTTTTGATTATTTCCATATCACTTCAGTTTCTTGCTTCTCTGCCATAATATGCTTTAGAACACTGGAAGGTAAATCCTCAGTTTAAGTGTCAACACAGATATGCAAATTTCACAACTGTGTTCCCCGTAACTCTGGGCAAGTCCAATCGCTGTCAGTTGATCCCTTGGACGAAGGGACTGCTTTCACGCTTAAGAATCTCAGTCACTTTGCAAATCATTAATGCAGTTTCCACAAAATAATCTGATTATCCTTGTCATGCTCTCCAATCATCCAAAATAACATGAAGAAAGTCCATATTTGTGGTGGAGCTGTGCTCATCATGAAAGCTTTGCTCAGGAGGTAAGGAATTATCGGGATTTCCACAGCGCTCCTCTTCGTGTGCTAGCAAGCACAGAAACATTTAAGCTGAACAAGGTAATCCGGCTTTTAATGGAAATTTTGAGGCAAGGATTGGCATTTGCCCCTTGAAATGTCCCTGGTGCTAACCTCAGAATTAAAGGCGCAATGTTCAACTTTTTGACATGCATTAATGGCTTTCTGTAACCGATGTGTGAACTGATTATAATGTGACAAAAGATATTTCCAGACTTTCTCCCTTCTCTATGACAACCTGTGGACGAATTTATTTGTTTGGGTACTTGGTCAGATTTCCTGCAAAAATCCAACAGAAGTGACACGTATCCGCACTGCCTTGTGCCGTGCTTGCGTTGCTAGTGACGTCTACAAGTGACCATCGATAAACTTTGATGATACACTGCGGGTATTTATTGTTTTCAATCATGTGGATAAAATCGGCGACATCACTGATCGCCGCCATATTGGTTCCTATACAAAGTATAACAAAGCATTTAAGTTACAGCAACAGTCTACTCAGACAGCACAGCTACCTAGCGCAAATGTAGGCACAACATCGCGTGGAGATAGTTTGTCTATTGGTAAGCTATTGTGGAGACATCGCTTCTAGCTGTCTAATATTTCCACGCTGTAAATGCGATGTTGATCAGCGACCTCCCGATGTTTATCCTGCCGCATCACAACAATTCAACAGAGGCATGCTCTGTACATTTTGCCTAAGTTTTTTTTTTCAGAGCATAAGGAAGCCTTTTCTTTTAATAAGATAGCTACTGAAATTAGTGGCCTGTTGAACAAATAAGGCAAAGGGAACCAATAAACAAGCGCAGGCTCATTCTTCCTATTTAAAGATTTAATATTTATCTGCCAATCTCCACCCTACATTCCTCCTACTTTTGAAAATGAAACACGATTGAAAGCCGATCTTCCTCTTTGATTCTGACGTCGCTGCGAGGTAGGGTGCTTTGTTTCTTGTAGCATAATGACCACAGCCATAATCAACGTGTAAAACAGGCATTATCTTGGCACAACAGCATAAGCCATGTAGCGTGACTTGAACAAAATATAAACGCTCCATGTCAAATTTTTGAGTTTTTGTTAACATTAGGGTTATGCAATATATGAAGCGAATCAAAATTCATTTTTGTTAATGACTTATCTTCAGATCACCGTCCATTACATCTTGATATTGGCATCTGCAAAGGAGTGACAATCCTTTGAACACGTTGGGGGTCAGGTTGAAGAAATTGAATGTTCAATATCTTGTGTGTCCACCATTTGCGTCTCTCAGAACAACACATCTCCTTCGCATGGAGTTGATCAGGTTGTCTATCGTGGCCTGTGGAATGTTTTTCCATTCTTCCCGGAGGGCCACACGGAACTGGCGCACATTATCCGGAACTGGAACACGGTCGCGGACACGTCGATCCAGAACATCCCAAAGATGCTCTATGGGCGACATGTCCGGCGAATACGCAGGCCAGTCCAGAACTGGAATGTGCTCTGCTTCAAGGAACTGTATGCAGACTGCTCTGGTGGACATCCCTGCATCCAGCATGCCAATGGCACGTTGCCGTCATTTTGGGAATTCCCTGGCGTACCGTTGCATGTCGGAATTAGAAAATGGCCGGTAGTGTTGGAAACCATTTGAACTGCGTCGCTTCGATGGAAGTTTTTGCTCATATCTCCGCACGGAAGGCATCTACCGGTGTGTACTCGCGGCTGAGTCTAGCTGTCTTAGCTAGGAAGGTATGTGCATTTGATTTGTTTCGATCCAAAGAGTTGGGCAAAAGTTACAGACGTAGAGCGAAAAAGTATACCTGAAGTCAATGGATCGAGCAGTGCCTCTGTGGGTGTACGTTGAAAGTCAGATTTATAAATACCCACTCACAGTGGCACGCAGGGTCTAACCTTGACTATGTTCCAGGAAAATCTCAAAAACGTCTGTCTTTTGGAACCTGTTTTAAGTACACCATTTCCAGTTGAACGTTACTCATTCCATCATCAGTTTATTACTGATGGTAGATTAGGATTAATTTAAATTATCGTTCTCTGCACCCACTGCCAGGTCCATTTAGTACATTCACATAAGGTGACAATGCAGAAGGTCTATGAAATCATGCTGAGCTGAAACATAACTGCATTGATTAAGCAAAGTGAGAGTTGTGATGGAAGCTCTCGAGTCAATAGTTAAGTATGGCAACACATTTTATTTATTTATTTATTTATTTTTAAAAATATTCTGTCTTGTTCACTTAACCTTAGTATCATCATCCAGAAAATTCTGTTATGCTGAAATCGCTGAGCCTCTCGGTGAAAGCGAGACAAATAGCGATTATTATAGCTGGCAAGCTAGTTTGCGCTGGTGTAGCATACAAATGCGGTCAATGTATTATGCTATGCGAAGGGATTAGTTTAACATCACTATCCTAAATGCTAATCATATTATAATTTATAAATAAAGAAAAAAAATCTGTTAATCAAGCTAATAACAGTGTACCTTTACCAGTGTACCAACAGGATTGATGTTCACTTAATGGCCATCAATGTCAATGATGACTGGAAATTTCTGGAATTTTCTCATAATACCTTTAAATGTAAATAGTCTGCTTGGTAGGAAAGAATGATCTGAACGCAAAGTCTTCAGTAAATTATTCCACTCACTAGTGTCTGCTACTTTCCCTGCTCTTATATATGAAAGCAAAGTATTGGATTTAAGCAGCACTGTCTTTGTTGCACGCAAACATTTAGTTTCCTGTGTTTATTCAGGAAATGGGAAGTTCATTATATTTTTTACTACCACCTCTGTGAGACTGTGCCAGGCTTCTGAGGAAATGAGGCTAAACTTGGCCCAAGATTAATCCTGTCTGAATAAGAAACTCTCTTTACAGCCAGGTACAGCTGCAGCCATGTCGATCCCATCCACAGCTGCCACCGAGCAAGGCATATAAGATGGAGCCCGTGCCACTGTGGGAACGACAGAACGGATTATAAATCTTTATACTGGCCGGGCTCTTGAAAAATGTCAGAGGAACAGCTGCAAAAGTAGTTTTTTTTTAAGGGTTTGGTTGTTATGGCCAAGCATAACAATAATAAAGCTCTGTTTGTTTTAGCCTTGGATCCAACGCAGCAACACAGCGCTGACCTGTTCCTTCCAGGGAAGAAGGAGAAATTCGATGAAGACGTGGTTCATGTATCTGGCTCAGAACTGCAGGCAAGGCATTGACAGTGTTAGCATTCCCCTGAAAGAACAGATTACCAATTCAAAATACATGGAGACCGGAAAGGGAAGGAAGGTAAAAACTATTGAATGAGAAATAAGTAATTATAATCATAGCATGCATAAGTGGCAGGGAGCAGGCCTGTGGCCTGGAGAGCACACACTTCCACTTTCAAATGTTTGAATGCCTCAAGATTTAAAGACTCTCCAAAATTTGAATTTAAATTTAATCTCTATAGTATGGTGCTTTTCCATCTTGAAATCTTCAGTGCAGATGTGTGTACTTTAGATACTATAATTATCTACAGCAGGGCTCCCTTGAAAAAGACATTTCGATCTCAACAAGACTTCCCTGGTTAAATAAAGGATAAATAAAATAAAATAAAAATGGCGGATCTCACACTTTATTTACAACAGCGACAGTTCGTGACAATTTAAACCTGACCTGCAAGGTTATCTACCCTTCAAAGTAGGGGTGGGAACGTGTACAAAAAATTCTAAACCTGTACACGCGCCTGTATAGTTGCGTGTACACGTGTACACGTGTCTTCAGAGTGGATTTTGACCGCTATAAGAGGGCACTGTCACCATTCCAGTGACACAGTCCAGACAACCATTAACGCAGTGATCAGCCAGATACGTTTATTAAATCAATAGACGGTAACAGTGAATTTGTAGGTTACTCCAATACAAAATTACGGCCTACATCAGATAGGCATAAAATCACAACTAGATGAATGATGTTAGGCCCTCTTACCAATGTAAATGAATTAACCATAAACGAAAATATTAATTTTGACAAGCAAGAACATGAACATGAATGAATTCTAACAGTTTAGCTCCGCTTTTTTGTCATTGTCCTTATTATCGTACCTTGTTTTTGTAGCTACAATTTGTTTTGTGAACTTAAACAGCAAACTGCGTCCCTCATTCACAGTGGGAGCTGCGTCTCACTATCGTTACGTTTCATAGCGTCATTAACGTGAATTGTAATTGAGGAGGAAAAGCGGCTGGATTAAGGAAAACTAAATTGAGAAACACATTTTACATCCACAAAGCGAAAACAAAAAGAAATGTAAACTGCGTTTTACGTGTTCTTATTCAAATAACGAAATGAATATCGTCGGCCTGCTGATAAAACCTCCTATCTTCAAAATGATAAACTTCACAGGAAAATAAAAAATAAATATAAAATAAAAAAGAAATAATAAAAAATTATAAATATATAAATATAATTGAAAATATAAATAAAAAAGTTTTAATTTTGCATGTAAGAATAGTGGACATACGAGTTTTTGTTTCTTATCAGTTTTGAGATACGAGGTTTTATCAGCAGGCCGACGATATGCTTTTCTTTTAACGAGCAGACGCGAGGATGACATTGTGCATGCAAATATAGGCTTTTGGCCGACAGAAAGTCCATCAAAAATGTAAAAAAAAAAAAAAAAAAACAGTGAGTGAACAATGTGCAAGATAAAATAATGAGCTATTAACCAATCGTGCTTTAAAGCAACATAAAGAGGAACTGAGCGTGGAGACGATGGCTGCGTCCGAATAGGCCTAGTCTTTTTTGCTTAGGAAAGTTCCTAACTCCTAGAAAAAGATCCGTCAGTATTTAAATGGCAGTCATGATAAGAGTGTTCGAATTTTTAAATGTAAAGGAAAGGTGCCACAATGCTCCTAATTTATCACCTTTAGGATAGGGTGCACTGAAGCATCCCTTTCGAAAAGACAGGAGGAAATGCTATCCCGCAATTCCGCGATGACCGTCCATCCGGCCAATCACGAAAGCAAACAAACATGACGGGCGGGAGGCGGGTGATCACTGTGCCTAGTGTAAGTGTATTCCGATTCTCATATTAGCGCGGGTGTCTTGCTAAGCTGTAAAAGAGTTCCCTTTACACCTTTCCTTTACCTTATGACGTTTTACACAGGTTAAAGAAAAGTGGTCAGGAATTGGACAATTTTTTTTTTTTTTTTGACTTTTCGGACGCAGCCGATGACTGCCGTGTACACGGGTAGTGTTTTTTAATAAACGTTTATGATTGACTAACCGGATACACGTATGCACGTTTACAAGTCACACGCTTACTTCAAAGGCATGCATTATTTTTTGGAAACTTTCCGGGCATCACGGAAACTTCGCAAGCTTTTTAATTTAATGCGTAAAGATGTTTTTGTAATTAATCGTCCTGCTTTTATACATGCATAATGATACACATGCATAGATATGGATGGCATTTCCAATCGGCTATTGTTTGCCAAGATAAATAAGGTGAGCAGCTTAATTGCAAGATAAGTGATTTAGAGTTTAGGAAAGTCAATCAAAATCTTCCCATGAAGCAAGTAATGAATCAGTAATAATAATTACAGCTGAACAGTCAAGGAATACAGCAGGATTGCTGATGATTGGATGGAGAGGCAGAGCTTTCTATGATGAAAGCTTTCATCCTGTAGTACACATAGGTTGTTTCTTTTTATGTAGTTGGTTGGTTTGGTAATGGTTTCACTGCACTATGCTGACTGCAGCACTTTCAGCACAGCTTTAGGAGTAAAAAGATATACCAATCCGGAGGAGAAAATGACTCATTTATCTTTGTTTGTAATAGCAACATCTGCAAAATGTACATCTCATGGCCAGTTTTGAGGGTCAGTGAACTATCAGAGCTGTTTATCTATACACCCTGAGGACATACAAAGCACCACTCTCCTGTTGACCATATATTGTGTATACATATGGAAATTCCATCAGTTTAGAAGGCATCACATACAGTAAATGTATCTGAGAGAGTTTATTGACTCATCCAAGTTCATGAAGGTGATTTCAAATATCACAATGGAAAAAAAAGAAGTCTATCTGGGGAATATCCGCTGAATCCTCCATCAGTTTGCACCAAAAAAGTTGTGCTGTTTGCATTGAGCAATGCAATGTGATTTCTTTGTTTATGCAGTTTCTGATTTATGTTCAACCAGAATGTGTATGAAAAACTGAAAACATCTTGTTACAAACTATCTTGATCCATATACAATATAAGCACGGATGGATGGGGGTGCCGGAGTCTGTCAAGTGTGCATTCATAGAGAAGCAGTAATCCACTCTGAAAAGCTCCCCAGTTCATCACATGCATTTAAGTTACATGTTCATACACGGGGGCAACTTTAACCATCAGATTAAACTGACCGGTTCTGCAACCAGTGCTTAAATTAGACTGAGCTGATTGAAATAAATATTGTCTGCATTTGAACAAAGCTGCGTACAAAGGCAATGAAACATGAACAACTGCAATGGATTTGCGTTCAAAATGGCAGACAACTATTTCATAGTTGTATTATTCATTATGCCGGAATCATTTGATTGATTGATTGATTGACTGATTGATCAAATCAGAACTTCATTTAAACTTGTACCCACTGTTTTCAATAATCTTGTTCATGATGGCGGTAAAGGAGATTACAAGGAAAAAATCCTCAATTTCCCAGTCTGATGAAAGAATTATAAAGCGGTTGCTTGTTACAATATTTAATACTCTAGGTTCATGAGACTGAGGGTAATGTCTGTAATTTAAAAGACAGCATGATGTTCAATAACCTGCATACAAGTATTTACATTTATGTCTCTGGAATGCTTTCAAAATCAGCTTTTACCCTAATTCATTTGAATTTTGATAAGATGAAATCATATTGGGAAAAAGGCACACTTTCAATAACAATAAAAACATTTTGTCTTTGTGTTATCATGACACTTGACGGTGAAATCAGGTGAACAAACATTATTTGCGAAATTAAACAAAAGACTGGCAATACGCTAGCTTCTGTTCTTTTTTTTGCCAAATAATTTAACAGTATAAAAAAAATGTGACTAATTTTGAGCAAGATTCTGGACATGGAGCTTGATATCTTGCATTTGACTTTTCATTCAAATGAGGAGCTCTCTTGGGGTATTGCGATTCTATCAAATGGCTGTGTAAGTGTTCGAATCAAGAGGTTGTCACTGAGAAACCAAGATCATTTTTTATTGCCGTTCAACTTTCGGCCATCATATGTGCTAATGGTATACACAGTTACATGGCCGTAAACCAATAAAGATTGAGTGTTCGTTCCACATCACGGCACACTTGTGTACACTACCCCCCAAAACAAAGAAAATGGTATGCTTTGTACAGTGCCAGGATTGATTTCAAATCAATCGATCAATATGTTTTAGCTTTAGCTAGAGTATTTTATCAATAATTTTGTGTGAACTGCAGGAATTCCAACCACTTACATAAACGTAAAACACCCCAGCCATCCGCTCTCCAAATCCCAATATTTGGGACTCAAAAGAAATTGAATGAACTCACATAATCATACATTAAATTGACATTTTTAATTCTTGTTTGTGAATCCTTTGTAGTCAATAACTGCTCAAAGTTTGGAACCCCCAGACATCACAAGCTGGGTTTATTTCCCCCTGGTAGTGTCCTGTGAGGCTTCCACCGCAGCTGTTTTCAGTCCATGCTTGTTCTTGGGGTATTTTCTTACAGGGCTCTAGCTTAAGCGACTGAAATGCACACTCAATTGGATTCAGATCAGGTGACTGACTTGGCCATTGCAGAACATTTCCCCTCTTGGGCTTACAGTCTTGGGTTGCTCTCCAATCCTCCTATAGCTTTAGGTCCATGAGAAAAAAAAAAGGACCATGTATAAATAGAGCTGTAGCTCCTTCATTGTTCACCCGGTTTGGATGTAAACACCCTCAAACTAATACTGAAAGTTTGTTCTAGAATGAATATTCATTATTTAATTTAATCTCCGACATGCTGTGGTAGGCAGTTAAAATAACAATCACTTTGTCAATGTCCAAATATTTACAGACCTTAATGTTCTGAAGACATTTGGATTTGAGATCAAAAGATAAATAAGTATATTTCACGTTTGCTCTGTGGCACAGTGTGTAAATGTTTAACCATTTTACAGGAATCACTTGCCTTTTGTAGTCAAATAAGAGCGCTGCTCTTGTCCGAAGAAAATGCAACTTCAATGTCTATTCAAATTAATAGAAATCCATGTGCTAGAAATCCATTAATTGAATGAGTTTGGATTGAATGAATTCCTCCAAATGTAATAGAAACACTATCCTTTGATTGCTTTCTGGTTGAATTATAATTTGATTGAACACAATTACTTCAATACAATGCAATGGAAAAATGTGTTGTATAAATATGGCAGTACATTTAAACTGAAAATTTTTCTGACCGCCAACTCCCGGTTTTGACTGTGTACAATGTGACCACAACCAGCTGTGAACTGAAATGACCCTAAAATTCACACCACATTATTACAATTCTCATAAGTCGCATTACCGAAGGCACTGTCAAATTAAACCTCATGCAGCACATTCTGATAGTTCACTCCATTTCCTCCACATGAACTCGCATCCAATCGGCAATTTAACCTGAATCTGTATAATTGAATTAGATATCATATTAAAGAAGAAATAATGTTGGCTTCCAACACGGCCTGACTGCTTTTTAGCGATTTGTTTGATTTTTTTCTCCGATAGTGCACAGCAGAGAGTAGAAGGAACATTGCTCACACAGTGGAACATTCTAGCAGCAAGCAAAGGGCTGCACAATGAAATCCCTTTTCAGCCCTGGTCCTGAGGACTGGGATGAGTGACGTGACATAGCTCCCAGAGCAGATCCACACAAAGCATTAGGGAATAGTCTGAGCGGGATTTAAAAAAATGAGGGTTTAGAGAGGATCAGGCATCAATTCTCCCGAGAGAGAGAGGTCTGATGATAAGGGAGCTGGTCTGAGGACAGCATTAGAGACAAATCCAAACCAGGGCATTATGGCCTTAAAGCCCTGTCTGAATACAGTGCCAAAGAGATAAAACCAATACCAGTGCATTTCTCTCAGATAACCTTACATATGGACACCACGATCAGGCCTAGTGTGAGATGCACCTCAGTAACCTGCTTTGTGAGGCAATATGTATAGCTACTGCGGCCATTTTTTCATCAACCCGGATATGTCCTTGCAATCATGTTATTTCACAGAGTTATTCTGTTTGGCCGAATAGCCCTGCAGTCCTTGGTAGGCATATTAGCATGGCAGAACCTTCAAAGGTCCTTCGTAATGGCTTGTAATGGAAAAGCTAGCAGATGTTGAATCCATACTCTTGTCAGAAAGAATATGACTTGGAGTTTCAAAACTTAATGACTGTGAATTTCAGTCACATCTCCCCACCTACTTATGAGGATTAGAAATTCCTCAGCAGGCGAGGTTGAGTATGACGCCATTTTAGCTGCTCACAGCTGCAACGGGCTCCTCCGCTCTCCCTCGCAGTTGGCGAATACAGTATGTCATTGAGGCTTGTCTAAGTGCGAATGACAGCCCTTCTGTTCGTATGATTATATCTGCATCATAACGGGTTAAAAACATTATGGTTGTGCCGACTCAGATCCGCCTGTCAAGTTTTGAAATTCTGCATTAAACATATAATGATCACTTTGCATTTACACCATGTCATTCCCTCTGAGTCTGTCTCATGTCATACCAGAAATGAAGAAGGTCTCTTCCAATTGGCTAAAACAATAACATGGAAAAGAATATACACAGGGTCCTTAGACGAACTTTGTCAACTTTTACCGTCGATGTGTTTGGTGAAAAATAATTGCAAAGAAAAAAAAATTCTTGAATATTTTGGAAAGCGGATCATCTGCACTTTGCATTTCAGGGCCTGTTTTGTACCCCTGAGATTGTCCTATAAGAATCTGAAACCGTTTCATCTGTTGCCAGTTATTCAAATGTACTCTTTTCATAAATATGAATATAGGCCAGTCATCAACACACCAGCATATGCTGAGGATTCAGGGTCAAGAATGAGAATGGCCAACCCTTGATGGTATGGCTCTTTAACTAGCTAAATTGTGAATCCAGCTCTCGTTCGTGAAGCATATTATTAAAAACTCTACAAATTGTAATAGTCATAATCTTGAGGCTGACCATATCTGAAATAATATTTCTTGTTTACACTCTCATGCAAAAATAAGGCCAAATGCAATCATGCATTCCATTTTTCATATTCTATTCTTCTGTATATGCACTGTAAAAAAAAAAAAAGTTGTCTCAACTGAAAAAAGTTAGTGTCCAGGCTGCCTTAAAAATTTAAGCTCATTGAACTTGAGATGATAAGTTGAGGTAATATTCAATTTATAATCTTAAATTCAGTTAACCTGAAATTTTAAGGCAGCCTGGACACTAACTTTTTCAGTTGAGACAACTTTTTTTTTTTTTTTTTTGTGTATTATATTGCCTCTCACTGGAAAATCTGATGAGCTGAAGAACAGGGGTTTTGGGACTGAAATTGATATTTATATTTATATACTTTATATTTCTACATTCCTTCACTCTTTCATGAATTTATTTATTCACTAATTAATTTCCATATAATTTATGTATTCTTTTATTCATTCATTTATTCCTCATTATATTTCTACTCAGATTTCTGAATCATTTTTAAATGTATTTGTTATTGATTAATTCATGTTTACTAAATTTGCACTAAAATTAACCAGGCATCCTTTTCTCCTTTGCATCTTTTGTTTGTTTTCATTGTTTTGTCATTCCCAGAGCTTTACTGCACTGAACAAACATAATCCATGTTCTGCAGCTGGATGAGCTTCTCGACTTAAGTTTGGTTTGTACCTTTAAGCCAGTTGTTAGACATCTGATGATGCTCCACCATTTTGTGAAGTGCTTAGTCCTGAACCTTATCATTTCAAGTATGGAGCAATATTCCAAATTGATGCATTCTGTGCTTACACTGAATTGAGAATTACCATAATATGTAGTCTCTCTGGCATGTGAGTAACACGCCATTGGTCAGGCATAAATAATGATAGATTATTTATATTTTGCAAATAAATTACATTCACTGTCTGCAGCTGGTAGGTGCTGTATTAAAGAGCATGCATTACATACAAATGAAGTAATCACTTGTACAATCCTTCATAAATTTAGCAGTGATTCAGAATTTTTCACTGCATTATTGCAAAAAAAGTGACTATGTGATTGAGGTCATTGCCCTAGTCAGTGGCAAATTTAGAAATTTTCACACACATAGATCAGTGTTTCCTGGAATTTCTACAAAAAAGGCAGTAATTATGTTCATGCTGCTAAGACCCAGTAAAGGAACTCTTAATTTTCCTCAGGTAAACCTGGTGTACCTTTTTCATTGCACGCGTCGTGTGAAAATCTCTGTTTTTGTTCTTGGTTTAATATACTGAATCTTTGTGTTCCTTTAAAAACATGCCATTTGATCAAAATGGTCATTCTTGCTTATAAAAATAAGAGTAAATATCTCTTTTAGAGCAATCATGATATAACATGTAGCTACTGTTTTACAAATATTTAGATGTAATAATGAGTCCTTCACATTAATGCACAAAAATATTAAAACAATAATATGCTACCTGTGACCAATGGCAGTAAAAGATATCCACAGTAAGAACACTGTGTGCACAAAGGGAGCTGCATGACTGAGGAATACCTGTATACAAATGCAAGCCTGTCTACTTTCATTCCATCAAATTGGACTCCTGCCCAGAACGTAGCACCCGCTGCCTCGTTAATTTCATATCCAGGATTTGCATATCAAATTGATGCCTGGAGGTGAGCCAATCTTCTTCACCGCTGCCACTCAAAGTGGTGAATCAGACATGTCTTCTCATAACCTCGCCCATCTCCTGCTGGTTGTCTCGCAAAAAACTGGTAGCTTAAATAAGCCCTTTTTAGCTATCCTGAACCTGTGTTGAACTGGTGTAAAAAAAAAAAAAAAAACATCTTCAGGAACCAAGAGCCTCCCATATGTTTATTTCTATTATAAACTATGAAGGTTTTTGTTGATTATACTATAAGTAACGTAAAATATACCATTTAAGAAACACTGAACATAATTCTTGCTACACGCAGTGGGACATCTGCAGGTTTGATTACATCCAATCATCTGCATTAATGGGAGGACTTTGCGTACATTTCTGAAATGTTTCAGTTGGCGACTGTGCTTCATTCCCAATAACATTGAACTGAATTCATGTTTTGTATGTCAAGAGTATAGAGTTAAAGATGTAGATAAGATAATTTATGTCTATTTATTTATCCTTTAAGAAACAGGATTTCCTTGAGGCATGAGTGAGTATCAGTGCTGAGATAATGTGGTGAAATTGGCATTGACCTTTCCAGTGCGATCGTTCACTTGCAGCACCATTGGTACATGACCTTGAGTCTTCTATCTGTCAGTGCACTTGTACCTGTGTGACGTGCATGCTCCCTCCCTCCACTAAGTTCAGAGTAATTAATTTGATTTGTCTCCTTTTCTCTGGGATCTGACAGTTCCCTCTCGTTTGTCCTTCTCGGAATCACTCTCTGTTTTAATTTGAGGAAACGGTGGTGAAAAAAAACTGCTTTCAACTGTATGTTCTGTGATGCTCACATTTTCAAATGGCCAGTATGAGTTTTTAGAACAAACACATGCAGATGCATTTTGAAAAATGTGTTTCAAATACAAAAATTTCCATCTACCCTCTCAGACTTCAATCACATCATAGCTAATTTCGTTGAAAGTTTGCGAAAGCAAGAGCATGGCTTGCTCCAATGAGTGTCTGTTCTCTGCCGTCGCCAGACACGTGTGCTGCTCAAACACGGTGGCCTGCAGGGTTACCAGAAGCAGTCGCTGGCAATCTACAAACACTACATGGTCAAACGTACATAGGCACCTGACATTTTGTCCAAAATTATAGACATGAATGTGGAATCCTCCCAACCCCACATTCTTGTCTAGACCTCCATTTCTATATGGATCCTCTCGTGTGCTTGGGGTGTTTCATGCTCAGACAGGCAAGAGCCTTTCCCAAGCTGTAGGGAAAGAATTTAATCATTCAGAATGTAATTGTACGCTGTTACATTAAGATTTGCCTTCACTGGGACTAAGAGGCCCAGCCCAAACTATTAAAAAAACAGCCTCTAACCAAGAAATGTCCAGACATTTGTGTCAGATATGACCTTTGGATATCTAGCATATTGGAAGATGCTTATGATTGATTGTGCTCACTGGCATTCTGTACAATTTCATTATGTTTTCCAAAATTAGTTAAATGTCTGCGCATGCAATTGCTCAAGCAACTTTTGTGTGTATGTAAATACAGGTGATGTGATCGCAAGTGCTGGCAGGAGCTGAATAGCAGGTATTGCAAGTCAGTGCTAAGTGCATTGTTCGAAAATGCTAATATACTTGCCTTTATTGATAGGATAGGCTTTTAATCACTGAACTTAGGAAAAGAAATGAGCCACAACTGCACTAGGTCAGGGAGAGAAGTCTGGCCTGCCTTCAGGCTTCTGTGGAGGGATTTTCTGCTCTGTTTCCACAAAACACCTTTGTTATAGTACCCTTAGACCTGCACGGACCGGTACCTGAACCTAAACTCAGGTACCTAAATCTTGTATGTGTTTCCACAGCAGACAGTACTCTTAAATATAGGCAAGGTTGTTACTGCATGGCAATAGCCGCGTCAACTGTGCAAGTGGAGAGTTCATATTTAGTCCTTTTTGAACAAGATTGACAATTCCCTCTTTACCAATCAACGGACTCCAGTGTCTCTGGCTCCATCTTTTACCCGGGATTTACATCAGAAGCGTGTTCAGTCCGCCTCCGCCGTGCTGCGTGCTTGCTGCGTGAATTGCCGTCTATCAATTTACACTGACTGCGTCTTTGATGCGTAACAGCGCTGGAAGGCTACAGTAGCAAGACCAATGAGCGAGCCTGACGAGATCACGTGGTAATTACAAAATCACGAGCGATCGCCCGAGATAAATGATCCATGTTGCACTGAGTGCAACTACAAACAGGCAACAGCCTTTGCTCTTTACCGAAAGGGTTGAGGAACAGTTGACTTGCTTCGATTTGTTTATTTTTTGAGATTTCGTGCTTCTACCATGGATAAGTAGCCTATTTATTAGTAAATGTTCTTAATTTCCAGTTTGTCTTGGGTTTGTCATTTGCTTGGACAGTGAGTGAATCCTATCAGCGCAGACGGACCAAACACGCATCTGGTGTAAATTGGGGGTTAGTATCAGATTTGGTGTGCAAGGTACCCCAACAGAAGGCTAACTATAAAAAAGGGATGAATTGGAACAGTTATTTTGGTACCGTCCACAACGTTTGACAACGGAAACACAAAATTAAATGTTCTAATGTGCAACAAACTGATCTGAACTAAACTGCACTGTTTGATGGAAACAAAGCATTAGAAGCCTGAGTCGCCACCATTTTCACTGAGCTCTCACCTGTGGGCCACTGTGGGTTGAGGACCTGTGATACATCAGAAGTTTTGCTTTTTTTAGTGAAGGGAAGAAAAAATTTGATTTAAAAACTCTGCCCGATCTCTGCTAGGTGAACTATAAAGTGATTACAGCAACACTCACGGTCCATCAGCTATTGTCAATTGATTGTTCAGCATTCTCTGTCCTGCATGTGCTCAATTTACCCACCCCCACCTTGTAACCCACAGTTCACGAAGACGTACATTGAATGTATGGCTGATGCGCTCCCTGCGTGAAGATTGTTTGTCAGGATAAAGCCTTTAGATGTGAAAGTGCTTGTCTAATCTCTGTAAATTTCTTTGATGCATGTCGAATGAGACTAATTGGAGCGATTAAATGGAAGCCATTTCACTGACCCAGCAGACTCATCTTCCTTTGGGGAGAATGAAATTTTTCCCCTGAGGCAGTTGCCATGCATAACCAATTAAAGCACACTAAATGTAACACTAGAATAGCCCAGGCCTACTGAAAAGACCACATTCTCTAATCCGGATAACAAAAGCTCACAGTTAGCACAGCAGTTAGCAATACAGCCGAAACAAATGCATGAAAGGGAATGTTATTGTTTGTGTTTTAAACAAGTCTTATCAGGTCTCATCAATGGTGCTAGAATTGTACATATTTGCACAACTGCTGAGATCATCACTGCATTTTTTCTCGCAGGCAAAAGGTGTGAATTTCAGGTACGTCACACAATTTTTTAATATTCCTGATTTCATGAAGTCTTAACTTTCTGTTGTGTTGGTTATGTCTTTGCACATCCTACTCCGAGCATTTTGATCAGTGAAAGGTCTCAGCAGTTAAATACAATTAAATATCAGTGTGTTCTGATGTGTTATGTGTTCTTTTTTGCTGCTAGGTTTGCGCATGAAAAACACACATAAGGATTGGTGTAAAAATGCCTTAGGCATCGCATATGTTATGAGTTTTTTTTAGGAAGAAAAGCCAGCAGATCTTCTGCGAAGCTGAAGGGAATTTTTCCTCAATTCAGACAGATCCAGGCTCATCCTGTCAGAGTCTGTGGGGACTCGGTCACCCCACCTGTTGGCCTGGAGTATCTCCTTTTGGGGTCATGCCCTGTATAGTCCTCAGGGATCTCCGGTAGAGCGTGCTTACTTCAGGCAGTTTTATTCTTCTGCACAGTCCACAAAGTTTGCGTGGTTTGTGTCTTTTGGGGCATCAGCAAATGAGTGTAGCATTAAACCCATGTTCATGTTACTCAGGTCACACAGGCAGTGTAATCAGATTTCTGGTATAACTTCAACATTCTTTTGAATAAAATAAAACCGAGGAGGGTGCGGCCTACATTTGCAGAATTAGAAAGTCTTTATTAGAAAGTGGTTACCAATGGAGGTCTTCCTCAGAGCACAGTGAAAAGCACAGAGAGTAGAGGCGTAGCCCGTTGGGGGTCACAGACACGTCACTTTATGACAATAATTAGTCCTGGCTAGTTCTCAATCATTTTCCTTTATTGACGCGTTTTCCAATTATCGTAATGTGCAACTGAAGACACGGTTTCTCTCCATATGCGATCTAACAGCAATTAAATCATGGGCTAAATTCAGTACAGTTGCGGAACAAGAACAGAGAATTGGTTTGCACAAAACATCTGTTTAAAACAATTATCAGTCCTGACCTGTTCTCCGTCATTTTCATAATTAACAGAAGGTTCACTTCGAGAGCATTCCACACTCAACAGATGCTCCTTGTTCTCCCTGATTAGGTAAGACGACATTCATTCATCTGGAAGCATATTTGCTGTATTTAAATCAACGTTATTCAAAATTGCATACCTGTTGACTCTCACGCAAATAGCTGGAGCCGCACGCTTTTCATTGCCTATTGAACTGCCGAGTGCCACTTTTTTTTTATCAACCCACACAATGCCGAGAGTGAAAGTCCACGTTTCATTGGAACGCAGACCAGTTCAATCAACGCGAAGCATTGGCCTATTAATAAGTAAATTATTTTTCTCTACTGAATTTAGCCCATGATTTCATCGCTGTTAGAACGCATATGGAGAGAAACCATGTCTTCTGTTGCCAATTACGATAATTGGAAAACGCGCCGTCAATAAAGGAAAATGATTGAGAACTAGCCAGGACTAATTGCTGTCATAAAGGGACGTGTCTTTGCCCCCCCACTGGCCACACCACTGACAGAGAGGTGTCCACCGTAGGCCTAAATAATGATGCAGTCACATGACCTCAAATGTGTTGGCGAACACTTAAAGCTAAATAAATGGGTGAAATCAAAATAAAAAATAGATACGAATCAAAAGGAAAAGGGGAAAGAAATAGGTAGACATACAGAAATCTAGGGAAAGGTAATGTTCTAATAAAATACCAAAAATACTTACAAAAAATACAACAAACTCAGAACCAAAAATAAAGAAAACAACTGCACCAAGGAATTTTATTTATAAAGATCATGAGGAGGCTTATGCATCTATCAATAAAAAGCTACTGGCATCAATGCACATAAAACATAGTCATACTGCATGCAGACAATATCAGAGGAACACTTATGAACATGGACAATATCAAAAGTATGTGCATGAACAATGAAAATCACCCTACCGGACAGTAGGGCAAAATACAATATTCATAATATTCATAATATCATTGTAATAATATTAATATACTTTATACTGTGTACTGTATTAAGATAACATGGCCATTTTTGCAGTTGACTCAGACTGCATGAGTTCTGTCCTTTTTTATTTTCTCCACTTGATGAAATTGAGCTTGCCACTTGTCTGGGGAATTTTGATGTGGTCGCACCACAATCCTCATCATCCATTCAGGGATGTGGATGTCACTTGATTGTCGGATAAGGTGACTCTGCTGACATTATCATTCTCAGACACACTCAATTTTATACCTGTTCTCTGCATCTACATGACATATTGTGAAATGCAAATGCAACAGTATAGGGGAAACATTGATGCAAACCTATGCGTATACAGCATGTAAATTATGGGCACCTATTTTCAAGCTTGTTTTGATGGTTTCAAAATCCGTTACTCTTATTTTCATTATTTATTTGCTGCTGTCTATATATATATATATATATATATATATATATACAGGTCTCAATAGCTGCAGCTTCCTTCACAATTATATTCTCATGTCTTCACCATATGACACCATATTAATATGACATGATGTCTTCAGGCACTCAGTTATTGAATAAAAAAAATAACTAGTGGATTTAACTGATTTTTGTGTCCTTTCCCCTACTTTTTAACTTTTTGTTACCATACAATGTCTTCACACTTGCTTCGTCTTTCCCTTTTCTATCTTTCCATCATCATATGTAGAAACTCTATGTTGTAATTGATTGGCACTGTCACCACTGACCCCCTTAAATGGATCAGATGTGCCTCAACCCTTGGAAAATTGACTGTCTAGGGAATGTGTCTTTGGGAGCTGACTGTCCAACCAGAAAGATCAAAATCATTAACCCACTGAATAATATGATAGAAATCATGGTGCAGTGAGGATGGCATCTAAAATGTCATCAGAAACCAACCACAGACCGGGTCCTCCTTACATATTTCATCAAGTAGAAAAGTTGAATCAATAACATGTTAATAGAAGATATCCATTTTATTTTTCTGCACCAAGCAGATAAACAACACTTCAGCAGGCCACACATGTAATTTTTAATTACGTTTCATTCAGGTACAAGTGTCAATATATTTAATAAACACTTGCACATGTATTAATCTGCTTTGAAGAAACAAGACACTTCACACCAGACGGTTTGCCCTTTACCCAGGTTCAATTAGTATTGAATAAACTACAACGTACTAAATCTGAGCTAATGTTTCAGATACACACAGTCTGAAATACTATGGTATTCAGTTTCATAATATCACTTGATGCACTTAAATTTTGCAACTGATACATCCACAGCACGTCAGACCACATCACAGAGTACGGACTGCCCAGGCCAATAATGCGTCACTTACTCAGGTCCAGTAAAGTCATGTATTTATATTTGGTGACATTCAGTTATTGTCATTCTTGCTTTGCATTTTGGATTTGAAATTAAACAATCAGTATGACCTCGAAGTGCAGACTCTCAACATTAATTTCAGGGTACTTACAGTACTGTGAAAAAGTGCAACTGTATGTGCCTGCTTCCAAATTTCTTTTATTTTTGCATATTTTTCACAATTGAATGTTTCAGATTTTCTAACTAATTTTAATATTAGACAAAGATATCTTGAAGATTGCATTTTTATACGTTGATTTGACTTATTGAGGGCGAAAAGCTGTCATCGCAGTTGAATCTAAACATCACTTAAATGAAACCTGTCTGGCAATGTGAAATAGGCAAAATGCAGCACACAATGCCACCATCTTAAGCACTCCAGTAAACCATGGTGAGAGCCATTATCTACAAAGAAAACTTGCTACAGTGGTGAACCTTCTCTGGAGTGGCTGCCCAACCAATTCCTCCAAAAGTGTATTGATGACTTCCCAGGAGGCTACAAAAGAACACAGATTAATATGTAGATAACTTCAGGCCTCATTTGCCTCAGTAAAGGTCAGTGTTTATGATTTCATGATAGGAAAAAGACTGGACAAAAATGGCTATGTGGGTGGGCTGCAAGGTGAAAACCACTGCTGACTAAAAAGAACACAAAGGCTCGTCTTACATTTGCCAAAAACGTCATGATTACCCCCAAAACTTATGGGGTAATATTCCGTGGACACAAGTCAAAAGTGGAACTTTTGGTTTCATATTGGTTTCACAGTTGCCCATCAAGTGAAGACCTCCCTTGAGTACAAAAAGGGGGTATACCACGGAATGTAAACAACTGGTAAGCCTCAAAGCAGGAATATCAGATCTGAATTTTTAATAAAACATAAGAAAAACCATGTAGTCCTGCAACAATATCTTATGGACGAATGAGACAATGAGCACTAGGGAGGAACAGCTCATGATTTGAAGCAGATCACTTCACCTCTGAAGCATAGAGAAGGTAGTGGTGTGGTGTGGGCATGTATGTATGCAAATCGAAGGGGTTCTTGTGTTTTTATTGATGATCTGACTCCTGTTGAATGTAGTAGGATGAATTTTGAATTGTATTGAGCCATTTTATCTGCTCAAATTTTTTGTCAAATTGTTCAAAGCTTTTTGGATAGCTCAGAGTGGAGATTGACATTGATCTGATGTAAATAGCAGAAACAACTCAAGATATTTTTTTAATGCAAAGAAGTATAAAATTATACAGTGGCCAAGTTGGTCATCTAACCTGAATCCGGTTGGGCATGTATTTCCTTTGCAGAAGGCTAAACTGAGTAAGCAGGAACTGAAGACTGCTGCAGTGAAGGCCTGGCAGAGCATCACCAGGGAACAAATCCAGCGTCTCTGAGTTCCAGACTTCAGGCAGTCAGACTGCCAAGGATCTGCAGTCAAGTATAAAGATGACAATTTAATGCATAATTATGTTACTTTTGAGCCCCTAAATTTTGAGGGATATGTTTAAAAAATGGTTCTTATTCCTATACAGTTCACTAAGTATTGTTGACACAAACCAAAGCTGAACATTTACGCTTCAAGGACATTTTAATTGTTTCATTTCAAATCCATGTGGAGGCCCACAAAGCCACATTGATGAAAAAATATTTCATGGTCCAAATACTTACGGACCTTGCAGTAAATTTTCCATGTCTTTCTTTGCAAATGGGTGCATTTATGCCATGAACTTTTCAGTTTCAGTGCAGCAGAGCATCGTGTTCCTTGAAAATATGCACTGGCACGTTTATGTGAACTTCTGGGTCACCGTGACCTGCTATTTTTGTGTCGCAATTAATATCAATATTATGCCGAATAGGGAGCCACGACACACAGGAGCTTTGACACAAACACAGTCCATCATGTGAATAAGCAGGCATATTTCATCAAACTGATTACCACGCTACTATATGACACTTGCAGTTACAAGTCTTGCCATTCTCCATGATTTGATTGTTTTCATAATCCTGTCCAGTTTAAAAATCCATCATCAGTACGTTCAAATACTGCAATCAACTGGACTTGATGATTCTGTGCCTCTCATCTTTGTATTACAACAAAAAAGTCGCCAGTTACGTCAAAACATTTATGGGCTACCTCAATCTAACGGCTTCGGTGATTCAGCCCCTCAGTCATAATATGCAGACTATACTCGGAAATAGTCTGGGACTGAGGATTTATGGGGTGGGAATGCATATTATTTTGAGAGTGCTCCAAAATTAGCATCATGATTTTGTCTTCAGCGTACATAAATTTCTTGACACTCAAACAATCTAGTTATTTGCGCTGTAACCTGATTTGAGATGCTAGAAGTGAACAGACAGAAATTCATTTTGGATGCCAGAGAACCTGCTGAGACATAAGTTAATATGATATTGCTGATGTTATTCATTTGGGTCATGGTCACCTCTCTGGTGCTTTGGGTCAAGCCATTTTTCTTAAGGCTGGAGTTCTGTGAAATTGAGCTGATTGGGTAAGAGTTTGTTTATTACATGACTGCGCCTGGTCTTTGTCCAATGGTGTTAACAGCTTAGGACACCACTAGAGAGGATATGTCAGTGTATGGCACAAAAAAATAACTGAAAACAGGCTCAAGAATACAGCTAAAGGCAGACATTTCATTGCCCTCAATACAGCGAACGTTAAAAAATTATCCTTATTCGAAACACAGGAAAGAAAGGAACATGGAGAATAAGTTCTGTATTTATGGTTCAGAGGTTTATTTTTTATTTAACTGTTATTTTACCTTGATGGAAACCTCTAGAGCTTTGAGAAAATAAAAGAAAGTTGTAAACTTTTTCCACAGTCAACTTCAGGGCATCAGATTTTTACAGCATTGATTTCTACACCCACAGCAACCCACGTTCATAAAATTACAAAACCAAATGTTGCAAGACTAATTTCGTGATTGAAAATCTCAGTTTTAGTGAAACATTGAGATGTTATCTCCCTAGAGTTATAAACCCATAATTTTTATGGCTACAATTATTCATGCTTAGGCACAGCCTTTATCGTCATTAAAGGATGACTATAAATTGATCTTGTTTGATTATGCAATACTGTGCCAAGGTCTTAGACACAATAAAAATGTTTCTGTAAGGCAAAAGTGGTAAAATGAAAATGAAATAAAAGTTTTACTTTATTAAGAGCCATAAATTGCCACTGAATCAATTTAAAATCTAGTTTGACCACCCTTTGCCAAAACATTAGGTAAGCTGCCCCATAGTTTTCGGAGAAAATTGGCTGTTTGGTGGTCCTTGGTACAACTCTTCTTCTGCAGTCTATCTTGTTCACCTCCACCTCTCTTAAGTACAAATATCAGCCGCCCAGTATTGGCTAGTAATGATTTTTTAATGAAAAAAAAAAATAGCACAACCTGCCTATGGTTCTTTACCACGTAAATCTTTTCTTCCATTCAAAAATGCAGTAAATTTATGCCCGAGTTTGAAGGATACGCATACTGCATTTACATTGTTGAAGCCAATTCAATTACATCTAAATGTAATGATGTACAGGGACCATACGCCCTTCACTCACACACACATACCAATGGACAATTTTGAGTTCAAAATTAGCCCGGCATGCGTTCCTTTGGACCGTATGATTAAACTGGCATACCCATCGGAAACCCCCACACGTAAGAACATGGAGATCTCCGCACAGAAAAGCCTTTGGCTGGATTTGAAACCACAACCTCCCTCCTGTGAGGCAACATTCCTACATTAAGTTTGAAATATGCCAGTATTTAAATGAGTATTTATTGAAGTAATTATACTTGTATATTTTGTTTCTGACTTTTAAGCGTAAAACAAGTATCATACAAAGAAATTTTTCAGTTTTGGGGATCAGCTAAAACAAAAAAGCTTTTTTAAGACTGATTTAAGCTTCTGAGTTGAATCTTCACAGAGCTTAAGGCATAGCTCACGCATGTGACCTACGCTTTGCTGAGAATTCATGCATTTATACATATCCAGTGATGTATCTGCATCCCTTTGCAATCACACCAAAAAAAAAAAAAAGCAACAACACCACATTGCCAAGTTGACCAATCGCTGTCGAGGAATTGTGTTGCCGTGACGTGTTGTTACACTTCTGGGGAGGTACACGTCAGGCTATGGTGTAGTGTACGGCGTAGAAGTCAACTCAGAAGTATAAATCAGCCTTTATGTTGAAAAGTCATCAGCTTAAGCAAAGGCCAGGAACAGAAATCTGATTGGGGAACAGGTGAGAGTGAATATTAATATCTCAGATTAGAAATATAATATCCATTAATCACTGCAGTCGCAGCCACATGGGAACAGACAGGATCCTAAATCAGATCCGTTACTCTGGGTTGGTTTTCAGCTTCAAGGAAACCCTGGAAGCACTCATGGCCAATATTTGTCCCCGAGAATGACTGGGAGTTGCCATAGTTATAAACACGCATTGGAAATTTTCAGCTCTGCCAGTACAGAGAGTTTACTATTTAAATCCAGAGCTGCAGCTGCCCATCCGTTAGGATTATGTTCCAGATTTTCTCATTGCAAAAGATATCCCTGGCCTCACAGCATCAAATAATGTATATTTGTCTGTTAATGAGAGCAAATTGGCCATTTCCAAATAGAATACAGTGAGCCAGATTAAATTATCTGGGGTTTATCGGGATATGCTTTGTCATATCCTCGGAATGCCATTTCATGGACATCTAAATTCAAGAACTTTTTTTTACAATCACTCTGTATGAAGTGAAACTTAAGCAGAGGTCTTTCATACTGTGCTTCTGGTTATGCCTCATTATTCTGCGCTGAGATATTGTAGTAGTAAATGGGTAAAACAGAAGAAATTAACCTTATTAAACCTATGGACCCATATACGAGTCCATCAAATGCAGTTGCTGTATTCAGACCTGAGGAACTTCTGGCCTGTGTAGATTACATGGTTTTCAACAATCCCAACTATGTCCTTCTGAATTACAGGAAAATGTGTATAAAATGATGTAAAAGATATTTTCCATTTGATGCAATGCTGTGGCCTGCAAACATGGTATCCTTGGTTTGAATATTGTTCTCAATAGAAGTGTGATGAAGCACTGGAACCAGCAGATACAGAGTGTGTGTGTGACATTGTCCTACAATATGAAAAAAAAAGGTTTTTCTGATTTTGAACCTACATAACAGAAACTTTCGTGAAAACCCAGAGTTTAAGGGGTTAAACAAAAATACAGCTGACTGACAAAAAATGTATTACGAGGGCATGATATACTTGAAAATATACTCCAAGATTTCATACTGGTAGTGTTTTAGATAATGTAATACCTAGTCCTACGCACATCCATTGCGACGACATTTCAATCAATCTCTGGAGCAATACTGCTGCAACTCCTGTGGAATCCTGCAATTGACTCAAATTTTCCCTGGAGGGGGAACTAACCTGACCAGCTTTAATAACGTAGAAAATCTGGTTGATCAACAACTTTATGCACAGAGAGCAAGTCACACCTCTTCATTTTTCCATAGGTCTCTTTGGTTGACTTGTGACACAGTCAGCACTCAATCTTAGCCCTAGATTCCACCGGGCGTGTATCTGTAGCATAACGTGAGCGATGCTATTTTGCTCCGTTTTGTATGCGACTTCATGTTCCACTGAGAGCAAAACGTTACCTCAGCGTCCTGCCAGCTGATACAATCGACCTGTTCAGATTTAGCTTATTTCGTCATTTTTCCAAGATATTTCTGCTTCTACCATGGGAGAGTAGCGTACGGAATTTTTTTTTCTGCTTTAATTGCACTTAATGTCATTTTCGACACAAATCAAAGATTTGTGGCTAGTTCCTTTTAGTTAAAAGTGTATCCCCCTTGAAAAATACTTCCTGCCTGGAAAGATCTGGGGTGTGGTTCCCAGTAGCACAGATGCTAACGTAGTTGGAACCAATCACTGTAGATGGTCGAACTATGGGAAACGAATCCCTGCTATAGTCAGATCAGCGCGACTGCGGCCCGCCACCGCCAAAAATAGACTCGGCGCGTATTCTAGGCAGAGGAGCGCAGAGAGCCACTTCTAGGACGCTGCCGAGCCGTGGCGCGACTGGTGGAATCACAACCATTTCCGAGAACGGCCGCGATCAACTCCGGCAACCATTTTGCAGACGTAACGCGGTCAAGATGCTCCCAGTGGAACCTAGAGGTTAGAGACTAAAGGTGCTTGCTGTAGATAGGATATGAGTAAGTTTAATTACAGTTATTCTACCGAGTAAGGAGAAGCCCCCTACGTTCGGTAGCCCAGCTGATTTTGCATCCCGAAGGGTCTGCCCGTACAACAAACCCATGGGTTGCAGATGTTCTCGGCTGGCGTGGGCTGATTACAGGCTTGTGCGCTAATCAGCTTGCTAAATACTGGTTTTACCATCTTGTCACCACAGAATTGCCCTCAGAGTCTGTTCGCTTCTCTTGGAAAAAATCGTAGAGGAAAGGTTTTTTTTCCCCAATGTTCCCTTCAGAGCAGATACAACATCGTAATATCCTCTCCCTGTTTTGATTAACTGTCAAAACACCACTTGAAAATACGTGGCTTCGAGGCAAGAACTTTCTGTTCTGGTCATAATGTTGACGTGGGAGTCTCATTACAGCATTTTATGTTTTGTTCAGCTTTTATTGCTCCTCTTTTGCTCATACTATAATACTTATTTCCTTTTTATTGTCCCTCTCTCTCAGCAATGGCTGTGCTAGGAAAAAACTGCCTGAAGATCAGAGGTGCCACTCACTGTCACAATATCCAGTTCAAATTTTGCTTTTGCAGGAACTAATCAATTTTCAATGGAGAGACGGTAACAGTATGTGCCAGTATTTGCTGCCTCATGGGGCTGTAAATATTTCAATTTTAGGTAGAATAGCTGCAAAAAGCAAGTTCATAGACCAATCCGGTGAAAGGAGGAAACTCAAGGACATCCTGTACAAAATGGAAGCGAAACAGTTCCATGTACTCGTGCCGTCTTTATCAATGGTGCACATCCACACTGCAGACTCTATCATAAACGATGCATAACATTAGGAACATTTTGTGACTTGCTCATTCATTTAAGAAATACATTTACCCCACCTGAGAAAGTCCTAGCCGCATTTGAAAAACTGCGAATGAAAGAGGGTCAGGCTGGGTAGATTTTCACACAAACTTCAGAGATGCTTTCGCTGTGTGCGGCCAGGTCATCGAGGGGTCACAGAGGAAAAAAACACATTTGCAGTAAATTCACATAAGTGAATGACCTCAGCATTTTACAAATGAAAGGAAATACCTTATTTTGCCACTAAACGCCAGCAATACTTTCACTTGTCCTTATGCAAAACATTATTCCATAAAGAACACCTCCAAATGACCTACACGGAACACCACTGTCGGCTCCGTACATGCAGCAAGCCAAAGCTCCGATTTTCTGCCCAGATCTGTCAAGCTGGTCACATTATTACTTCAAATGTGGCTTATATCTGACACATTATTGGAACGCATCACGACCTGGAACTGACCCGCATGTACTGATAACTCCAGATGCGTCCCTCCAGATGGTAACACATGGGGTGCGTCCAAATACCAATACAAATTGTATATACAGTTGGCGAAAAGCTGTACGCGAAATTTGTAGTATGTCCGAATTCTTTGTATGGATCAAATGTTTGCGAATGATACCCGGATGGTCTACAGCACTTGCTGGAATTCTACTGTATGTGACTAATGAACAAGATGACGGAGGATGTAATATGCTGTCTGTAAAAAAACCAACACAGAAATAATGTATGAAATTAACAGGAACAATATATTAGCATTCATTCCTAAAATATTTATAAATGTCACCAATTCTGACAAAGTTGTGTTTTTAAATATTCCCGATGGAAGGATATGCTACGTCATGGCTAAAATAGGTCAGTAAATGGGTGAGATGGCGGCCGTATACAATAATACGTCCCGATTTCTTAAATGCTGTATACACACTCTGTTCCAACTACTGTACATTGGTGGCTGAGTTGTAGGTATCAAACACAATTCTGTACACACAGATATAATATGGGTTTTGGATGCAACTCAATATACAGGTGATTGTGGTGAAGAGGCTGATGTGGATATTGCACTGCAGAATGATTATGAATGCCGACAGCGAGTGACGTCGCAGTTGCCTTCATTCTGACCTGACAGTTCAGATTGTGGTTGTATTGACGCAATCAGATACGTATTGGAATCTGGCACCACATACTGAAATGGCCCAAATGAGAATTAGAATAGGCAGATTCAGTGAATTTTTTGCTGTTCACGCTGTCATGGAAACAAACAGATCTGTGTCATATTTGAGGATAAAAAACAGATCTAGGCCACTTTTGCTTGGCTGTCTGAGCATAGCCTAAGTTTCTTTTGTTCTAATTAGAGAATCATACATTTTGCGAGAATTTATGTGCTGACCTCCTAGTGCACTAAGCCATACCTGTGGGTCTAACATTATGTGGCATGCAACTAAACTCCCAGAAACTTGCATACCTTGGCCATTGAGTAATTAGTAGCACTACAGTAAAACAAAAGGGACAAAATGAAGCTGATTTGACCTCACACTGCAGTTGCTAGTAAGGTAGTTTCCCAAACAAAACCACAAAAAGAATTAGGCAGTGAAGTCCACCCAGGAAAGAGGTGGGTCATTGTGGCCTGTGTACTGAACACACGTTGAGTGTATCATCAAAGTTATGCTCAACCCTAATGTAGTGTTCCCATGCTCTGAAATTAGACATGTAGGAAAAGCTGACTAGACATTTAAGTACAGATGTTTCTATCCCAAACCTCCCATTACGATACAATGTTGATGATAAAGTTGCAGATTCTGCACTTGCGGTTTGTTGCATTTGGTCTATCGAGCAGCCAGCATGTATAATTTCCTCCATAATATCAGAAGTTTAAAACATTGGCATTCTTCTGTGATTTAATCAAAGACTGTCCTGTGTTTTTCGAAGTTAATGCTTTGCATGAAATTCTTAGAAATGGCTCTGTTTGTGTGGTAGGCGGATTTTGTGTGATGCCCTAATGGAGTAAGACTTACACCAACTGTAATCACCCTCCTTATCCATAAATGGTGCCAAATATCATGTTAGTACATTTATTAAATGGTTATGCACTTTTCTTAAATTTCCTTTAAACCACACCAGTCATGAGATTCAGTTCTGGGGTAAGCTGATCTACCATCTGTTATCTAATATTTGGGAAATAACTGTGATTTTGGTATTCATATTATATTGCACATGAAAACATTTTATGCATACTTGATTTTGGGGGATTCTTTTGTGGAGTGATTGATTAGATTTTTAGATTTTCAAAATTAATTAATTAATTAAATGGTTTTTTTTTAGGTGAAAGTTAAACTTGGACTCCGGGGGTAAAAGCTCCCAAGGGTCGTCTTTCCCCATATATTTATTAAATTCTGATGTAGCAGTCAATATGACATGTAAATTCCCAATATTAGTGTCTTCGAGTTTAAAAATGGGGAAATTTTTGTGCATTTGTGATCATGGTAGACGTTGGACTGTAACAAACTATTGTGTAATGACTGATACTGTTGGGCACTTAGACTATATAGTGGCAATGACAAGACAAGAATGAAAGGAAACTACGACACATTAGAGTTTAAATATTGTTAATGTTTCCTTCTCAGGACCCTTGACTGAAATAACAAATGTAATGTACGACATTGCCATTAAGTAATTATTTGCCTTACCTAGATGTTGGTAACCAAGTCAAAAAATGATAAGCTGGTCATACCTAGTCACCAGCAAGTGACGATAAGTTATGGTACTAACATTACCGAGTCAGTGGATAAAGACAATTAGCTGATGTAAGCTGCTACAGCTAGTGGTCCTTTCTGTAGTTCAGAACAAAAAACAAGATTGATGCTGCAAATGGCCGTTCTGCTTCGTCTTTTTTGCAACATGATGCCTCCTATGGTGGCGCCGGTGCTAAAAGATTTACATAAGTTCATTGATTTAATAATTTACTAATGTATAATTAGCAAAATACATCAATATTATCATTCAGAATCCTTTGGAGACGTCCATGATTGATAACAAAGTTGTTGTTCTGGTAAAAATTATAGTTATAGCCTAAATCAAAACATTTCAATTATGGCGCAGGTAGCCACCTCTCCCTAATACATGCCCTGGCAAACAGTCCAGGGTCATAATATTCCACAAAACTTGGTCTTTGAAAATCATCCTGCAATGTCTACTTGCCTTCAAGAAAAACTGTGTGAATTTTTTCATGTTCTATGATCGTTTTTTATGTGCGGTTTTGTCTCATTTTTATGTTTTTTAGTTTTGTTAGCTGGTTGTATTTGCCTTTACTTTTGTACTGGCAAAGGTGTGATTCATCCCTTGTTTTACAGGCAATTGTTGGATGTGATAGAGAATTCTCCAGGGCATAAAATGCAGGATGGTTCTGTCTTTGTTAGGTAAATGTCAGATTAAGCGACCAATTTTGTATTTGAAATGTTAGTTACTTTACAAAATGTTTAACAACAATGGCACACTTTATTGATGCCTAATTTATTTGCATAAAAGTCATTTTGGAATTTGTCGCAGTGCTGGATATAACTAGGACATTTTAAAATGCCATTGAGAGACTCAAACAGTAAATATTAGACATCTATTTATTAAGCCATCTGTAAATTCATCATTTATCATACTGTCACTTTACTGGAGCGTAAAGATACAACATGCATTCAAAATATCATTCATTATAAAGACACTTAGGTCATCAAACCAAAAAGCTCACCTGAAAAGAATACCCAATCTCTTAGGTTAGAGATGTTGATATCATTTTTTACACCAGTCAGCTTATATAGGAATCCCAAAGAAGTTTCATTTTATCACTAATTACAAGCAGCCACTTAAGTTTTTTTAATTAATTAATTAATTAATTAATTAATTTTACATTTTATGGACATACAGTATTGACTCTAAATATCAGACACTGGACCTTAGTTAAAACTAACTGTTCTGAGGTAAAGATGAACTTTCTTTTGTTTCTTTTCTTTTTCTTTTCACTTTCTGCAAAACTAGACAAAAACAGGCAAAAATGGCCTCTTTTTGATGTTTTTGTAAAACCTCTAAATGGTGAATGATTGAAGATTTCAACATTATTTCTGCATGTACTCCAAATTGGTACAATTTCCTCCTTACCTGCTGTTGCTCATCAATAAATAATCTCTAAAATCTGAATTTGATTTTCAATTTTTAGACATTTTCTATACATATCTGATTGAAAACTGGTCATAAAGGTATAAATCTCTGATTTAAAAAAGCTTTGAACCATATTACTGGCGTTTATCATTTTTGAGATCCAAAGCTTTTCATAACAGTGGTAAAACAGGTAGAATTTCACCTATTTGCCCTAAGGGTGGAAGAGGTTAAATAGCTAGGCTATTATTTCACAATGTGGTTGTCTTGAATTTAAATAAAACAGGGACATTTCCGGGACAGCTCCAGCCGGGACTGTTCCTGCAATACTCCAGTTACGTTTGGTGCAAACTAGGGGTGACCCAATTTCAAATGTGTCTTCTATAATATGATTTGTTATTCATCATAGCTTACTGTAATTGAGATGAATGGTTAAAATTATAGACCAAAACGTAATTAATGCACCATAGTATTTTGTAAAAGAATCACATCCTCTTTATAGTGTGTTGTATGCCACTGCTGTTGACCTTTTATGTTCTATAATAATTAAGTAATGACTATGACTTATGGGTGATTCTCAGATCCTGCTGAGTCCTTAATAGATTTGCTGATTCAAAAATATGAATCCTTCAGTTTCCATCTGAATACTCCTCCCATCAGATGTAAAAGGCTGAATTTTTAAAAATGTATTCACCATCCGTAAATGTAATGCAGTCATATTTCCAATATTTCTTTAACACTGGTGTGGAGGATCACAAGAAAATAATGTGGAGCATGCATCTCTGTCTCAGTTATTTCAATCGATTTAGATCTTCTGAAAACAGACCTTTTAACCCCATAATACCAACAGACCTATAAAAGGTGGGTTTGTCCAATGCGGCTGCTTTATTTAAACCTGTAGAACTAACGGCCCATTTTAAATTCTAGAGCATATCCCAAGGTTTCCAAAAATCCTAAATATGTGTTGCTGAGTCACTGGGGAATGTGTATGAAATGATGCGCAAGATCTAGTTACGTTTTATTGAAGGTAAGTGTGATGTAGCTTCAGTGAGGCACAGAAACCTATATATATAAATATGTATGGGACATTGTCGTACAGTATGGAAAAAAGAGATTTTTCTCACTTTGAACCCACTTGAGGAGAAAAGGTTGGACAGCTCTGATTTGTTCCCTGGTAGACCTGGGAAAGAAAACCTTGCAGTTCAAGCAGGAAACCATGAATCAGACACAACAGTGAAGGAACTGAAGGAGAAACATTATGGAATCTTAAAACAACGCTGATTCTAGACTGAGGTTTTTTCTGGGAAGGATGTATTCATCCACACCCCCCCTCTTTTTGTCTGTCATGCAACTATCTGCTAGCTAATCTCTTTTGATTTACAACAACCCTTCTGGAAAAAAAAATGACCACTGAAAAATCCTGGTACACTTAACAGAGCCTCCTTGTTCTTTCTGTGGTTTGGTTTAACTGTTTTTTTTTTTTTAATCATAACTTTTTTGTGCTAATTCTGTAAATACATTGTAATAGCTATGTGCATTTCAATATAACAGGAAAGTCTTGGTTTTTGTTACAATGAAAAACTCGTATTTCATTTTGACTTCATTTTATACATCTGGAAACAATATACTATGAAATCTCAACATAATGTAAATAATAAAGCTGTAAATGCACATTTGTTAACACTGAAGCCCAGCATGTTATGTGGTTTATGGTGCTCCTGCTAATGTTTATAGGCACTGAAACCACTCTTTAGGACCCAGACTACCACCATTACTCTCCCACGCACGTGATCGTGCTGCCGGCAAACGATTCATCAACGCGCCACATTCCGGTGTTTTCCGGCAGCGTGGCAGTGCTCGCCTCTAGTCTCTGTGGGGCCCAGATTAGTGCTATTCCTGTCGCGCGGAGGGACGCCCCCCACATGAGGGGACACGGAGCGCTGCTGCTCTGCTGTTCAGAGTCTCGCGTGCGAAGCTCGTCTGGCTGAGGGGGGTTTGCGTGTCTTTTCCTGGCGCTTGGGTTTTTCTCGCACGATCCCCGAGACGAGCTGTGGGCCCACAACTCGCCTGAGTATCCCAGCACTGCCCTACAGCAGGGGCTCTCCCAGGGGCTGCAGCTCACACACGGGCGGTTACACTCGTACAGCAGTCATTCGACCGATAAGGCTGGTTTGACTTATCGATGGTGGAGGCCGTTGCCCGATGCGTGCAGACTTCAGCTTAGACAGTCCCCCCGAGATGAAATGGCGCCATTTTTTACAAGCTGGTGCTTTGAATTTCATCATTAAGTTTGCAGTTCAGTCTTGGTGTTGACATATTTGCTTAGTTTGCTGAGCTACAATTTGATGTCTACTCATTACATGCATGCTTGTCATTCACTTTTGAATTGCCACTTTATAAGCTATTTATTTTTAAAAGGATATTTATTTTCTCTGCTAAGAACCTAGTGTACTTAAATTACAAACACACGGCAAGAAATTTGCTAGAACTTGGTAACTTGTTTTTTTAATGGTAAAGAAGTAACTTACACAATATCAAAGACTGCTGATGTGACAGTTGAAGGGTCCTGTCACGAGAATGCCTCCTAATAAGTGTGCGCCCTGGCTACCTTGCCATGGAGCCTGGCTCTTTGGTGATGTGGTCAGTGCGTTGGACTATTACCCGGGAGTCTGGAGGTTCAAGTCCCCGCCCGGGCCCTCCTTCGGCCTGCCACATTCTGGCGTAATCGGCAGGATCTGGGGGATCCTAATGGATGGCAGCATGCGCAAAGCATGGAGCGTGAGGACACGTTCCCGAAAGAGGGGGAGAGATGTGACAGTTGATGGGTCCTGTCACGAGTATGCCTCCTAATAAGTGTGCGCCCTGGCTACCTTGCCATGGAGCCTGGCTCTTTGGTGATGTGGTCAGTCGCGTTGGACTATTACCCGGGAGTCTGGAGGTTCAAGTCCCCACCTGGGCCCTCCTTCGGCCTGCCACACTAAGTTATGCGGACATATTGGTGATACATTCCACATTTGCACATTATATAAATACTCTTGAATATTCACACCAGATTAATATTTCCTTGACTAAAAACAGAATGTATTAAAATCCCCATGAGATGACCCATGTACTGTAATTATCAATATTAGACTGAGCCACCTGAGTTATTCCTGAACAAAATCTTCAAACGCAGGTGGACGGAGCATACTAGATAACAGAGTGAATTCGTGTCAGGCGAAACAGATGGTGTTTCAATAATACATTTGTGCGGTGGGAAGGAGAGTCTCTGCACATAGCTATCAAAGGAAGAAGCAAGGAGGTTCACTCAGGGTTCAATGTTTCCCTCCAGACCTCCGAGAGACGTCATGGGTGAAGGTTATGATGCTGAGAATTAACCCCTTCATGAACCTTTTGTGGATGTAGAACCTCCACATTCTGTGCCCATATTTTCATTACTTACTTCACAATGGGCTGCAGCTGAAGGTGTTTTCTGCGGACTTTTCTTACAATATAAAAGTGCTTTGCTCACACATGCCAAGACAGATAACAAAAATTTCATCTTAGGGTGAAATATACCTTGTTGTTAAATATACCTTATATCTGCAAGTAAAGTTTACTTGATGATCGCCCTTGTAGAATTCACTTACAATTTCTAAGTGCAAAAACTTTCCTAGGTTTTCCCAAGTAAATACCACTCCAAATTTTTTTTCAGTGAACAAAGCTACATTTCCTCTGTGAACTTATGTTATAATCTGCTCACATTATAAAAGCTCTCACAACAAAGCTATAGTTCTCACATGAGATGCTAAGGTAAATTGTTTTGCAGCGCATTTGCACACGGCCCATTATACTTTGCATTACTGACTAGATCACGTACAGTGGAATACACTGCTGGTCATATGTTTTTGAACACCCACACATTACAAACAGTTATAGGTAGAAAAAAATCTAAGGACATTTTTTGTTTAAAATAAAAAACCAAAATCTAACATTTATCAGAATAGTCATCTTTAGCCATAACCGCGGAGCTTATTCATAATATTTTTTTCTGAAAGGATGTGCCACACTTGTGGGTTGCTACCTCTTGATTATGCTGTGACAATATGCCCTAAATAAGCTTGATTTTCCTGCCCTTAATGGAAAATGGAAATAAGTAGTTCATCTGTCAGTTAATGAATAAGTGCATCTTTACTAACTCTTCTCACTATTCACATCTTACACTTTGCCATTTAAGGAAATTTAAGACAGCTCATATCACTAAACATCAAAAAAACTGAATAAAGTATACATCAACCTTTGACTGTAATGTAGCTATATGTGACATCTTTGCTATATATAACATCATCAAAATTTTAAATTTTGAACAATTGAACATTGAACAATTGGGGATCTTATTGAGCTACTTATGAGATGATTGGGTGCCAAATTAGCACTGAAATGAAAACATTTTGGATCTGAGATCTCTAGGAATATGTTTGGTTACCGCTGTACGCCAGTGAGCAAGGGCCTACTGCACATGCAGTACAGCTAAATAATATATTTCATTTCATACTTTATGGTCATGCAGTCATTCTTAGTGGTATGTAACCTGACTGTTAACTGTGACATTTTATTGTGACTTCTGTCTATGACAATCATGTCCTATCAAGAGACAGCCTACCTTCCTCTCCCAACGGCTCCAGTTCAGATTCCATAAGAGCACGAGGCTGAGCAAGCATTTCTGAAGGTTTATCTAATATCAGATAAACCCACAGAACTGTTCAAATGTCTTAAAACTACAGGATCCAAGACACGATTTGATTTCACAAAATACTGTCGCGAGAATGAACAGGAAGCCTATATGTGTTTTGTTTAGATAGATTTAAGTAGCTCCACACTGGATGATTTTGCAAAATGGTAAAAGCAGGAATTCAGCCCAAGAAAGATGATTTGCTTATTCCAATACAGTTCTGGGTCATCTCAATACCTATTTGGAATACCTGCATTATGGAAAATCAACAAAAATAAGTCCTCATTTAAAAAGATCTTTACATACAGATTCACTTGCAAGGACCACAATATCGACAAAATTGGTTTAACAGTTTATTGAAGAGAATATGCTGACATGCAAGGCTGGAATTCTCTCGGAACTTTTCAGCTTTGTCAACTGCGTTTCAGGGAATCTTTGATTGGGAATTTGCCATAGCACCCAGACACAACGAAGCCCTCTGGCACCCTATGGAGAGGAGTGGCAGAGAGAGGGGTGGAGGGAAGAGGGGAACGAGATGGGAGGGAGGGATGCAGGATATGAAAGTGAGACAGGCGGAGTGAATTAGGTGTGCATTTTGGGAAGTGCCGAATACATCACACTAGAGGTGTAGTCCTGGTCTTGAAATTTTGTTAGGAAGCTTCAGTTCTGTTTTCCTTTACTGGGAAAATGAACATCTGCAATCAATGACAGAATTTTTTGCAATGTACGAATTCGTAGCTTAACATGGACCAATAAATTGGAACAGGTAGAGCTTGAAATCTTCAAAAGTGGAAAAATGTAAAGTTTCCAAAGATCAAATAAGATTTTTCTAATTTTCATCTCTGATTCTCCATCTCTCGGAACCTCCAACGAAATGTCAGAAAAAGATTGTGTTGAAGTTTTGATGTTCTGGGGACATTCATTTTGTTCGAACAGAGAGATATCAATGATGTTTAATGGTGTTAGCAATGAATATACGATGACACTGATGCAATCCTGTGCTCGAAATGTTGAAACAGAGTCTTGAATGACCTTGAATGATTGATAGGCAAGTGCCTAAAATGAATTCTGCTGCCCTTATGCTATTTCTGACCTGGATGCCCATTTGGAGTCTTGCAGTTTTTGCTTAACCTGCCAGGGATCACTGAGTTTGTGTAAAATTTATTTTCCCAGGCGCTGGGGGGTTCCAAACCAAAAGGTGTTGAAGGGAACACTGGAATATCAATCAATTAAAATGCAAGCACTTCTATCACTGCCAACTATGACTTGCTTATTTCGCAAATGCTGAATTTGAATGACTCGTTGGGCTATCATGGCAAGATATGCGCTGCCTTCATTGCATAATCATAACGGACGAGAATTACAGTGATGGAGCTTGAGAATGAGCCTGTGAGCCTCAATGGTCTGAAATAACGACATATAAAGTGGCTGCAGGATTTTGGCTATAAGCCCAACATCAAAGTTACCCAAAATTTCATCAGGCCCAAAATTGATATTGTGTTCTTTATCAATCTAGTTTTGTGGAGGCATTCCTGCTTTTGTTGTAGTAACCCTGTTTTTCACGGGACCCATTCAGAGGAAGAAATAATCCTTTCCTCGCTCAGATTGTAGGTCGTTGGACAATGCTGCCTATTTTCCAAGTCACTCATCCTCGAGGTTGGAAGCGAAACATCATCCAATGCTTTCTTTGTTTCCAGCCTCTTCTCTGGGGCCATTATAGCTGTACCAAGTCTTTTTTTACAACTCATTTCACGATAATGCCTGTGGAGCGCTCAGTTTTTCTGACCTTCCGCTATAACACTTTCTGCTGTCTGGCATTAATGATCCAAAGAGCAAAGATTTGTGCAGTTGTGGATTTCAGTCAGTTATCAAACACTGCAGATATAATTGGACTCACGCACAGATACATGTCATTCAACATTGGATTGCTGTAATTGACTGCACAGGGGGAAAAAAAAAAAAACACGTTTTGTTCGGAAATGCTGCAGAGACACGTCAAACACATAAAGGATTAGCGTTAAAAACAACTGAAATTCATAGGCGTGTAGCACAGAGAAAAGATGAAAATTTCATCATGAACAATAGTGTAATGAGATGACTGCTGGGTTTACAATGCACCTTGATTTATGCATGGCAGGTTTACGTCTGTAAATACAGCAGTGATTATTATGCCAATGGAATTAATTAAAATCTTTGAAATGTCACTGGGGCTTTTCTCATCAAATGAGCGGCCCAAATTTCATGGCAACCCTCACCCTATAAAGTATTAATGAGCCGTATTTGCTGGTTTTAGTCAGCAAACCTTTACAAATAACATCCCATCTGCTAAAATATCAAATATATTGATATTGATGTAGACTGACAGAAGGGAAAAGGGCATGATGAACCTTTGCCTTAATTCTGTGAAATGCCATGACATCTCAGAACATAAAAGCAGGTCCACGTGCATGAAAACTGCACTATGTAATCTGACCTATTAGAGCTGTTCCATGACAGACACCCCTATTTTCCCATCTCATTATAGCGGAACATCCTTTTAACATGCAGAGGACTGACCTGATTAACATTTCCATATATAGCTCCACATACAATCTACAATTATCAAAATGAGAATGAAAACCAACAAAGATAATAATAATGATAATAATACATGTGGAACAAATCACATTTTTTCAATTGAAGAATAAATACTTTACAAATACTTGAAGGTTATGCAATTGGACCTCGCAGAACTACATAGCAAATCATACAGAAAAATAAAAAAAAATGAAGGAAATACTAATCGGTTAAGACACAATCCAGCAAGAGTAAAACAGCACATCTTGTCAGAAAAGCCTGTTCCCAGCAGCAAAGAATGATCAAACAGGGTGGATTTGTTTTTTCATCGCTTGATCCCAGTGAGAATTATTCCTGCTCCAGTTCAAGGGAAGACCACCAAACGTCTTGAGCATTATATCCCCTCATATTGACTTTTGTGCAAATTTATTTTCTTTTCTCCCCTGATCTTTCTCTACATGTATGTTTCAGAGCATGTGCTTAGGGCTTTGATGTTAGGAAGGAGAGAGCTTGAAGAAACATGCGCAGGCCTATGATTGGACACAGATTGGAAGGATACTGACAGTCTGTGAACCTCACAATGAGAAGAGCGATTATGCGGAGATTAAGCAAAGTTGAAAGGCTGGTCGAAAATGTTGCAGGTAATCAACCTTTTAGATCTTTTTCACCCATTTTTCAGTCTTTATTTTTCAGTATGTTTCCTTAACACAATCCGAGAAATGTTGTTGATGACACAATATTTGTTGCTGAAAATGTTTGTGTCCATTCTAAAAGACAGCATTTCTAATACACAATTATACTGATTTTGTAGAACACATAACAGTATATTGGTATCTTGACTACAAAAGATCCGCCAAATGGAATCCACGTGAATTTCTTGCTACATTGTAAAATCCTGGATGTAAATACAGTGTTTGGAAAATGCAGATGCATAATCTGATATCGCTTTGTGTTGGTCTGAGGTCAGAAAAAAATAATGCTCCTCCAGGAGTAATACTGCAGTCCACCTATGACTAGCAGCTCTGATATCTCTATGCTGTATTTACATTTTAGTTCTTTTTTTTTGCCCCCCATCTTTGGAGGACGATTTTATTTTTATTTTCAATTACAAATTTCATATCAAAAACATAATGGTCATAATGGTGACGGCCTCTCTGAGGGACGGGTAGTGCAATTACCAAAAACAAGAGAGAAAAAAGAAAAAAGTTGGAGCAAAACAATGGGCTAATGTTACAATCAAATGGGGGGGCTGACATTGATACAGACAGGATAAAACCAACAGACATCAACATGCGTATACAGGACATCACATACGCAGACATAGACAGGAAGAGAGTGAAGTAACTATACCGGAAAAACAAATAGATTTTTTTTCAGTAAACGGTGATTAAGTTTTTTGTTGACGCAAAAACACAGATATAACAACAAAAGAGAGTGGTGGTGGGAGTGGAGTGCAGTGCATGGGGTAATGTAGATGGGGTAAGAGTGTAGCTAGGTCATGTATTCATGCGCGTTTGGGTGGCTAAACAATAATCGATAAATAAAATAAATTAATGAGTAAAATAAACAAGTCAGTATTTAAGTTTAGGGTCTGTATGTAATGAAAGGGAGAGAGAAAAAGAAGAAAAATATTTACTCATATAAAACAATCATCCAATGAGCAAATTAAAAAAAAAAAATATGAATGTAGCAGGCCAAAGGAGGGCCCAGGCGGGGAATAGAACCCCAGCCTCCCAGGTAAGAGTCAAACGTGCTGACCACATCGCCAAAGAGCCAGGCTCATTGGCAAGGTAGCCAGAGCGCGTACTTATTAGGAGACACTTCTAGTGACAGGACCCTTCAACTGTCACATCTCTCCCCCTCTTTCGGGAGTGTGTCCTCACGCCCCATGCCTTATGCATGCTGCCATCCATTCGGATCCCCCAGATCCTGCCGATTACACCAGAATATGGCAGGCCGAAGGAGGGCCCTGGCGGGGACTTGAACCTCCAGACTCCCGGGTAATAGTCTAACGCGCCACATCGCCAAAGAGCCAGGCTCGTTTGCAAGGTAGCCAGGGTGCGTACTAATTAGGAGACATTTCTAGTGACAGGACCCTTCAACTGTCACATATGCGCCTAGGAGTACAAATGGGTCTATTGTTTAATTAATCAATAAAAACATCTTTTCTATGACTACTAACACAAATTTACAACTTACACAATACAAAACCATCTACAGATTCCATATCACCCAAAGTTTAATGTTTAAAATGGGACTGGCTTACACAGACACCTGCTCACAATGCACTCTGGGTAGTGTGGACAATTATCTGCATGCCACTTGGATCTGTCAACCAGTTCACTCCTTTTGGACTGAAATCACTGAGAAACTCATTGCTATCTTGGGCTGCAGATTCCCAATGTCCCCATCACTCTGCCTGTTAGGAGACACAACATGCATAGCCCTACCACCCAAATACAAAAACCCATTTCTCATTTCTCTAACTGTCGCCAGGAACATAATCTTCCGAAACTGGCAATCTAAAAGGTCTATTCACATATCTCACTGGCTCAACTCTCTTACAGAATACACTTCAAAAGAAAGAATAACTGCTCACAAAAATAATGATACGTTAGTCTTTAATGAAATTTGGTACTCATTCTTAACTCATCTCAACATACAACAGAACACAACGCTCGATCAATGCCACGTACAGGACCACAGGTTCCAATGATAACCATCCTGTTAATTATACATTTTAGTTCTTTATAGGTAGCTAGCTAGCGTTAGCAAGCATTTTTATACAGATGAGCTGAAAATTTCAGAGATATATTTCTTCAATGTAAACTGGTGTGAGAATCTGTAAATGACTGCAACGTACTGATAAAAATTTGCTACTACTACTACTACTACTTATCAATAAAAACTAAAAATTTTTTTGTCATGTAAATTTAAATAATTTTCACTCTTAAATTGCTTGCTTTCAGGGATTTTTCTAGTTCAAACTGCTTGCAGAAAGTCCTTACTAGCCGTGTGCAATGCACTGTTGTTGTCAGACCACGCCTCCAGCTATCCAGCTCACCGGTCTATTAAGACCCAGACTGCATTTTTCACTTCACTCATCATTGTTTGTATTTGTGTGTAATTGCCACTGTGCGGTAGCAGTGGGTATTTAAGGCCGAGACTCACATTCGCTCATTGTGAAGTCTCGTAAATACATGCCTGTGTGGCATTCCTTGTCTGGTACAGACGTATTCTCCGCGTATTGTATTATCATATTCAAAACTCTTTAAACTAAGTGCTGTTATTGTTTATGTCAGCACGATATATTTGGGAACCTCGCTTCCTTTTTGTTTTCCTATTTGTAATACATCGTTACTGCAGCCAAAGCCCGGAGTTTGCATTTCTAATAGTGTCTTTTAGGAAACCTTGTTTCCTCTTTGTTTTGTAAGGCTTCGTTCATGCTTCAACTTCCTGTCCTCTGTGCATCTGAACTTTGCATGAAGCACAACCCTTACAGTTGTAAAGCCTTCTTGTCTTCAGGTTATCATAATAGCAGAGCTGCTATTTATTCATTGGTAGACTACAGTGTTAATTCTAGACGAAAATGATTTTCTTGATCCCAGAACAGCACATGCACGGTGATAACAGATTGTGTAGCAAACACTTTTGATTTCTGTTGTATTTACTATGAAGACAGATATTTATCAGGTTTGAATTAAGAGCTATCAGCCCTCTGACAGAATGTCATGGTAACTACTCATTTGAGAAAAGAATGCATTATCAGTTTGATAAGTACATAATTCACTGAACTTGCGTATTAAGAACTTAAGTACTAAAATGCACAACAAAAATGCAAAAACTGTTTACGGAATATTTAAAAAAAAAAAAACTGATTCCACTATTTTGCATTCCCAAAATTATTATATTAAAAAGAATCTTATAATTAAACCCATAAAACAATATTGTGGGATGGCTCAGTTGTTCTTCTGGTAGCACAGTTGCCTTACAGGAAGACGGCTGACCATGAGCTCAAAGTCAGCCTGGAAACTTTCATCCAGGTCCTTCAGTTTCTTCCCACAGTTCAAAGAAAAGCACGCCAGGCTATTTGGTGACTCTGCATTGGTCATAGGTTTGAGTGCGTGAGTGAATGTTACGTAATCCCTGCGATAGATTGGTGAATTTTCCAGGGTGCTTTCCTGCTTCTCGTCTATGTATTCTGGGATATGCTTCAGCTGCCCAGCAACCCTGGTCAAGAATAAACGAGTTAGATAATGAACAGATGGATATGTATTTTCTCCAAAACTTGTTCTATTGTTGCTGCGGTATGTGTCCATTAATGGCAAGAAATACAAATATGGATTGCTAGGATATAAGGTTAAAATAAAATTATAATTCACCTAAATTTATGACATTGAAGCACCAGCAAATTAATGTAATAGGATCCAAGCAGCATAAAAAAACATTATTTGAAGAATATGGCAGTATAATGTGGACTGTTTCTTTTTTTTTTTTTCCTTACAAAGATAATTATAAACTTGGTGTTCTGTTAATGCGTCATCTGGGTCTCTGAGCTGATTAAGGACAATTTTTAGAAAAATCTATTAAAACAGATTTCAATCTAGGAATAATTGATAAATTATTTTAATAGGTTCTTTTTCTAGTTTGTTTTCAGGATAGTCAAGAACATGCCACAAAGCATGTCGCTATCTCAAACCACATTAATGTTTCACTCGATGAAGGCCTCACTGGCTGGCTGTTCCACATCCTCCTAAAGTATAACTTAATTTGACAGGCTTGCTGGAGATCAACATTCACTGAAAATAGCTGTTCCTCTGCACTTCAGTTGGAAGAACGAGACCCGGCTCGGGCTTTCATAAAAAGATGGAGCAGTTAAACCAGAGGCCACTGTCGGGATGAAAGTAGCGGATAACACAAAGTGCCCCTGAGATGAATGGGTTTGACCAGCCTGTGATAAGTGCTGACATGCCTCCAGTTTCTCTCAGACAGAGTCACTGCAAAAGTAAGAGTGTGGCAATTATCTCTGAGGTGGGAGTGGCTCACTGTCTGACAGGAAACAAAATCATGTCTGTGTTCTTCAGTATGGCCACAAATGGCCATAGAAAACAGATTATGGGCTGAAATTTTAGTCTGATGTCTGAAATCTCGTGTCTACCCTCGGTTACGGCAATTGTGGCTAACTTAATGCTTGCCAGTGTCAGTCTCAATCAAAAATTTTAAGAGCCGCTTAGTCTCAGGGAAAACTGTAATAATGCAAACTTTGCCTGACTACTATGCAAATAAGGGGGAAAAAAAGAACTTCTCGGTATAGTCTCCATTCTCTGCGAATACAGAATTGCCCTGTTTGTACTGTTTCTGAAGAACTCACTCAGATTCCTCCAGGGGATTGCTTCACTGTGGCCCTGACTTGCTTCTTAGAAAAAGAAAATTGCATTATTTGCATGGGGCACATTTGGAGGAGAGCACTTGAAGAGACAGTTTTCATCTTGAGAAGATTAAATATTGACGGCTAACGGAATTCTCTTTGGGATACATGTTGGAACGCTGAGAGTCAACAGCCGACGTATTCAAGAGCAAACAGGCCGCGGCGAGTAACAGCGCAACGGAACATCGTACCTTGGAGCTGCTCATGTATGTTTTAGTAACCCTTTCCAATGATAAATATTTGGCCTCGCTCACATGGCCCAGCAGTTTGAAGAGAACCAGAGGCCTTCTCCTTACACGGAGATCTGGGGGGAAGCAGGTAAACCAAGGCATGCATTGGGCGACCTCTGTGCATGCTGCCTGGCACTCAGCTAATTCAGATAGTGCACGGGTGAGGGACTCCGAGAGGTTATTTAGAGTTCCTCCATCACAGAATATTTATTGCTTTCCCCCCGCTGTTACCATCGGTTCTGCGAATCCGGTAGATTAAATTCCCCCACCACCCTTCACCCCCCCAGCAGGGCCCTGCCCTAAACCTGCCTGTTGAAGTGAGCTGGGGAGGTTTGGTATTTTAGATTTACACCCTAACGGCATGTCAATGCACATGCTCGCGCAAGCTATAAAGAAAGTCCATTTAAAATAGACCGGTCTGAAACATACCTGTCGCACTTGGAAAATGACTTGGTGCCTAATATTGCTTTACGGTTCCATTTTCTAATTTGACTCAGGCTGATCTGAGAATTTGAGTAGATTATAGGTGGGCGTATGTATCTCTTTTTTTTTCTGTGCAGTGTATTATAATGTTTTTTGAAATTACATTACTGATTCCATTTAGAGAAACTGAGTGAATTAAGTGTTAAATTGACTGTATCCATTTTATTAGATCTTCAGTATCTTCCTTTCAAAAATATTCAAGTTTAACTGAATGTTCCAATGATTTCATTATACCTCTCTTGAAACTGTTTCTATAACTAAGCTATTTTAGTCCCTGCCAGGCACAAAGAAACTGCCGAGAAATACGTAAGTTCAATCTCTCAAACAATTGCATAATTAGTGCGCTGAAGTCAGACATCTGAGGACAAAAACCACAGAACAAGAGAAATAATGAGAGTGAGGTGATGATCTTTCATCGCACCTCAACTCCTTAAAGGGCACATATGATTTTCCTCCATTATGCTGCATCCAGCATATGGATTTATGCATTTTTATGCAGTTACAGTTCTTGAACTTTGTGCTTCAAGATGTGTATGTTGAAGATACAATCGAATGTTACGCAGGCAGGCTTGTACCCTGTATGTTGACTGCAGAAATACAAGGTTGAGTGATGGCCCCAAATAGATGACTGTATTTTTGAGCCCATATATCTTTTTATTTATAGTGTGGTATATATTCAGCATAAGGCTCTTCAAATTATAATTACACTGATGTTGCACACTCTGATGGTATCACATTAGGTCAAGGCTATGGAATACCACTCTGACACTTTAACTAATTGCCTGTCACCCCATTTGGCCTCATCCACATTGAGTGACAATGGATTCATTCTTATGTTGCCATTGTAGTCGTGTATAAACCCCTAATCTACGGTACACCATCGCATACCTCTATAAATGAGGGCTGCCAGTGAGAGAGTGTGAGTGTGTGAGTGACTGAGAGAAAGAGAGAAAGTGTGTGATTGAATGTAAGTGCATATGTTTGTGTGTGATAGTAAGAGAGAGCGAGAAGGAGTATGTGTGTGAGTCGGTGTGCGTGATTGAGAGAGCGTGTTTTTTTGTGTGTGTGAAAGAGTGTGTGTATGCGTGTGTGCGCGTGTGTGTGTGTGTGTGAGAGAGAGAAAGTGTGTTTACATATGAAAGAAAAAGAAAGAGACACTGAGAGACAGAAAGAGAGAGAGGGAGAGGGAGTGAGCAGCTTAATCACAAGCTGAGTTGTCAAACACAAGTACATAATTTAGAGATAAAGCCCGTTTTGGGAGTGGCGTACCTCTGCTTAGAGGAGAAATCCGTTAAACACGTAGAAAGAATGAGCTCCAACAAGAATGTTCTTTGCATGAATATGGAAATAAAATTACTATTCTGTCATTTTGTTGGTTCAACTCAGGTGAAAGCAGAGAAGTCCGACCTCCGTGACAGCCTTGATGGGTCAGTGCAGGTTCAGACCGCACATAAATGGCATTATCACATCTCATCAGAGCCTGGATTAGCAATTGCCTCAACTCTTGGACTCATGTGCCAATCAGAGAGCCATCTCGTGGGGCAGTGTGAGGTCACAAGCTTTCTTATATGTGCATATCTGACATGTTAAGGCTTCCAAGCATAAATCATTGGCAACAGAGTGCCAAGTAGGCAACGCTGTTAAAAGTTTCCAGCCATAAAAATATCATGGCACGCTAAGGTTGGAGCGAGGGACTTGTCCCAGTGACCACTACAACAGACTGAGCCTGCAGCCATATACCCTCAAGGGGAAATAGAGAATACACTTGCAAAAATTCTTTCACACACGCACGCACGCACGCACGCACGCACGCGCGCGCAAACGCACATGCACGCACACAGACACACACACACACACTCACACAGGAAAGACGAGTCAGAAAAATTGCATTATTGGTCAATGAAAGATCACTTTACCAAATCCCTGAAACCATGTTGAATTAAGTAAGGTTACCTTTGTAGAATAGCAAGGTTTGACAAAAAAATCAACTCCTTTTGAAAAGGTCAGAAATGATTTGTATGATGCAGTAAAACATAATTGGGAAACAGCACAAGTCGATAAGATACATGTAAACTGATACGATGCTCTTCTCAACTTAATCTGACCACCCTTGAATTATTCTACACCTCACAGAGGGTGCTGTAATGGGTGCTGCTGATGACAAACTCTAATTTTTGAGCGGCACATTTTGTCTTTCGCAACTATTCCACCTCCAGCTGACATCAGGATGTTGCCAGCTAACCTATCTCCTCCCAAATCAATCTCTGTATCTCGGGGGATGAAGGTCAGTGCATGACACATATCACGAAAAGGGCAAAACATTTAGACGATTGTTATAACTGTTAATCGTTATCTAAATGCCACGCCGCTGAAGGCGGCGCCCTCACATTTAGATCGGCGAGGTTGGCGGTCTTTTCCTGGCACCAGATGTGGCCCCACACGGGCAGAAGAGAACCAAACACAGAGATAATGATGAGGGGGATTTATTAGTTGACGAGGAGGGATATGCTCCTCATCTCAGGGAATAAAGTCAACTGCCAAGAATTTAGCGGCATCGCCGGGATCACGAAGGATAAAGGGAGTCCTGATGAAAATACACTGCACACTGTGAGCTAAATGCCAGGGGAAGCCATTATGATAAGTTATTGGTGTGAAGGGAGGCCTGAGGTCTGGGAAATTCTCAGGCTCCACTCTACTGAGTTGTATTAACAGCAGGCACGCAGGGTTACGATGAGGAGTGGTTGACCTTTGACCCTACTGGATGAAATTTAATTTCAGGTTTAAACTAGTTCAAAAAATATCTTTATACTGTACATGACATGCACTGTTTTTTGAAAAGCACTGGGCCCATGGACCACTAATATTATATTGTCAAAAAAATGTGATTTACTTTTCCACCATTCAACACCTTGAAAAGTGACTCAGTTAAATTATTGCTTACAGCTAAAGCTTAATCATAATCCCCAGCTCAATCCCGTACTGGGCACGAATGTCTTAATGGTAGCATCCCCTATAATTAAGATTCTGAGGTCCTCCATAAACAAGATTATCTGGAGTAATGGCCCAACGTGATCATAATCACGCAAACACAGTGAGGAAATGTAAAGCTAAAAAAGAGAAGCTGCCAGGTTCTGAATCGCTGTAATAGTTTTGGAAAGGTTTAGACCACCTGCTTGACTACCATGCAGGCTCTGTAAATGTTGAATTGTGCAAGCACGAGCCAACTCCACATTAATCCCTGCAAACATGCATCTATTAAAAAAAATGGGGGGAAAAATCATATAAAAGCTGCCACTGTTGTCCTTTTCCATGATGTAGAACTGTGGCTTACGTTGCCTGGTTCCAGCTCTTACGCAGAGACTGATCACCGTAAATATTTTCTGAGCAAGTAAGATATCCTTCATTGCAATCACAAATTTACCCTGAAGGTAAACTGGTGCGAGCGATGGAGGCAGGTGGGAGGTTGGCCCTGTTCCACAGACTCCCTGCTGAAAGCCTGACAGCACCTGACTGCGGTGTGATAGGGATGATCAGAACCTGCTACAAAAAGCAGGCCTATCACATGGAAAATTAGTCGTGTGGAGCTTCCCAATGGGTAAATGGGCCTGGTGCAGTACAGAGAACAGTGATCAACGGAAAAGGGAAACAATTTGAAAGCCCCTCTGTGTTTGTATGCATGTGTGTGTGTGTGTGTGTGTGTGTCTGTGTGCAGGTGCTTGTTTATCTGTGTTCTTGTGCATGAGTGAGTGTATGCGTGTACAAAACCCAAAACCAGTGAAGTTGGCACGTTGTGTAAATCGTAAATAAAAACAGAATACAATGATTTGCAAATCCTTTTCAACCTATATTCAATTGAATACACTGCAAAGACAAGTTACTTAATGTTCGAACAGGTAAACTTTGTAATTTTTTGCAAATATTAGCTCATTTGGAATTTGATGCCTGCAACATGTTTCAAAAAAGCTGGCACAAGTGGCAAAAAAGACTGAGAGAGTTGAGGAATGCTCATCAAACACTTATTTGGAACATCCCACAGGTGAACGGGCTAATTGGGAACAGGTGGGTGCCATGATTGGGTATAAAAGCAGCTTCCCTTAAATGCTCAGTCATTCACAAACAAGGATGGGGCGAGGGTCACCACTTAGTGAACAAATGCGTGAGCTGATTGTCGAACAGTTTAAAAACAACATTCCTCAACAAGCTACGGTCCGTAATATCGTCAAAAGGTTCAGAGAATCTGGAGAAATCACTGCACGTAGTGACAAGGTGCCCGTGACATCAGTGTGTAAAGGACATCACCACATGGGCTCAGGAACACTTCAGAAAACCACTGTCAGTAACTACAGTTCGTCGCTACATCTGCAAGTGCAAGTTAAAACTCTACAATGCAAAGCGAAAGCCATTTATCAACAGCACCCAGAAACGCCGCCGGCTTCGCTGGGCCCAAGCTCATCTAAGATGGACTGATGCAAAGTGGAAAAGTGTTCTGTGGTCTGACGAGTCCACATTTCAAATTGTTTTTGGAAATGGACGCTGTGTCCTCCGACCAAAGAGGAAAAGAACCATCCGGACTGTTATAGGCGCAAAGTTCAAAAGCCAGCATGTGTGATGGTATGGGGTGTATTAGTGCCCAAGGCATGGGCAACTTACACATATGTGAAGGCACCATTAATGCTGAAAGGTACATACAGGTTTCGAGCAACATATGTTGCCATCAAGCAACGCCTTTTTCATGGCTCCGTAGTAAAAAGAGTGGGGGTACTAGACTGGCCTGCCTGTAGTCCAGACCTGTCTCCCATTGAAAATGTGTGGCGCATGAAGCGTAAAATGCGACAACGGAGACCCCGGACTGTTGAACAACTTAAGCTGTACATCAAGCAAGAATGGGAAAGAGTTCCACCTGAAAAGCTTCAAAATTTTGTCTCCTCAGTTCCCAAACGTTTACTGAGTGTCATTAAAAGGAAAGGTGATGTAACACAGTGGTAAAAAGGCCCTGTGCCAACTTTTTGCAATGTGTTGCTGCCTTTAAATTCAAAGTTAATGGTTATTTGCAAAAAAAAAAAAAGTTTCTCAGTTTGAACATTAAACATCTTGTCTTTGCAGTGTATTCAATTGAATATAAGTTGAAAAGGATTTGCAAATCATTGTATTCTGTTTTTATCTACGATTTACATAACGTGCCAACTTCACTGGTTTTGGGTTTTGTATATACGGGCATGTGAATGTCTGCGGGTGCATGTGTGCACAGGCAATTGATGCCATTTCTATTTTAAAGGGGGGAGTAAAGTTGCCGGGGGCCTGGAGCTCCTCCCCCAGAAAATTTCTTTGACAGTTTGCACTAATTTCCAGTATTTATACACTACCTGACATGACTTACGCTTACAAGAGAAGGTAATTTTCAAGAATAGAAATAATCGTAATATTGTGTACAATACTGCCTGTCCTCGGAGGCCATTGTCATGGTGCCAAGTCATTATCAGGGAGTAATATCCAATATGTGGGTGAGAAGAAGAAATGCTACAATGGAAAGATAATAGTGGAGTTTCTGTGTAGGCCTGCATCGTCACTGTGTTGAACTTGGCACAATTAAATTGTGTACACAATATGTACTGTGCTGATGTAAATTTTCATTTGCCGTTTAAAGTCCCACAATAAAGCATTGAATAATCATAATAAACAAAATAGAATGCAAAACAATCAGCGAAGATATGCATGCATGCTTTGTGTAAGTTTTGTTTGTTTATGTGCATGAGGGTGTGTGTGTGTGTTTGTGTGTGTGCGCACGCGCATGTGTATGTGTGTGTGCTTGCATGTGTCTGTGCATACTCACGAATTGTATTTCAGTGGCGTCTGACTTAAGAGTTGAGAAGGAACAAAAAATCCCTTTAAACTGATGAGTCTTGACCCTTTTTTTTGGGTTTTCCTTTTCACACAAGTTCTCAGATGATTAGAATAATCCATTGACAGGTGAACACACTGTTTCTTTCTGAATGCAACGTAAAGGCTATTCAAAAAGTGCCATTCAAAAAAGTAGCTATTTTATTTACACAGGTTGCTTTATGAAAAAGATAGACAATTTCACTTCTTTTTTTCCTTTATTTGACAGTTATACAGTGTAGAGAGACAGGAAGGTTGGGGAAGACATGCAGCAAATGTCCTGAGCTGGACTCGAACCCAGGTCACTGCAGGAAGGACACAGCCTTTATGGTACGCGCGCTTAGACCGATGAGCCACCAGGGCGCCCCGACAATTTCACTTCTATCCAATTTATTTTTTGCGTTAACTGTGGCATATTCTGCAATGCAGGCAACCTGACCTGCACTTAAATTAAAACAATTTCTCACTACATGTATCCACAATTTTTCATATTGGGTGCATATTGCGCCCAATGTTGCATGCAAATAAAGGGTTCTATTCTTGTCTTACTAGCTACACCCAATCGTGTTAAGTGTTTTTAGAGTAAGTACATTGTCAATCAAGCAAAATTACTAAAAACAGGTCAAGGCTTATCATCAAATGACAGGGATTTTTGACCCCCCTATATTTTCAGCTCAGCAGCCACCACTGTCTATGTGCATGCATGTGCACATTTAATAAGTGTGTGTGTGCGCGCATTTCTGTGCAAATGCAAGTGTATCTGGTGGTGGTGGGATGCAGGGTGGGTAATAAGAGTTATTACAAGCACAAGGGCCATACAAACACACATGAATTTAAATAGATGAAGGTAACAAAGTCATTGTTTCGAGAATGTTCAAGTGGTCATAGAAAGCAGTCTCCCAGGAACACAAGTCCTGTTTGCCCCTTCTCCCCTTCCGCTGTGAACTCAATTCTGGTATGCTATAATCGAGTCTGAGTGATTGAGTGAGACAGATTTCCACTTTTAACCTAAGTGTGGACCATGAAGTAGAAATTGATTTGAATTAAAGTAAACCTGAGTGCAGCAGTTGGGGAGAATGAGGGCACTTTCAAGATTAGTCAGATTGTCATGGTGACCGCTTACGCCATAAGCAAGAATCAGTCGTGATTCACCCACCTGAGGTAAAGAGGGAGGGCGAAGCAAGACTCATTTAACAGAGTTAAAGTGCTCCTAATGTAGAATTGTTTGACGTCAAGTGAACAGCCCCGTGCCTTGGGTATGTAAGGCTGATAGCCTAGAGCCAGAAAAGACTAAGCTTAAGTGAAAATGGTGGGATATAAAAAGTAAGAGTGGGAGAGAGCAATGTCATCACCATGGCCACAAAGGCACAGGAAGCTGAGGCCAAATATGGGCATCCAGGTGTCGTTGAAGTCCAGGGAACAGGATATTTTTAGAACCATATTATACATAGTACCACAATGTGAACTGTGCCTACTCCTCGAAATTACCATGCAGTAGGTTAGCCTGTTTTAAGGTGAAGAAGGATTTGCTGGCTGAGAGCAGAATTCGCTGTTCCATCAACAATGGCAAGTCGCCCAGGTCCTGAAGCAGCAAAGGAGGCCCCAGACCATCACACACCACCTCCGTATTTGAATGTTGGTATGATGTTCTTATTGTGTAATACTGTGTTTGCTTTACGCCAAATATAACGGGTCCCATGGATTCCAAAAAGTGTCATGTTTGACTGATCAGTCCATAGAGTATAATCTCAAAAGGCTTGGGGGTCATCAAGATGTTTTTTTTTGCAAACCTGAGATGAGCCTTTGTGTTCTTTTTAGTTTGTGGTGGTTTTTGACTTGCAGCTTTCCTGTGGATGCCATTTTTGCCCATTATCTTCCTTATTGCAGATTTGTGAACAATAACTTTATCTGAGGCAAGTGAGGCCTGCAGTTCTTTTGGTGTTTTTCTGGGTTCTTTTGTGACCTCCTGGATGAATTGTTGCTCTTAAAGGAATTTGGTAGGCTGGCCACTCTTGGGAAGGTTCATCACTATTCCAAGATTTCTCAATTTGTGGATAATGGCTTTCACTGTGGTTCGCTCAAGTCCCAAAGCCTTAGAAATGGCTTTGTAAACCCTTTCCTGAATGAAAGATGTCAAATACTTTTCAACTCAACTTTTCTTGAATTACTTTAGATTGCAGCATCTTGTGCTGCTTTTTGCCTTCTTCACATGGCCAGTTCTATTTAAGTGATGTTTAGATTCAACAGGGCTGGCAGTAATCACGCCTGTGTGTGTATAGCGAATTTTAACCCAATTTTCAATTGAATTTGTTTAATTAGTTGATTTAGGAACTAAGGGAGCAACTGTTTTCTCTCATAGGGCCTGGTAGGGTTGCATAGCAGTAATCATAATTTAAATGCAGTATTTTATGTTTACTCAGGTTATTTTTGTCTAAAATTGAAATCATTTTGATGATCTGAGTATCATAAATATGCAAAAATAGAATATATTGGGAAGGGGGCAAATGCTTTTTCACAGCACTGTGCACTGATTTTCTTACCTGGGCTGTTGTTTGCCACACATCAGGAAACATAGTTTGACCTATTCTTGCTTATTGTCCAAAAGCTGTGTGGATTGTGCTTTACTATACCTTGGTTTGCTGGGCTTGTTGTACCAAGCTGACTGTGAAAAATTCAGGAGAGGATGTGTTAGCCCTGACTGCCATGCAGAGTGGTGATTAGTACCCTAGAATCACCAGTCCAGGCTCGCTGTGGACCCAGAGGCCTGTACTTTCTCAGACACATACTAATCTACGATGCAGAGCTCCTGATAGTCAGATTTAGCGCAGCCTTATAATTTGCTCCCCCTCAGCACTGGTGTTCATGCCTGTTTCTGCGACTCCATGGAGGAGGCAGTTCTCTAATAGTTTCAGGGCAATTCTAGGCTTGTCTCCAGTGTTGCTGTGAAAAAGGAGCCATCCAGATGTCTAATTATATATTCAGGCATAATTTTTTTTTTCTCCCCGCAGTTATGGATGGTTATTTAATAACTGTGTCCATATATTAACAGTAGTGCACGTGAGCCAGGGGCTGCAGTCCTCCCTTATCTACCTTATGCCATCTTTAATTATGTGCGGATACTTTTACAAATCCAAAATAAACATAGATTTCCTACGATACGCAGAAACCACTACAGGTGCGGGCGATTATTTTTTCCCTTGCCATTCCCATGAAGTCCCACAGATAAAACATCTGCTCATTTCAGTGACGTACTGTATGCAATAGCAAACTGATTTTCCTGAAGTCAGCAGGCTGATATTTTTTTACGTCAATGGCCTGGCTACTTATTGCGGCTGCCGTATCGCAGGGCGGTTCAGCTATGGTGCAGTTGACGTACGAGCCAGAGGAGGTGCTATGAATGATTGTTTAAATTTCCCATTCAGATTCCAGGTTTTGTCCTCTAAATCTGGGTCTAGCAGTTCTTTTCCTGGCTAAAATATAGTTAGAAACAAATTGCATCCACTGGCTATTCTCACCAAGGACAGCACTTTTTGTACTCAAAACCAAGTCTGACATCAGTTGTCAAACGTTCAGATACAATGCCATGAAATTCTGCAGGTATCGTCAGCTGTGAGCCCACAATTCTGTCTCAATTTAGGAATCGCAGTGCTTCGTGTGTTACAAAAAACTACTAATTTTCCGCAAGCGCTTAATTAATTCACATGACTAAATAAAGTGTTATTTTTCGCCAGTTGTAAAAGCATACCCGATGATCAACAAAAACCACGAACTTGAGCATGATTAATTTAAACAACAAAAATGAAAACCATCTAATTGCCTGCGCTCGTGAGAAAATGGTGAACGTATCATCCATCAGCACTCAAAATACATGACCAAAGCTACGGGCACTTTAACTCCAAATTACTTTTAATGACACTTGAAAATTCCCGTCAGCCTCTGGTCTCTGTTTACGGCACAGTGCCTTTCATGTACGTCCCTGAAGTACAGTCTAATTAGCTGAATCATTCAACCCTTGTGGTGGAGGCAGTGCTTTTTGCCTCACTGTAACGTAATTCTATTTCAAGAAATGGCGATATGTGAGAAGCAAGACATCAAATCCCGAAAAGACTTTGAAAGGTTCTCTGCAGTCATGTCCACAGTAGTGTTTTGAGTTAAACACAAACTCTTTTGAAGTGACAAACTCGGATACTTCACAGTTACCACATTATATGCCAGTTGTAATGCAACGAAATTGCAGGGCTTCAACTCAAATACATTTGCCCGATGGAAGACTGGGGTGGCACGGTACACGTCTTGGGAGCACACCCAAGAAATGATGTTTAAAAACGTAATATACTCTCATGCCTTCAACAACCATTCCTAAACCAACATCCATTCCATAGCTCTATCGTCCATTCCACTGACAGCCGAACATACTGGCCCATGCATGAAAGTCCTCATGTTATCTTGAGTCAGAAGATACTCTGTCATGCTCTACTAATGTAATTCAGACTCAAGCCAATCAATCTCCCATTACCATCAGTCCATCAAAGATGGTAAAAATAGGCTCCGCAACAACATAATTTTTGTTCTTCTTCAGTGCTATCTGATAATTTGTTAAGTTCTATCCAAGATTTTTCCCAGGAGTGCATTAATCTGCTTTCCTGAAAAAATTGAGGTCCTTCAATCACGAGCTATTCAAAATAAATTTGTTTTTTCGTTTTGTATTTACTGTCCCCCCCCAAGCAGGAATTAGCACCAGATTAAATAGCAGTATATAGCAGCAGGAAATAGCTGCTTCTATTACTTGTTTCTAACCCAGTTTTCTATCCAAACTTCCGAGCTGCGTGTGCCCACTGGATGATTACATTGCATTGCCACTCTTTAACAAAGAAAAACTGCGAACCGCGTGCTCTCTGGGGACCTTTTCCCTCCTCTCTTACAAAACTCCCACACAGCGTATAAGCAGTCTGAAGCTTCATTTTGGTGTACAGGGGTAAATGAGAGAGAGAGAGAGAGAGAGAAAAAGAGAGATAGAGAGAGAGGAAGAAAGAACAGAAGACAGTGGGAGATAGAGGGAAAGAGAGGTAGAGGGGTAAAGTGAGGGAGAAAGGAGAGTGAGTGAGGGGGACAGAGAGAGAAAGAAAGAAATAAAGAAGGAAGGAAGAAAGACATAGTGGGAGATAGAATGAGGGAGAGGTGGAGAGAGGTTGGAGGGGTAGAGTGAGACAGGAAGATAGAGCAAGTGAGGGTGAGAGAAAGAAAGAAAAGGACAAGAACAAAAGACAGCGTGAGACAGAACAGGGGAAAGCGAGATGTGGAGAGGCAGAGTGAGAGAGGGAGGGAGCGAGGTGGAAGGGTGGAGGGAGAGAGAGCTAGAGTGGAAGAGAGAGAGAGGAAGTGAGAGCGAGCAAGAGGGACAAAGAGAGAGACAGAAAGAAAGTGGGAGATGGAATGAGAGGGAAAGAGAGAGGTGGGGAAGAGAGAGAGAGGGAGGGGTGGAGAGAGAGAGGGAGGAGAGGGAGACAGAGAGAGAGCAAGAGAGAGAGTTTGTTTATTGGAAATTAAGCACAGATAGCCTCTTTGGCTCTCACAGCTATTCAGGGCAGTGCTAATCACATCAGCTCAGTCAGCGTCACTCACCGTCACAGGGAGCAAAGCTTTATTCGATTTTATCACTAATAGCATTTCCTGTTAGTTCCGAGACGGGGCATGATGTGAGAACATAAATGAATAGCTCCTGCTGTTGCATGTTGACTCCTGGCCATTTGTGTGAATAAATTGTACGGTACTTGCCATTTGATGTGGCTCATGCAAACCACAGAGGTTGTGATACACATCAAAACATCAGCATGCTCAATGCCCATTGAAGAATAATGAAGTATTTGTGTGATATTTATGTACACTGGATTTTGCTTTTGTATGAGATTCAGGCAGACATAGATGTGCATGTGCATGACGCAGTTATCCTCCTAAAACCCAGCCATTCATTTTTTTTTTTTTTTCCTGTCAGGGACATGAGTCTTTGATCTTAAACCATATATTCTGCTATGCTGAAAAATTTACTGCCAAAGACATTTGGCAAAAATGAAATCATATTTTAAAACATATTTTCACTGTAGCACATTTATTATCTAAGAAACTTGTAAAATCTTGTTGTCCAAGATTTTGTAAATCACTATGGACATATTGTGTTTTTTTAATGAAAAAAAAAAAAACTATATTTTTATGTTGTTTTACACTCTTGGGCAAAAAAAAGGCCAAACTCAAAGGGCAAGATATTAAGCTTTGACAAATTATTGGTCAGAAAATGAGCAAAGATTAAACAAATGCACTCCGGAGACCTTTTGTTCTACCATTCCCAGAGAACTGTTTGGGAAAAAGCTGGACACTCCGTCACTGTGTGACTGAACTTCTTCTCTGTGAGAAGTTGATTAATACTTCAGAGAGCTGAGAAATATTCAAGAAAGCCTTGCTTACCACAATTGAAAAGTTGTTTTCTAAACAGGAATGGTCAAAAATTATTTTTAAACTCTTTCTGTAAAAAGCTGTCCACTACTTCACACACAAGGTTCAAACATTAAAAGAAATCAAAGGTAAAGTCTATCCTTTACTATGTTACAATATCTGTCTGTTAAATTCTTTTTAATTTATGAACCAGTGATTTATTGTTAAGTCCAATAAAAACAGCTCCATTTTGCCCATTCTCTTTTACCCTGGAGTGTACACAGATAGCTAAAGTTGAAGTGTTGTCAGCTGCATGCAAGGGTTGCTGTGTGTTAAAGTGCATTGGGATTGGTTGGCAGTAAAGTGAAAGGGTTGGGATGGACGAGATGAGCATGTCTTGGTGACCGAGTTCTAAATCACTTGAGGGAACTGTGTGATTAATAGGACAGGAGCTTAGAGCACAGTAATCTTGGTTTTTCTCTGAGCAGGTAATGCTTCATGCCCTGAATAGTCCACTGAACACTCCCTCTAGCAACACCACTGCAATGAACGCCACTCTCATCCCTTAACTGGTGAAAACAAAATGATTGTTTCCTTCATTCTGGGGAGACAAAAAAAGAGAAGCCCTGAAAGCACTTATTATGTGAGCCAGAGTCAGTCATCATTCATCATTTGCCATACTGAAAGGTTGCACAGTCCAGTAAACCAGCGAGTGGTAGCAATTCATTGGCTGTCTGGCAGTAGATGCAGATGCATTTAATTATACTTCAGAAATCCACTTTCACAGATGTTATTTACCTGCAGGCATGTGCTGCAGAGACTAAATGGCACTGAGTGATTGACAGCGCTTCATCAGCATGTTTCTAGATGGCCAATATAATGCGTTTTATGAGACTTAATCCCCAATTTTCCAACCGCTCAGTATGGCTGATGGATTCTCAAAATGCTATTTGATAAGCTATGCGTCAAACAAAAGTCTAAACCTTCTGTTGTTGCTCATTGACGGAGACATGGCACATATGTTGCAGCATAAGTACATAAAATTGAAGATTGCGGCCAAGAGACAGAATGGCTAAGATATCACTGGCAATCATGCAAAAAGTATCGCATACCGTATGCTTCAGGTCTGGGAGTAAATTGAAACTAGTAAAATCAAAGGAAATCTGCTAGTGTGTATGTTTGAATACAAAACTGGCCGTAATTCAAGATTTTGATATGGCAAAACTATTTTGGATTCTATTATTATTACCCCTCAGCCCCGACTAAGGGGCAGAGGGGTATCGTCATCACGTATGCCATCCCTCCGTCCGTCCATCCATCCATCCGTCCGTTCGAGCTTATATTCCGCGCATTAACTCACAAACGCCATGGCCCATCATCGCCATTTTTCGTGTAAGTCTTGGGGCTGGGTAGCTACAGAAGCCTATCGATTTTGGTGGTGCTCCGGTATCCAGTATTGCTGTCAGGGCCACCAACCTGAATTTGCATTGACATCATCTTGTTGTCCCTGTTCTCGAGAAAGTTACAAAGCTCCACAAAGCAGTTGAACATCAATGAACTGTCTTCATGACGAAATTCATGTCAAATGGTGGTAAGTATTAAACTCACTGTCACACATTGATATACTGCTCAATGTGGGCTGAGGGGTACTGCTCACATCAGCATAGCTATTATTATTATTATTTGTCATGGTCATGTGTTTTGATGTCATGCCTTATGTTTATGGTTATGTCTTTTCTTTATTCTTTTTGGTTATTGTATATTCCGGTTTTCTGTTCCTGCCATTCTAGGTCTCATTGCACTTGTTCTCCCCTGTCTTGTGATCAGTTGGTTCAGTCCGCCTTCCCAGTCTGTGTGCTTACCTGCTTCGGGTGATTTCAATGGTTTCTGGTGTTTCATATTGTTACTTCAATTCTCTTTTACTTCCTTCGCCTTGCTTTCCTAGATTACTAATAATACAAACAATTACATTGTGTATCATAGTCTACTAACTCAACTAATCCATGTATATATTACTAACTTACTTATGAACACTTTGGTTAATTTGTAAAGCTGCACCTCTACTAATTATTACTAATTCAATCTCAGCAAGTGCCGTGTTCTAGTCTCCGCCTCTTGCTTTGCTTTCCCTGCCTCTCCCTGCGTTTCCGCGAGATCTCTCGCACGTGCTTAATTGCTTTCCTGCACTCATTGTCTGTGCACTTAGAACTCCTTGACCGGAGCCGTTTATCTGTCATAGGTTGTCTGCGTGGATCCCGTCCGTGTCTTGGCTTTTGCCAATTGTTGTGGTTTAGGACTTCCCCATGTGTGCCTTCCTCTGTAATTAGTTCTTATCCAATTCACCTGTTCCCTGCATAGCATGTGACTTCCCTTCTGTCTATTTAGAGTCCTCACTGCTGTTCAGCCCTTGTCAGAATGTTGATCAATATTCCTTTGTGCAGAGCCTCTTGTTTGCCAATCGATTATTGTTTCTCCACGACTGTTTCGCCTGACCTTGATTTTTGCCATAGCCCTTCTGTTCTTGTTTTTGTCTTTTTGGATTTTTGACCTATTTTCTGTACGACCACGTTTACTGTGTTTGGATGTCCTGTGCATGACTCTCTGCTCTGGATTTCGACTACGATTTTGGCCTGCTGTCTATGTACCGTCGCACTTCTGCTTTACTGGTTTTGACCCCGGCCTGTCTAGTCGACTTTGCTTTTTGGATTTTGTTTTTGGCTTGGCAATTCTTGTGTCTTCTGGTCCTAACCCTGCTCTCAAAGGCATACGATTTTTGGATTTCCTGCTCTCGCGTGTGGTTCCTGAACGCACCGTCACATTATTATTCTTATGAGCAGTTCCATTGGACCCCTAACATGTATGGTGCATGGGTGTAGGCATGCAGTGGGAGGACTTCTCTCAATTTTTTTTTTTTCATACAAATAAATTAGATGTCCGTGGCTATGATTAACCTGTACACTGAACATATTAACCCTTATCTTTTCATGGTGTCTATTAGAATGGGAACTCGGTATATGAGGAAAATATGAGCGTCAGTATCCAATTTATATTTGCTTTGCATTTTTATAATTTACTTGAATATCTATTACTTGAAATAGGTGAAAGCACTTTAGCAGAAAGCAATTTGACTGGAACTTTGGCAAGACAAAGCCGAGGATTACCTAGCAATCACATGATAAGACATAAGAAGGATATGTTGAGAAGAAGATACCAGAAAGGTGAAAAGCATTATGTTTTAATGATATAATACTGCCAGAGCTCCATCACGGTGGAAGATAACCACGAGAGGTCTGTACTGAAGTAGGCAAAGACGGTGTGCTCATAGGATGATTTTCCACATATATGAGATGTAGACAAAAGAATTTTTCCTCTCATTATGTGCAGTCTGCATGAAACAGATAAAGAATATAATTTCCTGTGGCATTCCTTTGTTTTTGGGATTTAGATTGTTAAACTAGGAAATGTATGTGAATATGCACATATCTGGTCGACAGGCTTTTCGTTCTTCTATTAATGGTTTATGGGTTTCATTCCTGCTTCCTTTGAAAAGAATACACTAGAAAATAAGGAAGAAATTAAAAATCAACTTCTGGTACTGTCCTGCCTAATTTAAACCCAGCACTCAGCCTATCCAGTTTTTCAAATCTTGTTCATTTCGTTTATAGAATTTTGCTGATATTTGCATCTGAAGACATATGTAACCCTTAGAGTGCTGAAATAAATTTTCAAAAAATTATACATTAAATTATCTTGTGCACATTTAAAATGTCTATCCTGTACTTTTAGGGGGAAGAAATACTAATGGCCAAATCACTTCTAAATAATATCCCCAATTTTAAACCCAAATATGGGTGCAGCCCTGTAAATACTGTATATTCATCCTTGAAAAATGCTGCTTTTTTTGTTATTTCAGGAGTTTTTTTTTTTCATTGTTCCTTGAGTAAACAATATTTTTTTCATCCTTGAGGAACGAAATTTAGAAAACATGAAAAACAAAGCTCAAAACAACTAGCAGAAATCAGATGGGAGAGAAACTGTTTAATGCCAATGTGTGTTTCATTATTTAAATTGCATGGCTTTTCATTGAAAATTTTTCTTTTATCAGCAGCAAATCTCATTTTCCCTTATGAAGTTATTCTCACAAACAGATTAACCACAAAAAGAAGGAAAGAAAGAAAGAAAGAGAGAAAACCTGACTATCTGACACAAATAGGTCTGGGACTTGGATTGGACCTTAATTGGGAATTCCATGGGGACCACAGGGCAGTGCTTGAGATCCCAATCTGTGGGTGCAGGAAACACTGCAGTTGAAGATAGAAGTATGACTTCGAGAAGTTCCACATGTTATCAGTCTCGCTTTTTAAAGCTCACAATGAGATAGCATCAAAAAGCCATTTCTCAAGAGCAGAAAATGAGAAAGGAGAGACAGAGAAAAATGTCTCCATTTATACTTCAAATTCTCTTCTTCTGGTGTTGGAGATAGACGCCAGAAGTGAGGAGGCCATTTTCTTATCTGTTGGGCTCTCACAAATTTGAAGAAGCGCGAAGACCTCCTGTGGGAAAGAAACAACTCGTGTGTTGAGCCTAGCAATAGGAATTATTGAAGAGAGGCCAGTGCTGCCCTAATTTTCTCTTCGTAATGAGTAAAGTGACAAGGAGTTATCTCCGCTAAAAATAACATGTTTGAGTAGTGCCGCGGCTGAGTGCTGTGTAATTTGGAGGCGCAGTTCACTTTGACAATGCAGTCCTCTTTGTCACGTCCTCTCTTCTCCCTTTGTGTGATTTCATGAGATATTTTCTCATGTTTTTCAACCAGCCTGTCGCTATGACAACCTCGCTATCCATCTAGCATGTTTCTTTCAAGTCTAATCTCCAAAGCTCAGGGACACTAGCTGACATGAAACAGGTGAGCAGAGCTTAGGATGTTCCATTAGGAAGCAGAAGAGCAGTACAGTGAAATTATTCACATCAAGCAGGAAAGTAAATCCCTCTTGTTGCCACTCATATTTAGTTTTCAGAAAACTTCTGATCTTCTGCTGTTTTTTTTAAATCTTTTTTCAAAGCATTCTTCGTGAATAACATTGCTACTTTTCTAAAACGCATTTATGTTTGGCTCACCCAAGCACAATAAACAAAGGAAACTGTCTGAAAAAGGGCCAGACCTTATCAGTTTAAAGGGATTTTTTGTTCCTTCGCTATTTTCAGCTCAGCAGCCACCACTGATGCAGAGACAAACTCAGGCACAACCCGCATTTACCCTCAGCCTGTCACTACACGCCTCCACAGGTACTATTCAGCACGGCGACCTTCAGTAATCTGCTGTCTGTCATCGCAACAAAACCACACAAACACGATGTTAAGCTAATTCATAGCCACTATCAGTGTTAGCATGGGGGCGAGGGAATTGTGTTCTTGTCCAATGCCACAACATCCCCATTGGTTGCCGCAGTGGTGTTGCACGCCATTGTCTGCTTCTGGATTCACTCACTCAGCCCAGGGCGACCGTATACTGCCACAACTGGGAAATGTGAGGAATGCCAAATGCACTCTCCAGCCAACGCCTGCAGCTCTCTCAGATTCCCTCTTTACCTTTTTTCCATTTTTCTCAACTCTTTCCTTTGCTCTTGCTCTCTCTCTCTCTCTTTCTCTGTCTCTCTCTGTTCCACTCTCGCTCTTTGTCTCACTCTCTCCCTCTGCACCTGGGTTAGGTTTCAAGTACGGGACAGCCGTCAGCCTGCAAAACTGCTGACGCTTGCCTACATACTTTCACGGTAAGGTGGGGGGAGCGGGTGTGTCCACACCAACTGATCCCTCAGGTTAGCATGCAAACAAATTAACTCTAAACTCTACTGTTCCACACCACCATATTCTGCAACCAGTCCATAACCGAGGCAGGTTTATGGAGATCCAACTCAGATTGATACCCTCAAGTAAAACGGCGACATTGAGCTTTTGTTATACATCGTGCTTTCATTAATTGGGTCCCACTTAAAGCACTATAAATAGAACGTGTAGGCTGCTTGAGAGTGTTTGTTCTCAGCATAATGGTTAACCGTCACTTTCTCATGCAGAAGTGGGCCATTTACGGGGATTGACAAAAAAGGCTACAGGGATCAATGATTTTGTTCTCAATCATGTATGCGAGCAAAAAGACACAATTTATTTAAGTTTTTGAGGGTTTCAGTATGCTTGTCAAATAGTTTAGCTCTCACTCTAGTCTATTTGATGTGAAATAACACTTTTTTCTGAATACACAACCAAATCTCCTGGGTTTCTCCCCCACAATCCATCCATTTATTACTTCAGACAGCATGCTTTGCTTAATGACATGCAGCTAACCCATTTGAGGCACTAAAATGCCACAGGCCCCAGGTAAAAGTCCCTGGGTATTACACACTCAGTCTCCTGACACCCCAGACATCCCAGAGCTTTTCTAGCATTTGTATAACTGAAATATGCAAACACCTGTTTTGGCATCACAGTTTTCCCTCATAAGCAGGGTTTATAGCGAGGTTCACGTCTTCATTTTTTTTTTTTTTTTTTTCAGCATAGATGGTTGGCGTCTGTTCAGGGAAGCGAGATGTTAACTTTGCATAGGAATAATAGAAATCTTAGTAAAAGCAATGTAATCTTTTTAGAGATTTATTCCATTGGCTTATGGGTCTAAAAATATGACTGCAGAACAAAAACAAAACTTCTGTCATTGATTATACCACATGTTATTCATTTGACATTTTTCTCTGGTGAGTTTTTTTGGCATGACAAATGGAAGGAGGAGGGAAACAGAACAATATGTGCAATTTCTTTCTCTTCTTTACTTCTCGTCTTTAAGCCTGAGACTAGGAAAATTATCCATTTTAATCAAGGCCTGCCTGTATGCCTCCCAGAAGAGGTTTATTGGGCAGAGAATCTGTTTCATTAGTTTTGCTTTGCCTCATTTCTCAATTATTGTTTTGAATTATGTTTGATTGTTATCATTTGAATTTTGGTCTGTTCTACTGTCAGTGAAGGTACCATGAGGAATTTTACCTCTCTCCACGCGAAAAATGCACATTTAGAACATCCCATTTGCCATGTACATTCCCCAATCATAAATTTGAATGTATTGCTGAAGAAACAAAAAAAGCTCCCAGCTTTATAGTCTGCCTTTAAGAGTGTTCAGATTTTGAGATTAAATGCCTTCTATAACCAACTGCATCAGTGAGTGCAAGGTGCTCTCAGTGATATCCCATCTATCATTTGTCTAAGTCAATTAATTGTAATGGTAAAGGCATTAGTGGGTTAATGAAAAGTGGATTCTCATATGCATGGTTATACATGCAATTTACATAATGGAGGACACAAATGCGTTAAATGGATGTCGCGCAGATTGGGGATATTTCTGATTGCCATGACAAATTGCTTGTGGATTATTTTTCACATTTATTTCCATTAATTTACCATTAGTCTGTTTCGCAACAAGCTGTAAGCTTCTAGGCGGTTTATGGATAAATAGCAGTTGCATCTCTAGCCTGTTACCATGGAAGCATCACAAAGTAAGAACACTCAGTTATAATTGTGCCTTCTTAATGCGACACTCTGCTGTCTAAGAAGCCTTTCTGAATACAAATTTTCAGTTATTTCATAAAATATAGACCCCCAAGATATGTGGAAAATTCTACATGCAGCTTAGACATATTTTGCGTAGAATTATATGGTTCTGGTCACATTAGGAGCTTTCTTTTTTTTTAAACTGCAGCTTTATCAAGTTTCATAAAACTGTTTCTATTTATAAAATACATCTGGTGAAAGGGCCTGTAATCCTCTTGTTAAATGCTCAAGGTCATCTTCAAACATTTGACAAAGGTGGTCCTTAATGACAGATGGTGACCTGTAACTACACTGAGGAAGAGGCAATGATAGTTTGACCACCGTTGGAGGAGATGTGACCATTTGAAGCTGAGTGAAACTGAAGCTTGCTGATCTTGCTCAGAGGAAAATCATTCTGTCCCTAAAGTTTGAGTACTTATAATTGTGTTGCTGATGAGACCTGACCCTCTAAATTTTGGCAGTTATAACACATAGTATTCCCAGCCCAAGGCAGTTATAAATCCTTCCTCCGAGTTGCAGTCATAGCGATCGGAGTCACGGGTACAAACTGCATGACATGACGATGTGGAATGGAATGCAAGGATATCAGCGCTTTGGCCACTCAAATGAATGGCCTATGGCTGTATGCATTTTAAAAATGTGCTTCACCTAGCTTTTTTCCTCGGGGGTTTTTCACAAGTAGCAAAGGGAGTGAGTGTGTAATTAAACTCTCAGGTCTGACCATCCTCAGGGAGACATGGAATTAGCTGGGAGTCTCTTCAGTGGAGCAGGATGTAGTCATACAGTAATCGGCTGATGCGCCCTGCCTATAGCAGATTCAGTGCACATTAATTATTCAGACCAACCACATGCAGATAGTGGCTACTTACACTGCTGCTTACTAATGTGATCTTTTTTTTTTTAATGCAGCGCTAACTTTAAATCCAAGGTAGCATTACTGTACGCAAGAAGTAACCAAGTGCAAAAAAAAAAAAAAATCACAGGTAGAGATATTGTGGTCGGGCATAATATCATGGGGGCTGGGGGTCAGGCTTTGAGAGTGATTGAAAAGTCAGTAACCAGGGCATGAGCAACAGCTCCATCCATCCATCCATCCATCCATCCATCCATCAACCCATCTATCTATCTATCTATCTATTATCTAGACTACTTTCTCTGAGGGCGATCTGTTTAGTGCACAATATGAAGGTTTACACTGATAACTTAGCGGTGATATATCATTCACCTGGGGACAAGAGAAGATGTCCTAAACCTGGTGTGAATGCCTTCTGTCTCTCCTCCCATTCAGCAACTTGCATAGCAATTAGAAGTAATGTTTCCTTTAGTTGTTTTGAGTCTTGCGTGCTCCCACCATCCCCAACTCTGTCTTGTTTAGTGGTCACCTCACCTCTTGTGTGTGTGTGACGCATTTTAACCACCTCTTTTGAGATGCATGTTGTTGGATTGTACTTTGCTGTGATCGCTTCATTTCTCGTTTAGTTAATTGGAACAAGCTCCCAAGCCTTTCTCACGGTCTCCAGGATTGGGAATGTGCTTCTGTCAATCCTCTCCCAGTCTGTTCCTCTGTCCAGTTTATTAGGAACAAGCTCCAAATCCTTCTGTGGACATCAGGATTTGAATCGCGTTCCTCCTAAGCTACTCCATCCTGCTTCAGGACAGTTTGGCTCAAGTGAAGTGTGCAACCCACCGAGTAGTCAATCCGAAGAGCCACAGGCCGTAGATTGGCATGCCTACAATGCTTTGTCCGTAACATCTGAACTGCATTGTGCTAATCTCCTCTGGGCTCCGTCCCACTGGTACGGTATTATCATCAATAAACTCAACCACTGGGTTGTGTTCTTCCTTCGCGCTTGATTACTGCTCTGGATCATTACAAAAAGATGTACTTTATCGAACCCTGTGAGGTAGTTTGTCCTTTGCATTTGACCCATCCTAGTTACTCAGGAGCATTGGGTAGCCACAGTGCGGTGCCTGGGGAGACCAAGCAAACTTCGTACGGAGACGTCCTGACCAGCAAGGGCTCAAACCCTGAACCTACTTATTGCAAGGAAACAGCGCTAACCACTGTGCCACCTTGTACAGAAACAAAACAGCAAGTGTGGGATTTAACCCAGAGCTCTGCATAGGTTCACAAGTGTTACGAGAAAGAGCACGTCAGCTTTCTAGCACACTTATTAGGCTGCCTGAGCACGTTGATGACCAACACCCTGTTATCCACACTGCACAGCTGCAGGCTGGATACAGTGAAAGCTATGACTTCAGAAAGTGTCCGTTCTTTCTGTTAATCAGCAAGATTTTGCAATCTAAGAGGGTTGCCAGACTGAACAATTTAAAAAACTGGACACCATGCATGCGGGGAATGGGGGGAACGGGTTATGTTGAAACGATTATAAACTGAAGGGGGGGCAGGGGGAGTAAAAAAAAAAAAAAACAGTAGGGAGAAGTATTAGGATTTTGACAACAGCATTAGTTGATCCCAATCAATGCAGGAATAAAAAAAAATAGTAAATACTAGTACAGTATTTGTTTATGAATCAGTAAGGATGACTAATCATGAGTTAAATATGTACTTTACTAATGCATGATTAATAATTCACAAATATTTTTTTTGAGGTTTTCTCCCTTTTTTCCTACCCTGAGCACAGCTGAACTGTTTAGTCCACTGCAGGGACATGCTCCCATCAGCTCTTGAGGTGGACGCTGAGGCGCCCGTTTCCTCCGATTCATGTGACAGCTAGCCCTTGCTTCTTTTACACATGCAGTTGCGCTGCCAATTAAACATTGCCTATGCTGTTGGAGGATAACGCAGTCTGTCAACAATTTGCTCGTACAGTTACATGCATCTACCCGACCAGGAGTAGTCGCTAGAGAGTTTTTACAAGGTTTTCAGACTAACGTGAGCCACTCAGAGGCATTTAACTAACGAACTACTTATAATCACATTAAATTAAAAAATTTGTTCATCTCATTATAACACCTTCAGCATTTGATGTCAATCATGTGACCTTACTGTAAAGCATTATCATTTTGCTCATTTGGAAAACTACTTCCTAAAGCAAAACAAAACAAAAAAAAATCTATATACCCATCTAAATACAAATTCAAATTTAACCCTTTCACTACCGCTTACTGGGAATAAGACAACCCTTGCTTACCGTAAATTGTTGTGCTATTGCAGCATGATATTGCATGTGGATTTTCACCCCCTTTTTTGAACTAAAAATGCCAGAAGTGGACAATTTTATGTACGGAAAACATGTTCAAAATAAATTTACCTTTCCATTGACACATATCTTTGCTTAGTTTTTCCAAAAGTAAAAACAGAAAATGAGGATAAAAACCGTATTTCGGTTTGTCAAGACAAGACGATTTCTCCTCTATGGGATTTATGTACAAACGGAGATACACGCGCATTTCTGTACAAACGGAGATACGTGTGCATTTGTGTACAAACGGAGATACACGTGCTGCAGCACGCACTGCCTGCAATAACCTGTATAAAATAAAATAGAACTGTGCATAACCGGAGGATTGGGAACTACGGGAAGCCTGATGACATCACTGACGTGTTGTGCGATACCAGACTCATCCAAAGGGGTGTTTTGTTGCGGAGCTTTGACAGTTTTTGTGAGGGACTTTCTCTAGGCGCAAAATAGCGACAATGGTAAGTGATGCAGGATCGGCGCTGTCGCGGAAATGCGACAACGGTAATGAAAGGGTTAAAAAATCACTATTTGGTCGAAATAAAAGTATATTTTTTATCATTATTTTTTAATTTACACTATATTTTAGTAATTTTACATTTTTCCCAAGAGCTAGGCTCATCGCGGGGACTTATGCCACGTATATACAATTTACATTTTTTTTTTCTAATTTTATTGCCTGTCACACAACAGTTTTACAGAATTATCAATTTTGAATGGCTGGGTGGTGGACATTGTTTTCCATGTACGCCAAGATATGAAGTCGCTCCATCAAATGATTTCTCACATACATCATTCCACTGCTCCATGGCTGACATCATTTTTCTGGTAAGCATGATAGAATAATGACCACAGTGTTGGAACCTTTGAATAATGTCTCATTCAAAAGGCAGTTATTCCACAGGGCAAGAAGTCTTTGTTTTCATCAACAGAATACGAAAATATGGAGTTATAAACATGTTGCCAACATTTAAACTTTATTCTGAACTGGCAAACATATTGTGACGTATATGGTATTTGACCAGCTAAGAACTGTGTGCCTTTGAATTATGCTGTTTTGCTTGCACGCGAGATCTGTCCATATCCCCCATTTACACATTTAAGATTGACACATTTTGTGGTCCCATAGCTCTGTGGAGCTCAGTCCCACTCCTTGTGGACCAATCTCTATCCAAGCTTTAAAAATTCAGTGCTTCTGACTGCATTCCCTGGCTGCACATTCCACATTTGAAAAGGATTAAGATATCTCAGGGCACTGACATTTCTCCTCGCAGCAGATAGGGGGATTTGATCTTGATGTTAAGAAAACATGAAAGTGGCGTCTCTTTGAGTTTCCAGATCTGCAAAAGCACACTGCATTATTTATTTCTCAGAGCCCACAGTTAGTATTTTTTCCAGCGATAAAATGCAATGCAGTGGAATGTCAAGAGTTTCAGTCACTTTACAGTAAAAAAAAAAATGTGCTTCAAGCTTTTGTGTTTATTTAATATGAAGTTTTACTCTCCATGGACTTCTAAGCGTGATTCATCCTGATGTATGTCTGGGTCTGTCACGAATAGATTTCCCTTTGTCCCAATGTAATTACAAAGCACATCCGACTGGTTGCTTTAATACCATGTCCTTGCTGATTAGTTATCCTGCTTTGAACATTTTTTCTGTGTATTTAAGCATTAACATTGTGATTTTTTATTAAAATGCAAGCCCTTTTATTCTTAAACAGAACAAAATTCCATACAATTTACATTGCTCCTTGCGTCAAAGATGCACACAAGAGATGCCACTCAGCTTTGTCGCAGTTGATGAACAAATAGTTTAGGAAGCATGCAGATTGTTGTTTTTATGAAAATCTGAACCTTTAAATCAGGTACTGCTTCATGACTTTTAATGTCAGAACTATAATGATCAAATTGTGAGGTATGTTTTTCCTTTTCAGAACCAAAAGCCCAGATAAATAAAAAAGATAAATAAAAAAACAGAGGAGAGAACTAAAGAGAAATAAACCAATGAATTCTGAATGAACTGAGTATGTGACTCTGTGTCCTTGGCCATTTGCCTGCCAAGGAATTAATCTCCTTATATTTGTGGGCTGGGGTACAGAGGTATTGGCTGTTCTATAGGGGCCACCAGTTAGTTTACCTTGCCAGAGGTTTCGGTCTATTCCAAGTAATGATACTTGAATGTCACATTCACACAGATAATTTGAGGGTAGTTAATTCCCTCATGCTGATTGAATACCCTACAGCATCAGCAAATTTGCATAATTTTGAATATTTGGCAGTAAAATATGTAGTTGTACCCCCTATGCAAATGAGGACGTTTGTGAATATCTGTGCAGTGCTTAAGGGCAATCTATTCCGTTTATCTAAATGGTTGAATTCAGCACGTTTTGAGAGCCATTACAATGACCAACTAGAAAAAAAAAAGGATTCCCACAGGCACAGTACATGTATACATCTATAAATAATGAAATCCACTGCACATTATGTGTTCTTCTCGTGCAGTATTTACCAGTCATTATTTCAATATTAATACTGATCCACATTTTAAGGTCTGGCAGATGTGTACATCAGATGGATCAGTCTAGATAATAATAACAAGTACTTGTGGTGTATTCAACCCACGCCTGGTTTTTACACAAATTTCCGCTGACTTCATCCCCATGGTTTGACTATGTATTGGAAGACTATTAAATTAAGTAGTTCATTATCTCAGCTTATCATTTTGGTTTGCCCAGTTGGATGTTTTCAAAGGAAAATAAGTTAACAGAAGAAAGTTTTCACTGTATAAATAGCTCATGATCACTTTAATGCAGTTTGACAGAAGAAACAGTCACAGAGGCATAAAGTCAACCACTGAGGCCATTGAAGTTTAATAAATGCTTCTGAGGGTAAACAACAAAGGGATAACTTTCTTCTCAGATGTGCCTTTACTTTAATCTCTAATTACAACAGTATGTCAATTCAGAAAAGTTGTTCAGCTGTGCGTAAATTGCAGTCTGACAAGCAGTAAACCTGAGCCTTCTCTAATCTAACCTGTAATTAAAACATTTGGGCTCCACTTTGAAGAAATACTAGGAATGTAGTTTTCACCCGATTTGATCATATGGGCATTGTTTTGAGGTAGTTGTATGAATGGAAAACCAGAACGTGCATATTACTGAAACAGTTTTTGAGAACAGGTCTTCTGCATGATATCAGTTAAAATGTGAAATTCTAAGTATTTTCATATTAAAATAATTGCACAGTTTTGGAAATTACTGAAGAAGCGCTGTGAAATTTGCATGCAAAGAAAACTATAGTATGACTTTTTCATCTGAAACAATGAACATCAAGCGATTCTGCATTAGTTCAGCATGTTGCGATTGAAAAGATTAACTGTCATTATTAATAACATTACATTTACAGGAGCTCAATATTCATTAGAGAAAACTGTAAAGCTCACAATGTAATTTTTCCTAATGTAAATACTAGCTATAAGCAATGTTGTTCTTGCATTGTTTATCGCACATTGAAATGAAGCAAACACAGGAGATCAACATAGATTATCACGCTCGTCAGAATGCCTCCACACCCTTATCTAATGTTTGAAACCAATGTGGACACCCAAGGTGTGCCTCCAGATCAGTCTTATGTAAACCAGGTTCTGACTGGAAAAGATTTACGATGTCCAATCCTGGGCTGGGATCTGAATATGATCTGGATTAGTGGGGATAAACTTTATCATTAAGGCAGTCCCAGTGATATAATTTGTCTTCCTTGAATGAATAGGATCATGGGAGATGAGATTGAACAGGAGCATAGGGGTCAGAGTGTAATCTTAAAGGCTGAGACCTGCGCGCACTGCTGTGCGTGCAATACAGGCAGGGTCATTGAGCAGGAAATACCTGCTTTGCATTACAAAGCATCAGTCCTGATTATACATTTATAATGGACAGTCAAAAATAAATGAGGTCCTTTTTTACGAATGAGTGTCACCGAATAATCACAGTCAAATGAAAAATGATAGGCCGTAATCCCAGCTGTGTAAATTAATTGCAGTCTCAGACGCGGCCTCATTTTAGTAATAATAGTCACTTGAGCTCTTTCGCAATGGGGCTGGGAATATTTGATTTGGCTGTAGAGTATGAAGCAGCTCATTTATTTTAGCCTTTCAAAGACCTCATTTTCATTCAGTTTAAAGGGACAGTCTGAATTCTGTAATTTTTTTAATATTTCACATTTATTTATTATGTTTTTCAACTAAAATTTTTTATAGGCTGAGAGAAGGATATTTTACACGTTTACATGTTTTACTCTAGGTCATACTGGCTTCTCAGTGGTGCAGGCATCAATGGGACTGCTGTTGAAAGCGAGAAAAGACGCTTCAAATAACCCTAAAATGGTTTGTGTCCTTAATGATAATATGATCTGCTAAAAATGAATGCAAACCTCTGCAAATACTGTCCCTGCTGCTCCTCTGGCCAACATTTTTAAATCACAAGGTGCGAGTACAAGGTCAGATACTATTGGCCGCCCAGTAGACTTTACTCTTTATCAGTCAGTCATGCATGACAATAATTAAAAGTTAGCAAAATGTCCACTTGAATGTTTCTCCTAATCTGTATTGATCCTACTGACATTTCGTGTCATAGATCAAGTTCTCAAGCGTTTTCCAGGAGTTTCTCCTGTTTACAGTATGTGCTTATAATTGTGCCCATGGATTTGATACTTTTTTTTTTTTAATTATTCTTTGATCTTATGTTACTTTCCATGCAACTTCGCAGTTCAGTCTGACAACTTCTTTGCATTCTATATGGCAAATGGAAGTTCTTCAATACTGTACCATGTATATTTCATAACTGGTAAATTCATCTTAAAAAAAAAAGTGCTTTACTGTCAATGCAAATTTTTTTCTGTGCTGCAAAAAGATTGTGTTGATATAATATTCTCCACACTTTCATAGTCCTTGCACTTTATACTTAAGTCTCACATGGTGATGGGTGTCCACACACCCATGTTTAACTCTTGAGTCAGAAGGAGATGTTCTTTACCTTTCCACAATATTTATTCATTTTAAAGAACACTGTAAACCCTGATAGTGAGGTGAACTCAAATGTTTTGTGGAAACCGACAACCTCAAAAAAATTGAGTATGCCAACTTAATGATCTTGTGTTCTTTCCACACAATGCAATTAAGTTGGCCTACACAATTTTTTTGAGGTAGTCAGTTTCCACAAAACATTTGAGTTCACTACACTATCAGGGTTTACTGTGAATCAGTGATGCAGCATTATTACGAAGCTTGGAGACTAGCCTCGAAGTAAATAGACAATACTAATATAAATTCTTTATGGTAATTTTTAAAAGAATTATAGTCAAATAGAAACTGCACATGTTGTAAGCATAATGCAGTGTGCATTGTTAGGCAACGAGCACATAAAAAAATCTCAAGTCAGTACAGCAGAAAATGGTTGAATTGCAGGCATTTAACTAATTAAAAATTATCTAAAAGACCACTACTGGTAATTAGTTTTCAATCCCCAAAGAAATACAGGACACAATTTGGCCATTCATTTCACAGCGCAACTGTAACTCAAAAGCCTTCACTGTTCTTGCATTTTTTTTTTACAAGGCCAGATGGCCAACCTCATGTTCCCATTCAGGAGAAGGCCTTTTAATCATGCAGCACAAAACCAATGTGGGTGGTGACCCCTGCAGATCTGGCAAATGCCCATCAAGACATCTTTCCAATGAATACGTTTCTAGGATTATTTCTTAATTTGTCTCATCAAGATAGCTTTAAAAAAAAAAAACGAAACTAACAAGAATTTATGTTTAAGCTTTCCATTTGTTCTTTTCTTGGATGACTATTTACTGCCCGCTTCCATCTGTCTATCTCTCAGAGTTCTGCCAGTGTTTGTTAATGGTGCTGAACTTCTGGCTTATTTTTGTTTGCAGTGATGATCAGGAAGTCAGACTTGGCTCGCTGTCCCACTTTTGGGACTCGAACAGTTCTAGAGGAGGTTCTATATGCTCTATGTAAAATATCACATTAATGAGACCATAAACCAGGCAAGCTCATTCTGCCTCAGGATTTCCACAGTGTCCTTGTGACATCACAGAGTTTCCCCGCCTCTTTCAGGCCAACCAAAGCAGGACTGAAGATCAGCCCACTTGGGTTTGCTGGTGTCTCCGCTGCAGTGATACAGCTAACCTTGGCTTCTGACCCTGGTCCTTCCATAATAATAGACTTTGTACAGTGGGGAACCTGATCCACGGCAGTAACACTAGCTATCTGAGTTGGAGAAACTATTTCACGGCTGCAGTTCACACATACTGAGCAGAGGGGAAACACAGCCCCTGTTCCCCCCCCCCCCCAACAGGCTCACCAGCTCTCACATACTCTCCATGGGAAATTCAATACCTCTGCAGTAACGCTAACATCAACTACAACTGGCTCTAGCATGAGGAAGCTAAGATGAAGTCTGAGGCTAAGTTGAGTTCAGAAAAAAAAAAAAAACATATTGTTTTGGCCAGCTTTTTTCCCTTCAAACAGAAACAACAGCGAATTGCACACTTAGTGTGAATGATTCGCAACCCACTGTTTTCAATGGAGGCAGTGAAGGCATATTTGTCTTTGCTGACTTAAGCATTGCGAAATGCAACCACCACCACCACCACCAAACTATAGGAATATTTATTTATTGCCTTTATGTAACCACAGAAAACCCACTGAGACCATTGTTATTTTTTCAAGGGGTCTGGTACATTGATTTGAGGTAGTTCAGTGTTGTTTGTGCCTGAGGTCAAATGCACCAGATTTGCCTCAACTGAGTGTTATCTGACACTGGTTTAATAACTAGGCTATGTTCCTCATTCGCAATGTAATGCAGGGGGCATTCAAGAGTAAATTCTGCTGGATATTGTAATAAGTACTGTAGTATAATAAAGTGAAATTGACATACATGGACACATATTGACAAATATTGAACAGTAAATAGTTAAGTAAGAGCACTGGCTGGCAAATGTTTTACGATGCGTTCGTGACCCATAATTGAACTGTGCATAATTGCTATGTGGATATAAGGAAAGTTTTTTTCTTTTGTTGTTATTTTCTCTGTGAACTCACTGACCTTCTGTGTCTGGCCCATACCGCCCATCTGAAATTTCACCCCCAACAGCCTGAATGTGCCATTCTGAAACTCTATGCACATAAAAAGCCAAGCTACATGGAATGACTGAACTCAAGCAGCTCAGCACTGCTTGCTAGGGAAGAGGTGAGTGAATAATCCTCTGGGATTCATTTGGAGCTCAGCTTTACTTAAGAATGATTCAAGCTCAGTGGGCAGCGTCCTTGCATGTCAGCTTATATTATAAATGCAGTGTCGTGCAGTGCATTCCATCAATGAATGACACACTTGAAAACATTAAGAGTTTTTTTTTAATAGCATTAGAGAAGCATATGTGGTATAATTAATGGGAAAATAATCAATTGAGATGAATATTACATACACCTGAATGTGTAATGCACTTGTGTTCCAGATGTTCTTAATTTTTAAAGTCCCTGGATATTGGAATGCATAGACTTAAGGATGCAACGGACCTTGGGCAGAATTCCAGAGGCTCTAATTTATTTTTTTAATGAATCCTGTAAATTGTGGTGGTCTATTTTTGGTTTTGTGGAATGCATTTCACTATTATGTTACCAGTGCTGCGTTTGCACAATTAAACATTTCTTAATTCTGCGACACTCCCTACCACAGTACCTCGGTGAAAGTGGATATTTGTGCCAAATTTAAAATCAAAACGATCTCTGAGTGTTGCATACAAGGATATTGTGGATACTAACGTTGGTTAGGCCTTTGCTTCATGTGTGATTTAAAACTTACCATGAATAAAATCAATTAAGTGTTTTTCACACAACTCAGACCTCCTATATCAATATTAATATATTGGTACTTCATTTCAGGTGTAGTGTGGTATTCAGTCTGTGGTTGTACTAGAGCAAATATAAATTCCCTGCATAAATAGCATCGATAATCTCATTGAAACCTCATGTTTATGTCAAGTGAAAACCCTGGAGGTCCTTTGGTCGAGATCAAGTGAACACTTGCCCAAAAAATTTATGTTAAAATCAATGCAAACATGCTTCTATCTCTAATGCAAACACAAAATTGCACCCTGTTGTTTTGGCGATCACTTGAACCATGCACGTTTTGCTAGAGAAAAAATAGATAAATGAAACAAACATTTGTACTTGTGGTAATTCTGAGAAAAAGTCAAAAGCAAACAATGCAGGAATCTCAGTCCTTGTGTCAATGAGTTTACGAGCTTAGTGCAGTCGTACTGCTGATAATGCTGAATACTCGCTGTTAAAAATCATCGCCGGCATGTGACCATTTCCTGCCTGGATACTCTGAGTTTCATGCCGCATTAGCTTTTTTTGAAGTGATTTTTGACTGGGAAATACATTTCTTCACATCTCTTATCAACTCTTCTATTTTTCATTAATTGTGTCTGAGCCTTCAGAAGGTTCTGTATTACCGCAAGTCCAGTGGGCAGAAAATTTTCACCTGACCTTTAGCGCATCTGTCACCATGGTAACAGGTACAACTGGCACAGGAGGGCTTTAGACAGCACAAGGTACAATGCTTTTGAAAACAGGATAAAGAAGGCAGTTAACCATTAAAGACAAGAACACATACGTATGCCATTCGATTGTTGCCTTTAAAATATATAAAAATAATGCTCTTTATTTGCGCCAATATGTTTTTAGAAACAGGAATGACCTTTTTGGCCTCACAACTTGATATCACTCTGTTTAACAACAAATGGATAAACAGTGAATAAGAATGTTTGAATCATGTTTAACCCACAAAAAATCACTCCCCATGGAGCCTGACCTTTCCAGGCAATAGTGATAAACACGACGGGTATGTAAATAACTCTGGTAATGAACTGAAAGGTCGGGTAAATTTAACTGTTTTGCGGTGTGTGTGCTGAATGTCTAATATGTAATTAAAATGAGTCATAGTTCCTTTCTGTTGCTTGCAGGGGAGGTGCTCTCTGGTTCATAAAACACTTCATATAATTCAGTCTTCAAATGGAAGAAAGAAGAAATATGAAGAGATGGATGGCGTAAATAAGCAGCCTTAGTTTATCCAAGTGTGTCTAAAGAGGTTGAGGTTTCAAGGAGATCGTTTTTCCACTTATCTCTCATTCTGACAAGGGGCTGAGGTTGGAACACTATGCTTGTCATACAACCCCATTTCCAAATAAGTTGGGATGCAATGATTTGTAAATCATTTAAACTTGATACTTAAGTGAAAATAGTACCCAGGCAACATATCGGATGTTGGAAATTAAAAACTGCATTGTTTTTTGAAGAACAGATGCTGATTTTGAATTTGAAGCCAGCAACACCTTTCAAAAAAAGTTGGTACAGTTTTTTTATCACTGTGTTGCATCACTTTTTCTTTTAATAACTCTTAGTAAGCATTTGAGAACTGAGGAGACCAACTACTATAGTTTTGAAAGCAAATGTTATGCCATTATTGCTAGATGTAGAATTTCGGCTTCACAACACTTTGCAGCCTCCTTTCTCGTATTTTTTATTTCATAATGTGCCACATATTTGCACTTGGTGAAAGGCCTGAACTGCAGGCAGGCCAGTTTAGCACCCAGACTCTTACTACAGAGCGATGCTGTTGTAATGCGTGCAGAATGTAGTGTTTGGCATTTTCTCGCTGAAAAAAGCAAGACCTTACCTGAAAAAACACATTTGGATAGCAGTTTATGTTGCTCCAAATACTGTGCATATTGGTCAGTATTAGCAGTGACTTCACAGATGTGCAAGTTACCAATGCCATGTGCATTAATGCACCCCCAGACTATCATGGATTCTGGCTTTTGAACTGTGTGCTGATAACCAGCCAGATGATTCCTCTCCGCTTTTGCTCGGAGGATGCGATGTCCATGAATTTCCAAAAGAATTCCACATTTTGATTGGTCAGACCACATGGCAGTTTTCCACTTTACTTCAGTCCATCATAAATGAGCTCAGGACCAGGGAAGGCAGCAGTGTTTCTGGATCTTGTTTATGTATAGTGTAACCTTTCCATGCGTTTGTTTTAACTTGTTTAAACTTGCATTTGTGGATGCAGCGACAAAATGTGCTCATTGACATTGGTTAACAGAAGTGTTTCTGAGCCCATGCAGTGATTTTCACAACAGAATCCTGTCTGTTTTTAGTGCTGTGCTGCCTGAGTGCCTGAAGAGTACAGCAATTCAGTATTGGTTTTCGGCTTTGTCTCTTGCATAGTGAGATTTCTCCGGATTCCCTGAATCTTTTAATTACATTAATTACCACAGCAACTCATTCTCATTCTGACTTGTCATATAGTGACGCTACCTGATTGTGTCGATATACGACGAAAAAAGAGGCTTTTGGTGTTCTTATTTGACATTTAAGGTTAGGGTTCGAATTAAGGGCCAGGGGGTAGGGGGTAGAGTTCTTTTTAAACTGATGTTAAATGAGGATGCCAAAGGCCATCATTTAAGTTGTATATCGACACTTGGTCAGGTTGTGTCATTATATGACAAGTCAGGATGAGACTGGGCTCACTGTACAGCATGAAATCCCCAATTTTTTTTTGTAATTTTACATTGAGGAAGGTTATTCTTAAACTGTTGGAATATTTGCCCATGCAGACTTTCACAGAGTGGCAAACCCTTCGATAAGTCTTTTTATTCCAAATCATGTTACTGGCCTGTTGCCAATTAACCTAATTAGCAGTGAGATGTTCCACCAGGTGTTTTTTTTTTTTGCATCATATAACTTCTCCAATCTTTTGTTGACCCCATCCCAACTTTTTTGAAACACATTGCTGACATCAAATTCAAACTGAGTAGATTTTTTTTTTTTTTAATGATACATGTTTTCCATATTGTCTTTGTGCTATTTTCAATTAAATACTGGGTTTAAGTGATTCATAAATCATTGCAATGTGTTTTAAGTTTACACAGGGTCACATTTTTTTCAGAATGGGGATGTATCTGGGCTACATACCTTAAATTATACCACATATAAGTCAGTCACAGTCCTTTGATTTTTATCTATGTATTTATAACTGGAAATGCATCTTGAGCCCTCAGCTAGAAAAGTAAAATCACAAAGGAATGGTCAGGTTTAGTAGTCAAACACTATCATACAAAGGTATGATAGGCAAAACGACTTAAGGATATCAGAAACAATAGCTGTATGTATATAGACGCAATCTTGGATCCTTTACACTGATACTGGATGCAACAATCTGATAATCAGCCAGCAGACGCGCATACAGTATTTCTATTTATTTCATTTCATCATTCTCTGCCTGCATTTAGTGATTTTCACCTCCGTTGATAATCAACTTGATTTCCACTTCTTCAGAATTTATCTTGATATTTGTTAGAAATGAGGTGTTTTGGTTCTTTAAACAAGCTCGCCTGAAATAATACTCTCAAAAAGACCTCACTAATTATTGAACTCACAGATGCAAGTTTCCAGAATTGCATCTGGACTTTGCTATATCATATGGTCATAACTTATCTTTACACTATACTTGATAAGCTGTATTACATGTCTTGTGACAATGTACAACTTATATAATGGAGGAAGAACCTAATGATGTAATCGTATCTGATGACTTATTGAACCACTCAGCACATGGAGAAGGGTAGCTCATTGTATTTCTCCTCTCTCTCTCTCTTTCTCTCTCTCTCTCTCAATACCCAATACCCCCTAGCTTGGGTACTTCTCTCACAGCTACTTTTATTCATCTCATAAGTCAGATAAAACATGTAATCATCATTTTGATCTCTTTTGAGGAGAAGGGCTTATCGGATTTCATTCAGTGGTTCCCATGATTCCAAGAGTCAAGATCGAGTCAAGATAGCAGTTTCAACAGACGCTACATATTTCATTTGGACCCACCCCACCACCTTGATAAACTTTGTTCATAAATATTAAAATCACTTGGTTTATTAGTAATATTATTGTATAATAAAAATGTACTATAATAATAATAATAATAATAATAATAAAAATCACTGGTGGCACCTGTCAGAAACTCATGGATTAAAAACAATTTAGAATATGTTTCAAAATACACAGCTGTGTGTCAACTATATTCCATTTGTGTAAATAATAGCAAAGGTATCGATGATAATGCTTTTACGAGTATCTCTTATAATCATTTAATTGCATTAATTAGAGAGTGAAATGTGAAAATTATAATGTAATGATCTGCTCCTTTCTCCTTAGTTTAACTACATTTTTTATGAATTGTTTGTCTGAATTCATATTATAAAACTATGTCGTCATTTATCAGGTCTAATTCATGTTGAGAAATGATTTTGCTTTTTGAAATCAGCTACGTAATTATTTCCTGTGATAGATGGCCATAATGGAAGTGAGTGAGTGAGTCACAATCCTTTCATACTTTGTATCTCAAGACTGGTACTAGCCATAACCTTCTAGCTTTGCACATTAACAGATATTGTGTAGCAGATGAGTTGATTAAAATTTGGTTAAATCTGTGAAGTTGCGTTAAACTAAATTAATATGCAAAAACACACTGCATTGCATGGTCCTGTGCAATCCAATAGGACTGCACATTGCCACATCTGTAAGCTTGCGAACCAAGCTAGCTAGCGCGTTAGTGAAATGATTTGCAATTCAGTCAAGGCCTAGTTGATAAAGGCTTGATTTCACCAATAGTTATGCTAAAAAAGTTTATTTTGTGTTTCTGGCTCAGTTGAAGTGTACAGCACTAATGTTACTAGCGCTACCTTCATTTCATGTTTACACCACCCAGCAAGCAAGCTACAGGGCTACATGAAAACTGTGGGACTGAGCAGCCCGTTTTTCATGTAATTCTGTAGCTAGTTAGCTGGCTACTGTAGACGTCAAATTATGCTGGCTGGGTAGGAATAATTTAGGCATTGCCTTTACTAGCTATTTATATTTTCTCAACAGATTTTGAGTTTACAAGTGGCACTTCGGTATTGTTGCATCATGCTTAATGTTAAAAAAAGACACCGCATCTCAGAGTCCTGTATGATCCAATAAGATTGTATGTTGCTTGTTTTCAGAATGTTAGATTGTGAAAAATATTCATCAGTTGTATATTTGTAACTTAGGTTACATAAAAAAATCAAAAAACATAAAATGGCAAATTTGTTCTCTAATGGCGTTGTATTCTTATTTACTTTCAATCCTGGTCTTGACAGGTGATTCAATCAGTAAGGCCTTCTTTCTGTTTCTCATCAGGAGGTCTTGTCTACGTCACTGGCCTTGCAGCTCTAAATGGCATTGCACTGGATTAGCACAACTAAAAGAACCTTGGCCCAGACTGTGACCTGGACTGATGCGTAAATACACACCAAAGTACTGCATTAGCTTATGATAAGGAGAGGAGAATGTTGAGAAAGAACTGTTCATAATTCAGAGCATGCCATCACACCTGTGATACATGGTGAAGGTACTGCTCTTGTTTAGATAATGCTGCCACCAAAATTTGCTCCATTATTGTCTCCACTCATCATGTGACAGCTGATCATATGACATAAAGGCAAATTCAGCAGCAAACTGTGATATACAATCTTCTCAGATCCAAGCAAATGGCTCATTGTAGTGCAATGCGCTGAGCGAAGTATAACAACAGCAAATGTATAGCTGAAGCAACCAAAAGGGGTGTCAGGGCAAAAGTGTGGCCTGCCCTTGATTGGCTAAGTCAATCAATGGACTTGAATCCTGACCGGCTATGTCAATCACCTGACCTGAACCCACTTGAGCAAAATTTCAGTTATTTGTGGCAAGATGGAAGGAAAGAGGCCAACAAATAAGCAATGAATATGGATGCAGTAATGGCCTGGCTGAGAACATCACCTGGGAAGATATCTAGTATCTGATGATGTTTTCCGATCACAGACTTCAGGCAGTGGGCAAAAATCAAAGGACTTAAACAAATACCAAGGGAAAATTATCATGAATGAATGTACAATTGAAAGGTCCCATGAAAGGGAGAACCCTGGAACTGGATCACCCAATTTGGATAAGACTGACAGCCAGCCCTTACAATTATTTATTGTGAATCCAATGTCTTGGAGTACATATATGAATACTGTATGAACATAATTGGACCTAAGATAACTATACACCAATGGAGGCCTACTTTTGTCAAACTGCCCGTGAGAAAACGCATAACCAATGTTGTAGGTAATCCATGCACCAGTGTCTCTTTTCATCTGAGCAACTGAACCTGCATTTTCCTGTGATTATGCAAAAACATGTTATTTAAGTCAGTAATTGTGCAACATACTTTAGTTATAGAAAAGTTTTTTGTTAATTGGTCTTCATTTTTCTTATTGAGGTGGTGAAGCTCTGCTGATCGTTGAAAGTGTCGCTATTGTGAGCGTGCCAGTAAGAACAGTTCTAATTTTTTTCCCCCAACAAAAGCTTTCTTGTTTGGTGAGAGGCCTATTCATGGTCCCTTGCAATGAGTGCTGTTATTTTTAGTTCTTTGTCCAGAGTCATGGGAAGGCCCAAACTGGAATCCTTAAGGCCATTTTATACTTGTATGACTTATGTCTGTTGACAGTGTCTGATGACCAAAATGATGTCAGAGATTCAAAAAAGTGTATTCTGAAAGTGTTTTCCACCGGTCAAATATTTGCAATGTCTCAGACACCATCGTTGGTTGTGTTATATTTTGATTGGCTGGATGGACTGAGGGTTTGGTGGTCGTCAGGGTTGTGGACAGTTGATACAGTAACATCTGCAAAAAGATCGGTTGGTTATAAAACAATATATAGATCATTATGGAGACGACAGCTCGTCACAAACGTCATCCGACACTTCGCTGAAGCATAAAAGTATCTGCATCGTCCGAAACGATTCACAAGATATCTATCTACACGTATTACAGGTATAAAATGGCCTTTAGTCAGTAATCCAGGAGGTGTGCGTAATTGTAAACACTATTTTCAGCCAAGCAAGACAAATTAAGAACGGACACATAAAACCGCAAAAAATTAACTCACATCCTGCCAACAGCCAGTAAAATGATGACATCACTGAATAAAACACTCTTTGTTTGATTCGCTTGTCACCATTTGTCAACCTGTGCTATTTTTCATCCCTTCAATCATGCATTCTTTATTTTCTTAAGTAGCTTAATGATTTGAATATAAAGGGGCAACAAGCATTTTGAATGTTTTCAGCATAATCAAAAATGTGAGTTCCAAGGTAAATGATTCGAAAAAAATGTAAAGGGCAGTAGGACTTCAATGTCAAGAGTAACTGTACATATGAAAGTTATTATTTTTTTAAATTATTATTTTATGATTAAAGGACACTGCTTTTCAGAGGTGTCACTGCTGAAATGGTCTCATAAAGAAATTTTCAGTTGCTATACAGTTGTTAGAGGCAGTAGGGCTGGAGCTTGTTGATATCTTTATTATCTTGAAGACATTGTTGCTGCACACAGCTGGCACAGCTGTCATCACAGACAGAAATAGGCTTTTCTGGGAGTGTGTGTTTGAGTACCGGTGAGATGTGGGACTCTGACTGCGGTAAACAATCTCAAAGCCAGAGTACTTGGAGGATATACATCTGACAGGCTCTCCACCATCACCTTTGAACTACCTTGTCAAACAAAATGTCATTCTGTAACCCCTCAGTGAACTTACTTCCACACATTGTTTGCCTGTTTCACTACCCTATTAAAGAGTTTGAGCATGTTTGGCAAATCCACTGTGCTATCACAAAGCCCTATGATTTTTAAAGGATTTTTTTTTGATGATATTTTCTGAAAGTAATACAGGCGAGAACCTTTCAGTGTCATAAGTGTCTGGCCAGCCTTGATGGGTTTAATGGCCTGTTCGCACCTCCTTTGTTGAGTCATGTATGTACAGTAATTATCTGTACTGATTATGCAACTGAGCTTTTAATTTTTATTGTAGTAGTTGATTACAGTGCATAATGAATTTCCCATTCAAGGGTGCCCTGAGTCTGCAATGGTTTAATACTTTTATACCTTTGTCATTACCTTGCACAGTATTCCATCATACCCTACATCATGTGACAATTATATTACAGCATCTTGTTCGATTACAAAAATCCCAAAGTCAGGTAAATTGTAAGTAAGCATCTGGGTAAACAATTAATGGCACCACTAATTCAAATGATTAAAAGTCAAAATCCATTTTAGAATGTGTGAAAATTCAATACTTGTATTTCAGTTCATTTATTTGAATGTTTTAATGGCTGTCTTTTTTTTAATGAAAACCATCAGTGTCAAAATTATTGGCACTCCTAGTTCAAGACCTTGTGCAAATTCCCCTGGTAAAGGTGAGAAACTGAAGTCTTTCTATGGCGAATGATAATGTTAAAGAACAAGAGGGATTGCTCACTGTTCCTGCAGGATTTTCAAGGTCACTGCACCTATGTACAGCCCTCTTTAGATTCATATCACAGTGTTTTGATGGAATTGGAAATGATCACTGATGCAGACATGGTTTATGTATTCACACAACCATTTCCGAATGGATTTTGATGTATGTTTGTGGTTGTTTTTCCTGCCGAAAATCCATGTGCAGTCAAGTCACGGCAGACTAGTATTTTTTTTTTTTTTTTTTGCCAACAATACCCAATACCATTATTTCGTTTTGTCAATGTAATCTGGACATACTGTATCTCAAATGTTGGATTTCACTTCCCTTGCCAATCTTACTGTGAAATGTAACCAAATCTGACAGGTTTGCCTTTGTATCTGACAAGGCCACTGCCCTGGCTAAATTCCCCTCAGCGTGAATCTACTGTATCTGCAACCAAGACTGAGAGGTTACTATGACCGAAGGCTGCAACATCGCTCTCCAGCAGAGCTGTATGGCCTCACTTTAATGAACTGTGTCAGGATTAGGGAAAGCCTTCCAGGTTTGATGGATCACTGTTAGAATTAATATAAGCCCTCTGTCACGTGTAAAACTGACTTTATGAAAAATAAATTGAAGAAGGCAACCAAGGACCCCAAATTCAATTAAATTTATGGGCAAACAGCAGAATATGCTATGGTAGAAATATTTCAGAAGTCTAATTTTCAGATATTTTGCTTATTTCTACCTGGGAGTAACCTGCATGGATGTATAGCTGCGCACACTGAGCACAGCCGTGTGTCATGATGACTGAAGATAATCATTGAAGGTCACTCCATGAGCCCACTGAGTTTGAGACGTGAAGATAGGACCATAAGAGACAAGTGTGGTCTGCTTAGTGTGGCTAACTGAAAAGCGCACAACACACGGACATGCAGCTCCTGCTCAGGCAGCAGTGCCTTTTCCTCTCCAAGCCAAAAACCTTACTGCAGTCTCAGGCTGACTCCGTCTCCTCTGCTCACTAACTGCAGTTTTCAAAGAAACCTCTCTTCCCCCCTTGATATTACAGTCATAGGGTGTTGGGGTGGTGGCGTGAGGTGTGCGGTTGCATTTTGACCTCCAGCGTCTAGCGAGATGGTGCGGTATGTGGGTCTCTCCCTCGTGAGCTCAGTCACTCGTCTGCCGAGGCCTCTAGTCTGGCATTTTGACCCAGGCTGCAACCTGTTTATTGGCAGGCTGGGTCAGCCTACCTGCGTCATGAGAAGGGGGGGAGCTGGAAGGATCCATTCCTGGAGGCAGCTAAACCGCAGCCAGACATTAGCTGAGGCAAAATAACTACTGTGTGTGAAGCACTCAGAGACTTGTCTGTCAACAGAGGTTCAGAGGAGTGCCAGGGCTCTGCTCAGGGCACTGTATGCAAACTCAGCCAAAATTAAATAACACAGGAGAGAATACAGGGAGGAAATTACTGATCCCATATTATTGTTTTGGCATTACTTGCTTAACTATGCAAAGGGCTCAAAGTTTTTTCAACTCAGTTCTTTTGAGACTTGGAGAACACATGCGCTGTGCTGTTCCCCGAGGCCTCAATGCAGTTAAGGTTGATTTAACACTCCCAAGTCTGGTTTCACAACCAGCAATTAATTCTGAAGTATGATGAGTCTTGTGTTGAGAATTCTCCTTTAAGTCAAGATCTAGCCTGAATCTCTGTCTGTCAAATCGACCCTACGTCTTTTTCTGGACCTGCTGTCAGGTCAGTTGGTCATTTATCAAACATGCCACATCAAGCCGAGGTGCGATTCTGTGTGTAGATACCACTGTACCATTGATGGTCAACCATGGTATACTGCCCTGATATAAATATTACATTTATTTGAGGTTAATGAAAAAATGAGAGATTAGAAGTGATTAAATATTCAAATTAACCATGTTTATAGGCTGCTTTAAAATTAGCTAGTCTCTTCAGAGTGCTTAAAACAACATGTTACCCAACAAGCATGAAACCAAGGCATGCATACTATAATCAACTCCCAGTGCGTGAGACCTCCTCCAGGTCCTAGGTCTCATGTCCCAGTTCCATGATCTGGAACTATTGCCTTTAAGTACAGGTGAAGTGCTCTATCTTTTATAGGCCATATGAGCTATCCCTGCTTCCCAAAGCATCTGGTCTGTTTCACCCTCCATGTGTGAGAATGTGCCATTCAGAGCAGAGGGGGTCTCATGACCTGCTTATGATATTGTGCCCATGTCACAGCTTTCAGGCAAAGTAATGGTGCAAAATTGCATGCATGAAGGGTTGCAAGGGTTCAGTAGAGCCCAATAAAGCATGACAAACAGATTCTCATGAGAACAGCGATCAATTTTTCATGGGACGGCTTTCAAGTCTGCAAAGGAGAGAGAGAGAGAGAGAGAGAGAGAAATGAATCTCATGTGATAAGCACACATTTTTGCCACAGTGGCTCGTACAATTTCTGTTTAAGCCTTTGAATTTTGAAGAACACAAATTGTGTCTAAAATCATAATGTCTCTTCTTAGCGGCTTGGTCATGCTGTAATGTACTGAGATCGTTCTAATGTTACAAAATTATACCATGGTTCTTTTGAATACTCAATTGCGATTACTTTAAGGACATTCTAAGGATGTGGATTATTTTCCAAAAACTACTCATCTGTGAAGTGCATCCATACATTGGAAGTGAAAGCTAAAATAGACACAGACATTTTTTGAGTTTTTCTTTAGAACTATTAAAATCTTTGGCAAGTGTCGTGATTATGACTAATGGGAGAAAGTACACTACGATAACGACTGTCTGAGTGGAACTATGATGCAGTGGAAATTGTGAACATAGCTCTTGTATAGCAAACAAATGGGACTGCACTCTAGCACATAGCAATGAAAATTTCTGCTATTTCATAGCAACCTATGTGAATAGCAGTGGTAGCAATTAGTAAGCGTATGAATTTAATTTTTGAACAAAAACACCAAAAATATTTCTTTTGCTAAACACGTGTGCGTGGTGACTGCGGTATAATTGCAATAATCAGCTCCATGCCAGTCATTGCGCAAAAATGTTTGGGATCCTAAGTCGTTAATGGCCCTTCGCTTTTTGTTGCGCCATATTACACTCCTTCGGTGTGAAGTTATTTTCATATGATGACCACTAGTCATTGTTTTTTGCTTACACATGAAGACCTTTCCAATGATACCCAACACCTTGTTCTCTGCTGCATGCAAATATCTGCAAATCCACTGAGAAATCACAGAAAAAAATCTGCTCCTTAAAAATTTTTATACAACCCCAATTCTGAGATAGTTGGGACGAAGAGTAAATTGTGAATAAAATCAAAATGCAATGACTTTCAGATCACTCAAGCCAATATGTTATTTACAATAGAACATAGATAACATTTCAAATGTTGAAACTGACATTTTACATTTTTGTCCACAAGATGAACTTATTTCAAATTTTCTGGCTGCAACAGGTCTCAAAAAAGTTGGGACACAGGCAAAAAAGGGCTGAAAAGGCAATTAATATATAAGAGAAACAGCTGAAAGAACATTTATCAAGTAATGAAGTTAACTGGCATCAGGTATGTAACGTGATTGGCTATAAAAGGGATGTCTTAGAAAGGCTGAGTCTCTCAGAAGTAAAGATGGCCAGAGGCTCTCCAACATGTGAAGGGTTGTGTAAAAAAATTGTGGAATACTTTTAAAACAATGTTCCTCAACGTCAAATTGCAAAGGCTTTGAAGGTCTCATCATCGACAGTGCATAAAATCATCAAAATATTCAGAGAAACTGGAAAAATCTCTGTGAGTAAGGGACAAGGCCAAAGACCTTTACTGGATGCCCGTGATCTTTGGGCCCTCAGACACCACTGCATCATGATTCTGTCATTGACATTACTAAATGGGCTCAGGAATACTTCAAGAAACCTCTATCTGTAAACACAGTCCGCCGTGCCATCCACAGGTTCCACCTAAAACTCTATCATGCAAAAACGAAGCTATTGTTGAGCATGATCCAGAAGCACCGCCGTGTTCTGTGGGCCAAGGCTCATTTAAAATGGACTGTAGAAAAGTGGCAAAGTGTCCTGTGGTCAGAGGAGTCCAAATTTGACATTCTTGTTGGAAATCATGGGCGTTGTGTCCTCCGGGCTAAAGAGGAAAAAGACCACCCCTCCTGTTATCAGCATTCAGTTCAAAAGCCAGCATTTCTGATGGTATGGAGATGCATTAGTGCATATGGTGCGAGACGCTTGCATGTTTTAAAAAGCACCATGAATGCTGAAAGATATTTCAAGGTTTAGAGCAACATATGCTCCCCTCCAAACGACATCTATTCCAGGGAAGGCCTTGTGTATTTCAGCAGGACAATCCAAAACCACATACTGCAGCTATTACAACAGCTTGGCTTCATAGTAGAAGAGTCCGTGTGCTGAACTGGCCTGCCTGCAGTCCTGATCTTTCTCTGATTGAGAACATTTGGCGCATAATTAAACGAAAAGTCTATTAAAGGAGACTCAAAACTCTCCACCAGCTGGAAGCCTGTATTAAACAAGAGTGGGATCAAATTTCAATGGCTAAACTCAAGAAACTTGTCTCCTCAATGCCCAGACGCCTCCACTCTGTGTTAAAAAGAAGAGGGGATGCTACATCATGGTAAACAGGCCCCTGTCCCAACTTTTTTGAGACCTGTAGCAGCCATCAAATTTGAAATGAGCTCATTTTGTGGATAACATTGTAAAATTTCTCAGTTTCAACATTTGCTATGTTATCTCTGTTCTACTGTGAATAAAATACTGGCTGGTGTGATGTGAAAGTCATTTCGTTTTGATTTTATGCACAATTTACACTTTGTCCCAACTATTTCGGAATTGGGGTTGTAGTTTATTAAAATTTTCATGGGTAAAAAAATATAATTGCAAAAATTTGTTAGTAATTAGTATTAGTTTCTCATTAATATCAGAAGTGGTTTTAAAGTACAGAATGTCCATCCACTATATCTATCCAGTTGGTTTTAAAATATATCTCCATGTTTGCAGTCAAATGAATGCTGAGGCTGATTTCCCGAAGTGCACACTTAACAAGAAAGGCAAACAATTGGGTTACAGTTTTGTACTGCCAAGATGTTATCATAATGATGTCAGAAAACACATTCTTAGCCAAATCAAAATTCTTTTCAGTATACAGTATAGCCAGAATTAAATTCTTCATAAAACATGAAAACTACACTGAACAAGCACTTGTATTGTGTGTGAGGTGAACATTTCTTGGTTGCTACTGCATTGAGAATGTATACAGTAATGATAAAGCGTAATTATAAATCCCTTTAAAAACTTGTACGAAATGTAGATCATACCTTGTTGCATGATACAGAACATTTACCATTGGTGCAGAGAAAACAACTTCCTGAATTAGCATTTTAAAAATTTTATGTTATGAATACTTTTTTAAAAAAAAATACTCAGGCATCGATTGTCTCATGAGGACGGCTCTGATTTCATTTCTCTTATCTTTCCAATAATTGCAACACGTTTATTTTTAAGACCTTGGATGTACAGGCTCAAAACTGGAAATATTTCAAGCTGTTAAAAATGTTTTTCTCTCCAGTAAAAAATTTACCGGCTCTCATATAACACTCACATGCAAAATGATAACATTCCTGAGCAGTCAAACCTGAGAAAAACAATTTATGACTTGCCTGGCTGAGACATGCAGGGGCTGTTCCTGCAGTCTGGAAAAAAAGGTAAAGAAAATCAAGCAGAAATAGCCTAGTTCTCGAAGGGTTAATATATTTTTAGCTCTAAAGTGGCCCTCCTGCTGAGATCTGTGAATATTAAAATCCAATATTCTTTGGTGCATACTCCATAACCTTTTGTTTGCATTGCATAGCAATTTTATATCACCACTCCCTCATCTGCCTCAAACTGCTTTCCATGCATTTTGCTGAAGACATGCAAGCCTATCTATATGCAGCTACGATACAGGGCACATCCAAGCAATATTACTTTTTTTCTTTCCCCTTGAATATGTGGGCCTGATTTTCCCTATCATATGTGTAACACACCAGGACCATGGCAATCTCTTCCACAATCCATCAAAGGTTCCTCTGTAAATGTAAACACTAGCAAACCTCAAGTGGAAGTGATAAAAAGAGTGATAATCTGTCAAAAGCAAGCTATTTAGATCATAACAACCATTATACATTATTCATATTCATACCTTTAATTATTTGACATGCTACTCCATTTTGCATGACTAGCATTACTGCTGTCCATTTTGGGCATGTGTTTGTGGGAACCTAATGGTGGAATCAGGTGGAACCAGGCAATTGGTTTTGCTTTAGTTTAAATGTGGTTCTCACTAGCAGATGTGAATTGCTCTATGTTTCAGAAAAAAATACCAAATATTGCCTTGCCCATCTCATTCAATGACACTCCCACTGGTCCCATTTAATTTTCTTGTATACTGAAATTTTTTCCCAAAATACTGTACAACCTGAATTCTTGTAAGAGTATGTAAAATATAGTCATTAGAATGCAAAGAAAAAATGGAATCTAGTGATTTGTAAATTCTCTTTTACCTGTAGCACAAAGACAAATATCTGTTAGTTCACCGAATCAAAACTACAAACATTTGTACAAATTTTTGGAAATATTCACAAATTCTGAATTTGATGCTTGCAACATGTACCAAAAAAATTGGGACAAGGAAATGGAAAGGACTGGAAAAACTTTGGAATCTTAAGGAAAAAACCTTTTAAGGAAAACTCACAGGTAAACAGGTTAGTTGGTAACAAGTGATGCATTTATAGTTGGGCAAAAGCATAGTTGTTTACCAGCAAGATGGTTCAAGGCTCGCCATTTTACCTGCGTGAACAAATAGTCAAACAATTAAGAACAGCATTTCTCAACATACAATAGCACAAAAGTAAGAGATATCACTTTTGGCTATAATGTAGTAAAAAGATTTGTAGAATGCAGAGAAACTGGAGCAATGAACATGCATAAAAGACAAGGCCAAATACCAAAATTGGATATGTGTGACTTTTGAGCCGTCAGATGGCACGGCATTAGGAGCAAACTTGCTTCAGAAATGGACCCAGCCACTTGGGCTTGTATATACTGCAGAGGACCTGCATATGCTGTCTTCCAGACTTCTTTTTCAGGGACGCCCCCAACTGATAACACCAAACCCCACTGCATATCGTCAGTGAGTGCTGGTACTAGACTATCCTGCCTGAAGCATAGATTTGACTCCCATTATGAAGCATAATATATACCAATGAAATCCCCATACTGTTGACACATAGAAGTCTTATATCAGTCCAAAATGGGAATAAATTCTGCCTTTGACATTCCAACAATTTGTGTCCTCAGTTCCAAAACAACTACTGAGTGTTATTAAAAGGAGCAATGATGTTAGTGGAGAACATGCACCTGCCACAACTTTAGTGGGACATGTCACAGACATCACATTTTGAAATAGCTATAATTTTCAAAAAACACTAAAATTGATGAGTTAAAAAAATACACACTTTGTCCTTTTTTTCAATTGAACAAAGGCTAAAAGGGATTTCCGATTACTGATCGCTAATTTTATATACATTTTAAACATGGTCCCAATTCCTCTGCAATTGCGGCGACCATGCACTCAAAATCGAACTCTCTGCCCAGCTGCGTGTAGGACTGGCAGAAATGACCAACTGCCAACATACACGTATTGTCAGACGCATAGCACATGCAGGAAAACCGGGCCCTATGTGCTATAGTAAAGTGAGCTCTCAATACTAGCTGCATAATTCAGCTTTATATTGCAATAAAATAATGCTATATGGTAATGCAGCTGCGTTGAGATCTCCCGCAATTGCACTTTCTGCCAGAATGCTAAATGAGTAAAATAACAGGACCCATGCTCCAGTACGCACGTAAAGGTAAATGTCAAGCTTTTAATTTGAAAAGCAGGTTAAATACAGAAGAAATGAGGAGGGAGCCTATGTCTCCCTATTATCACAGGCCACTCCTGCAGTGAAAATGATTTTGATAAGAAATGGAAGTCAATTATAACCAGAGAGAGCCAAACCGTTACCCCGCTGACCTCATACCAGCCTTTAAACAATCGTGATGGAAAGTCTTCTTTTCGTGAAATGGCGGTGTTAATTAAACTTTTTTAGCCATAAAAATGTCATTGTATTTACTTCACTGGGCCACCATTTTCAGGTCCATCATTTCTTTTTATAAGACTATATATAAATACAGCTAGTTTCTCAAGAGTGCAATATTGCGTGTGCATCCCTGGAAATAAATGTCATGGGAGGAGATGATTTATCCTTAATAAAATGGAGCCTGAATGGAGAGTGAAGCACTTTATTTGCATGTCAGGACTGAAAAGGGAAAAATCCCATTCAGTTAATTAAGTAACCATAGCAATAAATGCATAATAATGCCTTCTATGTAATATCTATTCCTTAGGAATAGCATGCTGCACATAATTTTGCACTTTATGCTAAAGCATAAAATGTAGAATAAATAAAACGCAAAGGCTCATGAGGTCTAACAATTACAGTTTTTTTTTTTTTTTTTTTTTTGGTAGGCAGGCTTTTATGTGCAATTAAACTGTTTTGCTCAAACAAGGGCAAGGACTGTTTGCCGCACTGAAGAAAATAAACGCCCAGGAAACACAAGATGCCTATTATTGAGTAGATTTCCATTAAAAATACACTTGCTGAGTAGCCATTAACAAAATAAAGTGGAAGTTACGGCATGATGTGGAACAAAAGGCTATTTCACCTTTGTCAAATGCAGTTAACTTGCTTCCAAATACGGTGTGCACCTGGATGTGAGAGTGTGCTATTTCACATTCTGCACCAGTGACTCCTATAAAAAAAACATACTCAGCTAACAGGCAAATTTTCTTGTTTATTTTAAACAAATAGCTGATTGAAGGAAGGGCATAGAATTGAATAGTAATATAAAGTTCATGAAGCAAATGGCCACATCATGTGCCCCACGGTTGATCAGCAGACTGTGAATTCAGAATTAAGCTCAAAAGAATCAGCTTCAATGTAATTTTTCAGTGACAAAATGAATCTATATATGATACATCCAGTTGAACCTGTCTGTATGTTATGGTGCTTTATTTAGAATAATCTGGGCTGCTGTCCAGAAGGCCAAGATGACTGTGTACATTATGACAATGATATATTCATATTTGCTCCACAGCCTCTGTAGACAGCTCTGCATGACACGCTATGAACTCAATCAGGTCTTATTCTCTGGTCTTTGACACATACAATTAGACACATTTGCCGATTCCAGCTAACGGAGCACGATCTTATCTGAGGATGGAAAAATTCTCAAGCTCAGAACAAGCTTGATTCTCAAGCTCAGTGTAATTAATGGCCTTGCCATCCTGCATTTGGCCTATTGGTTGCTTTATCTATAGTTCAGTATGTGGAAACCAGTGGCGGCTGTTAAGCCAGAAATAGAGGAGACACAAAATATCTTATTTAACTGATTAGCCTTGACCAGTTTATGATCATTTTCCTTGATTAACAATGTGTTAATGCTGAAAACACTCAGTGGTATCAAGGGTAACTAGTTCCATGGCTCCCAAGTGACCCGCATCTGGCAGGTCCGACCCGCATTTGAATGGCAAAACCCGTGAACCCACAAGCAAAGGAGAAAACCCGCAATTTTCGCATTGAGGGATTTACGCGTTATTTCTCCCCCCATGTGTAATAATGTGTTATGATACAATGAAATTAAATGCAAATTCCACCACCTGGTCAATGAAATGAAAATGAAACAGAATCTCTCACATCTCTCCCTGCAGGAGCTCTTTTAAACAAGTTGCCACATGATAGGTTTTCAACAGCATCTGGTTTTAATATCTTACAACAATGGGCAACTATAGTTGCCTATGGCGCTCAAAGGGTTAAAGTGGCAGGTAATTTCCAGGGCCTGGATTGACTGTTGACATTCAAAGTGGTTCAGGGGCTGGGCATGCAACCAAAGAATGTGGGTTCAAATCCCAGAAAAAAATGCACAGCTGTTGAATTTGCAAACCATGTACTTAAATTGACCTGCCTCAAGAGCTATCCAATGATGAAATGGAGGAACGCACAATGTGACAGAAGTAATCCTGTTTGCCTCAGCCACGCAAAACGAACTCATAATGAATGCTGGCACTCAAGCCTCAGTGAGCTTCATGTTTCCTTTTCTGAGCTGCGCACGGAGAGATCCAGGTTTTAAGACGCTACGGTGCATTTCCGTGAAAATAGCAGGCTGTGCGGTGAACCCTCAGCGGTGGGCACTAACAAATGCGTCACGCAGATGTGGCCTGGAAAAGCATGCTGTTGCGCATAAATGTCTGGGGCCTCATTTATAAACGGTGTGTAGGCACAAAAAAGATACGTACGTCACTTTTTGCAGATTTCTGATTTATAAAAACAAACTTGACATGAAAAAAGAGGGAAATTATTAAGATTATGCACTATGCCAATACATTCCAAGTCCATCCTGATTAAATAAATGAAAATTCCATGCAGTTTATTTTACCCATAGTTTTATAAATTAGGTTATTTTCCACAAAATGTCATTTTTATTTTTTTGTGCGTACGTATTATTTAGGTATGAAATCCACGCAAATTTTTATAAATAAGGCCCCTGGTCCTTCCCTTTGCTCCTAACAGAGAGAGAGAGGCATTGTCCTTGTAGCCACAGCTAAGAGATCTGTACCAAAGTGAGCCACTATTCAAGCGCCCCCCGCTAAGGCTCTTGGGAGGAGTCTTCCGAGGCATTGAGCCAAGTGCCATAAGCAATATGTAGACAGCTAAAGAATGAATTGAGAAAATGCCAATGAAATGCTCCCTTGGCGTTTACACTTATTACTACGGGACCTTTGAAATGAGACTGATGTATAGCCTCACTCACTCACCACTCACATGTGGCAACCAAACACACACACACACACACACACACACACACACACACACGGCGACACATAGGCATGTCTTCTGCAAATGCAAACACATATACACACACGCAAAGAACTATACACAAACCCACACATCCATGCATGCACACACACATGCCCATTCCTTTTCAAAGTAAAGAATCGCACAAAAACACACAAATACACAAACGCGCGTACACGCATGCTCTTGCACACACACACACACACACACACACACACATACATTTCATGGGAGGGAAATAAGATATCACCACATCAAAGAATGAACTGTATTTCATGCTTGGAGGCTGTCACCTGAAATGTATCTTCAACTGACAGTTTTGACAGTTGTTACAGATACTCAGAGATACCTAACCTCAAAGCCTTGCAGTCAAATCCCTGCTCCTATCACAGAGGAAAGATTCCTGTGTGGTTCTAGATGAGCTTAAGAGTAAAAATGTAGGAGAAATCTTGAGTGGTGGATGTGTTTTGTAGGCATTGGCCATTTATTTATCCAAACAACCTTGAGAATTATTTGTTCAAACAGGATGTTCAAGTGATATAAACCTGCCAAGGATTACCCATAAGTACAAGGGCCTCATTCATGCTTATGATGGGTAGTTAGTTCTTGGTCCCTTGAATTACATAAAAGTACAAAATGAATAGCCTCCAAACCTCATGTAATTACAGGAGGAAAAAAAAACTCTTTCAAGGGGTTCAATCGGGGAAAAAAGGATGAAAAGTCCTTTTTACATGACTGTTGCCACATAGCTCTGTAAAAAAATTTCTATATAGACACCAGAATGCTACAATTTTTTACATTTATAGATATAAATGTTATGCAGTAATAGGACATAACATTTACAGTAATGATATTATTGATAAGAGTCTCTCACTGTTTTGCATAGAACTGATTTTCTTTTTCAAGAAATGTGCATTTTGAATCTATCACATCTATTTAAAATGTATCTAATATTAAAAATTTTATTCATAAAGGGTGCAGTAAATCCATCCAAAATTATATTTTCAGTACTTGCACTCAGTATTCACATGCATTAACATATAAAATATTCATGTGCTATATGTGCTTTAACGTGCCTTTTAATAAAAAATAAAAAATCTGCTCTCACCACGTGTGAATTGGTTTATGAATGTGGAGAACAGGAGCAAATTTGTCAGGCAAATATGCTTGCAGAAATAATGAAATGAAAGGTTTCTAATAACTGAAATATACACAATACAGAGTCATAAACTGTTAGAAACTAAATCAAACCGATATTTGGTTTGCCTAAAAATTTGGGAAACTGTCTTTCTCTGCAATTGTATTTTGCTTGTTCCAAGAGGAGTGGAAAACTTGCCACCGTTCTTCTGCAGACTGACTGTCTCACTTCTTTCAATCCCTCCGAGTAATTGCGGACAGCAATGATGGTAATGACATCAGGGCTCTGTTGAGACTATATTATCTGCGTCAACTATTTTTAATGAAATACAAACATTTATTAATAAAACTCCTTTTAAATTATCATTTGGAGTTTCAAATATACTTTTTATCCTCAGAAACCCTAATGTAAAAAACAAAAAGCAAACATCTAAGCCAGATTTAAATTTGAAAACATGTTGGGTGCCTAAGACTTCATGTGTCCTAAATGTAATGGAGCTCAACCAATGCACTTGCATTATTTGCCTAAGTACAGGCTCCTGGGAAATATGCTCTTTAGTAATTCCGACCTAACCTGATTTTCTAGGCACAGATGTACTGAATACCCTAAAGATTAACTTCTCGATTCCCTAGTGTAGGTTTGAGAAGTTCCTGCTCAGCCACTCGAATGAGGATGTGCCCTCTGGGGGAGACCATGTAATCCCTAACTGCTCTTCAGTAAATGTGTCTGTTAAAAAGTAGCTCAGCTGAACTTCAGTCAGAACAAGTAAATAGTGCAGTTACAAGAGCATTGATCTGATGGAAGGGTAGTTAGCACAAACTTTAATCTTATCTGGGATTAATTCTGTGGCCAATCTGCTAGAGACATTAACACTCTAAATGTATACAAATTTAATTTGGGCCTATTCTGCTGAATAATGTTGAATAATTCATTTTCCATGAAGACTGTGAATTTCCAGTCTTCCAAACCCAAACCCACCTCAACCGCCCCCACACACACACACACACACACACAAAGTGCAAAACTGATGACTGACAACATAATCCACTACTTTGAGGCGGTTAAGGAGAGGAAACCTTTATACAGCAAAAAAAAAAACTAAATCCTAGAAATTACAGACAACAGTACACAATAGAGGCATTATGATCCAGACCAGGAATCAAGTGCAGAGGCAGAGACCGATCCAACAGTAGGGTTTATTAATAGAAATACGCTAGACAGTATGATTTTGTCCAGAGGAGCATTGCGCATGTGAGTTCAGTTCAGAACTTATGGGTTAAACAGTGTAGGCACACCAATCTCTGGCCAGTGGCTTTCCGAGATGAATGCCACATGAGGCGCACACTTCCTCAGAGCCCAACTGTCCAAAAGCAGGTTGGTGTAGCTCAGGAGGAATGCGGCTCCAATCCTGATGACTATAGATGGATTGAGAGCCTGTTCCTAATAAACTGGAGAGAGGAACATATTGGAAAGGGTTAGCAGGAAAGAGCTCCCAATCCTGGCGACCGTGAGAAAGGCTTCGGAGCTTGCTCCAATTAAATGACTCCAATCAACTGAACACGGAGAGACACTTCCATTAATTGCTATCATTAAAGGTTCCTTTTCATGTTCAAAAGACAAAGAGTTTTTCTAATAAATACTGACTGGTTCTTAGCACATGAGGCAAATTACAAATCAGTAATTTGCAACTCAAAAGAGGAGGAATATATAGATCACACATAGGTGGGGTAACTATGAAACAAGACACAGCTGGGGATAAAGGGAAAAGACGCCAAAAATCAAATGAGGCATTACTTCTAATGGACATGCAAGTTGCTGAATGGGAGGAGACACTGAAGGCATTCAAATGAGGGTTGTGACACTAGGAAAGAGAAAAAAATCATTAAAAGAACACCAGTGAAGGCGTTTTAATAGGTTTTAATGCTTTGAGGTACAATATTTTACCTTACAATAAATACGTTCATCTATCTTCAAAAACGCATTTTGTTTGTTCTTCAAATTATGTACTTAGAGCAATGCTAATGCAAAGAAGACCTGGATTTGCAGAAAGAAGAAAAAATGGATGGTCTCCTAATTTATTCATATGCAATGATATATTTTTTGTAATTTAGTGTAATATTTAGTTTTTAACATTAATGCAGTAACCTCACCCTATTTTATTGTGCTGTAAAATAAGCATTAGGCCGAGGACAGTGAGAGTGTACACTGCTATTATTTAATATTTGGTAGATGAGCTTATCCAAAGTGACACGCAAGGCTATCATGAAATGATGCATAAAACAAACATCATGGAAAGAGCAAGAAGAATTATAATATAGGCATAAGGAAGTACACAGATTACACTGAACAGACACTCCGCAAACATAACAATAACAGTGCACAATATTTCCTGACAGTTATCCGTTAAAGCATCATAATGATAGCACATCATACACAGGTGAACAAAGAACTATGGAAAAAGATTTATAAAAGTAACATTATCTTAAATCACTTTAACTACAGGCTAGGTTGCTGTAATCTGCGTGGCCGCCACAGTTTTTTTCCTGTAAGAAGGCCCTTCCTGATCTGGTTTATGAGGATCTATAGCGTAACTTAACACGGCCGGCACAAAAAATAGCCGTGAAATATATGTTTTGTTTAGAGAAGGGTGCCAGCAGAGCTGATAACCTCAACTGTGGAGCACAGGAAAGGGCAAATGATTGTTTTCATATAACGGGATAAAATAATGCCTGTCATTCCTGTATCAAGCACGAACATGGATTTGGTCACGGTAAATCAAACCCAGAATTCAAGTCACACGTCCTGCTGGAACAATAAATTGCCATTGACCTGACTTGCCATGAGGCTCCAGACGCAAAATTGGCTTTATGAACCAGATTAGCAGGCACCTGCCAGGCAGCTCATTTAGACGGGCAGCCAGAGTGAATCCGCAATGCTCCAGCGGCAACAGGTGTTGTGGTGCTGCATAGGGAACTGGGGCTATATTGAAGGTAGAGTCGTCATGGAAACAAAGAATTATTGACACGTCCACTGGCTCCGGGAAGTGGGTAAGGGTGTGTGTGTCCGTGCGTGCTTGCTTGCTTGTCTCTGTGTGTGTGTGCGCGCGCGCGCATGCCTGTTTGTATGTATAATTATAGTGCAACCCTCTCAGAAACAAAGAGCCCAGTGAATGTTTATGAGGGTACATTTATGAAGTAAAACCAGTTCCATTTTAGCTGTCACAGACAGGCTGGAGGCCCCACACTGCTGAGAGCATCTACAACCTTAGAGAACCACCGTGAATATGCAAAGCATTATGTACAAAGCTCTCTCCCACTGAGGGGACAACTGTATGGTATGTTTTAATTTTAGATTTACATAACTAAATAATTCTATGTAATACTCTTACTGAGGCAGAAATATGTTAATCTGATTTGATCAAATTCTGAAAAGTAGGTAATCATGTGACTTATTGAAGCTATAGGCTTATGCTGATATGAAGGCTTTCGCACTCACTGCTTTGATTGACGGTGAGCACCATAATTCAATGGGCAATGACACATCTTTTGCTATTCTGGTTCTGTTGGCCGAGTTAATCACCGGTTCTGAATTTAATTACTCGGGCCGGTAGGCCACGAGTCTAAGTTTCGGCTCCATTCTTCTTTTTTTTTTTTTTTTTTTTTTTAGGGTTGCAATTGTCCTGCTCATCGCGGCGTCTTGCTGTTTCCATGATTGGCCCAGATCTAGACCCGGCCCGAGTACAGGCTCTGAGGAGCCTCTTGTTGAACTTGCAATCGTTCATACTGTAAAGAAGACTGAAGGTAAAGAGTTGCTGAAATAAGGAGGAACTGAAGAGAAATGCATTTCTTGATACTTATTGACTCTAACTGTACATTGCTGGTAAATATGGGCAGGGGCAGAAATACCTCCCATTGCACCCCAGCCTGCATGTAATGGGAGCCTGTTGACAAGTAAGCACGTAACAGAAATAAAATTAGCGATTGTGCAGACATTAACAATAAGTCCTATGGTCAAGCTCATGCTGCCATCAGAAGACAGCATCCAGTGTAGGCTACATATAGCATTTCTCACTTTATAAATAGCACCAAAGTCAAATCTCCTTCATGGGGATGAACATTTCGAAGTATTTGATCAGTCTAAGTATAATACTCACGCAAACATGTAGGGGCCTATGTAAGGCATGGGTAACTAACATTTTTATTAAAATTGACAGTGGTTAGGCTACATATTTTACTGAATATTATGGAAATATTATCCATCCTCTTGTTTTTCTGTTGTGGAGATCAATGGGAAATATGGTGACCAATCAAATGTCCCAGTAAGCTATTTTGGTTTGCAATCCATTCTCTGTAATGTGACTTAACTGAAATGCCAGCATCAGAGAGCAAACACAAGAATTGGAGCAAAAAATGAAAATAGAGTGGAAGAGGTGAGACCATTTGAATTGGATTCTTACTTTTTGTCTTCGCCAGCAATGTGCAGCAGTGGAACAGTAGACAAACAACAGATGGTCAGTGCCAGTTGGTAAGCTGATGTTTCCCCTTGCTAGCCATAGTGCTATCTAGCTAGCTAGCTAAGTCCACAATCTTTGCAGCAATGTGGCTGGCTTTACTTGCATCAGACTGTTGCACGATCATCAGCTAGCCAGCTACCAAGTGAATGAATCATAATGATAGTAATGTTGGCAAATAACATACTATGCTGTAATTGAATTATAAGTTGCGACATGATTTATCAATTGTGTGACATTGTCAAGGTTCATAATAAATGTTAATAAAATTACCAACAGTTGTTTATTTGTATTTGTGTTCATGAGATGGCTGGCCGGATAATCCCGGGTACATTTCCCAAAAGCACAGATTCTAACTTAAATAGCTAGTTGTAACCATTGACTGTGAATTGTCGAACTATGGTGGTTGCAAACGTATTCCTGTAGTGCAGTACTGTGGGAGGCTATACTACATTGGATTATTTAAATTACATGAGGCAGAGTCACTGAATCAAAGACTGTATGCACATTGTGCCTATCCTACTTCAAAAACTGATGCGATGCCTTTGTATTCTGCCTGTATGTTGCCATTATTGTGGACATCAACCAGCGGAAACTTAAGGGACTGGATCAGGTGCGTATTTTGTGAATGAGAGGGCTTGAGGGTGGCTGAAAATAAATCTTGCACCCAGGCCCATCATCATACACTTCCGTCACTGAATGTGGGCCACTGACTGTTGAAGAAAAAACATTCCAATATATCAATACAAGGCTACAGAAAAAATACAAAAGTTCACCAGAGACAAAAATAATATATTCAGCTATGCTGTTGTGCTGGTTAACCATAAACTATTTTTTCTCTTTCTGTAAATTAAATGTGTCACCCCTTCTGGCTTGACAAATTACTAGTGAGCGTTAAAGACCATCACTACTCACTGATCTCTGTAAGGTCACGCCTCTAAGCCTCCAACTCGCCGGCCTACTAGGACCCTGCAGCAGCGCAGCTCATCAACTCATCACACTCCATTCAATCTTCCAACTACCATTCCACGTCCGTGTTCACTCTCAGGCTGATTATTTGCAGCCTTTGTGCAGTCTGGTGACTTCATGCCCGTTAGACTTGTAGTCTGTTCAGGCTTATGTGGGGACCTGTATAGGGAGTCTGACACACATGTAGTTGCAACACTCCCTCCCTTTAAGGGCACATGAGTACAGGAAGTCTTGCATGATCACATGACTGATCAGGAAGTGATAAATGTTTGGTGGCTGCCAATTAGTCTTTGTTCTGCCGCTCAACTCTGCTCAGCTGAGCCAGGCTCCATTTTTATGCAGGTATGGACAGCTATTTAACAGTGTGTGTGTTGGATATAACTTGGATTTTAATACTTATTTTATTTTATCAGGGTAAGATCAAACACTGTGTTTACTCCTTGCGGAGAGCACAGAGACCACTGCATGGCTTTTTATCATTGATGTGATCACCTCAATTTCCAGCTGCAGAGATATGGACATTGATTTGCTGGTAAATGATTTTAAGACCATGTTCACTTTTATTGAAAGTTTTAAATTAGTGTTTAACCATGTACTTAAATTCTTTTTTTTTTGTGTTTGTAGCATTTGGAATGTCCAGCCCATGTGTTACTGCGATGTGGGACAATTGAGCATTGAGTATTGTCAAGTAGGGCTACATTTGTGGATTCATTTGTTGAACAATATGTCACTGTGTTTGACAAGGCTGGCAACTAATGGGTTTTTTTTTTTCTAAAAGGGACCAGGCCAGCCACTGTTTTATCATTAAACTGTTGGTTTCTGTGGATTTTGTTCATTTCTTTGGTTTTTTTGGTGCCTCTGGGGCCTACCAGTAGGTGCCCTCTTTTAATCAGTTCCATTTATTATTAGATTAGTGCAAATGTTGTTGGTGCCCTTGGACGCTGGTTGTTCTCCCCTCTTACATGTTTTCCTCTATTTAGGCTATCTCTGTTCAAGGCCGGACCTGCACTGCTGCACTACCCCTCTTTTTGGGGTGACCACACGGGTGAGGCACTGTATTGGTGTGTAGTGTACTTGTAGCAACAACACGGTGTGACTGTAGTGGTGTATTGAAACCTTAAGTGTGTAGTGCTTGCTGTGTTGCCTGCTTGATTTGGTTTTGGGTTTTGCTGCCTCCGACTTTCTGTCTCTCCAGGGTCTCCTGCAGAAATGGGGGTTTTGCATGTGCCGGTCCGACTTTCTTAGGTTGGGGAGCTTCAGCCAGTCTTCTCATCGACTTATTTATTGCATCTCCTATATTTATTGCAGTATTTTTTTGCACTGACTATTTGGTATTTATATTGTAATAAATTTGCATTTGTATACATATTTGCCTCTTGGTCAATTGTCCCTTTGCGGGGAAAGGTATAAGATAGCCATATTACATACGGAAGAAAGTTAATGGGTCCCTTTGCCCAACATCAGAGGGTGGCGTAATCTGTTAGTGGTTTTACTGTGGGCAGCCACCACACTTATTTCCGCGTTTTTGCAAATATTTTGATTTAATTCTACTCGTGCACTGCTTGCACAATTATATTTAAGGAACCTTGATTCTTCTTTGTTTTTAACCTACTGTGTTAAGTCCCATATTAAACTTGTAGGTATAGTGTAGGAATCTCTGTTACTTTTCCTGTTTTACTGCAAGGTTGCGTGTTGTTCTGACGTCTTTAATAAATCATCATTTATGCATCTTGCGCCTGGGTCCAGCCCTCCACTTCCCGTCCTTTGGACGAAACATTGCAACCTCACTAGATGCCAACTACACTTATGTATACCCTTGAGAAATCAATACAGTTATAAGCAGAGTTGCTAACCTTGGCCAACCAAGAATACACTATCTTCAGCAGCATGCATCTAATTGCATTCTTTCTCTGTGAGCACAGTCACAGTTGGTAAATGACACTGCTGGCACTGTAAACGGCTATTCGTCTACTAGATGTACTCATGATATAAGAATTATCTGCTGGACCATCTTCCTTTTCCAAACCATTCAGAATATTGAAAGCCTACGCATTTGAGGCAAGTTGTGTCAACTGGCGGTCTTCAGTCCCGTATCAGCGCAAAACACCTGCAGTTCCCAAATAATTGCTTACGCTCAATTGACCACACTAATCGATATTTGTGAAAGTGAATGATGTGATGGCCCTTGATTATAGAGTGTGCACATCCCCAGCAGATGTTGCCTTGTATTGGTATATGGATTTTTTCTCGCCGGAGTCCGACATTTACCGGCAAAGTACGCTTAGTACCAAGAAGTAGCATGTTTACAGGACCATTCTGCTGCTGCTGATTTATCAGAGTCAATCTCTTAAGACTTCTGGTCCACTCTGCCCCCTGACCCTCAACAAATGTACCGCGGGTGGAAATGAGATTGCCTTTTAGTATTTTAGCTCTCCATGGTGAACACTGGTGAGGGATGAAATGGGGAATAGCTTCAAAATAAACTGCCAATTCCCCTAGAGGGATCTCTCCCTCCTAATCGGTAACCCTGGTAGTCCTCAAACGTCTAATTTCTCCAACTGGAGAGACCACAGAGCAGACAACTGCAGGGTAAAAAGAGTAGAGCAGTGAGAGCGAGGGGGGGTGGGGGTGTAGAAGCTGGCTGGATCCTCTTAAGAACTGCTGTGTGTCTTTCTTTCTAGTCTTTAGCAGTGGGTGGGACCTGAAATGGAGGCCTAGAGCACGGCAGCCATGTCTGCTGTGGAAATTGTTGCTCTGTGCTCACCAACCGTAAACATGTCATGGGAAAGTAGGTCAGTGCTCTCCTGCGGATCCAACAGATCGTACTGAAGCGCTGTCGTTTTTTCCTGAATTTCTCTCCCGTTCTTCTTTTTCCCCCCTCCTCTGATCTGCCGCTTTGATCCAAGCGATGATTTTGGGACCCTCATGCCCTCGGGATAGATATATTTGGGGAGAAAAAAAGGCAGATGTGCATTCGCGTCAGCGCTGTCCTTATTCAAAGACCTTATGCGGCTGTGCGCCTTAAAGCAACCTCGGTAATTCTGACAATGTGGACCGGATTAGTTTTAAAGAACAAAACATTGCAGAGCTGAGGAAGTGTGAATTTGTGATTTGAGTGCTCCACATTTGACTGGGAGCCCTGCCGTGTGGTCTTACGTCCTCCTGACCTGTGGTTGGTTGACTCGCAAACCACAGACCTTCTCCACAAAGACAGACAGTGATCCCTGACTCACACATCTGAAGAATGTAAACAGTCGCATTATGTCAGAGGCTTGCATCATTACAAGCGATGTAGGCTGCATCCACCTAACAGATCATCATAAACAAACAGCAAATCATGAAAGAGTAACCTGGAAACTATAGTTACCGCACCAAAGAATGTATTCTTCATTTTGCAGTCAAAACTATATAAGCCTCAAAAAAAAATGAAAAGACGCTTGTTGGGATATCTAGATTTTCACAGTAGAATAATTTAAGTTTCACAAACAAGGGCAAGCAGGCAAAAACTGACAAGACTGTCAAACATTAATTACACCAGGTAGCATGAGTCATTCATCTCCAACACACAACGCGGCACATCTCAGACAGCACTCGAGAGAACTGGACCCATAGATCTTGTTTATCGGCTATTGGAAAGCCATGTCAGATGATGCAGTAGTGTGAAGATGATTTGTGGGTGATCTGACAAGAGAGGCTGGACATCGCACAGCCCAGGGTGGGAAAGTAGACGAGCAAGAGAGAGTGGTCTTGATAGAAAAGTAATTCTGTAAATGTACTCCATCACTCAGAATCCGCTTGCCTGAATACCCTGTCACTTTCCTCTTTACCGAAGCAATAGGCAGGGCCCACACCACTGTCCTCTGAATGTGGGAAAAGCGTCAAGTTTAAAGCGAGATGGTGCCATTATTTTCTTGTTAGCTGTGAGCTGAGGATACGACCAGGTCCTTTAAAAGCTTTTTTTTTTTTTATTTGGAGGTTTGCATTAGGCTGAAAATTGTAATTTATATACAGTATGCAAAACAATAGTGAGCTGAGGATGTCTCTTAACAGAGCAAGAGGAGGACAGAGCCAGGTGCAATGCCTTTGAAACCGAATTAATGTTTTTGAGTAGAGTCCATGCATGAATGCTTTTTTTTTTCTTTTTTTTACTCATTTTAATTAATGTTATTCCAAACTGAAAAAAACCTGCTTTCTTGTTCAAGTGCGCACTGTACAGTCCATAAAAGGGAACACTGCTTATTTTAAGATAAATTTTTAATCATGATTTGTCCTTTTTTGCTCCCAGTTTTGAATTTTATTTAACTGCTACAGCCTCCCATCAACATGGAAAAGTGCAGAAAAGCATATGTCTTCCAAAAATACCGCTACACATCAACTGCCGCATCTCTCCACAGTCCCCCAGTTGAGCATCGCTGTCTAACAAAGTAAAGCAAAATTTACGAAGGCATGTCTCAGATTCAGCATTAAAAGTGACCCATGGAATGAAAAAGGTGAAAAACACTATCATTGTGGATAGTACAGTTTATGAAGAAAAAAAAATTGATGGACTAATTACATTTGAGGAAGGGAAGGTATTTCTTGCAAGTCAGTACTAATTGCACTTCCCTGCCGGCATAAGCTTAATCTCTAGCTCAATTTAGTCGACTAGTACAACTTATGTCAATGAGAGAGTTCCACAGTGGATGCCTGGTGAATAAAACATGTGTATTGACTACATTTCATGGATTTTACATGCAAGAGGATTTTACACTGGTGTGCTAAGGAGCTGGCCAGGCACTCTAACTGTCATCCCAATGAGCTGCTCAGCAGCTGAGGATGGGAAGGGTGTACTACCATTTGAGGTCACAGAACCACCTCTATGCACCTATTAAAACTTCATAAAATGACTCAGGCTAGCTGGGCCTTGTATGGCAGCTTCCGTGCTCTCACACGTATCTTGCCAAACCATTAAATTGATTCTACATTCCTTCAGTTTTGAGCAGTTGCTGCAAGCTATACTCTTGGTGAAAATGCCTTACTGTGTTCGAATATAGAAAGCGACCAGTAGTGATGTATAGCCTACAGCTGTAAAGAAAATGAAGCCCAAATGATTGGTTGTAACAAAAACCAGCAGACACAACAGTGCTCCCGAAATAGAGTTGTGGGAACCAGCCCTGTAGTCGCCGGTATGAGTCTTGGCTATAAAAGATTTAATGAGCGATGTCTGAGAACGCTCTGTGCTGGGACACAGTTTGCCTTGTTCTCTAACAGGTAAAAAAAAAAAAAGGGTAAGAAAAAGCTTACCATGGATCCTCTTTATTTTCTTTTCTTGTCAATAAGTGATATATTGAAAGCTTTTTGAATGCAGGGGCACGGAAAATAGTGCATTTGCGGGGTAATGCTAAATATGAGCTCTCTCTTTAGATATCCCAGTTGCCCCATAGCCTCTCGCCAGATGGCCAAACAAAATTGTAAGCAATGTTTTTCGTTATCCATTACTTGAAATTAATATTTTTTTAATTGAATAAAAGAGGTCAATTATCACAGGCGGCAATTTTGAAAATAATTAGTTTGAGCATTAGAAATGGAGAAAGTGGAAAAACTTAAAGATAGAACTTCTATTAGAACTGTTTTTCATATTGAAGTAGTTCTGAAGAACACTTAAAGGGTCAAAATGTTAATTGCATGGTTTCCGAATAAATTATATTTATTTGTAGTAGATGGAGGCATCTACTTTGGAGGTGGAAACTTTAGTGTATGTGTACTTAGTCTAAAAAAATAATACTCAACAAACAAGGGAATCTTGGTCCATCTACACATAAAGGGTTTTGGGGCAAACGAGACATATCCCAAAAACTATTTTTGAAAATTTTATACTTTTATTTTTCTCCACCAAGCGCTGTCTTACTTTGAAAATTAAAATTAATCAACGGCAATTTACTTTATTCAACTTTGTTAATTAGAATCAACACAGTAAGACAACATGTGATTGAGGAAAATAAAAATGTTGATCTTCCCAAAAATCGTTTTTGGGATATGTCTTGTTTTGCTCCAAAACCCCTCACATTTCCATACAGTGTAAAAGTGTGGAACATGTGACATGTTTATAATCTAAACACCAATGTGTAAATGCTAAATGCCTGGTAATTATTTTTGTTTGTTGGTGTTCTTATTCAAAACACTGATGTTTATTGGATGTTGCGGTCAAGGTTTTTCAGATTTGTTGAATACACTTTAAGACTGAATCGAAACACTGTGACATGTTTAAAAAAGTGTTACAAAAAGTTTTTAGAACTCAAACATTTGGTTTTACAGTGTAAATCTTAATTCACTATTTCACGAGTTTAATTTTGCTGTACATTCTTTTATATAACTTTGCAGTCCTTTGTTGGCAGTTTTTTCATTAGGGCCACGTGGCATCTAGTAACTCCGTTTCACCCCTTTTGCCACTTGTATTTACAATGCCTCGAAAAGCTTGTGTGTTCCCCTTTTCCAACTCTGGCTCTTTCATACTCAGCTGCTTTGGTTAAATGCTTTCCCTGCAGGCTCCGTACCAATTCATTACCGTAATCCATAAATTATTTTGAGGGTCTTTTTTCAAGATGGCCATAAATCTGCCACAGGAGCTTGAGGCAGCAGAGTTTTCTGAAACAGCAGCCACATCTGGTACAGTGCTATCCTTCTTCATACACTGCTGAACAGGAAAAAAAAGATTTTTTTTTGTTGTAGTTTTCATTAACTTATAAAATCAACTTTAGCTCAAGAAATCTCACACAAAATAGTTGGTTATTAAACATTTTCATCTTAATTAAATTTCTTGGATTTTAATTTGGTCAAAGTGGTAAGTAAAGAACAAGATGAATTTACTGTACATCATAACAAAACATAAGCAACAGCAAAAATAGTGAAGATCTTTCAATAACTCAAAAGACTTTGAGGCCTGTTTGGACATGATGCATAAACGTGGAGGACAAAAGCCCCTTTGCAGAGAATTTGCTGTCACAGTATTTAAAAGGACAATATACAGCAATAAACTGATTAAACTGACTACAATATTTAAAAAATCAGCACATTTAGTTAACCATGGTGTATATACTGTTGCCCAAATTCCGGCTTCCATTTCCATTTATGGACATTCAAAGACGGCCTCTAAAATGAAAAAGAAAAAAAAGCAACAGAACCTTCATGTTCTGCTGGAATTGACTTTACTCCCCCATGGTTTGGGGTCCCAACACTGAGCATATAATAATAGTGATATTGCCTTTCAAATTACACTCTTTTTTGAAATTACAATACTTTTCTCCTTTCTTCTGATCACATTGAAACCAAAAATACAAAAAATTACGCATGTTTTATCCTCCCTTTCATTTCAAACTGGCCAATGAGTTTTGATAAGGTGCCGAAGTAAGTTAATGTCCATAAATTACTATCATTGTACCGAATGATATTTATTGTGTTTTATTCTCAAATGGGTTCCACATGAAGGAATGTATGTTTCCTTTGTTTGACAGAACTGAATTCACTAGCAAAGAAATCTATATTGTCCAAACATAATTTTGGTGTCAACAAACAAAAGTTGTATATATTTTTTGTACACCACTTCTGAAACATGTTATCAGGTGAAAAAATGATGTTTATAAGTAGTTCTGTGCTTATAAGTCAAGGTCACTTATGAAATATCCAGCTGTTTTTTGGGTCAGTAAAGAGGCTGAGGTCTATGGACCCCCCTGTCTGCTCATAAGGGTTAAAATAGCTTTCCCTCTGAGATCCTGTTGCAGATTTCACGATCCGTAAAAACCCAAAGGAAAGAATACAACACCAATTGCAGACAGTTAGGCTGAGAAATGCTAAATGATAAAGATATTGGAGATAAATGGCCCCAATTTCTTAGGTGATGCCAAGCAATGGAGTGCCCTCGCAGTCAGCATTTCACAGTCCTGTCTATAACTGAATCAAATAACTAAAGTGGAGCTCTTCAGAGCATTCTCTTTTTTCCCATTTGCAAAGTGCAGTGTATGATTATGTTCAAATGAGCGGTTGCTAATTGCAGTGAATTATCTTGGCTAAATTCATTCTGCAATCAATTTCCCTTTCTTGCCGCTGACGTGGCTGACAGCTTGGCCAAAGAGGTGTCTAAATTGTTGCCTTGAAGGAAGAGAGGAACAATGAAGTGGTGCTAATCAACCTCACAAGCAAAAGTGAGCAAGGACATCCATTGCGTCATGCATAGAAAAGCATAGCACCTAAATGTGTGTGCATGGGTGCATATACATGCGTGTATTTGCAAATGTGCGTGCGTGTTATTGAAAAAAAAAATCTGAGAGGGTCTCTGCACACCTCTTGGTAATTTGACGTGGAATGACTCTTTCACCTGCATTTATACAAGTGCTCATTATTTGATGTTTCACCATATGAATTTTATTTATTTATTAAAACAAACACATTTCAGTGTTGATTCTGGCAACACATTTCAAAAAAAGTCAGGACAGTATTAACCATTCTATAATGTTGCGATTCCTTTTCACAACACTTTGTAAACATTTAGTGACTCAAGTCATCAAGTGATCATGTGTTTGAGGAATAATTTTGTCCCAGTCTTCCTGCAAACTAGTCTTATGGTGAGTGACAGTACAGGATCTTTTCGGTTTTCGCATTTCAAAATGCACCGTACGTTCTGTATTGGAGACCAGTCGGGACTGCAGGCAGGCCAGTCCAGCACCAGCACCAGCACTCTCTTCTTATTCAGCCAAACCTTTTCAATGCATGAGGAATGCGGTGTTGCATTGTCTTGTTGAAATATGCATGTGGTCCCTGAAAAACAAAGTAGTCTTGAGGATATATTGCTCCAAAATCTGAGTGTACTTTTCAGCATTAATGGCACCTTATCAGAAGAGCAAGTTTTCCTCACCAAGGGTACTGACACAGCCCCATAACATGGCGGCTTTTGAACTTGTTGTTGATAACAGTCAGGTCCTTTTTCTTCTTTGTTTTGGAGCACACAGTGTCCATTTATTCCAAAAAAGACCTGGAATATTGATTTGTCTACATGATGGTCCATTCCAGATGCTTCCAAACCCAGAGAAGTTAATGGAAGTTCTGGACATTGTTAACAGAAGGCAGAACTCCCTCAATCATGATTCTCAAGGGTGTGGGGAAATTACCTCTTGTAACCCGGTGGTGTTCGTTAAGGGTGGAAGACAATTGAAATAAAGACTTGACCAGATTGTGATTGAAATATAGTAAATTTATAACAGACAAAGAGCAAATTACAAACCGCAACAGAGGGAGGTTCTCAGCCACAGTTTGGAGAGCGCTCTGCCCGGGCGTTACCGGGACATCAGTTCTTCTAATCCACAGTCCTTTAGCTGTACATCAATTGGCTGTAGATCTGTCTATAACCGCTGTCTAATCAGCTCCCGCCTTTCTTCATAGTGTTGTCCAGTCTACTTTGGACAGGTCACTGAGAGGCCGTTACGGGATACCTGATGCCACTTTGGACTGTGCTTAGGGCATTTTCTTTCTTGGCAGAAACTCTGCATTCCTGTGCCACTCTTGACCTTAGTCCTCTGTACAGTTCCTCTCACACACAGACACACATTCTGGGTAAATAGGTTTATAAGCTTTGGGGTATTGACATAAAAGATGTTTTAAGCGGTAAAAGATAATAATAATACAAAGGATGTTTTGATAATAATACTGATGATAATAAGATGATAAGAATGCAAAGGATGTTTTGTATTATTCCACAAGGGTCAAGATGGTTTTCCACCCTCGCTTTGCCTGAGAGTCATTTCTGATGACAATTTAGCTAATGAGTAGAAATAACTGTTTTCTTAATTGTCTGAAAGGAAAGGAAATCCGGACTGGGTGTGGATCCGAGGGATAGATGTGGGCGGCCCTGACATAAGGCCTCACTTTTGCACAGTAAAGTTTTAACTGGCATTTGTGCATGTAACTATAAATTACAGTATATGACAAAGGCTTGCCAGAGTAACCCTGAGCCCGTGTAGTTCTATTGCTTATAGATAAATAACGGTTCTTGATTCAGTGCCGTGAGTGTGATTGGAGATCATGGGTTTTCAGCTAAGGCTAGTGCCTTTGATTTTTATGCGCAGAAATTCCTCTAGATTCCACAAATCTTTCAATTATGTTATAAACTGTAGAGGGTGAATTATCCAAATCCCTTTCTTTCTGTGACAACCCTTGTGTGAATTCTTTTTGTGTTTCTTCCAGTTCAGCAACTTGCGTGCCCACCAAATGTACGTTTGTCAATAGTGATTATGCATTGTGTGTTTCCCCACCCTCGGCTGCATCTCCATGAGTGGTTATCCTTTGACAGCCATGTGACAAGTATTTAAGCCTTTCCCTCTGTGTTGCAACTTGTTGGATTGTAAATTGCCATTTGTACTTGGCACCAGTCAGTATTGTTCGTGAAAACTGCTCATGTTTTCGGAATGCCACGTGTACTTTTATTGACAGCAGATCTTGAAAATATTTTTTGTTACTTCGTCAATTCAAACAAGATTCCCATCCTAATCAGAGTCCAGGATTGGGACCGCGTTCAAGTTAACCCAGTACTCGTCAGCCCTGTTTAATAGGCACAAACTCTCAAGCCGAAGCAGGGTGTACGATTGGGACCATGTTTTCCTTAACTCTTCAAAGTCTGTTCCTCTGTCCAGTTCATTTGGAACAAGCTACCAATCCTTCTACAGTCATCAGGATTGGAACCAAGCTCTCCTCAAGCTACTCCATCCTCCTGTGGGATAGATCAGTGCTGGCAAAGTCTGCACTCCAAATGGCTGTGATCCCGGAGGGCAACGGCTGGCGATTGACAGCTCAGCTTCATCTTTGTCAGTACATCTGTACTTTACTGTGCTATCTTAATCTGGGGGGCCGTCCCCACCCTCTCATAGGAGTTCCATCCCCTTTATTACCAAATACGTTGTCCTTAAACTACCGACTGGATTATACTTTGCCTCCGCACTTGATTCCTGACCATAAAGCTCTCTTTCTTTGAGGAACATCATTTTCAATCCTTTCAATGATATTCTCACGAATTTGTGGGCAAATTGACGATCCTCGGCTTATCTTTACTCCCAAAGGACAAGGCATTTTTTGGATGCTGCTCTGTGCCAGATCATGATTGCAATCACCCCATGACAGTGTTTTAAATAACATCATTCTTATCATTTTTAACCACATTGCTAGACCTAAATGGCTCCTATCTGAACTTTTTTGGAAAGCATTGCAGCTCTGCATAGTAGAAGTGGGTGTATATCTACAAATAAAATTAAGTTGACCAGAAATGACATTTAATCTTGTTTTTGTACTGTCTGGAATAAAATACAAGTCAAAGTAATTCTAAAAATCACAGATTTCAGTTTTTTGTTTGTATGCATGCGTGCGTCGTGTGCGTGTGCGTGTGCATGTGTCCATTTTCCATACCGTCCTAACCTTTTCTGAGTTGGGGTTGTATTAGTACAAAGAATATAGAACAGTATATAAGTGATCTAATGGGAGGGTGAATGAACTGCTAGGTAAGGCTATGAAATCTAAGAGGGGGAGGTGTGTCCACTCTCATAAATTCAAGTTTTTTTTCCTTTAAAAATATTTATAATTGATTCCCTGTCACTTTAATCCATAAATTCCATGCAAAAGATCTTCACATTATGCGTCATGCTACTTACAGCGCTATACTGACACCTTGCCCAATCCAATTTGAGGCAAATCATGTTATATTGATAATTAGAAAAGCGACTCCGCTGCAAGCAGATATGGCAGATTTGTTATCCAGAGACAGCAGGTGGAGACAATAAATAATAATTGCGACGTCTTACCTAGTGCTTGGGTCTGAATATGTGTTGAAGATGCTCTCAGAGTTTGTGGATTAGTCTATATCACTCAATACGTTGGGAATTTTTTTGGCCCATTGTTGTACTCATCCTATTTATTACATGGTGATTGCTGGCAATGACATCTCACGTGTTGTTCCCATCTGTAAATACGGTATTTAATTGTGCAGTATAAATGTAGCCAGTGGATTGCCTATTTTTATTTCTTAGAGGAACTGGTGTGATGTGATTTCTGCCAAATTGCTTACCTTTCCCCATTTATGAAGCCCATTTCTTTAAACAAATATATCATCACCTGCCAGCCTGTATCAATGGTGTAGTGGAGGGAAATGACGTATATCCACCTCTTTGTCTATCAATGCACAGTATAATCACCTATCAGCCAAAAAGCCATTGAAACACACCGGAGAGTATGACCACTTTCTTCCCATCCACCTAATAGAGTATTCCCACTTCTCCAGGGACCACTATACGCTTGGCGTACATAGTCTTTCCGTTTAATTTTGTTTTTTCCTTGTGTATCCTCTGAGTTTGTGAAGTTATTAATTTGGCCATGCTTCAGTTAAGAAAATTGAGCTGTTTAATCATTGTTTCCAATTCAGGAAGATATTGCTCAGCTTTATGGGAGGATAATTTGACTGCATGTCCTCAGAATGCAGGCTTAAAAGAGTGCATTTGAGAAAAAAATGTTTTCTTCTGTCATCCAACTAACGTGTAAATAGTTAATGCCAGTGCACATAAATACATAATATGATTTTGGCATCTAGGCTCCAGCTATGACACACCCTGTAGTCTTGCAGCAGGGTGTGATGCAACAACAGGCAATACTAACTTACAGCAAAGAGAAATGCTGCAAAGGCATTTTTGCTGCAGTGGAGGAGTGGGAGAGCAGCTTTAATTGCCTGCCTTACACAGGGCAGAGCTATGGTAGATATGTGCGTATTTATGAGAATGAGGGAATGTCTTGAGTTGTCTGCCTGAACTAGCTCCACAAGCTACGACCCATTTGTGTTTTGAAAAAAGAAAGGCTCTGGTTTAACGCTCAATTCTCTGATCCCCTTTAATTTTTATTGGGTGCAATGTGTAGTATGATAAAATGGTGGTAAGAACACTGTGATACACAATGGTAGTGGTGATTTTTTTGTATTATTACGAGGCATATTAGAACTAAGTCTTCCCTTATTTGCTGTAAAAGGATGACCACACTTGTTATTATGTATGTTATCATGTCATGCATATAACAGCATGGTGGTTATTATATGAAAATAATTTCACATCTTAGTGTAATATGGCCCAATATGAAGCATTCCCTATTCTTAAGAACTTGAAGTGAACAATCTGACATCAGCTTTACATTCCACTCGTCTATCAGTGAGAATAATGGTGATTCTACAATCTAAAGTCATTCAAGGAGAGTGGAATTGAGATAAACAATGAGAGCCTAATCAGTTGACACTTCAGAAGCGCTGAATTTAAAGCACTGCTTGATTGCTCAAAGACGTAAACGAAATTGGTCACAGCGAAAAAGATTGGTCCTTGAGTGGAATAATGGAGAAGCTATCTTTTTAAATGTAAGGCTTGATTGCATGGCTGCTGTACCCCAAATCCATTAACACAGTATACTGATTAGTGAACTGAATGGGCCTCATTCACTAACCTTTAATTATTCTAAAATTATCCTTACTTTCACTCAAAGGAAAAAATTCTCACGAAAAACCAACGTGGGATTCTTAAGAACAAATCTTTAATTTCCTTAGGGTGCGAAGTGCTTGTGCATCCTATCATAATTATTAGTGCTTTTAAGTGGGTCCTGTAATCATATGCTTGATGTCATATGATTCAACTCAGGGGCCATTTTCTTTTGCGCCAGACAAGATTTTTGGCCATTTTGAATTTTCTGACTCCTCCAAGTCCATTTGACCTGCATGAATAAAACTTGCCCTGTCCTCTTAAGTGGATGCTTACTATCCAAAGTCAAGGAAATGTTTCTGAAATTCGAAAGATGGTGGCCGCCACATGCACAAAAATGTTTGTGGCATCCGTATGGAAACAGGAAGTATGCACATCCCCTAAAGCTTTGGTCCAATAGTCATCAACCTTGGAGTGCAAGTTCATTACGAGGCCCTGAGACCACTCCCACTTGATTGGGCAGCGGCACCTCAAGAAGGGGCCATGTTAGAAAAGACATTAAAATAGTCTCTGCTCCTCTGACAACATCAAATCACCAAATAAAGCCAAGACTTTCATTAATTTAGTTCAGGCTAGAAAAAGTCCTACTTTAAAAGTATAGGCAAGATGGCAAGGATTTATTTATTTCAACAATGTTGTCCAAAAAGCTTATCTTGTACATACAAGTCATTATCTCTGGCCAACATTTACCGCAGTTTTTTTTTTTTTTTTTTGACCTTGCCATTTACAGCTCCTGCATTAAAGACCTTCTAATACAAATAAAATCTGAACTGAAATCAAAGTTGAAAATTATAGCTGACCCCTAACATGTCACATGATACCTGTGATGCCTCCAATCATTACTGCTCCCTCCATACATGGCCGTACCCCAAGATGCTTAGCATTGATATGACAGGTAGCAGTTTGCCTCCATATGAGATCAAATATGTTCTCTGTCATGAGCCATAATTGTTTTTCAATGGTAAGGTGGTGAAGTTGCCAGAACTTTTGCTTCACTGCACAAAGGCTGAAGGTTTGAATCTGGCTTGGGGTCTGTCTGTGTTGGGTCAGCATGTTATCCCTGTGCTGGTGTTCTGTTGGTGTTATGTAGAAGTGTACAAAAGCAGTGGTTGTGTGCTCAGCAATGGATCGGCGAACTGCCATGGATTATTCCTGCCCTTCATCCAATGGGTACTAGGCTCCAGCACCTTTGTGACCTGAACCGAAAGAAAGAAATTACATAATTGATGTACGTATTTTTTTGTATTGTGCTCCGTCAACCATGTTAAATAATAACACAATTAAAAATGATGCCGAGGGTTTTTTGTTTTTTAAAACAGCAATGACATTTACAAATTCTGTCAAAAAATAGTGAGTTTTGATTACCACGAAGGTTGAAAAGACACAGATGGATTTGTAATGTCTGCGTATTGATTGAAACATTACCCTCTATTTGATTATATACTAATACAGTAAATGCTCATAGTGGTAATTGCTTGTGTGGCATATGGCTAGAAATATAATATGATGTCAATGTAAGTCAGTGTGTTATTTGCCAGTATTCTCAATAAAGACTTTTGTGATGTAATTGTGAGCCAGCCACTGTGAATCGTCGTGGAGTTACTGTTTATATCATTTTCTAATTGGCCAAAGATCATCATAACCTTTATATTAATTTACTACTTATTTGTCCCATTAGCTCATTTAGTAATTAGCCCATGCACGACTCCTTTCTAGGTAAGCTATGCTTTTGATGATATTTTTGAATGTTTATAAAACAAAAGATGACTTATTGCAGTTGATGTAATCAATCTAAGTCGCCTGGAAGTCCCTGCACGGTCAATTATATTCAAAGTCACACACTTTACGTGAGAAGCTCAGCCATTGCAACAGTACAGCAGTTGGGATCATTCACATTAGTTTATGAACATCTAAGCAAGCACCACTCAAAGGTCATTTTGAGTCTGGAAGTCTCAAAAAGTGATTGCCCACGGACATTTACAGTTAACTAAACCTCTTTCCAGTATGTGACTTTGTCAGATTTTTTTTTTTTTTTGCAAAGGAAATTTGTGGTATCTAGGTTTTCAACTGCAAGCTCAAATAAAGACCTCAGGAGACTGTTCAGTTGGTTAATGAAGCCGTTTGTATGCTGCAATAACTTTAAGTTGTAAACATCATATTTTTATTACCCCCTGAGTATATACAGCCACTGTAATCTAATAGCCTTCCTGTACTGTATGTTTTTGAGGCTTTTCTTGCTAGAGTTTTGTTGTGGAAGCTGCAATCTGTGCAATACAATATACAACTTTGATTGCAGAAGAGTGACAATGAGTAAAATGTAAATGAAAACAGCAACCAGTAATTTTAAAATCTTTTTTTAACCTGTATTCACATGAAAAACATATAAAGACTAAATAAGTAATGTTCTAACTCATCAACTTAATTCATCATGCCTGATATGGGACTTCAGTTAGTCATCAATCCAGGGTTTTCACTGTTGTATTTTACGCTTTTTACTCTGCCACACATTTTAAATGGGAGACAGGTCAGGACTCCTGGCAGGCCAGACTAGTACCTGCACTGTGCCACTAGCAAGCCATGCTACAGAGTGTGGCTTGGCTTTATCCCACAGGAACACGCAGGGCATCCCAGATAAAGATGACATCAGGCATTTGTTGTACCAAAATGTGTGCTTGCCCTTTTATGTTTATTGTGCCTTCAGACACAGTGTAAGTTTACAATGACTAGGACACAAATGCACACTAGGACACACTTGAACTATTGGCACTTAACTTGCCTCCTTGGAGCTCTGCACTTCTGTACTGAACTTTTGCACTTCTGTACGTCGCTCTGGATAAGGGCGTCAGCTAAGCTCCTGTAATGTAATGTAATGTAGATGAGCTCAAGCCCAGAGAAGACAGTGCTGCTTCTAGATGGTGTTGGTATATGGCTTCTGATTCTAGTTATTTTATACCTAATTATAATTGAATCACCTGTTACCAATTCACCTGTTTTCCTATGGAATGTTCCAAAAGGATGTCCCAATTCTTGTGGAAAATAGACTGCATCTCTCTCTCTCTCTCTCGGAGCATATCACAGAAATTGCAACTTCATCCAACAAAATCAGTCGCCAATTCATTTAGCTAATCAGCAATTTGGCAATCATTCTCACTAACCTGTTGGTTTTGAATCATACTTAAGCACTTTTTATGTTTACATTTACAGCAGTTTTACTCGATGCTTGCGTTAAGACTACAGAAAATGACATAATCAGAGAGTACTTTGTCGAGTATAAAATAGGTAAAGTGCGTCATCACATGACTCACACCTGGACCAATGGTTCAGTACACCATTGTTTCGACAATGTAAGAAAACTAATTGTTGCGCAGATGCGTACTATCAAAGGAAATACAATCTTTACAGGGTAAAAATATTTTTGTGTGACTGGTTTTTGGTCCTTGCTGTTTAACTTGGCATTTGCTAGCATCCTACTCCAGTCAAATGCATTTTGGGAAGATTTTGTGGTCTGAGTGGGATACTAATCCTGAATTGCTTGGTTGATGTTATGTCAAAATTTTCTTATCACTGTTTATCCATAGGCTGAGTGCAGAATCTAAAGATTCTCATATAATTTTGTCTAAATTTTCACACTGGGTTAATCCATACTGGTAAAAGTATTTCCTCATCACAGTTACAGTTGCACAATAGATGCTCTAAAAATATATGTGGTAAAGCACCATTGCACCACCTCTTTAACTGTATAGGATCATACTCTTTTAGAATCAAACTTTATAAACTCAAAAGACTTCAGATCAGCCAGGGCCGCTATTAATCTAAATGAATCTCAATTTCCTTTTTAAGATCCCTGTAATATGTTGTTAGCCAATGAATCACTTCATATTCTGTAACTTTGGAATTCTCCCTAAGGGTATAGAATATCCTGTTAGGTGGGGTAATTAAGCCAAAAATGCACCAAAAAATAATTGTCTATTGGCCTATGGTACAACGACAGGTAATTCAAGTTCAGGATGTTTTCTCTTGTTTCTTGGTACAAAAACCCATCAGGAAGTATATTCATCAGTCTTTGCGCAGTAAAATTCAGCATATGTAATAATACGTTTTTTGAACAATGAGCAGCATTTTTCCTTCAATGACGAAAGAGAATAGTTTCAGCGTTGCTTTCAAACCAATCAAATTTCCATAATTAACCACTTTGTCTACCACAGAGGCCAAATTATGCCTTAATCCCATCCACATGCGCTGCTATTTCCTTTAATCTGACGAAATGAGACATCCAATCATTCTAATGACATGTGAGGACTATTTTAATGATCAGCATTCAAAGGGAGATGTTAATGAGCCCAAATGCACACATGCATACAGTGGCATTAAGCATGACCATAGCGGCCATTTTAATTAATCATACGACAATGTCGACCAGACACACATCCATTAAATGATTTGAAAATATTTATGGTCATCTGTTGAACAAAAGACTAGGCTGACAACTGAACATCTGCCATTGGAATAAATTAACCTCAGCCGTGCCTGTGTGCTGCCCTATCCAGTTTTCTCTATACAATGAATCCTCGACAGTTTCATCCCACGCTGAATATTTAGAGGGCAATAGTTATGTTAGTGAGTGAGTGAGTGAGTGAGTGAGTGAGTGAGTGAGTGCATGGGCCTGTGTATTTGTTGTTTTTTATGTACTTTTTAAAGACCCAAATTGAATAATTGCTGTCACTGGGTTTCCTTGTGGGATATGAGGTCATCCAAATGCGTAACGTACTTTGCCCAGATCGGCTTGCAGCACTCATAATGTTTCATCCAGTGCTAACTCACTTATTGATCCACTGTAATATTGTACACAGGCTGAGCGCTGAACTCCATTACTGCCCGTCTTAAGGGAGAGATTGTATTACAGCAGTAAGAGACTCATGTTGTTCGGTGTTTTGGTCTGGCTTTTTTCGCAGTAATGTGTGCGCTTTGGGACAACGCATGTTGAGTCAATTTCGGCTTATTCAGAGTGGAAATTATATTTACACAAAAGTTGTGTAAAATGAATAAACAAAAAATGTTTTAAATGCATAATTTGTAATACGACACTAAAACCACTCACAGATGAAGCAAATAACTTTAATTATCTCGTAATGGTGCATTTCAAGGTCTGCAGATGGACCTTGGACGATTAATGAACAGTCAGTGCTCATAGTCGACATGTCGGATGTGGAAGAAATGGGACCTGAGCAACTTTGACAAGGGTGATTTGGGATGCTCTCTGTTAGCAGATGCGAGTACCTACTGACTGTGGTCCAAGGAGGAACAAATCATGAGCCGGCGACACGGCAAGGGGCACCCAAGTGCACGAGGGCAACAAGGCTAACCTGTCTGGTCCAAACTGACTGAAGGGCTATAGTGGCACATTTTACAGAGAATTTTCATATACTTACATGAGGAATGTGTGCGTCACACAGTGCATCACACACTGCTGCATTTAGTGCTTTGTCGCTGCAGACCAGCAGTAGCGCTCATTTGAACCCCAGTCCACCACCAAATGTGCCTAAATTGGGGATGTGAACACCAGCATTGGACCTTGGAGCAATGTAAGATAGTGACCTGGTCTAGTGAGTCCTGTTTATTTTTATATCATGTGCATCAGTCAGGTATGTGTGCACCATTTACCTGGGAAGAGATGGCATCAGGATGCTCTGTGGGAACAAGACAAGCTGGTAGAAGGTGTGTGATGCTCTGGTAAATGTTTTGCTGGGAGACCTGGATCTGGGAGTTCAAGTGGAGGTCACTTTCACAGAGCTGATTTGGCAGCACAAGGGAGACTTATGCAGGTGGTTTTAATGTTGTGGCTACTCAGTGTATTAGCACATGTATTTCCAGGCCTCACATGCTCCATGGTAAAAAAAAAAAAAAAAAGTTCCACTCACACACAGATAAAGATTTTACCATACACATGATACAGCATAGATTTGCTTTAAATATTCATATGGATTTAACAAATCAAATTTAACGCCTGTCATGGAGCGTAAACTATCAGAATAGCAGCTCGATAGTAACAATGCCATTTAGAAAAGTTATAAAGCTGGAAATTGTAAAAAAAAAAAAAAAAAAAAAAAAAAGAAAAGCTACCAAAATCAATGCAACCACATATCAATTCCTCTCTGCAACACGCAGGCACCTACTGGTCAGTCCATGTCATGCTAAAAATGGAAATCTTTCATTCCTCTTTATATTGCAAATGTTATCATGATACGTTATACCAATTGCAATTTCTTTTAAAATATCTCCAACAAGCAATTTTGCCATCAGTTTACCCTTTCCCGCCCGATTGTTCCTGAAAAACCTGATCACAGATTTCACTAGTTGCAATGAATTTAGCAGAACACTTCTGGGCTAAGTTTAAAGTAGCCAAAAGCATATACTGTATAGTATAGATCCTGGATAGTAACACGTTCAAAAATGTCACTTTCCCACTTGTCTGTAATCATAGTAACAAAATTATCTGTAAATAAAAAAAAGTTATTCATTTTTTCGACTCACTGAAGTGGATTTCTCGAGGGAATGGGTGGTTTATGGTAGTTTCGCTACTGTATTTTCCCTACTGCACGCTGTACTTTCGCTACTAAGTCCAGGTCCATTCGCTACCATAGATAAATGCAAGTTAAGAGCAAAAATATTTCTTCAGAATCAGTTGTAAAACTTCATAAAAACCATTCGTATTACAACTGGGAATATTTTTTCGGGTTCTGACTCAATACGGACAATCAAACAAAGATGATGTGTTGCGATCGATTTACTTCAAGGAAATACTCAGCGATCTTCGATCTGATCTTTGTTTGATTATAGTGGTGAACAAACTTGGACATGGTAGCAAAAGTACAGTGTGCAGTGGGGAAAGTACAGTAGCAAAAAAGCCAAAGTAGTGAAATAACCAGTTACTGAATGGGTTGATGGCCATGAGCACCATTACATGTGTGGCATTGAAGTGTAGGGGGGGAAGGCTGCCTGAGATGCCCTCTGTATTCTTGACAGAAAACCGCACCATTTTCTCATGAGATCATTTGCGCACAGTTGACAGATTCAAAACGCAAACATTATTGACCCGGCTGTGCAGTTTGCCAGCGCTTTGCTGGTGCTGGTTCGTGTTGTCAATCGATATGGTGAAGCCTATCCCTCTCTTCGCCTGTCGGAGATCTCCGCGGGCACCGCACCAGGCACGGGGAGATTAGCCAGCCCCAGCCAGTCTGTCGCCACTCAAAGAAGCCTTTCAAGTAGGGAGTGAGGCAGAATTTATAGCCCTGTGTCTATTGTGTGCCCCCTTACAGCTAAGCCTGAATGCCATACTTTTGCTTTTCAGTCCCATTGATATGTGGGGGGGCCTCCATCCACGGCCTACATTAATTCCTCTCGGTGGATGTCAACAACCTCAAGCGCCCTTCAGAGAACTCCTGAAAATGCTGTCAGTCATGCACTAAGAACCTGGGGGCAGCTGCGACCGACCAGCAAGCAACTTAATTAAAATTCGCCATTATAACATTGTGTGCCTGTCCGGCCAAATTATCTCATAGGTAATGGAAAAGATTAAGCATTTCATGATTCACTTTTCTGCATTTTTGATCCAAGGGCCGAAAGCGAGAGCATCACAAAAGAGGGGATGTTTTGCTGGGAGAACCAGCGAATCATGCTGGGTTCATTTGCATTGAAGACATTTCCACACTGAGAGACTTTTCTAACAAAGAATGCAAAGTCTTCAGGTAGACTTCATCATTTTATGTGGATTGCCCAGTTCCAAATGTCTAAGATATACAAGGTGAGCAAGTATTGGACAAGTTGAACAACTTATATTTATTCAAATGCTTATTAGTTTTCATTTAAACTTGCAACCGAGGAGATTTAGCGATATCTCTCCTGACTAACCCTACCTGTCTTCTTGGTTCCATTATCCACAGCAATAAACCTTTTTCTATGTAAAAGTGGATGTAGATGACAATTGACAAGTTGAGCCATGGCTCTTACAACTCACAGCCTACTTAGTTCAGATAAGGTAGTAAAATTTCTCCGCCACAAGCCATTATTTTATTGGTGTTTTTTCGAAAACAAAATGCGACACTGCATCGTCAAATGCACTTCGGCTAAATCTATTCACTAAATTGCTAAATTCTGAGGTGTAATATACAGTACATGCAGATTTTAAGAGAAACGTAACCATTACTAAAACCATATAGTCAACTGCAGCTTCCTTTGTGGCAGCAAAGCACTGAGCAGAAGCTAGTCAACCCTTTAAATTTTGATTTTTGATGCATTTCCAGTTGATTCAGTTGAAAGTTAGAAAATGCATTTTTTTCCCCATATTGTAGGACAATGTTTCTCACATAATCTGCATTTGTTGGTTGCAGCGCTTCATACTGCATCTGCATCACACTTATTTTGACTGAAATCTTCAAACCCAGGACACCATGTTTTCATGGCCGCAGCATTACGTCAAATGGAAAATATCTAGATCTTGTACATCATTTTACGCATATTTCTCTGTAATTCAGTTAGACATATCTCTTGGATCTTTGGAAGACTTAGGATCTCCACTCGAATTTCACTAAAGCATAAAGTTCTGCGGGTTTCAATTAAGCAGCTGCATTTGATGAACCCACATATGGGATTGACAGAGTTAAAGAATTTAAAGCAAATTCCAGAAGAGTAGATTCCGTAAGGTACTCAAGACCAGGCTTGGTCTTCACTTTCTGTGACATGGCAAGGCTTGATAAGGAATGGCCTTGTTATCACAAACCCTTATGCTCAAATGCACTGTGATCTGTAATTTAAAGTTCAATAAATATCATAAGCATTCTGATGGTGTGCTTTATTATCTTGTACAACCAGTATGAACATTCTTTATCTAGGCAGCCCCATGAAAAACAGGGCCATGTTTTTCCTAAGATGAAAAGAACTGATCCGGTCACAGGGGCCCCCTGTATAGTTGGGGCGCCGTGCAGTAATGTGGCTTGTGTTCTCTCGCTTATAGCCACAGGGCATGCGGATATGATATATGCTCATGAAATATCAGGCAAAAGTATCCTGGGCACAGATCAGAGCAGTTTCTCAACAACTGCAGTTTGGAACTGCATTATCAAGCACCCATATTCAAACGTTATTGCAAATTGCATGACTGCACGCATGCATTTTGCGTAGTCGCCATTGCATTGTATATGTGCAACTACTGTAGTGCAATGCATGTTGAATGTGTGTCTCTATATGGTGCCTGCAGATGGACTGAGTTGAAGCTTTCACCCCCACAATGCAAATGCACATTATGGGGCCCTGATCTTTGCAGAGGTGAATGAGTTCACCACAAAGAGGGGAAGGTGCCTTGTGGCTCAAAATTAGAGGCAGGAGAGGAACTTTTTTTCTTTCTCTCTCAATTTCTTTCCTCTGGTTTTGGTTTTGTTTGAGTAAGCACTAGTGAGTGATGCATTTCACACATTCCCCTTATGTCACTGAGCATTATGGGACAGTGTGAGAATTCTCAGCTTGCTCACAAAAAAAAGTGAAAGAATCAGTGAATAGAGAGAAAATGAAAAGACGGACTGAAAGCCCTTTGCAGGCACTGGAATCTAGTCATTATGAAAACTCTGAAAAACAGTGAACAGATTAATGGTTTAAGGGGCCCTGTTTCATATGGAGAGAATGGTAAAAAAGGTAGTTTGAAAGTTTACCGCCCTGCCAAAGAGGGGCCCCCTCTTGCCATACCTGCAGATGTTATTTCGTTTCTGTGAAACAAAAAACCACTGCCACTGCCCTGCCTGCCGACAAAACCTATGCAACAATCACATTGCATCGGTATGGACAAGTTTTTAGACCACTCACTGCAGCTATGTCCAGCAAGACATACCGGTAAATGGAAAAATATATTTTTCCACCAAGATTTCTTGCCAAAAGTCATTAGGACTGCAGCTGTAATTTATTGCAGAATATACACAGGAGCGGCAAGGTATATCTTTTTCTTTTACAGCAAATCAATTGCCTGCAGGGAGTGGGATTGCAGTTAAACCGTGGTTATATCTGAGTGCCAGCTTAAAAGCGGGGGGGGGGTTGCCTATAGGGCCTTATCATCCGTGTTCAAGCGTGTTTTTCTGTGATAAAACATATGCAATTGGGTCAGCAAAGCATATTACTCTGGTGCAGAATTGTATCTGTACCTTCTCCGAGCAAGGGTGTTTCACCTTGGATAGCAGTAATATCCCATGTGAATATTTCAAAGCAGTTCATGAGAAACCGAATATTCTGTTGCTGCAAGTTGCAGGCATTGGGACTGGGATAGTGATTGTTTGTGCTTGCTCTCATTTGGCTATTTGCATTTCTGCCACAAAATATGGCAATGCTGAGAGTCCCACCCAAGCCACATCCATAAACATCTCCTAAGAAGAGATATAAAACACAGCTAACTGCTCAGACTGAACTTCCTGTCCAATAAAACTGAATGATATATGTGTAAAACAATATTCTACTGATTGAATAAAACCCCAAACAATATAACACTGTACGGTGTTCAGAGTTAAATCAAATCTGACAGTGTTTATTTCATTCCATTCTGGCAGGAATGCTCTCAACTAGACTTTGTGTTAATTTGGCTCTGTATGGGCACATTTAACTGAACATTTTACTGTTTGGGGACAGGGAATGACTGTCTGGAGTCCTCGACAATGAGCTGTTTTCAAATTTTTTTTATTTTTTTTATTTTTTGTGGCAGCGATAGCAGTGTTTGATGAGTCCCTATTGTCAAAGCTGTATGTTGACCAGGCTTTGGCAGCAAGTCAGCAGTTACAGTTGTACATCCTGCTATTGCCGTGATCGTTAAACAAATGTAAATACTGTGGCGGGTGTGTAGTGTGCAGTTCTGCCTTCTCTCGTTTCAGTAAAATAAAAAAAAAAAAAAAAATGCTTTACTGGTCTGGTTGACCTGACTCAGTGGGAATCTTTGTTTGTTGAAGGGAGAAACTAACAGAAAGACAGAGATGAAGTGAGAAAGAACAAGAAAGAGAGTGAAGGACAGAGAGAGAGAGGGCGAGATAGAATTGGAGACAAAGCGTGTTGATCGTGCTCTGTGGTCATGTTCAAGCAACTGAGTGATTGTGATCTTTGTGGGAGTCGGTTGAATCATCTGTTGACAAAGACGTGAAAGAAACACAAGGAATACTGAGACAGAGGAAAATTATCCCTAGATATTGTGCCAGAGTAAGATAAGGCCAGTATTATAACTCCTGTTGAACTGTGAATAAGAGGGGATCACCTAAGCGCACGTTACCATTTAAATATTTGAGAGTATGCTGATTACTAATCATTTTTAATAAAAAATGATATTACTGCACTGCCTTAGCCATAATAGGCCATCCCCCAACCTCCCCATAATTCATTGTAAACATGGAGGCTAGGTATACTGATGAGGAATTGCACCTCATTGTTAAAGCATCACGAGTTTGTCCCAAATGAATCAGAAGATGATGGTTCCTCTTCAGGAGGAGGTAGGTTTCACTTTAAATGATGATTATCGTCCAAAACCTGTACAAAAAAGTGACTATCACATATCTTGACTTTGTAGCATATGTAGTGTTTTTGTTGCCAATTGCTCTAGATGACACAGGAGGCTGGCAACTTTGAGTTTTTTCTCATCCCCCCAACATGGGTTGGCCCGGTATGGTTCTTAGCTCATTTGAGAGTATGTGATTACTAATCATTTTTAAAAGATATTAGCGGCAGCTTTTTCAGAGTAAGCGCACAATTGGCTATTTCAGCTTTTTTCAGGGTTGGCTAAATTGGGAAGGACTGCCGGGAAGGGAATATAATAGTTGCCTTGTTCGTTGCTCAAGCGCCTCCTGTTGGCCAGTCGGGCGCTCGTCAGGAAGATTCTAAGCCTGGTCATGTCCGGGTATCCTCTGCCCTGGTTCTGAGCTTGCGAAGATTCAACCAATGAGTGTATAAGAAGCGGTGGCTGACAGGCGCGTGCTTCGGAGGAGAGCCGCAAACTGTTTTCACTCTCCTGAATTGGCAGCAAGGGGTCGCATACGAGCAAGCCTTGTACATAGTTCACCACTTGGGCATTCCAGATTTGGGTGGGATTGGAGATGCCAAATTTAAAAAAAAAAAAAAAGATATTAGCTATAGTGAAACTGGGAGTGTGGAGGATCCTCCATCCGGTTGCAAGAGAAATGGTGGAGTATGGTCTGTAAACCATGTATTTAGGCATCCAGAATTTGCTCAGCCGCAAGATTCGGTCTGTAAGCCTCAAACAAACATACTGTGGAGAAAAGTTATTGTGTGGTGAACAGTGAAAAACACCATTGTTGTTAGATCTCCTATCGCTGATGGATTCTTCACAGTACTGTATGCCATGCAGGAAAAATAAAACAGCAGGAAATATGCAGACGCTGCCTAAAGAACATTTAAAGTCTATGGGAACACAGAGTCAATGTTTAATCAAAGTGACACAATTGTTAACTCCTGGATAAGCTGTTTGTGAATTAGGGACCAGTCATCCATGCCAAGATCATATTTATCTTTCCGCCCCTGGTCGTGCGAACGGCAAATTGATTAGTGAGTGCTGTTCGAGTCTCATCACAACCCTCCTTCGATAAGCTTCGCTTATCCAGGAGTAAAAAAGATGTCATATTTTAAAATTGACATTTGTTTGCATGCTCCCATTTCTGCCCATGACGACTGTCACCCACCCCGGAAGCAGTCAAAGGTGACTATATGCATGGATAAAATAATTCGACGATGGCCAATTCCCAGCCAAGATGGAGGAGAAAAATCTTCCGGTAGCCAGGACTGCATTGCGAAACTGGAGTACCACAACCTAGGTACTCCATTTGCCATTGCATTGGCATTTCAATGAATTGCCATTTGCTTCCCACTGGAAAGTAATCAAGCTGAAATATTTCACATGCAGGTAGGGGATGAAGCAGGGAACTAGACTATCAGACTTAATTATGCCACAACTGCTATATTTTGTTTATGCCATCTGACAGCACACCGGAAGCCGCAGGCCAGCGACTGCAGCCGAAGCATTGCCTATTACACCTGTGCTGAACTATCTCTCTTCCTATCCAGGGTTTCGTGCCCTCTGTTCCTAGTAGTTAGCTGGTAAGCATGGAATCTAGCGAGTAATTAACTTCAGCTATCACGAGGCTACCGTAAAATTATTTTGGCTGAAATTCCAATTCCTACCATCTGTTCTGGTATCCATGTTACGTTCAAATGTTGGCTAGCCAGCTAATTAGCTACCTAGCCAGTGTGTTTGCTAATGAATAGGGATACACAGCTCGTTAGTTAGCAATCCGTGAAACAGGATAGGAAACAGCATATCCTCACGATTTATTTTGCTTGCAAAGCCCGCTGGTGAACTCTTTCCAACTTAGATAACGCTTGAAGTGTCTTACCTAACGTTATGTAAAGCAATGTCAGTAAACCAAAAATAGCAAAAAAGAAAATTAGCTAGCAGGCTAAGGTTAAGGTAAAAAAAAAAAATATATATATATCATATATATATATCATATGGGTGGCTTTGTGATAGCTGACGTTAATTACTTGCTAGATATGCTGCTTACCAGCTAACAACTAGGAACAGCAGGGACAAAATCCCGGATAGAAGAGACAGTTCAACACAGGTGTAAAAGGCAATGCTTGGGCTGTTGTCAGCCAGTGGCTGGCGGTGCGCTGCTAGATGGTATGATTAAAATGAGAATGATCATGTACAATTTCTTTACCACTGTATATTCAATGTTAAAATCTTATTCTGAACAAACTAGCTTCAAATTATCCAATGCACCCCCTATAGGAAAAAAATGGAATTAGACGCGGCCTATTGGGCAGCACCATAGCAGACGAATTTCACTAGTCTTGGACCTAATGAGACGCGAATTGGGACCTCAATGTGGCGACTGGTTGGACATCTCTGAGGTGTCTGTCATCTTCCTCACTTTCACTTTTACTATTAGGCCTAGTTCGAACAGTACTGTTTTCTGTAGCCATCCAACGATTCACTTCTTCCTCAAAACACTCTGGTTCAAACATAAAACCCTGAACATTATCGTACTTGGCCATGACTATGCTGTACACAGACAAGACAGATCAGTGTCAGCTGATCACCGGTCAGCCGCTGAAATAACATCTTGGGCTTTCACGAGCTGAATCACAGTTATGCGTGTCTTGGATTAAAACAATGGCAGCCTCCTTGAATAGTTCGCAGGAGCAATTATCGATAATTAAAGTCCCTTTGGCGGTGGGGGAGTGAATTTTTGACCAGATACTCTTCGAGTATGCTATGACAAAAGCTATTGGAAAAAGAACATGAAAAAATTGGTATTTCATGATCAGTGGCGGCTGGTGAGCTGGCGATTGGGGAGGCTCAAAACAATCCCTTAAAATGAATGATTGGTCATGTCCTGTTTTCAATCATTCATTTAAACTACCATTACAGAAACTCCGATAACTCTCAACATTATCAGATGTGGCTAGTTTTCATTTATAACGCATATCGATTATGACTATGGACTTCTCACGCTTTTCTTTACTCAGGGATTGGAAGCAATGCATGTGTTTCATGATCGTTTAAATGAAATAAGATCATTTGAAATGTCTTTATGCAATTCCATTGCTTCCATCTCCTCCAGTGCACAAGGACTTCAATTCTGCGCGAGAAACTCTTATATACATGTTGATTGAATAATTGCTGACAACAGCAGAGGAACATAAATATGCCACTTAAACTCACACCGAATTCGTGAGAGTTGACAGGTATGCATATAAATGAAAACTGGCCACACCTGATAATGTTGAGAGTTTTCGGAGTTTCTGTAATGATAATTTAAATGAATGATTGAAAACAGGTTGTGACCAACCATTAATTTTAAGGGATTGTTTTGAGCCTCCCCTATCGCCAGTTCACCAGCCGCCACTGTTCATGATCATCCTCCTTTAGAATATAACGTTTGCAGCATGATTAACAGTCTAGTGGTCTAGTGCCCTGGTTCATCCCCTATCTGCATGTGAAATATTTCAGCTTGATTCTTTTCCAGTGAGAAGCAAATTGCATTTTTGTGCAACCTAGGCTGTGGTACTTTAGTTTCGCAATGCAGCCCTGGAAGTCTTCTGTCCTCCATCTTGGCTGGGAATTGGCGATCACCGAATGCAGTTGTGTTTAGCAAAGAGGACACTGACAGATAGCACTTGACATCCTGTGTACAGTTCAAATCCTGGGTCCTGCTAGGCATAAATGTTGCTACACAAGTCACTCGGATCTCGCAAACCATTTGCTTTCACTAAAAAGACAAAGAAGGCACGTACTAAGTGCTTTCGCAAGAGTTTGTTATCACACCAATTTAGCAATGTTATTCAATTTAGGACAAACTTTTTTCAGGAAAATATCCAGTTGTATTGGGTGCGAAAAGGGAATTGATTCTAGCGAAAAGTGCATGCAGCAGTACTAAAGGCCACGCAATTGACTCATTCCAAACAGCGCATTTTCAAAGGTCTTTGCACTAGCTCAACAAACCAGATCACAAACTAAGATTTGCAAGGAAATCGATACAAAATAGAAATATCTGTGCAGGACTGAAAACAAACTCGTATTTAGCAGAAACAGTTGTAATATACTAAACATTTATAGCTAAGATTATGTGATTCACTTGCACTAGAGTGTGGTTAGCCACTGGATGCCAGAGTCAATCATCCATCCATCCTGTTGCAACCCTCATGTGAATTCCTCTTGTGTCTCTTCCTACTCTGCAACTTGCATGTCTACACGACGTATGTCTATAGTGATTGTTTGTTATGTGTTGTGTGTTTCCCCACCCTCAGCTGCATCTTGTGACCTGGTTATTCTTTAATAGCCATGTGACAGGTATTTAAGCCAGAATGATAACCAGTATCATCATTTGTCCAAAACTGTATCAATGCAGTCGATCCAAGTCTCCACAATCTCAGTTTTACTCACCATTTTGTGTTCATTCGAGTCAAATTTGTTGGTAGTTGCAGCTGCATAGTGATACATCCATTTTATTATCACAAGCAGAGCGGCAAAACATCCCTTCACTATCCCACCTTCTCAAGGCCTTTTGAGTGTTCCAACTAATTACAAAATACAGCTTTACAGTATAAACAAAGCATAATTTGGTAACTGATGAGATATTCAATTAAATTGTAGGTTTGGTGCTTTGAAATTGTCGATGAACACCTGGCCAGAAAACTAAAATTTTCACTGCTTTGCATTTTCACTGACTTCTGATTTAAGCTCTACCTCGGGTAAATGGCACACACGTAACTGGTCAATGTACATGACGTAAAATAAAACAGGATACAACCCCAATTCCAAAATAGTTGGGAAGAAGTGTAAATTGTGAATAAAATCAAAATGCAATGACTTTCAGATCACTCGAGCTAATATGTTATTTACAATAGAACATAGATAACATTTCAAATGTTCAAACTGAGACGTTTTACATTTTCATCCACAAAATGAGCTCATTTCAAATGTTCTGGCTGCAACAGGTCTCAAAAAAGTTGGGACACAGGCAAAAAAAGGCTGAAAAAGCAATTAATATATAAGAGAATCAGCTGAAAGAATATTTAGCGAGTAATTAAGTTAACTGGCATCAGGTGTGTAACATGATTGGCTATAAAAGGGATGTCTTAGAGAGGCTGCGTCTCTCAAAAGTAAAGATGGCCAGAGGCTCTCCAACCCGTGAAGGCTTGCGTAAAAAAAATTGTGGAATACTTTAAAAACAATGTTCCTCAATGTCAAATTTTGTAAAGGCTTTGAAGGTCTCATCATCGACAGTGCATAACATCATCAAAAGATTCGGAGAAACTGGAAAAATCTCTGTGCGTAAGGGACAAGGCCGAAGACCTTTACTGGATGCCCATGATCTTCAGGCCCTCAGACGCCACTGCATCACTCACCAGCATGATTCTGTCATTGACATTACTAAATGGGCTCAGGAATACTTCAAGAAACCACTGTCTGTAAACACAGTCTGCCGTGCCATCCACAGATAACACCTAAAACTCTATCATGCAAAAAGGAAGCCATTGTTGAGCATGATCCAGAAGCGCTGCCGTGTCCTGTAGGCCAAGGCTCATTTAAAATAAACTGAAGCAAAGTGGCAAAGCGTCCTGTGGTCAGACGAGTCCAAATTTGACATTCTTGTTGGAAATCATGGGTGTTGTGTCCTCCGGGCTAAAGAGGAGACAAACCACCCCTCCTGTTATCAGCGTTCAGTTCAAAAGCTAGCATCTCTGATGGTATGGGGATGTATTAGTGCATATGGTGTGGGACACTTGCATGTTTTAAAAAGCACCATGAATGCTGAAAGGTATATAAAGGTTTTAGAGCAACATATGCTCCCGTCCAGATGACATCTATTCCAAGGAAGGCCTTGTGTATTTCAGCAGGACAATGCAAAACCACATACTGCAGCTATTACAACAGCATGGCTTCGTAGTAGAAGAGTCCGTGTGCTGAACTGGCCTGCCTGCAGTCCTAATCTTTCACCGATTGAGAACATTTGGTGCAAAATTAAACAAAAAGTCTGTCAAAGGAGACCCAAAACTCTCCACCAGCTGGAAGCCTGTATTAAACAAGAGTGGGATCAAATTCCATTGCCTAAACTCAAGAAACTTGTCTCCTCAATGCCCAGACGCCTCCACTCTGTGTTAAAAAGAAGAGGGGATGCTACACCATGGTAAACAGGCCTCTGTCCCAACTTTTTTGAGACCTGTAGCAGCCATCAAATTTGAAATGAGCTCATTTTGTGGATAAAATTGTAAAATTTCTCAGTTTCAACATTTGCTGTGTTATCTCTGTTCTATTGTGAATAAAATACTGGCTGGTGTGATTTGAAAGTCATTGCGTTTTGATTTTATTCACAATTTACACTTTGTTCCAACTATTTCAGAATTGGGGTTGTACTTTGGACCAAGTAAACTTCTTCCAGTGCTCCAAGGTATAGTTCTGACACTTGAATGCCCATTGTGGGTACTTAGGACTGTGGACAGGGGTCAGAATAGGCATTGTGTGTGGTCTGTAGCCACAAAGCCCCATATGCAGTAGAATGTGATACACCGTGGGACACATTCTTCCAGTGGCCATCATCATTATCTTCCGTGACTTATGCCACGATTTTGTTGATTTGGACCAGACAGGATGGCCTTTGCTGCCTTCCCATGTCGAGGAGCTTAGGGCGCCCAATACCCTGTGACCAGTTTGTGGCTTGTCCGTCTTTTGATTGTCAGCTGGTATTTACCACTGCTGACCACAAGCATCCCACGAGCCTGGTAATTTCAGAGATGCTCTGATTTGTCGTAATCACATTGGTTCCATTTCTCCTGCACTGAACACGTCGGATACGAGGACGTAGATTGCGTACCATCTCAGATCTGCGCACAAAACTTGACTTGCTCTTTTGCTCCAAGACATTCAGCATCATCCCTTCGTCTGTGAGTGGTCATAATGTTTTGGTCCATCACTGTATAGATGCCGGAAATTTTTCAGTCGAACAGGGTGAAAGAGCTGAGGAGGGGGCCAATGTAATGGTGAAAGTTTTTTTTTTCTCCAAGTACTGTGAAGGGGGGGCAGCATTATACAGTGGAATGTATGTGAGGGCCCCTTCTGCTTTTGTCTGAATGAATTCTAGGAAAGAGCGATGCTCTCATTACTATACAGGAATGTGTAAGTGCAAAACTCAGCAGGCGCCAGGCAGCCCTCCCTGACTGTGTTGCGCCATTCAAGTTTCAGGTCAAGTACAGTTTGCTATTTCTTACGCTGCTGCTAAAATTTACTGCCCTTTCAAAACTGTGCATATTTTTTTTCACATATTGTAGATAACAGCTGATAATACATAGTTCGAAACTTACATTTTTTTTGCCACCAGTTGCTACCTGACAGAGTTTACTGCTAGCGGCAAAGTGCCGTTGAAATTTTCCTTCCCCCTTCAGGTTTGAGTGGGGTTTTGATGAAGTCCCTGGGGCACTAGCATTAAACGGAGCCACTGAGTGTGTGGTGCTATAGAGAGGAACATTGAAGTGTAACAGCAACAACAATGAACTTCCTGAATTTTCCGCAGTGAGTAGACCTCACAGTGGCACGCAGTGATACTTGAAATGTCGTGGACTTCATTTCAGCAGAGATTATATGCTCCTGAAAGCTGCTCTACAACATTACTGGAGAACGTTAAGAGAACACTTCACATGAATTCCCCGTAAAAATTTCAATACGTGTTTTGAATACTTTCAAAAATGAACAGCAATGCGTCATAAGTTTCTATACCTGACTGAGAGGTGTTTGGTGGGTAGCATGCATTGAAGGTCTGCAAAATGGAGCCAAGAAAACAGGTTCTAAGTAATTTAAAGCTGATTAGAGACAGTAGTCTGTACAGATCTGCTGCGGTGTACTGAAAATTTCTTGTATCATGCCACTTTACAAAACTTCCTGTGTAAACCTTTTGGGAGAGGACTATTCTAAGATGTTTGGACGACCCGCTATGAGTTACTCAGGGATTGGATCGATGCTAACACAAGAACGCAATATTATATATAACACCATTTCTTCTAAGGCTTGACTTGCATTCTATATTATCCGTTAGACCATTTATGATTAATGGTGCTGAATGATGTTTATTTATGTCCCAATTCCATGGGACTGATATATACTGTAAGTGGAGCTGTGGAGGGATTGTTTTGCGGTTTCCATCAACTAAAATACCTCTGGTTAGTGAGCTGGCAAGTGAGCCAGAGATTTATAAGGCATGCACACATTTCATCTTTCCTCACCATCAGTCGTCTGGTGCAAGCTTTTAGAAGCAGCAAATCTCTCGCACTCCCTCAGCCTCCCCTTGTCATGTGAAGACTCTGACATGAGCACGCACACTGCATACTGAAGGCTTTGATGAAAGAGAATAGGAGAATATGTATGATCACTCACTTGTCATGCATTATTGCACAAGAGAATCCCTTGCCATCCAGGAAGAACGCACAATTTACGATACCATTATCGCTAATGAACCGGAATTTATTATTATGAACAATGGACATACCCGAGTTCAACCTGTATCCTTTATTCCCAACGTTATAGTGGCACTAGCTTCCAGTAGTTATCTTCACTGCAAAAGAAGGTCTCCATCTCATACGAACGTGGTCATTAGATGGGTTTCCGCAGTCAACCGGCAAGTGTCGTCGTTAGATGACCTCTTTGGTCCTCTTTACACTTATCTGAGGAACAACCCCAAATGGCTTAAAGAGATCTTGTGGATAAAATGGTCTAATCAGCCATTAAAATACTGTGTGATACTCTTCCATGACAGGGTTTGACATTTTCTTTCCATTTTATGACTGTCAAGGTCTTTGCACATATTTGTTCCCCCTTTTAAACTTATGCTGCATAATCTTGCTGTCCTTGAACGGCCGCCGTATTTGTCTGTGGAGGGTTCAGTCTCCATGAAAAGCTTTCCGGCACTTGACATTCAAGAAGACTAGTCAAAACTAATGGCTGCACCGTTGATGGTCTATGTGTGGAATTGCGGGAATGGGCGATGGCCGATGGGGAAAGTACACTCGGCCTGCTGACCAATGGTGTGATGGCATCAGTCACTCAGTCACTTCTCCATGGACATCTACAGATGTAGGCTTGGACTGTGGCGGTCCTGGCAAAAATAAGCGCAGTATGTGAAGGCCTGATTTTTTCACTACCTTTTATTGAGGTACCACATTTTGGTTTATATTATTATTATTTTTTTTTTTTTTAATTGGTGGATTGTTGACTCACTCTGCCTCCATTCTTACTATGATACAATAAACTTTCAATCATGTTTGAATACTTGCTTTGTGGTATTCAATGATATGGTGTGCAAAATTAGCAAATGAATTTTAAAGTAGACCACAAATGTACGTTGTACACGAGTACTGTATCCTGTTTGACACTTTACTCTACATTTTTTTCATTAAAAACAAGAACAAATTTTGTAAGTAAATGGAACCCAGTGACTGTCATACCATACAATGATATTAAGGTTGACAAAGATTATTTCTGCATGAAATACTGTGTCTTGCAGACATGCTAGTTTCAGCCATTTCGTTTTTGGATATCAGATAACATGTGCCCCTTTGAAAATGTCAGAGGGCTGGATGTAATTAAGCTCTGTCATGGATTTGCTCACACTTTCAACTGTGAAGACTTGTTTTTATTTTGCACAGAAACAGTTTGGCAAGTTCAGCAACTACTTAATTGAACTTGCCAAACTGTGCATTTGAAAATAGCAACCACTTCAGACTTCATTCTACTTGTATTTGAAATGTACTGGTCAAAAAATATTTTGACTAAGTCCAGACTAAAGTTCTCTCCAAGGTGTGTTGTTTTTCATTACTGACAATGTAATGTCACTGGTTCAGTTTTTGTTTAACACTGTGGTAAGAGCCCTGGGGAAAATGTCTGGACTGAATAAAATGTGGAGATTAAGAAAAATGTTTAAAACCATAACCAACTCTCTCAGTTATAAAGCCTCAGGACATACACACTCATTCAATAATAAAGTGAACTTTGACAAGATGACGTAGTCACTGCAAACATCTGAAAAAAAAAGATTATTGCCGACCCTCTCTTTGGTTCACAATCTCTTCCTCCCTGCTCCCAGATTGGATTATGTTCATGAAGGGAAATCAGAGGAAGAATGCACGCCATTTGAAGGACTGGAAAACGTTGCAACTGAAGCATGGGTCAAATATTCACGCACTTATTTTATACAAACAGAAAACTTCCATGAATTGCAGGCATTATAATTTTTTATTCTATCACATTCTTCTCCATCTGCTTCATAAAATTAAGCTGTATGATTTTTTACATACATCACAGTTCAGCTTATACCTCAACTGTTAATCAACAAAAATATCTCTCCTGTGTCTGAGACCTTAGTATCACAGACAGTCAAGTGCAACTGAGCTCATGCACTGCCATGCACAGCTCTTGGTCTTAGCTTCTTTATTTTTGCTTTCTGCATGTTTTTCTGAAGAACTGAGCACAACTGGGATTTGCAGACATTAATTTAAAAAAGTAATGTTGCAAATTTTTGTATTTTATTAAAGTGACAGATGGTATAGCCTCCACAGGGCCCTGATCTATGCAGTGTCAAGCCTGTCTGGAATTACCTGCAGAGACTCAAGCGAGACAGTCAGTCTGCGGAAGAATTGTTGCAAGTTCTCCAAAATGGTTGAAACAACCTCCTAGCCAATTTCTTACAGAACTATAAAACATCAAGACCTAATTTTTAGTGCAAGACTGGCCACAGTTATATTGTTATGATTTAGTTTTTAACAGCTTGTGGCTAATTTTTCAATATTTTGAACTTTTTGGTGACTTGTATTTGGAAAACAGCATTAGCTTACAGGGTTGTGTTGAATGTGCCTATGATTTTAGCACCAATCTATACAAAGATAAGGTGATGCCCCCAACTCACAGTGTCCACTCATTTTTCATTTTCATATTTAGAACAGTAAAGACTTCACACTGATCCATTTTCTGTTATGCTTTGACAAAGTCAATTTCGCAGCTGCTAAACATTAGTATGTCCACAGATTCTTGTAGGCATAGCCTGAGCCTTTTGCCTCAACAAAACCATTGAAACCGTCCTCACAACGCTTTGCCAATGGGAATACCTTTGTGGTTTATTTTAAGAATGGCAGATGGGTTACCACAGCCAGATTTGGTATTTATCGAGGGATGAATGTAGGGATTATACGGTCTAGTGGCTCAAACATTTGTTCTCATCATTGGGGATAGAACATCAAATCCCATCTTTGCCTTCAGTTTTAAACCTAATTTTCTATCCCTCCCACTGTAATTTGAATTTAAATCATTTCTGGGCGATGGCAAATCTGAGTATTTTGGACTAGACATGAACCAAAGAATACCTTATACTTTGATTCCGTGAAAAATGTTAGTATGTTAAATGTCATAGAACAGAATGAAAACTGTTAGAAAATGATTCTGATATATGACCCCTCATTTTGGTTTAAAAAAATTTGAAACTTTTAAATAATGTAACATACTGCTATGGTCCAGGCCAGGAATTCGAAGACAGACTTGCAATTCAACTGATATTTTTTGGCAGCAGTTCGGTAATGACGGGGACGGAACCCCAGACAGGATCGATGAGGACGGAACCTCCGAGAGGGGGAGAGACAGTTCAGCACAGATATAATAGGTAATGCTTGGGCTGCAGTTGCCGGCCAGAGCCCTCAGGTGTGCGGCCAGGTGATGTAGTGCTTGCCAGCACTGGACTGCCCACGAAGAGGAGGGTTGATGCTTGAGAGGAATTCGGTCACAGTCCGGGCCTAAGCTCACACTGTAAACCCTGATAGTCTGGTGAATGTTTTGTGGAAACCAATTACCTCAAAAAATTGTGTAGGCCAACTTAATTACATTGTGTGGAAGAAACTTAAAGAAAATAAGGTAAGGTTTTTTTTTACATGTTTTTTAGTGCTGTGAACACAAGATCATTAAGTTGGCATACACAAAATTTTTTTTGAGGTAATCGGTTTCCACAAAACTTTCGAGTTCACCACATTTGCCAGGGTTTACAGTGTTGGAAGCTTGTTCCTGACAAACTTGATAAAGACAGTGGACTTGCAGATTAACAAGCATGTGATCCCAGTCCTGGGCATTGATTAGGACTGGAGGCTTGATCTTGAAAACTGGAGTTGAAGAACTGGACTGAATTAAGCTAACTTGAACTCAGTCCCAATCCTGGACCCTTATTTAAGATGGGAAGCTTGCTCAAATTAAGCAATGATACTAAAGGTTCAAGGAGACCGTGGCTGCCACCAAAGTACTGGTTGCATTAAGACGAAGACATAGAAGCTTGACATACATTTGACTAGGATGTTAGGGAGAATGCAAGTTAACAATCTAGCAACCAGCACATGCTCTGGAAGACTCCCGTCACTCGCTCATTAGGAAACGCGTGACTAATGAGATTCAGCAGAGAGTAGAGACATGCACAAGATGCGCACCAATCGCAACACACATGCATCGAATAAACACGCATGCTGCTGAATTGCGAAGAGACACACTTGGGATTCACACGAGGGTTGTGACAACATTCTACATATTGAAGGACAGAATTCTTAAAATGCACAATGGAATAAGTGTTACAACAACATATCAGTGATAATTCAGCTATGGATTATTGGCAGCATCTTTCAGTTCTTCTCAGAGTACATGCATATCAAATAACTGGGCATCAATTCAGGTAAATCGACCAAAAAAAAAAATCTCTGAAACGAAAACCAGCGAGGCATTGCTGCCACAAAAGCCCTCTCAGCTACCATGGACGTTTTCCTGTGCTGATGTTATCTGCCTTTTCCATTTTGTATTACGTCCGGCTTCTGAAAGGTGTCGTCCTTTGAATTCTGAATGACGCCGTGCTTGAAGTGGCAGGTTCTATACACAGCTGCTCACGGCTCCTTTGCTCTGTATTCTTTCCGGGGGATTTCAGCTGGGCAACTAGCCCCCTCCATTACCCCATCACCACATAATTAGGCCACCCACAATCATTGTCATGTGCCTTGGATCATGCATTCTGCTGGATTCTCCTATGCTTCCAACTGAATACCACCATACAGATTGTTATTGAGATTAACCGGCGATTCTCTCTTTCAATGCCGCAATTCAGTCAGTACCATTTAATTTGCACCTGGGAAATTCTGTTGCCACAGTTGCTGCTGAAATAGTAATTACAAGTGAGAGGTGGAACCTCATCAAGGGCTTTTGCAAACTGAGACTGGCATGAGTATTCAATAATATAAACATCGTGGGGCTTTGGTCTTATAATCAGGAGCAAAGAGAATAGTTTTTTTTTTTTTTTTTTTTAATAGATCTGCTGTTTTGCACAAAATCACATCCTCTGAAGTATTTTACTGTTCAGTGAACTTTGCATGCCCATTGTACACAGTAATGTGCATCCAGAATTTTTACAGTAACAGCTGAGTGCAAACAGTACTGCTGTAAAATGCTAAAAAGTGAAATGATTAACTATTGCTCTCAACTATGTTCATATTCTAAAAGAAGAAATGTGCAATGTAGTAAAATGTACTTGGATATGTATTATGGATATTATCTTAACAAAGAACTTCTACCCTGAGATAGATAACAAAAGTATTATTTTGTCATTTGGGTAAAGCTTAAATTATTCTTGGTTTCATGAAGCATTTTAATAGGTTTACTATCATACCATGTTGGCCATAATACATTTCTTCTACAAAGTTTAAGAATGTTCTCAATTTTGAATTCAGCATAAATTGAAAATGTTTTTTTTTCTCAGGCTTTACTAGATTTTTCCCCCAAATTAATTTCTACCATCAACTTGTGGAAGCTAAACATGTGTTAGCAGTTACTTTTATTACTGTTGTAAGTTCAGTAAAGACTTGTCCTGCATGCTATATGCCAGACTCCAGACTGATGTTCATCACATAACACTTTCATACAAAAAAAGTATTAAACATGTTGAGACAGTATAACAACAACAACAGTAATAATAATAATAATAATAATAATAATAATAATAATAATTATATGTTTCTTGTCAGAAGTTTTCATTGTCATTTATTTTCAGCTGCAAATACATACAGTTTTATGCCCTGCATATAAATAAAATTTTATGGTCTCCTGGTTTTGGGCAATCAAATTATTGCAAGCTCCCTTAAGGAATGATTCAACACACCCGGTGGAATGCTCATACATAAATTTTGGGTAGATAAACCCTTTGTCTATTTTTATGAGCCATAGACAGTGTGGACAGTCTGTCAGTCTTTGAAGGAGCTCTGTACCATTGAGATGAAGGCAAAAAAAAAAATCGTAACTTTTCTGCCCTTTAGCAAGGCATATGTTTGTGTTTGTGTGTGTGTGTGTGTGTGTGTGTGTGTGTGTGCCTCAAGGGCACAGAAGCAATAATTCATCTTACCTTTCCTGCAAGTGTGGTCAGGGCTGGTATGCACATACACACACACACACACACACAGAGGATACATGCAGAGAGAGAGAGAGAGAGAGAGAGAGAGAGAGAGAGAGAGAGAAGGAAAGTACTGGATCTAGAAAAAAAGAGAACATGAATATGTCCGCGGTCCACTGTTTGATGAACAATCTTGTTTTGAATGGGTCACATGAAACAGAGCTTGCACAACTGTATAAATAATAGAATTCATATTATACAAGTGTAATAATGATTATGTGGGGTACCATGAAAATTCGCTCTGTAAAGACATTGATCTTAGAATCATATTTTCTGCACTGTCTGGTTTTGATGATGAATAATGTATTTTCAGCCCCAGAGGGCAGCACAAAAGTGACCAATGTTCCCTGAGGAGGGTGGGGTTGCAGTTTTTCACTCTTGCCAATATGGAAGTAGAGGTCCACTCGCTTAAGGGGCCTTCAGGGTAAAGTGTAGAAATAGCCATAATAATGTAAAAACTAAGAAATAAACATACTCAACATGATTTTAACCTCATAAAACGTAGTATTTAGATAAAAATTTACATGGTTGCCATGGAAACTGCACTAATGACAAAATCTGAAAATATTTTGTGGCACTGATATTTCAAAAACCCATGGTCAGATTTTACTTAAATTAGTCTCATCTGTAAGGTTTAAGATAGTTCTATGAAGTGACCGCGGATTTTTTTGTTTGGAACATTTATGAATATTTAATGAGCTCTGTTATGTAACCATAACGAAAATCGCTATCATCAACTTGCTTCATTTTCAAAATTAACCCCCTAGGGATGCACCTATCTAGAAAATCCTATGTCATTTCATTGATCTCCAACAGATACAACTTCAGTCCAAATTTCAAGTTAATCATAAGAATATTAATGATTTTATTAATGCCACAAGGTTGAAAATCGGTCAAAATTGTGATTTTCAGTAATTTGCATTTAAAGTCACAAGTAACAATTGAGGCGGAGATAAAACAGATTCTTGGTGTTTACTGGCATCTCACTGCATTCCTTTATTTATTTTATGTGAAAATCAAAAATATTGACATTTTCGGAAAAAAAAATTGAAATTTTTACCCTGAAGACCCCTTAACCTGGATGTACTGTCCTCCTCCAATTGAGAGTCTAGTGGACTGAGGAGTGAAAAACGGTGTCTGACAGTTTGTGGTCTTGTATAAGTGTCAGAGGGAGCTCATTTTGTACCTGATGATAATTTTAAGACCATCTGTGTCTGCCATCCATCTTTGTATCACGCTTATAACTGCAATAAATAGGAATGCAGTGTGGTACCCAAAGGTATTTCCTGAGCAGAACAGGTTGCCAAAATTTCTCAATTCTGGTTTGTAGGCACATGATGCAAGAAACTTAAATATGACGCCATAGTATTGAACATAAATAAAAATGCTTTGATAAAGGCATAAGGACCAGCCATCATGCCAGGTGCCGCAAACCGCAATGCTTTCCTTTTGTGTACCCTTCAACGAATTTTTCATTCGTGTGCTATAAATGGAACATGACTTTAATTCGCAGGAAATATAAAAAGCTCCCATAGCAGTCTACGTGCGACTGTTACATAACTCCTTCGGGTGTTCCAAACGCTTGCGTGCAAGCGAACAGTCTGGATACAACCAGTTACGGATCATGGACCAGCAAGTCGACATTTAGAGGGCGGAGTTCTCTGATACAGCAATGGCGTACAGTTGAATGGGCGTACATTTATCTGGGAGTTGACGCAATTTGATTGACGTGTCTCTGTACTACTGAGTGTGCGGAGGGGGGATTTGAGACTTGGGTTGCTCTGCAGACGGACTCGCCCGAGCAGAGTGTTGCTGGTGATACTGAGTGAGTGAAGTGGGGTGTTCAAAAGAGTAACTGAATTTTTCCTCTGCGAATGACCAGAGCCCTCTCGGGTTAGAAGACTTTTTTGAAGACACTGGGATTGAATTCAGCTCACGCCCTATTTAATTTGCTAGTTTCTTTTAATTTGGCTTGCTTACAATCTTGCTGACTGACGACTGGAATCGTGACTGCCGATCGTCCAACGGGAAGGAAGGAACATTCCGTTCTCGGGCCCCTTCCGTGCAAGTGAGTTGCAGTCGGATTACATTTTAGTTTCTGTGTCTCTGCCACTAAATGGTAATCTAACGATCGTGTGTATATTTGTATTGTATATTTTGATCTAACTTATCATCAGGCCATGATCGAAACGTACAGTTTTTTTTTCATACAAGTAACGTTGCCTAGCTACCGTTAACATTAATGGAATATACTCATTGGTTGATTTCTGACCCTGTGCTGCACTCACTGTGCATTATACCACAGCCGATTATTTGATAACATTAGATTGCTTATCGCTTTGTAAAGTTGATGTTTAGCGTAAATGTTTTCACCACACGCCAAGTTTGTCACAGCTAGCTAGCTATGCATGCTCGATAGCAGGATACTGAGCTAACGATGTAACTAACGTCAGTAATAGTTACGTGTTAGCTTACCGCTACTGGCCCTCGATCATGTGTACTTGCAGTCAAAATGAGCTGCTAAATTCTGGACTAAGTTGGCTTACTTGATACGGTAGCTAAACGTTTGTGTTTTCTTTGCAGTGATGCGGATGCTTAGGCTGCTTTCACACCGGACGCGAAACGAATTTTTCGCACGACTGATTACATTCAAAGTCAATGCTAAGACGCGAATTATTCGCGTCTTTGCATTGACTTTGAATGTAATCTGTCGTGCGAAAAATTCGTCTCGCGTTCGGTGTGAAAGCGGCTTTACTGCCACTTAACGTGCTGCGTACTTCTGATGCAAGCTCTGAACTGCCTTGCTAATTTTATACAAAGACTTTTAGCTGAGGCCACTTGTTCTGCTTCCGTTGAGTTGGCGAGCTCCGCTAACCATTCCAGCTCTGTAAACCAGAGTAAAATTGTTCGGATAGTCTGTAAATGCATTTTACTAATTTGATTAAGTCAAATTTGCTTTATACGACATTAGTAAATGTTAATATTAAACTGCAGAAGTATGGTAGATTTGCGGATAGTGGTAATCTGCTGATTGTTGATAGTGGTTTACATTGTCTTTTCTGGCCATCTAGCTTACTGAGATCGGAACTTGAATCATGACCGCTGAATTGGTCGGTTACTAGCTACTTAGAACAGTACTGCTTGCACTTTTTGGTTGGGTGGTTGAATCGAAGCGACATGTTGCTACTGCACGTTACTGGTGTGCATCAGATCACCAGAGATGTAAAATCCAGGGGTCAGAAAGTACAACTCCTGCCAAGTTTTTCTCCCTCCCACAGAATGAGCTGATCATTCACATTGGCTCCCCTCTTCTCAGAAGTAAATCCAGGTGGTTGGAATAAAGTTCTGGGGAGGATTTTTACTTTCTGAACCCAGACTTTACACCTCTGCCACATACTTGTAAATTAATGATCCTGGTCTACTTGGCTTTATAGTACGAATTAATAGCGTGCCATAGAATGGGTAGTAACACGGAGCTGACTTGCCGCTCAACAGATCTGGTAAATTTAGAATCAGGATGCGAAATTCAGTGGTCAGTGTTGCGTTAGGGAGCATTTGAAGTGGTCCAGTACATTTAAATTTTTTGCCCAGTTATGTTTCTGTATTACCAAACCAGCGGAATCATACCTACTGCATCATTTTCTCAAGCTCTGTGACCTACACCCTTCCCTAAACTGCACTCTCACCTCTGATAATCTGTCCCAGTGGAGATTGTCCTACTTATGCAAGTCGTAGTAAATGCCTTCTGTCTTTTATTTTCCAGGTCTGTCATGTATTCTCTGGGCTACCATAGCTGGCACTAGACGGATGGGAACATTTTATCAGGAGCACCATAAAGGTGCGACCAATTGCAGAACTTTTAAATCACCCTCCATCAACTGAAGAAATGACCACAAACTGCCAAAAATTCCACAGAGAACAATAGGGACGACTTTCAGCATTTAATCTGAAAACAAACTAGAAAGATTTGAATGTGAAGGTGTTTTGTTTGTCTGTGCGTGAATAGAAGTATCTTCTATCATATATAACAGGGTTCTTATTGTGGGAGTAATCTGCTGACGTTAATTATTGGTGCGGGACACGTTTATCGTTGTAGTGCCTCTGGAATATTTATCGTGAAAGCAAAGTGAACACAATGAGTGCTGAGGGATACCAATATAGAGCGCTTTATGACTACAAGAAGGAGAGGGAGGAGGACATTGATTTGCACATCGGGGACATACTGATCGTGAGTAAGGGTGCACTGCTGGCGCTGGGTTATAGCGATGGGTACGAGGAGAGGCCGGAGAAGATTGGCTGGCTGCCTGGCTACAATGAAACCACACAGGAGAAAGGCGACTTTCCTGGAACCTACGTCGAGTACATCGGGAAGAAGAAGATCTCACCACCGACGCCCAAACCAAGGCCGCCAAGGCCCCTGCCTGTTGCACCTGGCACTTCTAAAGGCGACTCGGACTCTGAGCAAGGTGAGTTAGAACTTGGCTGACCATACCTCTGAGAAGGCCCATCTTTTTGGTATTTGTCGGCAAAAATTATGGCGTCTGTTTTCATCTCATTCCATTTGAACAAGCCTTCCATTCAGGGCACCAAGCAACAACAGAATGATTGTTTACAGTATTCTAGTCCCTTGCACAAGTGTATATTTTTGCCTTTCGTTTCGCTTAACTATCAACCATCAGTCCATGTCTGCGAACTTAACCGTTCTGTACAATTCACGTGACCTTTTGATGGACGTCGACTGTGAATTGGTTTTGCACAACAAGCTGTTGTCTTGGAAACTATGAGACTCAGCCACATTGAAGAGAGGGCAGTGTGTGAAAAAAAGTTAGTTTTTGATATTAAGGATTTCTTTCACCACTGCAGTGATGTCACATCACATGTTGAGTATCATATGAGCAATTTCATGCTTGGGGGTTTGCCCATTAAAGAGAACTTCAGCATAACCAGACGGCCTTATCTTGGTTATGTTGTCGGATTTGGATAATTTTTAAACCAATTTGTTTGCTCTAAAACCAATGCCCTCCCCCATGTACATTTGCAGATTTTACTAATACTGAGCGTGACAGAAACGGAGTGTCCACAGCCAGTTCTCATTTTAATGAAATTTCAAAGAAATGCTGTCATACTCTTTCCGAACCGTTCTATTACGTAAGCTAAATTTATTTGATTTCATGGTTCGAGATGGCTGTGTAATACCCTTTTGGTTTTCTTGGAAACAAGCCCTTTGTTTGAGAGCAGTTTATGGTGTTTCTTTTCTTGCATTGTCAATGTCTTGAATGTATGTGTTCAAAACAGGTGCTATCGAGACTGGGCATAGAATTCTTAAATATTTTTGAATCCAGTTTGATTGTAAAAGTACACTTCCTCAGGTGGCAGTTTACATGGACAAAGTAGCTCCATAGCCTTAATTTCTAAATGGCGTGTTTAAACTCGAGAATTCCAATTGGTTCTTAATTTTAATCGCATTTGAATGAGAATTTTCATTGTCTACATTTCAATTATATGGAAGTTCAGGTAAGTTCAGATGGTCCTGGTTCGCTGACTTCCAGTTCAGGCTTTTGTTGCGTCACAAACCTTTTTGAAAAGCCCATTCTAAGAGTTGCCTCTGCCCTAGGCAAAGTTAATTTTCTGTCTGTCTGTGCAACCTGTGGCAGAGATGCAGGTGGAAAATTGATTGACGAATATAACCACGATTGATGAAATTGATTGTCAACAATGACATTTTGGCCCAACCAAGGCCTTAATTCTGGACATCTAAAACTTGCAGGATCTGCCTGCTATTGCGGATATTTCTTTTTGGACTCCTAAAACTCACAGTATCTGCTTGCTATTGTAAATATTAGCATTTGCCAGGTGAGTAGCTTTTAAAAGCACAGAAAATTGTTACATTGTCAAGTTCAAGAAATTACTATTTTTTCATAGTAATTGTCAGCCTAATTTTTTCCCTGCATTTCTGGGATTTTTATTTCTTTCCGTGGTGATTGACAGTTATGAATTTGTTTTGGGTCAAACGGCATACTTATGATGTTTCCATGGTCATGTTCGTGCGTTTTCTCAATGCGGTCTACAGCTTTGCATTTTGTCAGACCTAGCATAGTTCATTTGGCAGATTATGTCATCGAAAAACATCCACACGAAGGTTCTACGTCTTGGAAGCTTATGAGCGCACTCATTGGTGCTGGCAGGTTGCTGACAAAATTATCGGTCAACTTTCTGCCCACTCTCGCAACCATTCGGTTGCCATGATAACAGGGAACTGGGGATCAAGTTTCAGAGATCGGAATGCAAATGGGGAAGTATTTGGAAAGGGACAAGTTTGAGAATCTCTATTCTCTCTCTGAGCATTTTGACGGTCTTATTTTTCAGTGGCAGAGAATGGGAGCGCACCAAATACTGTGCTTTCTGGTTTTAGTCATTTAAACAATTTGTATACCCGGGGTGAATCCTTGAGTGCAGTTCAATTCTCATTTGAAATAATTTGATTTGTAACAGAATGCTCAAGTATGTAAATGGACGTGACGGTAAACCGGGTAGATCTGTTGTACAGTCAAACAGCCGCAGGCAGCCCTGTCTAACTCTGAACACGAGATCTTGAGGTCATAAAAGGAAGGATTTTTTCCAGTAGCGTGACCTGAACGGAGATCACTGGTTTGCAAACTTTAACTTCAGTGCCAATGTGCTACTGATATCCATGCCTTGCTGTGAAAAATGGCACGTAGGCATATCTTCTGTTTTCCGCTTTTAACCGTTTGGAGTTGCCCAGCTGTGTTTTCTCTGGGCTTTCAAAAGCAAAGAGACCCCACGGTCCAATGATAAAAGCCTTTACTCAACGAGTGGCTCTTCGGCCTCACTGAATGGAAACCAGGCCCTCTGAACAATACTGCTGGCACGGTTCCAAGGCACAGTGCATTGTGGTCCGAGAGCAACTGGGCACCAGCCCGAAGTTACACGAGCTCTACTGTTCCTCTTTGTTTCAGCCGCGTCGAAAAAGCAGATAAAATTCCGTTTTTTTTTCTTTTTTTTCCGCAGACACAAAGCGTTTTGCATCTGTCATGATATTTTATGCCGACTAATCTGCATGTGACGTGAAGGGGCTGAAACTGAACTCCCAGAATGCCCGTGGACCTTTGCAGGGAGATTATTCCAGTCTTGCTGGGAATTCCCCTCCCCCGCTCTAATGCTTTCTTTCTTTATACTACCCTGTAGCAACTGATACTGTCACAGTACTGTGTTCGCTCTATTCACTGTCCTGCCCAGCCAGGCATCGCTAATCATTTTGAAAATTTGATATCTTTTGTTTAATTAAAACCTAGCTGGTAATTACTTGATGAACTGAAGGGAAATAAATCCTTTGTTCTTTTTTTTTTTTTTTTTTTTTTTGACTCATCAGAAGTAAATATTCCTTGAGGTGGTTCAAATCTTAACCATTTATGTGCAGATTTGTCGAGACATGTAGATTGTTCCAGGCGGTACAGATCTGGATTGCACACATGCAACCGGATAGTAGATGTTGGACTTTAAATGAGAAGTGATAAAATCACAAGCGGAAAACGACACTCATTCATGCCTTCAACCAGGCGCAGATGGGAAAGCGGGAGCTTCATCCCTTGGGACTTGTCATGAAGGGAAAACAGTACTTTCAGTGGCTTGACTTCCTGAGAAGCTGCTGTTTGTTCTAAAACATTAGGGACGCGAGTCGTGTTGGGAGCGCTTTGGTTCTGTACCCGTATGAACAGTGTGAATTTCCGTGGGGAGGGAATTTTTCCCCGCGACCTGAGAACAGGTTGTTTCGCTTGCGTGTGTAGAAAGAGCTGGCAAGAGACTTGGTGGGGCCTGCTGGCTGAGTCGCTCGGATCGCTTAATTTCCCTGCCGCCTGTTTCGCGGTACGATTGTGAAATTCCCAGAAAGTGCGGCGAGGCGTTTGGCTCAGGGGCGAGCGGCGGGACGGGCGGGTGGTGGGGAAGGCGCTGTGGCGGAGCGAACGCGAGGCCCGGAGAAGAAAAGGGCCTGTGTTTCCTGTGTGGAGCCGCTGGCGGGGGCGGTGGAGGTGGAGCTGGGAGTCTCATTGCCTCTGAGCGCTGGCCTGTGTGATTTATTACAGCAGCCACTGAAATATCTGCCAGTTCTCTCCCTCCCTCCCTCTCTCCCTCTCTGGCCCTCTCGCGTGCTTGCTCTTTCTCTCTCGATCACGCTCTCTAACGCTCTCCCTCTCTGTCCCTCTCTTTCTCCGGCTGTCCTCTTCTTTTTTTCATCCCCCTCCCTCTCTGGCTCCTCTCTCTCTTTCTTTCTCCCTCTCTTGGTTTTGCGCTCTCTCTCTCTCTCTGCAGTAGGTTTTAATGTTCCTCGGGTGGTCGAGCGAGGGGGTGCAGGGGGGCCCTCTCAGCCACATGGGCTTGACTTCAGAGCAGCAGATGTGCAGAGAGCTGGGAAGGAATTCCTCCTAGTTTTCTTTTTTTTTTTTTTTTGGCTCCCAGGCTTTTTAAGCACGACCCGCTTGGAGCAGAGGCGTCTCACCGTGGCCGGTGCGCACGGTCTCCCACCTCGGCTGGACTGTTCGACTTGGAACGCTGGTCTCCTCGTTTTCTCTCCGTCCCTTTCGGCGCATCGCATTACTACATAAAAGGGCATCTGAGTAGCTAAGCGAATCTGGAAAACCGAACGCCCGACGGAGATCAAAATGCGTACGTTAAGTTGCCTTTTTGCCTCTACAGTGTTGCCGTCATATACATGCAAATAGTGTGGTCGCTAACGGTCTCTGGGAGCGCCTGAGTGACCCTGTGGTGCGGCAGCTTACTGTAGGAGCTCAGCGAGGCAGAGCGGGCTTTGTTGACAGTGGCGCTCATTGTAATCTGTTGTTGAATGGAAACATGCAGTGTAAGCCGTTAGCTTCGCTAATGGTACACTTTCCATGTGCACTTTGAGCCCTGCGCCGCTTATGGAACTTCCTGCGCTTGAGCGGCTTTGTGAGAACGCAAGCGTGCGCGTGCGCACAAACACACACGCGCAGACACACACACTCACACACGCGCGAATACCGACATGTATACGGCAACACGCGCGCACGCTGCATGTTTTGTTCCTCACTTTTTATTTTCAGTGAATTCCGAGGAGCAACATTCATTTATTTGAATAGTTTAGCATGTTTTGTTTGCTCTCTGGTATGAGTTTAAACTGCAGTTTTATTAAAGTAGAAGAAAAAAACTGTTCCACAATGTCTGCCAGCACATGCGCAGAAAGTCTAAACTTATTTGACAGTGGTAGATAACGGATATCTCTCTGTATGAGCCGTGGCTTGTAGACTCAATTCTCAGTATTCAGAAGCCTTACTTCTAAGAAGCGGTTAGTTGTACGAAAAGTAATTCGCTGATAGTGGACATCTGGCACAGATTTATAGAGCCACGTTCCATGTTGGAAGAATTAAGCATTAACTAGCGTTTCGAGCTGTGCGCTGTTAAGTAAACACCGGCGACCAACTGAACAACAAATAATTGCAAAGGCTTTAGGTTATAACAGGTCATACCCTATGCATTGGCACACACTGATACCGTGTATAGATCAGAACTCTACTATCACATTGGGTGTGATATGCTCTGCTCAAGGCCTGCAACCACACATGCTATTTCTTGCACAATCTGAGCTTGACATAAATCATCATTGTATTACTTTTTTTCTTCGTCTGTGAAAGTTTCCTAGAAGTACTACTTAGGAATACTGAGAACAGAGTCTACATGCAGAGGCTTGCCCCGGGCTATCTCTTACCTACCCCCATCTTCGAGATTTTACTTTTCATTTTTCTGCTTGTGCTGGCGCACTTTGCTGGAGCGTTTGCAAGTTTTTTTTTTTCCTCTCCCCTTACTTGTTACCACCCTTCTTATGCCTGCATGTATAGAGCGACGGAGTTCCTCTTTCTGGCAGTTATTGTTCTAATTTTGGGCACACTGAAGGCTCGTAGCCTGGCAGTTTACTTTAGCATTTCTTCTGCTTAGCTACCCTCTTTTGCCATTCCTGTACAAAAGATGGCTTCCTCCAATCGTAGTCATACTCCCAACAATCAAGCCCTAGTTTGGGTGCCAAAGATGGGGATTCAATTGGTAAATATTATCAAGTTTTTTGTGTGGATTTTCAGGTTTTGTTACATTTTTTTTTTTATTTTTATTCAACCTACTAAAATGCCCTACTTCTCAAACTCTAGATATAGCGTTATTTTTGTCTTTTCAGATATTATCGCGGAAGTGGAGCACCTAATACGAAGCTGCTGAGAAATAATTGAAAGTGCGGTGGAACGAGGGGGGGAGAGAGGGGGAGAGAAAGAGACAGGGAACGTGTTGCGTAGCTGCAGTTTGAGATAATGTGCTCTCCTTCTCCCGGCCTCTTCTGAGTGCGGGCAAACATCTGCTGCCTTCAGCGCATGTGAAGCAGTCACTGGTTGCTTCGCTTCACAAAGAAGCTTTTGCTAACAGGGTTTTGGGCAGCTGGGGGCTTCATTTCCAGATTTAGTCTCTAGCTGCACAATGCTAGACTGATATGGAGTACGTGTACCAAAAGCATAGCTGCCAACTATGTTAGCTACTCGCATAGTTCAACCGTATGCAATCAATAGCTCCAGCTATGTAAGTTGGCATCTGTGCTTTTAGGAAATGTTCCACTGCTCAGTAACGGGCAAAGTAACAGGCATAACAGAAAGGAAATGAATGCTTTGCGCCTGTCTAGAGTGGGAACTCGTTTGAGAACAGTGGTTTCCGCTGACGGGGGTTTAGCGTTAGCGGTGGTGGTTTTGGGTGCTTGGCATGGAGTGCTGTTGGGGGGAGTGTGGAGTGTGTTTTGTGCCAAAGTGGACTGATTCAGCGTTCTGATGAATCGGTACAATAGCCATACTTCGTGCTGAAGGCGTTGACTTGGGATCACGATGCTGCAGAACAATTGATAGCGTCTCTGAGTGCCACATGAATGGGCGCTTTATCGCCCCCTCTGTTGCGGCCACCGAACCGATGCGGGAAAATGGGTCACCAGGGCGGGCCGTGGCACGAATCGGAGAGGGGGCCCTGTGACTTTTGGGGGGCCTACAGCATTCAGCTTCACTTTGTCTGCCCTGACCCCCCCCATCACAGCCGCGCAGATTTCAAAGCCGTTTTTTTGGAGAGCGCGATCGGCGAAAATGAATCGCAGATTACTGGCGATTTGCACTGTGGAAACGCGAGCGTGGCGGTTTCCTGCTGGGCGACGGGCCCTGTGTGCAGTGACTGGACTTGGACTTTCTGCTGCAAAGTTTCTCACCTTTGGGCTGGGTTAGGGTGGGATTAAAGAAGGCGATCACAGTCTAAAACACCAGGTACTTTTTTGGGTGGGGACCGGACTGCGAATTGAGAGCCTTCCTAATTTGCCACAGTCCTGGTCTGTGAGATTTTCTCCTCGCACTAGGAATGCTGAATAGCTACATTAGCCAATTTTTCCTCTGGGAACCTCCGATTAAAAAAAAAAAAAAAAGATCCACTTAACATTTTCTGATTTTGGTTATTTTTTTGTATTCTGTTGTTTTTCAGATAGTGAAGTTGTATTCATGAAAAGGCAGTCCTTCGCTGTGTGCTCAGTGTACGATTTATGAGGACGATTGTCTTGAACAAGTGCTGTCTGTAATGCCGTTGTGGACACTCAGTGGGTGTATATTGCTTTATCAGTGTGTGACTGCAGTCAGGAGTGCTGAGTGAGCTTTTTGGAGGTTATTACCCTGTTAACCTGCGAAGTGACAACACCCTGGATTCTCTGTGCGCTTTTTAATGGACTTTTTCAGCTAAAACTTTTTACCGGTGACTGACAAAATATCTTGTGTTCCAATTATTACTTTCGAAACAAAAAAGAAAAATGGTGTGGAGTGGAAAACTTTGCCACTTTTCGATTATTGGGCCAGCTTAATGCGTTAATTAGCACAGCTGTGAATTCACTGCCTTGTTTGTTTGCTTTAGAGACCGCTTGGTCCAGTACAATATCAGTCACCCGCTCGCATCACCAGGATTGGCCAACCAGCAGGCTAACCCCCCCCCCAAGCGCAACATCCTTTTTGGGGCTTTCCGGGATTCGAACCCGCAAACATGCAGGCAGGAGCCGGGCAGACCGTCTCCCCAGACCCGCCGCTGGACTGGCCCCGCCCCGCGGTCACCTCTGCATGTCGCATCCTGTGATTAACTCCTGTGTCAGATGCGGGGGGGCCATTGAGCGGAGGCGCTTTGGAGACTTGGAGACGCGCGCTCCTCATTCATTTATAATGAGCGAGAGGCCGCGTCCAGGTTACTCATTACCGCTCCCATGTGACATGGCGACCCCTCTAATTAACAAAACCATCAGTGTGTGGAGCACACATGGCTCCATCCAATCTCTTTGTCTGTCTAGCAGTATCTCAAAGACCCGGCTCTCTCTTCTGTCAGTTCCATGTGGAGCTAACAGCCTTCTTCTACTTATTTTTTTACACTAAATACTGTTAGATATATGAGAGACTTCTTTCTCTGGCGCGGAGTCCACAAAAGAAGTGTCTTTTGTATCTGGTCTCTGGTTAAAACCGCTGAAAGCCAAGAAAGTGAAGAGGCGATGAAAAAATAGCTCTGTCTTTTCCAGTAATTGGACGCATTTTTTTTTTTTTTTTTTTTTTTTTAGCTTTTATTAGCTTGCGTGCGTGAGAGCCTGCACATGTGCGTTTCATTACTGATCGCCTCAAGAGACTAAAGTTTAAATTGGCAAATCTTCTTACTGGAGGCAAAGCATGTCTGCCCGATGGATTAGCAACACGTTGCAGGAAGACATTTGAGATATGCTCTTGCAGGCACAGAACTGAAGAGAAACGGGGGAGGGGATGTGGGTGAAAGATATGAAAATGGTTTTAATTTGAGCTGTGGCCCTTCATATCAGAGGAAAAAGGCTCGATTGCGTAATGGGGCCTGTGCAGTTCCCCTCTCTGATGGCCTGGATGGCTATTTATTTACTTATTTCTTTATTCATATTTTTTTGTGAGATCTTTAGCCAAGTCTCTAGCGCTAAGGAACTTGGCATTGATCTGGACTCCGCCCCTTCCCCTCAGTTGTCCAACCATGTCACAGGTGGGAAAGGCTTGGCGGCTGTAGAGGCCAACCGGCTTTTATTAACTAAATGGTCATTTGTTATTCTGGCTGAACTAGCTATGGATCAGTGTATCGAATTCCCGCGGGGTCCTCGAGAACACCTTGGACCCTCGCACAAGCAGGACATTATGTGACGTGTGTCCGTGATGGCCTCCACATAAACAGACGATGGGTTTCATGACTGGCAGGCTTTCAGTGTAATAAACCCTAGAGTTACAGACACGCAGTACAGATGCACGTCTCTGTGTTCGAACTGGGCTCTGTAAAAGGCAACATAAAGCACCCAACAGTCAAACAGCACCAAAACATTGTCTTTATGGGTACACATGTACACGCGGGTGCATGCGTGCACATACAAACACACACACACACACACACACACACATTGTGTTTTAATGTTTTGTGGGGGCATTCCATAGACTTGCATTCATTCCGAAAACTGTTACCCTGATCTGAACCATTAACACTACATCCTTAATCTGATCTTAACCTTAAAATAGCTAAGTGACCTTGTGGGGACCAAAAATATGCCCGTAAGGAAGAAGAAATGTGGTATTCCATCACTAGTGGGGAAATTTGGCCCCCACTAGAGGTAGGAATACCCGCCCACACACTCACGCCCACACACACACAGCCTCTGGTGACCATTGGCTTCAATCACAAAATTACCATCGCCTAATCACAGGACAGTAATCCCCCTTTGTGCTGTAGGCCTTGTTATCCACTCTTGTGGGCCCACACACATTAAACACTGAGCGAGTCTCAGAAACCACCAGCCACTCTTCACACATCCACAGGCTCGCTTGTGCAATAAGCCACTAAGGAGGAAGAAAAGTCATTCTCACGATGCATCTCCTACTAATCCTGATGTACACACACATATTTCGCTGCTTTCACTTTTGCTGTACGGCTTTCCTCTCTGGGATACGACTTGGTTACATGAGGCATTTTTGGTGCTTTCCTACGGTCGCGTCTCAGTGTTTTTCCTGCCTTCTACAGAAAGCTGAAAGAACTCTCTGCAGAGAAGAGAGGGTGAAATTAAAGAAATTCCCGCGTAAAGTTATAGAACCATAGGAGTTTGAGACACTGGCTACGACAAACTTTATACTGCCACTGATGTAGTTGCATATTCTCTGATGAAATATGTTGCGAAATGGTTACTATTTATGAGAGGACAGTTTTTTAAAGAGTTGATGCATGTGCTTTAGTATTACAAAAGCGTGCTCTAAGTTTTCTGAGAAGCCTGTCATGTGTGTGATATTAGGTTGTGATATTTGAACATCTTGTACACAGTGCAATGTCTGGAGGAAACATTCTGTCTTGGGCTCCCCCTCTGCACCCCGAAATAAACTGGTCTGCGGGGCATGTACGATGCCAAAATATCTTTCAAGGGTTTGGAATGCATTGGTGCAATACAACGTGTGACCTATAGAGGGCAGCATAGTCTCACTGCTCTCTGCTGTAAAACTCCATTTTAACACGAGAAACTGTTCTCTCTCGGGCTGAATGCTCTTCTTGTTAGTGTACACCAGCCTGGTGGCCTTTATATTGAGTGTCTTTCCTTGCAAGTGTTTGGCATAGGTCTGCTTCACCATCAGTGTTTGACTTTTTTTATTTTTTGGGGGAGTCGAGCAGCCATTAAATGTCCAGCGGCATCAAAGAATTTCTAATACTTCTTCTATTTGGATTAATTTGCTGTGGCAGGATCCTGTTTTCGGACACTTACTGTAGGACGGAGGTGGGAAGGTGTGGAGCTTTTGGGGTTATCAAGCACACAGAAACACTTTCTGCTCGCCCCCCCCCTTCTGTCCTTCGAACCACTTCTTAGTCACGCAGAGGTCCCTGTTAATGAGTGTTAAGAGAGGTGGCTCTATTTTTACCCGGCTGACCCTATCTTTAGTGTGGCCCGTGTCCCGGCAGCAGAGTGAAGTTCTGCAGGTCTCTGGGATGCGTCTGAGAAGGCCTGCTTTAACTCAAAGGCGAAGGGTCCTGCGTGCCTGGGCTCGTCCGTGGGGCCCTATCCTCCGCAAGTCCCCACCCCTCCTGCCCCTGTTGCTGGGGAAACTGAGCATTCTTGCCGGGGAGAATGAGGGAGAGGAGCCACCCAGTTGGTTTAGAGCAGATTGGTGGCCTCAGCAGAAGCTGACTGGGCCCGGTTCTGCTCCACTGTGTGCTTTGTTGTTTTTTTTTTTTTAAGGTGGGGGGAAAAAGGATCATTTTTTTTTTTTTCACTTCCCTTAAACTTCAACGGTGTTTATACTTTCTTTTTTCATTACTTTCTGCTTCCGTCCAAATTTAAACTCGATCTCTCGGTTGGACTTACTTTATTGGAGTACCTCACTCCGTCAGCTTCGAGTTGCAGCCACATGGCTAATGGTCTGTCTGCTCCGCACGCTTGTTCATCTGAAGAGGTGGTTATCAACTGAATGAATATCCATCATAAACGTATGAAAACGAACGTTATTTTCATCGGGTGCCGTTAGTAACACAGTCCTCCCACCCTTTCCTACTGAAAAATACCGGTGGGGATTGTCGGCTCAGCATGAATAGGACGAGACGTGTATGAGATGTGATATGCGGGGGGAATCTTGGGAACCACGGAGAGCAGTGATGGGACATGCCCGTTGTGGTTTCTGAATGTAGTTCTATTATCGGTGTCAGTCCAGTAATGCTCTTTGCAGTGGGTGCGAGTAAGATGAGCATAGTGACTACAGGCGAGAGAATACCTGTCTGTCTCGGGCGGAGGGTGGGTGGGGGTTAATGGCACCTTTTGCCATGGCAGGAATCTTCCCTTTGTCCACCTGATCCGAGCAGTGGCACGCCGTTTCAAGGAAAATGGTCACCCGATCGGCCGCAACATTTCTGCCATTTTTTCCCCCTCCTGACCGTCATTCAATCCAGGCCCCGCCAGTGCCAGAACTATCAAGTCTCCCGAGCTACTGGGAAGCAACTCAATCCCGTCCCATTTTGTGTCGCTCTGGCGAGGCGTTGGCCCACGTAAATAAACACGCGGCTCCTGGAATCCGGCTTTCTTTAAAGGTACTGCAACATATTAGATATACAGAGCGCGATGGCTCCGCCCAGCTCACTGAGTAGGACTGGGTCGCCCCAGCTGCGCGCGCAACGTGAGATTTTTTATCCGCCCTATAGGCTGTCGTCTTTTTTGGGAGGGGAGTTGGGTTGCCAAGTGTTACCAGGGAAGAATATGAGGGCTGACTGAGCCAATCTGAATCGAATTATTTCTCATAAACTGGGGGAATCCACAAAGTCCGGTTTTCCAGCACAATCTTGGTGCAAGTTTCTTTAAGGATTCGTATTTTCAGTTCCTCCAACAATGACGTATGCCTTGTTAGGTCCCTTTCAATAGCAAGTATAAAATTGAATTTGCGTGAAGCATTCCAGGTCGCAAATGACATTTCTCAGAACTAGGGGACAGATCGTGAGTGGGGGCGGCAGTGTTCGGTATCTCTGCGTGTCAGGATAAACTTCCACCAGTACGGCCTGCGCTCCACCTCCACCCAACCAGGGTCATCTTTCAGCCCGAACGGCAACGTTCAGAATCTTGGATACCCATCGGATATTGCTCCCAAGCTTTCCAGCAAATAATTTTCCCTTTTAAAACTTTGACTGTGATGGGTGACCGAATAAGAGCGTCTGGGCCTCTGGCAGACCTGAAACTTTAACCCTTCTCTTTCCCCCCGTCCTCCATTCAGACAGTGCCTCAGAATGTTGTCCAACCTGTCCGCCATCTTAACAAATAGGTGTGCGGTGTTGAAAATGTTTGCACATTGGATTAACCAGTGCTGGCGTGGTAGGACGCTGTGAGCAGAAGAACAGGGCCACATTCAAGCTAACTTTTGGTGCTCTCTGTAACTAATCAGATTAAAATGGTGGATGGCTCCCTCCTGAAAGAATTATTCGGGGGCAGAAAAATGCAGCCCCCAGCCTCCTTTTACTAATAATACAGCAGTAATTATAAAAGCGGCCGTTATATTTTTTTTCTCCTCTGGGCTTGGCTCGGTGCTGTATCAGGAAGGCAGTACTTATGCTCTTAAACAGGGACTCCATTCATAATTCTCCTTCCACCCCCATTTCGAAATGGCAGTCTTCACAGTTCGGCCTTTGAGGAGGTTATAAAAAAATAAAGGAGGGAAAAAAAAAAAAAAAAGCCCAGCAAAATAACCATTTTGAAAATCCAAATAAAGTAGCGGCCAGCGGCCGAGCTCTTTCATGTGCGCACCTGCAGCTCTGGGATCAGAGGAATCGGTCGCTACGCGGGCGTGTTTGCCTTCACAGCGCACGCCACAGGTCCGTGGCACCGGTGCTGCCCGGAAACCTCGGAATGTTCCTGCCGCACCGCTCTGATCCTCCCTTAGCCTCCACAACCCCCACCCCTCGTCCTCCGCCACCTCCCTCCATCCCTCAATCCCCGCGACGCACACGCAAGGCTACTGCAGCCAACACCGCTTAAAGGGCCTAACTGCTCACTGACCAGGGTGTGCCTCATGCTCGCTTTCACACGTAAGGGGCTCGACTGAATGTGAAGCTGTCTTTAGTGGTTTATGGACACTTGCAGGCCTCAGGCTTTGTTTCCTAGGGGAACTTACCTGTTCCCCCCCCATCTCTGTTCCCCCATTTACAGCCACCACACTGCAGGACCTGACGGAGCAGTTCTCCCCCCCTGAGTTGGCTCCACCCATGCTCGTCAAGCTACTGGAGGCCATCGAGAAGAAAGGTAGGAGCTATTGATGGTGAGGGGACAAAATGGTGGCCATGGGGTGGTTGAATGCGAGTAATTCTGTGGTCGGATATAAGACTGATTATGCGACCCGGTCAGGTTGGTTTATGCGAGGTTTGTTTTCCCACATGCAGGTTTGGAGAGCCCATCGCTGTACAGGACGTTCACAGCAGGAGGAGGACTGGAAGTGCGACAGTGCTTCGACAGTGGTAAGTGTCGGTATGCATGCGCGCGTGCGTTCGTGTCTGTGTGTTTGTGTGTGTGTGTGTGTGTGTGTGTGTGTGTGTGTGTGAGAACATACATGCAGCTAGGCTGTGAAGTGACCGATGCGAAAGCAGTGAAGTTTGGAGATTCTGAGAGTGTCCCAATGCTGTAAAAACTGTATGCACCTTTCCTCTCACGATCACTTTGCTTCGTACATGGAAATACGCAGTGAAGGGAAGATGTATTCTTTGATTACTGGGATTCAAACTTAGTATCTTCTTCGCTTGCTAGCTAAGCTCAAGAAAATCCGCTATTACGGAGTTCTGTTAACGCAAGCTGCCTAGGCGCATTTTGTACTCCCTGAATGGAACGTGCTCGATCGTGCGCTGACAGACATTATGGTAAAGGGATGCGCTGTATTTAAGCTGTTGTGTGTGTCTGTGTGTTGTCACCTCCAGATTCCCCAGCAGTGGACCTTGAGCAGGTCGAGCTTCAGGCCCTGTGTGACGGCCTCCGGAGGTACTTGCAGGACCTGCCCCATCCGCTCATACCCACCGCCATTTACAGTGAGCTGGTGCACATCGCTCAAGGTAAGACCCGCCACGCCGGCAGCCGTGTGCTCTTCACGTAACCCGTATTCAATAAAGTCCTTATTCCCTGATCCATAACCTAACCTAATACAAACAAAGTGGGTCCCTGGTCAGCATTTTAACATTATGTTGATGAATAAGGATGTGCGCAAAGGTGTGAAGCTTAGGGGGTGCTGGCTGAAGAATTGTGCTGAGTAACAAATTCTGATGGTCAGGGAAAAAATAGGTGAGGTTTCTTATTCGCGTAATGCATATACTTTGACTTGGACTGTTGCTTTTAACCTGAGTTTTGCTGCTCTGGTTACATGCGGCGTTTTTACATGTGGGGAGAGAGTCCCAAGCAAAGAGACTCTTGTTTTAAAAATATACACGATTTTTTTTTAAGTTCCCTGGCAAAGGATTTTATGTAGGCTTTGAAGTCCCTTCATTCAAAGTGGCCTGTGTTGACACAGCTACTGTGGGTGCTGGTGACTGGGACCCTTGATCTGCAGTTAGGGATCCCTGCTTTTTCATCAGCAGCCACAAGGGGGCGATGTCACGGAGCGTGTGAAGGAGAGGCAGTCACAGCTCACACATGAAAGGGAAAGAAGTGCCCTGCGTGCAAATTCCTTTATTTCCGTAAAGACTTTGGTACTCTTTGAAGAGCTGTTCCGAGACTGGTCTCATTCCCTCGACTGTAGTGTGCCAGCTCGTAAAATATGTTCCGAGGCATACGTTTTTACGAGAACATTTTTTTTTTTTTTTTTTTTTTTTTTAGGGGAGCATCAACTTTAAGCAGTTGAATAAAGATGGTGCAATGATTGTATCTTCCTTGCATCATCCAAGTCTTGAATTCTGTCTGTGTTTTAGTTGCGGCGGCTTGCCAGCAGGAACGGTTAGATTCGGAGACATTTTCACGAGCTTTGAATATCAGTTCAATCTCGTGCTCCGGTTCCCTGTCTGCCAGAATAGGGTCACAGAGCGAGTGTGCAGTGATATCACGGGTTAATGATTACCACAGGCCTGAAACATTAACCTGATCTGCCCTGCGCTTGCCAGCGAACGCCGTGTCCTAAACAATAAGGGACCAGAAGTCTCGCAGGGCTGCGGATTAGCTCGTCTCAACATCTGCTGTTCCTGTTCTGGCTTTAGCAGAGCTCGAGAACAACCCCCCCCCCACCCCACCACCCGCCGCCTCTCGAGCCCAAACGCTCACTTCTCACTCCGTCACGTGGCCCTCGAAACAGGATACCTGTGGTTAATAGGAACTAAAAAGAGCCTGAAAGCTTATCTGCTGCATCTGCAGCCGACCAATCACCTGCCAGTGTACCTTGAGCTCAGACACATTGTCACTCCGCCATCTCTCCGTGCGGTTTTTCCACCTCTTGAGCGCTAGCAGACGCGGGGCATTCTCGAGTCCGAGACAGAGATTAGCTGAAGTTTTGAGGAGGAGGAGGATGAAGGGTGCGGACATCTCCCGCTGACTCTCTCCATCCTTTCTTTGGCTCCTGCAGAGGTGCAGAACCAGGAGGAGTGCGCCCAGCTGCTTCGCGGGGTGTGCGGCTCGGCTGGCGTGCCACACCAGTACTGGCTCACCTTCCACTGCCTCATCAAGCACTTCGGCCGGGTGTGTCAGAGCGCCGGGAAGAACCTGCTGACCGCCCGAGGCCTGGGCGAGATCTTCAGCCCGCTGCTGTTCCGCCATCAGCCCGCGGGGTACGGCTCGCTAGCGTACGGCTAGCATGCTATGCTAATATTACCATAATGGGATAGCAGGAATGTCGAGGATGTCATCTCAACTCATGATTCTCCCTTTTCTCCCCACCTATAGGTGCGAGCCAAGCCCGGATTCTCACGTCAGAATCATAGACGTCCTGATCACCAGCGAGTGGAGCACAAGCCAGGCAGCACCAGGTAACGTCAGAAAGTTTGCTTTTGAGTACACCCGATGGGAGACTTAATGTTGGCCACTTTTATGGCATCCGTGTCAAAGAGCCTAAAAACGAATGTGCCAGTGCATAGCTGAGGGCAAGGAGGAGTCGTCACTGAAATGTGTTCTGGTTCAGTGTTGTGGTTTTTAGTCGCGAGTTGCTGCGTGGCCTTCTTTGAAAGCTGCATCTCACTGCTGTGCAGTCAGCGAGAGGCTCTGAAAGTGCTAGCGCTAGCTGCTTGGCTAGCATTACCTTGCTGTTGGGGCGGCCATTTTTTTTGGGCCATTACTCCCAATATGTTTGAGGCTCCGATGACCTGAAATCGCCGCGGTGTTTTGGCTTTTCTTATACTTTTGTCAGCATTAGGATATTGAATTCGGTTAGAAGTTTTAAGATTGCGCCGTTCTTTAATTTCCTGAACCGACCGTGACTCTGGCTGTTTCCTCTAAAGCCTTCTTAACCCTATCGAAACTGCACTGTCTTGTAACACTGTCGGCAGTGCTGCTTCTTCTGAATTCCACCAGCAGATACTGACTTTTTTTTTTTTTTTTTTTTTTTTTTTTGCCCAGTTTCTTGTGCAGAGGGCCAGATAATATCAGTAGGTGAGAACTTCAGCAAAGCTTCCTGGCTAAAGACATACATTTCACATGTAATTACAAAAGGAGGTTAAAGTGTTAGAAAGAAATATGAAAGAACTGGTGATATGCTAACAGCATCTGTCTCTGAGGCAGAAACTCACATGCTGCCATTTACCCTGTTGTGAACTTGGCAAACACCTCCGATTAAGTTCAAGCATGAGATACGGCAAAAGGACATTGTGTGTACCGTTTTCTTGCCAATGGGTAAAAGGTTGTATTTGATGTGGATCATGTTGAATAGCTTTTTTAATGGCCTGTGAAATCTGTACTTGTATAGAACTTACAAAGGCATGGCTGTGTTGCAACACTTTCAGTGTGAGTACTGTGTAACCAATCTCTGTGCCTGACTGCATGATATGCTGTTGGTCAGTACTATAGATTCTAATGCTTAAGATCAAAAAAAATTTGCGATTGCGTGCTTTTCATGGGTTTGAGCTGTGAACAAGTATGCTTCGACCAGAACAGTGCCATTCGCAGTTAATGGGTAATAAATGAGTGTGCAAAGTCTCTTGTTAGTCCAGGGTTAGCCGCTGTCTGACTGTTATAATTGCTGTTAAGCTCGGGCCTGCTTGCATAAACTAGCTTTGTGGCGTTGACTTCATTTTGTGTCGTGTGCAGCAATAACCACTGTTGCATCATCTAAACCTGCAAAGTAAGAATTGTTCACCAGACTCACCCTGTCCGCTTTTACAAGCTAAGCTCATTAGCCGTGTTGCCAGCCGCTCGTCAACGGCTTCGTCCTCCGGCAGCCATTTTGCAGAAGGCTCAGTCTCATGGAGCTGCAGCTGCTTGTAGAATAAAGCAGGATGGGTGCCATAGCAGTATGGCCGCCATTCTTATCAAACACCTGAAAGATTTGTTGATTTTTGCTGCCTTTAGCCCCCTTAGCTTGTAGCCGAGTGGTTTACCCCCTTGGCTGTACCTCGCACTGAATGTGACTTTGCTTTTTCAAAATGAATTCTAACATTTCAATTTTCCTATTTTTATATTTACATTTGAAGAGTTGGAATGCAAAAGCCACAAAAGTCCACTCAACCTCTTTTGTTTTAAATTGAGTTTTTTTTTTTTTTTTTTTTTTTTTTTAACTCAGCAGCAGAGTAAAAAAAAAACTCAATTTAAAACAAAAGAGTTTGAGTGGACTTTGTGGGTTTTGCATTCCAACTCTTCATTTGTAACTGCTGGTCATTGGTCAGAACTCCGCAGTCCATCGTTGTCGTGTGTCGTTCTGTTGTTTGCGGGCACTTGCAAACAATTCAAACAGTGACCGCTAGTGGTCACAAATATTGATCCAAGTTGACAAAACTAAGTATTAAAAAAGGTCTTTATCACAAAACTACTTCAGAAGTGAACTTCAGCCCTGAATCCCAAAAATTGGCAGTGGCGGAGTGATCATTTCAAAAAGATTAAGTTGTCCATTTTAGACCTTTCTATCATGGGTAAAGAGCTGAAACTTGGCATGTAAGTAGTATATGTTATGCCTCAACATATAAATGATGGGCTTTGACGATTTCTGAAAAATGACTCTTGTTACTTTTGACATTTAGTAGTCACAAATTTCATCAAATTTGATGAAACTTCGCATACAACATAACATTAGGACATAGACTCATTTAGCGCTTAATTTCAGTCATGTACCCCAGTCGTGTATGGGCATGGCTAGGTGGCAGACCAGTTGATTTTCAGGTTCACTCGAACCTCTATTTCACAATGAATTCTATAATTTCATTTTTTTTGAAGTATTTTGATTTTTCAATTTGAGAAGTGGCCTTGAAGTTTCACAGCTTAGTGAATCTCTGCGAGTCTTTTGCGGTCTGAGCTGAAAAGTGGTCTGCCTTGTGTGAGAATATGTAAATGAGTATACTCTGCAGTTGCCCTAATTGTTGCTGACCACATGACTGTGGTGATTATGCACTGTTAACAGAATTTAATTCACATGTCATTTCCCTTGTGTGTGGTGGGAACTTTAGTCTGTTGAGACTGTAGAAGGAGCTCAGACATGTGCGACAGCTTCAGGTGGTTGGCATGCCACCTCGTTTCACCCTGGCCTACATTTCTCGCCGCCGGGTTTGTTTGAGGTATAAATTCTCGTCATTCAGGCCTGCATGCTAACAAATGAAAAAGGTTTGATCAGTACCTCCTCACGGAAGGGAAAGCCTTTTCTCTACCGTAAAGCTGTCGTGGACTAAAAGCTAAACTTAAAAAAAAAAAAAAAAAAAGCTAATCGCTAAAATATCACAGACCAGGTTTTCAGCTACGTAGGCAGCTGAGAAAATTAGCTAAAAAAAATTAGTGAGAGAGGTTAGTGTGCGAGAGAAGCCGTGGCCTGCTTTTACTGTGGGAGTTAAAGAGCTTTCTTTGGGCCGCATTGAGGAGGGGGGAACAGGCCGACCTGCGGCTGTTTAAATGTTTTATTACCTGTTAGGGCCTATTTATAGTGTCCCCCCAGGCATGGGCCGTGCTCAGCTGTCAGTAATTGGCACCTGCAGGCCGCCGGGCTCGTTAAGGTGAGCCCAATCACAAGGCCGGCTTTGATTCCGTTTTGTGCGAAGCGGCCAAGTTCCTTCCTGCGCCTGGCAGGTCGGAGCTGATCGCTGTGACTTTTCAGATCGCTTCAGAGAACCTGATATGCCAGGACTTAACCTCAAATGTATGAGCATCGGCGCACGTGTACATGTGAAGGCGTGTGTGGCTGTGAGAGTCTGTGTGTGTACGTGTCTGCGTGCGCATATGTGTGTGTGTGTGTGTGTGTATGTGTGTTTAGGTTGGCACACGTGCTTGTGCGTGTGTCTGTGCGTGTGTCGGGACCCAGTTATGGGGGGCAGAGGCTATTTAAGGAAGGTCTGAAAGAGCCCCTCCTGGATTTGGTTGGCTGCAGATGTAAATGTCTGCTCCACAGAGCGCGCTTGTTAGCCGACGACAGCTCTCGCTCCCGAGCGCCTCTCTCACCGCCCCCCTCCCAAAAACTCGCCCTCAGACACCACTGAGGCCACGCCCACCTCTCCAAACCCGAAGTGCCCAGCTCAGCAAATATTTGAACCTGTGCGAGTTAATCATAAGACCAGGCTGCCTGCGGGAGGGAGAGAGAGAGATAGAGAGAGCGAGAGAGAGAGAGAGACGGAGACGTGTGGCGACAGCAGCGGTAGGCAGGACGTGAAGAGTTGCTCTTGAGATCATTAACCAGCTGAAGCAGACGTGCCAGGCAGCCTTCATAACCTCACCTCTACGAGCAGGGCTCCCAGTCCTCCCAGTACAGCACCTGCGGCTTCTGCCGGTTAGTGGGACTTAACTACATGTGCAGCAGTCACTTTTCAACATCTGCGAAGGACTGGAGAAGAAACTACTTCCAGTTTTAAACTTAAAATGGGACTACTTTTCTGGACGCGAAAGCATGTCTTGGATTGATTTTTGTGCCTCTTTAAAGGAAGCCTAAAAGCACTCGCTGGATAGATTTTGTGGTTTTTTGTAGTTCCCCCCTCCGCCAGAAGTGCCATAGAGGATGCACATGGTGCAGAGTAAGTACGTGCTGGAGGCTGTGTGTGTGTGTGTGAGTGCACTTGTGTGTGTGAACGGCTGGTGCGAGCGGGCAGGATTAAGCTCCGCTTTTTTCAGTAACTCCAGTGCGAGCGTCTCTGCTGAAGGTGCGGAGCGCATGGAAAATAACTGTCTGAAAATAACTGTCAGCGGCGGCTCATCGTCTCGGACAACGTGACGGACTGGTTTTCGGTGACTGATCTGGCCACGAGAGCTGTCGGGGAACAGGTTCGCCCGAGCCCGGCCGGGGAATGTCGAATTCCTGACCTACCTTGTTACTCGGTGGAGGGAGGGGGGGCTGCTGACGGAGGCCTGTAATGCCTATAATCTCATCTGTGTGTGTGTGTCTGTGTGCTCGCGTGTGTGTGTATGTGTGTTTAAGCAGCCACAGCGGTGTCTTTACATGCAGTAAGAGTTGGGTGAGCTGAAGTCTGTGGTGACTCACTGACAGAGACCTGATGCTCATTTGAAGCACTGTATTGCTGGTGTTTCTGCAGATTTCTAAAGGCTTGCAGTGGCCCTTTTGTTTTTGATTATCATTCTGTGACACATTTTACCCTTGGCTATTAGCAGGTCCGCAATATTTCATGTGGTGGTGTAACTGCAGCGTTCTTATGCTGTCTTCGGTCATACTCAATTACTTGACTATAATTGATTTAAAATTTAAAACGACGTCCGCAAAAGATGTCATGGTCCTGCTGTATGGGATGTGTAAGTGGAAGGAAAGGGGGGCAGTGAGAGATGCGCCCTGAGCAGTAGTCTGACACCGGGGGATTAGAACAACGTTTCAGGGGTTTGGTGCTAACCCCCTGCATGCTGCTCACACTCCAGCCCGCATGCCCGACAAGCTCGGCGGCTTCTGTCCTGGTGCCAACAGCGGGACCGACGAAACCGCCACAGGAGGGGGGCCGGGAACTGCGGAGCGGAGTGCTAGAATGGAGAGAGGGAGAGAGAGAGGCAGGCAGCTGATCCATTCCCGAGTGGGAGGTTTTACCCCCCCTTCTCTGATTAATTTCCCCCCGTTGCCGAACAGGCGATGTGCATAAGCTATATTTACCAGCCTGCTGGGCTGTGAGCGCGGACAGATAAAGTGGAGAGGAGATGAGAGGGAGAGAGATGGGGAGAGAGAGAGAGAGAGAGAGGGAGAGAGGGGGAGGGGGGGGAGGGAGGGAGGGAGGGAGGGGAGAGAGAGAGAGCTAGGGAGGGTCGGAGCGAGAGCGCGGTGGCGAGCAAGGAGGAGAAATGCCAGTGAGCTTTCAAAATGACATCATTGCTCTGAGGAAATGAAAGATGCAGCAGCACTCGCTGAGGCGGGAGTGGTCTGGTGACAATCGCGCCGCGTGATTGGCCAGAGGTAAGTGATGTAATGCGTTGCCGAGCTCTCCTCTCGTGCTTTTAAAATGAATTCTAAGACGGCCGTACAAAGAAACCGAGCTTGTGGTCTCCGCGGTGCAGCCCAGTGAAAGGATACGGAGTGGAGATTCGCCAGCCCCCCCACCTCCCCCCTACATCAATGTATAACACAGTGCTGAAGATGGAGGCGCTGGAAGGGGAGTGTGTGAGTCCTGAGCTGGGCTTTGGGACTGAACTGATCTTTTATATAGAGATGGACCCTCCTCCAGGTAGGACTGGAGCTATGGTGTGTGTGTTTGTGTGTGCATGTGCGCGCTTGCATGTGTGTTTGCGAGTGTGAGTATGTGTAAGTGAAAGTGTGTGTGTGTATGTGCGTGCTTATGAGTGTGAGTGTATAAGTGAAAGTGTGTGTGTGTGCGTGCGTATGAGTGTGAGTGTATAAGTGAAAATGTGTGTGTGTGTGTGTGTGCACGTGCGTGCGTATGAGTGTTAGTGTATAAGTGAAAGTGTGTGTGTGTGTGTGCGCGCGTGCGTACGTATGAGTGTGAGTGTATAAGTGAAAGTGTGTGCGTGTTCGGCTGCTGACAGCTCAGGCAGTGGTCCAGAAGGGTGTTGGAGGAGGAGGGTCTGTTCGCTCAGAGGTAGATGCTGGGCCTGGGCTGTGTTCTGCATAGACCCTCGTTGTGCCGGCTGGGTGGCAGTTCTCTGCGAACCTTCACTTTAGAGGCTTGTAGTTGATGGTAACTTGTTTGTGAATTTGTACTTTAGTTCTTACCTTTAGAGTTGGTTTTCTCTTTGTGTGTGTTAGTGAGAGAGGGAAGGAGTCAGGTTTTTTGTTAACTTTGTGGTATTAGATGAAAAGCACTACTTGGTTTTGTTCTCCCTTGTTGGCTGTACCCCTGCAGTGTGCGAGTGTGTGTGCGTGTGTGTGTGTGGTGCTTGTATACGTGCATCTTCGTGCATCAGCCTCTCTGGTAACGCAGCGACTCACAGCAGACAAAGGAGCGCGGCTTTTTTCCTCCGGGTTAAAAATAGCACGCCGTTACAGCCGCCTGCCGTTGCGCAGAGCTCGCGTCCCTGCCGGTAACGGCGGTTGTACTGACAGCATCAGCGGTGATAATGCGCCGTGCAGCGCAGCCGAGACCGAGAGCTGGTCGCCTGCTTCTCTGCGCATTACCTGCAGGCTGTGGGCTGGACTGTCAGGGCAGGTAGGCTTGGAACATTCTGGTAATGAAGACAGGCATGCAGGATACTTCAGGCATGTTTTTTGCGTGGAAAATTATCTTCGTCTTTCTGTCTATACAGCCCTCGCATCAGCCTTTAGATTTCGAAGGCTTGGACTAGCTGGACGCACTCGTTTCGTGCGATGATCATTTAAATCGAACATTTATTATGAAATGACGCGGCACATTTCTGCCGCGGGACATCGGCGATAAAATGTGCGCTTTAATCTGGGCAGCAGATGTGGGCTTATTCCTCATCCTGATTTACGGCCACACGGCGCCTGGGATTTCAGATTGTGAAAGAATGGTCTTTTTTTTTTCTTTTCTTCCGCTCTCAATGAAAACTCTCCTCCGTGTGACTCAGTGTTTTACTGCCTGCGTGTTGCTAGGGCAGAGCAGCTCCTCTTTCTCCTGATTTACTGGAGGAGGAGGAAGGGCTCTGTAAAAGTGGAAAGGGAGGCCTCTCGGTAACGGCTGCTCATATTTGATTTAACAATGAAAGCTTAAAGGATTCCCTCAATTCGCTGTGCGAGATTGGCCACCTCTAGTTAGTGGTCGATAAACTGCTTTTCCTGGATTGGCTGTTGGAACCGGTGTTTCTGGGGGATTTTTGAGGGCTTGCCGTAGAATTTTCTGGAAAGAGTTTTTGCCCCCTGCTGTGGCCTCTGCTGCTTCTGAGCGGTGGCAGATGCAGTGCCACTGCATTGTGCCAGTGCAGCAAAGGGCAGACCTGTGGCCAGAATCCCTCTCCAGTCTCATTTTATTTAAACTGCATGTAATTGTGCTGAAGAGGAGTGCTGGTGTATTGAGTGTGTCAGCAGTAGTGCACTGTAAATGACCGGGTGTCATCTCTCTCTCTCTCTCTCTCTCTCGCTCTCTCTGCATCTCTCTCTCTCTGCCTCTCTCTCTCTGTTTCCCGTACAGCTCTGCCTCCTAAACCACCCAAGCCCGCCCCAGTCACAAACAACGGTATGAACAACAACATGGCTCTGCAGGACGCGGAGTGGTACTGGGGAGACATCTCCAGGCAAGTGGGGCCCCAAACGCTCTGATACTCTTTCATTGTCCCTCTCTGTCCATCCCTCGCTCACAGTGTGTCTTTGTCTCTCTCACCCTGCCTCTCTCGGTCTCTCTTCGTGAGTGTATCTCAGAGTCTTTCTCTCCCTTAGTTAACCTCTCTGTTGGATGAGTGGTGGGGGTGGTCGTAGAGTCCTGTTTAAGACTGGGGTGTCAGGACAGTGGGGGGGGGGAGAGAAGTGCATTTGAATACCCCTCAGGCTTGAGTAATGCACCGCCCGTAAGCTGGGGGACGGTGGGAGGAGAAGGGGCGGGGATGGGCCGCGTTGTCAGGACGCTCCTGCTATATTCGTGTCAGGCCGCACCGAGGCTCCTAAATGAAGACTAATGCGTCTGGAGGGGGAAGCAGTTAGCGGGGCTCATGTTACCGAGCGAACAATTTCTTTCCTGTGTATTAATGAGGAAGATACCGGTGTTAATGTGGGCTATGGTGAGAGAGAGGATGTGGGACTAACTAAATAGCACTAGGCTTACTCAGTTCGTGCAGATATATCCTCATTTGTTTTGTCTTGCTCTTGTTACGCTCAATCACCTGATAGTTTTGGTTTCACATTTGCTTAAAGTCACATTAATGCATTTGCACTGCATGCTATAGCAATGTGAAATACCCTAGTTTGACTTGAAAATGTTCCTTTTCTGGGAAATGGTTCAGGGCTGCATTTGAAAGCCTGATGTTTGGTGTGAACTGAAATTTAAATTTCCTGGACTTTCCCTGCAGAGAGGAGGTCAACGAGAAGCTGAGAGATACAGCTGATGGTACATTTCTGGTCCGTGACGCATCCACAAAAATGCACGGAGACTACACGCTAACGTTAAGGTGAGATACCATTTTCTTTCCGTTTCTCCCTCCGTAGTGCTTTTCTCGGCAGAGAATCGTTTCACTCATCTCCAGGTTCACTAAAGTAGTTTCCCCTCAATCTTTACAGGAAAGGGGGTAACAATAAGCTGATAAAAATCTTCCATCGGGATGGGAAGTACGGTTTCTCGGACCCCCTGACCTTCAACTCGGTGGTGGAGCTCATCAACCATTACAGGCATGAGTCGCTGGCCCAGTACAACCCCAAACTGGACGTGAAGCTGCAGTATCCCGTGTCCAAACACCAGCAGGTACACGCGGTTTCCCCCTCGTCCAGTGGTGTAGTGGCGGGTGTACGCATGTATATGGAGTATTCCCACCTCTACTGTTTGGCAATTTACAGTATACCCACATATCAGTCTAAAAGACATTGAATTACATTGGAGTGTATCCACAGTTTCCTTGGTGATTGACCCATAAACCTTAGAGAGTATACCCACTTCTCCAAGGACCATTACACCGCTGCCAACCTCAAACACGGTGCTTGCATTGTGGCACTCAGTCATGTCTTTCTCTGGAAGTGCGTTGTCTGTTTCTCGAGGCATTAATGTGGCCTTTCCCTTACCCTCAGGATCAGGTGGTTAAAGAGGACAACATCGAGGCTGTGGGAAAGAAGCTTCACGAGTATCATCTGCAGTACCAAGAGAAGAATAAAGAGTACGACCGGCTATACGAGGAATACACCAGAACGTCTCAGGTACATGTTGCATGCGAGTTGGGCCCACATTGCTTGCGGGGCAGTTGGACAAGCATTGCACTCCTCTGGGACTGTGCCTTTGACGTTAATGGTGTCTGCATTCGACCCTTATAGGAGATTCAGATGAAGAGGACGGCGATTGAAGCCTTCAATGAAACTATCAAAATATTTGAAGAGCAGTGCCAAACACAGGAGCGATACAGTAAGGAGTACATTGAGAAGTTCAGGAGGGAAGGAAACGAGAAGGAGATCCAAAGGTAACGAGCAGCCCATTTCGCCCTCGTAAAAATGTTGGCAATAATCGTGCTTGTCCCGTGCTCGTGTGGTGACTAAACCGAAAGACCCAATTGACTAAATGTCCTGTCCATCCTCCGTCTCCCTCCCAGGATCATGGTAAACTACGAGAAGCTGAAGTCGCGCATCAGCGAGATCGTGGACAGCAAGCGGCGGCTGGAGGAGGACTTGAAGAAGCAGGCGGCCGACTACAGGGAGATCGACAAGAGAATGAACAGCATCAAGCCAGACCTCATCCAGCTCCGCAAGACCAGAGACCAATATCTCATGTGAGTGCTTCTCTCCAATGACCCACACCTTCCCATGACTCATCGCCCAGTGCTGTTACTCTGACTGAACGTACTGTTCGCACATACTTAAGTTCTTGGGTGTGATTCAGGCCTGAAAGGATACAAGTCTTGCGAGGCGTCAGTCATCCGTAGCGATGAAGAGTGCGTTTCACATGGTAGTGCAGTGGCCAGAGAAGTTATGGCACTGTGCTCCCGGACGAGCCACCATTCCTGCCAGCACTGTCTAAGCCCCTTCTCTCTCTCTTTCTCTTTCTCTCTCTCTCACAGGTGGCTGACCCAGAAAGGCGTCAGGCAGAAGAAGCTGAACGAGTGGCTCGGAATCAAGAACGAGAATACGGAAGAGTGAGTGTCACCCTGTCTGATCTCCGTCTCATTCTTTTGTGGTCCTGGACCTCAGTCTCACCCCCTCTGTCCTTCCGCCTCTCCCTCCTGCAGTCAGTACTCGATGGTGGATGACGACGAGGATCTCCCACACCATGACGAGCGCACCTGGAAGCTGGGCAACATCAACCGGACCCAGGCGGAGTCCCTGCTCCGTGGGAAGCGGGACGGCACATTCCTGGTGCGGGACAGCAGCAAGGCCGGCTGCTACGCCTGCAGCGTAGTGTACGTATCCGAACTGCCCTCTGTCCGAATCGCGGCATAGATTCCAGGAGACACAAAGTGATCCGAATAGTGTTAAATGCAACCTTAAAATTGTAAAATGTCAAACCACACATCTATGCAGTCTTTAAACCGGAGGCATCAGAGACCTCTAAGTAGAAGACCATTATACTACTGCATGTAATTCAAGTTAATATTTTTTCCCTAAATTTTTAGTTAACCATACTCGAATGTGAGCTCAGGGCTAATAGCTGCACGTTGTTTTCGGAACAAAGCGGTAACCTGACCATCCGTTCCTCTCTCCTCTGCAGTGTGGACGGCGAGGTCAAGCACTGCGTCATCAACAAGACTCCGACGGGGTTCGGATTTGCAGAGCCATACAACCTGTACAGCTCGCTCAAAGAACTGGTCCTACATTACCAGCACACATCGCTTGTACAGCACAACGACTCTTTGAATGTCACGCTAGCATACCCTGTCTATGCGCATCAGAGGCGGTGAGACCCTGTGTGGGAGGGGAAGGGGAAAAAGGCAAAAAGACAGGAACCCGGGACTCGCTACAGGAGACTGAGAAGGCCTCTCTTAAAATGGAAAAGCCTTGTTTCACGCTCAAGGAGACGACTTCAGGCTGCATTTTGTATTTTTCATAGACTCAACTGGACAACATGAGAAGGGGGGAAAAAAGACCTTTTCAGCAGCAGACTCTGGGCAACGTGGAGCTGTGAATGTAGTTTTCTTTATCGTGTGCTTTTACAGGAAGAAGCACAAAAATCAATGGGAAACTGCTGAACTATCTCCCAGTGCGGAGGACATAAGAGGCCTTTTCTACATGGTGCTTGTTCTTTTCAAAGCTTTACCAGCTGGAATGTCAGATGCTGATCAAACTTTTTTTTGTTTGTTTTTTGTTTTTGTACATATTTGTTTCTTCCCTCCTCCCGTTCTTTTGTTTATCTTGTCCCGCCAAGTGTGTATGTGTGTGTGTCTGTGTGTGTTTGTGTGTGTGTGTGTATGGATGTGTATGACTGCTTGTTTGACCAAAACGGGGCAGGGCAGGTGTGGTTGATACGGTCCTGTTAATTGTTCATTAACAAAACTTGGATAAATGTAGCAAGATGGCACTTTTTTTCTTATTTGTAAAGGCAAAATATTTCTCTGGAGAAGACTTTTGTTGGAAAAGTCAAGATTCATGGCGAGATTTGCTTTCCCCTCCTCGAAAGCATTATTGGACAGACTTGAACTTGTTCTGAACTGTGGACAAGCATAACTAACAAAGGCAGGACTAGAAATGCGCATGGTACACACACACAGTCAACATAACGTCTTTAAACCCATTGTTCAAAACCAGAAACTGTCAAATTTAATGCCAATTCTGCTATGCAATTCTGTATCTCCCGAACCTTTGCAAAGCATTGTTTTCCTCCATAATATAAGCTTGTTTTATTTAATTGCTTAAAACATTTTCTGTTTCACTGTGTCAGTGTCCAAGAGAATATAATGGCAGGATATTAACAGGCATCACAGTTTTAAAGTATACTTATACTGCTTTTTTAAAATCAGCAAATGGTCTGAAGTCCACTGTACAAAAAATATATATATAGTAAAGTTCTATTAGTTACTACTTTAAACTAATTTCTCTTAGGCTGAGCCTAATGAGAATTCAGAAGCTGCTTCAGTCAAGAAATAGAAAAATATTTCAAGAGCCACCCTTATTGTTTTTAATCGAAGATCAATTTCTGATACTAGAGAACTCTTTACAGAGGTTTATGGGAGAAAACTTGGACGAATATGAATATTGTAATAAGTTTGGCGCATGTCTAACCCATGAAGTACCCTGGTGTTCACATGCATTTAGACCCATCTCCACTGGAAAGATGGTTTGATAAGTGTTTTATTTTGTACTATATATTTTTTTCACGCGAGGAGAGTTGAGCGATTTAGTGTGTTGGAATGCCGCAACATGTAATTGAAAAGATCTGTTTGAGATGAAAAAATGTAACCGTTCTCATTCCTAGTTCGCATAGTATTTTTTCTGTATCAGAAAAATCCTTATGAGTGTTTACATGGATAAGACAATTCATGTCTCTCAGCCCTGAATTTTAATGCTAAAGCCCATGCTATGCCAATACATAGTAGTTCTGTTACTTTCAGAAATATAAAGTTCCAAAATTAAATTTAGCTGCCAATCTAATACTTGTTTCCAATAGTACATCTTTTCATTACTGCTGTATTTAGATAATTGTCATTTCACATATTATGTTATTTCTATTTTGAGTAAAGCTCAACTTATCGAGTACAATACATGCTTGCATAGCGGATTATTTTGTTAATACTGCACCACAGGACAGTGATTGCGAGAGGAATATTGCTGTTATTTTGTGCGAATATGACGCTGTTTATAACGGCCTCTGAAGATGTGAATTTGCTCAGTAGTCTTGCTTTTAACTTGGTTTTTCTTGCCATTGCATTTCAGTCTTGTAATCTGTGATATTGTGTGGCGAGAGCGGATGGAAAATCTAAGAATTTCACGTTATAGACCTTGCCCTCCTGAAAATTGCCATGAGTTTAGAGCGGAACAATTATCATACTTTTTTGATGTTGAAAGGTGTTTTTGCCTTAAAATAAGTTATATTAATTTTGAATTACTTCCCTGGTCAGCCCTTTTTTGAACCTAACCATTTTTGTTCTGTACCTCTGTAAGAGATTTTAAGAAAATTGCTAGTATATTTTCAATCTTTTTTTGGAACATGTAACATTTTTTTCGCGTCCATATCTAATTCTAATCTTTAAAGCTTAGCTGCAGCCAGTATGAAGAGAGATCGTTATGAAACCGAGCCTTTTGACCTTTTGATGGCGATTAATAGAATAACATAGGTTCTGTGCAAATACTTGTCCTTTAACAGTCAGAAAAAAAGTGGTACCAAAATTTTAACCTGAAAGGAGTTTCGCAAAAGATGCAACTCATGAATGTGAATAATGGTGTCCCTAATATAAGCAATGTTTACAGACCTTATTGTTTATAATAGTTTGACCTCAGAGTTTATGCCGCCCTTTTATAATTGTCCCGAGGCTACATACGCACACCTCATGTATACCTGTGCAATGGAAAGTTTTATGGTTATATCCGTGCTGTGGTGCGGCACCAAACACAGACCAGTTTTTTTTTTTTTTTCCGTTTTTTTTTTTTTTGTCTCATCTTGGTTGCTTGAGAAGGCTGCCGCTTCTTAAAAATCAGGCCTGTCGTTAAAACCAGTGTAATCATGCCAAACAGTCACATTGTGTACTTTATATTGGCATAAATGTATTTTTCATCACCACCAAAGTGATGCCAGCAACTGGTGCTCTGGACATTTTTAAACAGTTAAAAAATCTTACAAGAGCTCATGAACTCAGATACCAGAAAAAAAAAAAAAAAAGCATTGCGTGCTATGCCTGTATGCCTTTGATAAAATCCGAGCTGAGTTCCATATGTGCCCCTCTGAGGGGGGCGTGGGTACGGTTTCTTCAGGTTCCCAGATCTTGTGGCCCACCGTGTTTGTTTGTTTTCACTCGATTTTTTTTTTTTCCCAGTGTGTCATGTTTGGTTCCTCAGCCACTGTCCCTGTGGAAAACCAGCACTATTTTCAGGCTTCAATCTTTGAAAATGATAAGAACTAAAGCTATGTTGAGGAATGAAAGATCAGGACAGCGTGTCCTGAACTGATCATGCTGGCAGACCTGAGCGGACGAGATGTGCAAATGTTATGAAACCATGATTTAATCAGTGTTTCCCCCCATTTTAAAACTGCTTCACCCCTGTACTGGGCTTTGTTAAAAGAAAATAAAATGTTTTTTGTTTTGCAAGAGGAGACTTCTGAGTGTTGTTTTTTTTCCCCCCTCCCTCTTTATTCACCCAGTGCTATTGCTTTGTGATGTGAAAGTGTCGGCTGTTACATCAGATATCTGTTCATCTGGCAGTCAGAAAGTCTTTAGCCTGTGCTGAGAGACGTGTACTCTGAGTACAGGTTGAGTGTCTCTGCGGTTATGCAGATTGAGTGGTACGCCCCGTGGGCATGTTGCTGATGTCATAGGTGAGATGAGAACACAGTGTGAGAGAAGTTTATGTGCCAATACTAGGCGAAGACTCTTGAAATTTCCTGACTTCAAAAACCTTCATTTTTTTGATAATTTTTTAAATATAATTTTTAAAATGATTGCATTTGTTTGTGGGCTTGTTTGCTGAGTTGAATTCACAGGGTCAGTGTCATATTCACAGACTAAGCACTTTTTTGGATCAAAATTAATTTTCCATAGAGAATCTCCATTTAAAATTACATTTAGTTTAGGACTAGGCTTGATCTCTTTTAACCTTACCTTTAGTGATTGATGTCCCACTGTGCAATTGTGCTTATGCAGTAACTGTTTGAGCATTACACCTCTGCTATTATTTTTATTTTTTTTTTTTCTTTAAAATTGGTATTTAGCCAATTTAAAATGGACACAGGTCAATGGTAACCCACTGAGGGGACTATGCCTGGTATGTACCATCAACCGGGCAATGGTTGCAACAACCCTCCTGCATTAGGTCTTGTGGACTGCCAGTTCCTTGCTCTGCATCAGATATCTAAACAGTGCTATCTTTGTGACGCACAGCTGATAAAGACCATTGGGTTGGGCAGGGCGAAATGTCCTGCTCCTCTGGCTCTTCAGCCATGACTGAGTATAAAGAATGAGCCTTTATCCTAACTTGCATAATGATCACTTAGTTCTCTCTCTTGAGAGTTCATCATAGGTCATTTCATTTTGATCCAGATGAGACTATCTGATGAAAACCTGATTATTTGGCCAGTGTGCGCAGTGTAAATATTGACCTAATAATAATAATAATAATAATAATAATTTTGTGCCTTTCGTGATACATTTCTACAGACAGTCCTACAATTGTGGGAGCCCATTTTGTTAAATGCATAGCACAAGTAAATTCCATCATGGTCCTGAGAGCATGGCTCATCTAGAATGTGAATCTTTGAAAGAGTGCTTTTTTTGCACATATTATTTATTTGCATTTGAGCAAGGAAGCTCAATTCATTCAGTTTGCATTTTTGAGCAGCCTTTTTGATGCCGCGCGAGGCGTTTACGGCTGATGGAAAATGTGAACCGCGACACCCTGGGCTTGACCCCACCCTGATCACCTCGAACTGGTTCAAACTGGATCTCAGTGGTCTCTGTCTCTCTCTGTCTTCTATTTCCGAGAGCAGGAGGAAAATGTCAGTGGTTAAGCCCTTCTTACTTAATAATCAAGGTTAGAAGTAAGTGTTTAACTTCATAAGCAAGTACATTTTGCTCAACACCAATACCTCAGTTGAGAACATAACTTATGTTGTCAAGTGTAACTAGATATTTGGGAAATGGGTTAGATTGAATTGGTGAAATCAATTAAAATATATAAAGTATTCTGATTTTACATGCTTGGAACAGTCAATTCTCAATATTTAATGGGACTCCAATTATATAAGTGTTTAGAGTAACTTATAACAATATTATTATTATTGTTGTTGTTGTTGTTGTTAGTAGTAGTGGTAGTAGTAGTAGTATTGCATGACTAACATTTAATTGGTTTTCAAAAGATGAAAGTTGAGTGAGTACTTGCTAGCACATTGTTTCATGGAGATACAGAACATTCCTCTCCACCTCTACTCATGCAAATGCATGCAGTCTTTCTCATTCGTATGAAAGTCACGTGCATTTGTGCTATTATTGCGCAATTACATTAAGAATGCATGCAAAACTTCACAATTACACTTCAAAATTAGCCATAACATTATGACCACCTGCCTATAATTGTGTAGGTCCCCTTTTGCTGCCAAAACAGCCCTGGTCCATCAAGGCGTGGATTCCTCCAGACCCCTGAAGCGTTGCAGTGGCATCTGGCACCAAGATGTTCGCAGCAGAACCTCTATGTCCTGTAACTTACGGCATGGAGCCTCCATGGACCAGACCTGTTTCTCCATCACATCCCACAGATGCTCGATTGGATTGAGATCCAGGAGCTTTGCAGGCTAAGTCAACACCTAGAACTCGTTGTGTTCCTCGAACTATTCTCAAACCATTTTTGTAGGAGTGGCAGGCCGCATCATCCTGCTGAAAGAGGCCACTGTGGTTAGGGAATACTGTTTCCATGAAGAGGTGCACTTGGTCAGCAACAATGTTTGGGTAGGTGGTGCATGTCAAAGTAACACCCACATTAATGGCAGGACCCAAGTTTTCCCCAGCAGAACATTGCTCAAAGCATCACACTGCCTCCGCTAGCTTGCCTTCTTTGCGTAGTGCATTCTGGTGCCACGTTTTCCCCAGGTAAGCGACACACACGCATCCAGCCATCCACAAGATGTAAACGAAAACGTGATTCACCTGAACAGGACAACGTCTTCCACTGCATCATCCAGTTCTGATGCTCACGTGCCCATTATAGGCGCTTTCTGCAGTGGACAGGCGTCAGCACGTGCACCCTAACTGGTCTGCTGCTACACAGTCCCATATGCGACAAACTGTAATGCACTGTGTGCTCTGACACTCTTCTATCAGAACTAGCATGAACTTTTTCAGCAATGTGTGCTACAGTAGCTCCTCTGTTGGATTGGACCACACAGGCCAGCCTTCACTCCCCGTGCACATCAGAGAGCCTCGGCCACCCAGGAACCTGTCGTCAGTTCTCCCGTTTTCTTTCCCTTGAATGACTTTTGGTTGGTGTTGACCACTGTAGACCGGGAACATCCCTCAATGTTAGCAGTTTTGGAGGTGCTCTGAGTCTAACGTCTAGCAATACAATTTGGCTCTGGTCAAAGTCGCTTTTATCCTTATGCTTGCCTATTTTTCCGGCTTCCAACACTTCAAATTCAAGGAAAAAAATATTCACGTGCTGCCTAAAACATCCCATCCACTAACAGGTGCAATTGTAATGAGATAATCTGTAATTCAGTTCACGTGTCAGTGGTCATAATGGCTGATCAGTGTATATTCATATGGAGTGCCATACCACCGTAATAATACCATATAATTTAAAAATAAGGCTGATATCAATCATAATTAATAAATAATTCTGATAGAGACACAGACGAAGTACAGTGTGTCTACATGCAGGCGGTCTAGAGGGTCTTTCTCCCATGGCTCAAGATACGGGGGACCGTGTTGTAAACCTTGACGACTTATGAATACACAATGCCTTATTAATCTTGTCCCCACATAGCTCTGAGTAAAGTATGTCTTCGTAAGCCAGTGATAACAGGTGAATTGTCAATGAATTCTGAGAAGGTAGAGAATAATTATCACCTGAATGTGATAAAAGGGGCCGACTAAATCCATGAGGTCAAGGGTGAATGTAGGACAGAAGCACCGAGGACCAAAATAGTGCCTGTTCTCCAGGGTAATGAGGACAGACATCTCCAGAAAATTTTTCTTGGTTTACAATTGCAGGAAGTGAAACTTCAACGGCACTGGAGTGCTTTCAATACATGCACTAGAAGTGAAATTGAGACATTTACAGTATAACTCCATTTTTTTTTTTCCCACAAAAATGTTCTTCCTTGCAAGACTTCATTTAGATTTGTACGAAAGATCTGGACAAGAAATGAGTGATGGCTTCTGTGCTCTGACTGAGGTGGAAAATTCACCTGCAGTTTACGATTGCTTAGGTGAGTGCACTTATATAATCTCAGTTTGGAGATTTGTTGTCACAGCGGACGCGCGACTGTGGCCTTTCTGAGGAGTGAAGCTGAAGACCTCTCCCTCGATGGGTAATCATGGAGGTCACTGATCCAGACGATTGGGACAGAGCACCTATCATCCATCTTACTCTACCCGCTGGCCTACATTCCCACCTCAGTGGTAGAAAACTTGTATGGGTACACAGAGTGAAGACTCCATTAACAGCATTTCATGTATCTACCAGAGGAAGTCATTGCAAGTTCATTGCCATCCTCACTCGGCCCGAGCAGTTTCATGTTTAGGTTACAACAGGGCTCTAAATACACTACGGAGCCAAAATGACAGGGGCTTTGCCAAAGCTGTCTGAAGCATAGAATCATCTGGAATGCGATTCTCCTTCAAAAGAGCAAAGGGGCCAACCTTGGAAAACAGCCAAACATACCTTTGGCTAGGAAGTGTAGTTCTGCTCACAACTAATTCAAGAGTCATTCATTAATGAAAACTATGTTTTGAAAGAGGCTAGCCAATGTTATATAATCATATATTCATGAGTAAAATCGTGGCAGTTAAGACAATTAAGTCAAATAAAGGTCGACCAATTCCTGATAATCGTCTCAAGCAGCATAATATCTGATACCCAAATTGGCTTCCAGACCATGGAATGGTTAGAAAGGCTGTGTGGTGCCAAAGCAGTAGCCTCAGCTCACAGACAATTGTAGGATATAGTAAATGTGGCGTAGACACTGGAGGCTCCATCAGTTGTGTGCTTTTACACGAGCTGGCATGTGTGCAGAATAGTCTGACCGCAGCAGAGATACCGTTTGAAACTAGAGCAACGGGCAGCTCAGAGAGCTATCGAGTGACAGGGATCAAGCCACAGTAAACCAGGTCAGCGGCAGGCCCTCACTGAACTTACTGACCGGGGATGAAATTGTGTAATTGTGACATTCAGATTGTTCTGGAGGCCGCTCACTCGCACAGATAATCTGTCTGCTGCTACAGACGCACATCCTTTTATTTAAAAATGGTTGCATATATCAGACTTGATGCATGCAAAGCCCAGTGTTCATTTATTACCAGTCAACGGGTATGACTAGTACTGATAATGTATGGCTTCTTGAGGCAAAAGAATAGGTGATTTGAAAATCATTTTTAAATATTTTTTTCTGCAGTAATGGCAGGCTAGGGGCTCCATAACCAGGGCGCAGGTCGCAATAAATAGATAAGGCAGCAGTGCATTACCGTGTGAAGTACTACAGCAACCGACAATGAAGACACTATCACAATCTGCTGGCTCTGTCCCCAGTAATAATGACTGGTTTAGGCTCCCATAGTGTTAGATCACCCCTGATGACATTAATGGTTTGAAGTCTCGCAATTCTGATTGATGGCTGTAATCTACAGAAACTATTTCAGGATAGAGATTTATTATTGTTAAGCTTATAAATGAGGCCGAGGGTTGCCGACAGCCCGTGATTTGTGTTATGACGCAACCATTATAGGCAAGACAATAGACTCAGACTAAGTCTTTTAATAAACTTGACCTGCATTAGTGACCGACAAATCTCTCTTTTTGCTGCTTTTTCTTGATGTACCCCTCGTATTATTCTGTCTCCTCCTTTGTTTAACTCTCTTTCCATATCTCACTCCCCCTCTCCATTTTCACTCTCTTCCCTCGCTATCCTCTTTATTTTCTCCTTCCCCCAGTTTTATCTCATTCCCTACGGCAAGCCGCTGCTAATGGCACGGCGAATTCTTCCATTCCCTGCGGTAAGCCGGTGCCAGCGGCGTGGATGACCATTCACAGTCCGATGAAAACACGAAATCAGTTGACGATCGTGGTGATGGGCCACCTGTACTTCAATACTTTATATTGTGTCATTTTCGGGAAAAGTATTCTGTACAAACGCGACAATTTTATATAAAAGTATTCCGTAGGGAATGAGTTAATCTATTTTTTCTCTTTTCAAATGCCCCCTTATCTTTATCTCACTGCACGTTTTCCTTTTATATCCAATATCCTTTTTTCTTTTGTCCTTTATTATTTCTCTCTCACTGGTGAAAGGGCTTTGTTACAGATGGATAGTACAGAGGGTGCTCTCGCTCCCTTTATTACAGAGCATACTTCATTTGCTGCACAGCTCTCAGGGTGTTCCCCGTGACCGTAGTGCCCTTATTAAATGTGCCTGAGATGTCCCAGGGTCTCAGGCACCAAAAGCCCCCAGGGTGGAAGCCAAGAGAAGAGCAGATATGAGTCTGACAGGGTAAACCCCTCACAAATCACACCTCACTTCATTGCGAAATTTAATCAATTAGAGGCTGAAGTGCCTGTCTGATAGAGCGGCTCTCATGCATGTCAGTAAATGTCATTGGACCCAAACACTTTACCTGGCACTAGCCTCAGAATTCGCAACACAAGGGAGGTTGAGGCAGAGTACCGATTCTGCTGTATTCAAATTGAGCATTGGAAGAAAGTGCCAAAATTTATTGATTGTATACTTCAACTTAAACAAACATAAACAAGCTCCTGAGCAATAGCTATGCGGTAACCCATCAAAAAACTTGGAATAAAGGTAAGGTGAGAGTTTTTGCCGTAATATGCCAAGTAGGACATCTTCTGCAAAAATGATTATCCTACTCGGACTCCTTGCATTCTAAGTTTTCGCGATTCAGCTTGCACACGGAGTATAAAAGGCGAATGCTGTAAATGATACTTTTTTATTTTTAAAAAAGTAAATAATACTTTTTTAAATTACAAAATCTGATCCAAGCATCATATACAGTAGGAAGCTGTATTTCATTTCAGCATAATAACAAACCTTCTACACAGTTAGTGAGACCAATTTATCCCCATTAATCACAGTATGTGCTGGTATTCCCTTGACTGCGTTCCATATACACCGTACACCTGACTTGCGCTCAATAAATCATCAGAAATCCATTAACGCATAACAACATTAATCAATATGCTAATATCTCTCCCTCATAATATGACTCACTTCATATGGAAAAACCCCACATCAGGCTTTAGGACTGAAGATTTAATGCAGGTACTGTAATCCTGACATGGCCCTTGATGCACGAAATCTACGAACCAGTATAACACTGATGAATAATAAGCCATAATAATTACTCTTTGTATGGTTGCTCTGATGCCAAAAAAAGCATTTAAAAAAACCTGAAAAAGTTACCTTTCAAAATGTTCATATGAGAAATAACTTACATAGTAATATAGTATAACGACAAACTAACGTTCTATCAGGGCCTCAATACTGAGGGATTGCACTAACAGATTATAGGTATAGATATACATTTACATATGAACTCTAAAGCCAAGTGACTGGACAGATTCAACTTACAGGCCTCATTAGATTTCAGCGTACGTGCCATGCGAGACGACTGTCTTATCGACACTTTTTAGCAGTAATACTGGTACACGATATGGTCAGCTATGCTATGAAAGACACTCAATTGTGAACTCTGGTTAACTTTCACATTCATTTTTTATCTCAGTCGGTTACCTTAGGTGCATTCCATAGTTCAAGATATCACAATGTTCATTACAGCACGTCAACGCTGAGCCAACACCCTCGCGGGAGCGATAGTGGCCATGTTGCATGGCATGGGAGGTAAAACCTGCATTACTTGCACTGGCCATCTAAAGCTGACAGTATTTTTGCAAAATAGCATTAGAAATTATATGGGACCAAGTGACTGCAAGGTACATTGCATTTTTAGTTCTTCTTTACCTTGGTGATGGACGAGAGCAGTTTTATTAAACTTCGCCAAAAGCCAACTTAGGTGGAGAGATAGATGAAAATAAGAGAAAGTTTAACAGAGATGATTACATGATCAGACTGAGAGTGGTGGGTTTGAATATTTAAATGGAGTGCACAGGGACTAGGTTTATTATTCTGATGTAAGAATTCCTAAAATAACCCAGGTTACAGGAGTACCCACTTACAACCAGGCAACTTTGGCTGCTGTTGTGAACAGAATATGAAAATAATGATACCACTCCTACCAGTGAGCATTCTGGGCTGGGGTTACAGCATTTGTTACTTGATGTCCTGCAACAAGGTGAGGATGTATTCATGTTTACAAGCACAGCCAGAAGGAAGGGGATCCTGTTAAAGCACCGTTAGCTCACAGGAATAAAGTTCAAGGTTTACATCTCAGCCTTGGCCTTTCGGAGTGGAATTCTCCCCGTGTGTCTGTGGGTATTCCCCGCACTCCGGTTACTTCCCACCATCCACAGGCAACCATGTTAGATGAACTGGACACTCTGAATTGGATGAATTTGCAGAATGTCATTTTCCTAAAAGTGAAATATGTTCACACTTGGTAATTTCTAATTAAATTCTTAGGTTTTTGGTCACTTTCACTTATGTAATTAATTTGAAGTTCTTAACTGAGTTGTGTGGAAAGGCTTCGCTTTTTTTTGTGAACTCCAGCACATAGGATGTGAATCAAACATGAATTAAATTGGAAATACAGATGGTCAGCTCTAATTTGAGAGTATTTCAATCCATTTTTAGTGATCTGTGTTGTAAGACTCACAGCACTCTTCTGGTTGAAGTTACAATGCCCCCCCAAAGGAAAATACCATTTTTGATTGATTACATTCCACATTCTCACACTTATCATCGAAATTTTATTTTTTACGGACATTAGGACGCCAAATGTTGGTTTTACTCTATACCCTTCCTATGCCCATTATGTCGCCTTGCTCTTATATCGAGGGTTTGGAGCACAATGGTGATATGTCCAAATTTTGTGATTTTGAGATTTCTACCTCCTGTCACACATTTCTATCAGCTAATTCTTGGAGCACAATAATTATATGTCCATGCGCCTCAGTTTTAAACAGAATTCACATTTTCATTTTGTGGTATGTCCAACAAAATCTGCTTATATGAATTAAACATTGATATTTTGATGAATAAACATGAATAGTATTACAGAATCATCTGTCTTCCATTGCAAACAAACTTAACTTCAATCTATCACCATTGTGTTATGTCACATCAAGTGCTAGAATTGTTGGAGCACGGAGGTGACGTCCATTTTGGCGATGATGTCGCAGTACCACACTTATGAAAACTTACGTGTCCAATATACTTCTGAACCATGCAGTAAAAGAGTGACTGAAATAAAAATGATGTAAATGATGTACCTGATTTAATAGAACACTTGGAAACCTAAAAATCTATTTTTCTCAAAACCTCTAAAATGGACATATAACCATTGCGCTCTAAACCCTCAATATGCTCGACAATTTTTCTTCTGGAATTTCCTCATGGGATTCTTGATTTTATCGTTCTCCTTGAAGCTTTTTGCGAAAAGTGACAACAGTTTCCTACTTGGATTCCTTTCAAACGCACTGTTAAATTGACATAACTGCCAACAACATTGATAAATGGGTCACTATTTAATGAAGGACAAGTCAGACAGTACCCTGTGTGTCTGTCTACCTGAATTGTGTACCCCTCAGGGAACACTGTAACAAGTAAAATGTCCTGGACTGGGCTGAAAAAAAAAAAAAAAAAAAAAACACAGGGATCTTATCGCTAAAAGGACAAGTTAAATTTATTTGTTTTTAAGGTTACAATGGCAATTGAGGCTACTAAGTTACAGTTTAGGTTTAGCACTTAAAGTCTAGTACTTTCATTTCCTACATTTCTTGCAGACCTGCATAGGCTTTCTGTTGTCATTTAATTGATACATTGCATAGGAAACCAGGATTTAAACTGATATGCAACCTCAGCATTTTTGACCATCGTGGTTTGTTGCACGGTTGGCTGTCCTGTTGTGCAATCTATGAAATGTGCTCAGAAGTAGGGCGAGTGCAAAAATAAACAAACAGTACCCTGAAGGTAGGATTTCACTGTTTATCACATGGTCCAATGTGTCGATGATTAAAAGATTACTCTCTCTTAGCAATGAAATTGAGCCATTTATTCATCAGAATCATGACATTTTACAGAATTCACTGCTACTAATAAGTACATATACCTGAACATAGATTGACCTATCACTAGCCATTTAAACTATCCTAAAGCCGAACATTAAAGTTAGCACTTCAAGACAAAACTGTCAAATTGAGTGGAGCATTGGTAAGAGCAGACTGTGCTAAAAATTGGCTTCTGGCCAGATTTGGAAAATCCCACTGTAACCTTTCTTCAGGTGACAACATGAGGCTGACATGTGAGGTGAAGCTCACAGAACAATAGATTTTTAGTGTATGAAGTATGGCAGCCATTATGCATGTATGAATAAGCCCATAAAATCAACCAGGAGTACACAGCAGAGACAAAGGTACACAAAGACTGTCCAGGTTAGCACTTATCCTCTGACGTACGGGGTTCAGATTTGAGTTGACGGCGGTTGGATTGAGAAACGCTGTTCTGGAGTCCAGAGTACAGTGCAGATACAGAGCTCAGGAGAGACAGAGAGTGCGTTCTGATTCACTGAACGAGTCGTTAATGTTTAGCAGACGCATTTAGAGTCGGGTGGACTGAGAAGCCATTAAGGATGTGGTCTCTCTCTCTCTCGCTCGGCCCAAAGGTGGCAGTGCCACTTCCATGGTAAGTGACACACATCGCAAGGCTAATCCCGCATTGGTCTGATTGAAGTGGGGGATGGGAGGTTATAGGAGGAGAGAGTGCTTCTATTGTACAGTGATGCAGATTTATATTCATCCGCTGAGTCTTTGCAGGTGTCTGGTTATCATAAGAGCCGTAATCCCGCGCAGAGAAATATCAAACGCATCATTTCCCTGCGCACAGATCCAGACCACAGATCAGATCTGTTCTCACACACCCCCATTCATCAGCGTTGGACGGCAGCCACACGCGCCGCATACTGCCAATCCTAATCCATTGCTTTCTAATGTTGTGGATGGAGTAAGCCCCTCAGCGATCACCGCTTCTCGGAAGAAGGATTTAGCGGCCCCATCTCTTCCAGGTGAGGAGCTGGCTAATCAGTGTTCCACCTTGTGAAATAGCCGCTCGAATTGATGTAGCCAAGGCCCTGCTGCGCACGTAGACGGCTAAGCCCTTGTCGCAGATAAAAATGGATCGTTACCAGGCTCCATATTGGCAGTAACAGCGGAGAGGGGGAGTAAATTAGAGGCCTGGGGAAATGGCAGGTATCTAACAGGGCCAGGCATGATTCACAGAGCTGCGGTAATCTAGATCACCTCAGGCTAATTTTCTCTCCCGCTAATGGATATTCGCCCACAGGTTCTAAACCAAGTCACAGGCATCAACTTCTGATAGCAGCTGACAGGACCAGACCTGCAGTTTTTGCTGAAGATTATGTGATTACGGGATATTCTTCAGAATAATTATTGATTCATTCCATCAGGCTCAAAACATTTTTTTTTAAATTTTTCTTTCTTTTTTTTAAATTAATTTGGCATCTCCAATCCCACCCGAATTTGGAATGCCCAATCCGAGAACTATGTACAAGGCTTGCTCGTATGCAACCCCCTATTGCCAGCTCAGGAGAGCGAATAATTTTTTTTCCTACCTTTCTTCATTCATAATTACAAAATATACTAAAGTATATTTTGTACATACACTCTTTTAACAATTAACATTTTTTGTGGCTATCTGAAATGAACCATTTTTAAACAAAGCAGTAATAAACTAGAGCTGGACTCGCGAGAGCCCATACCTCCGCCAGCATAGCTGGATTTGAACTTTGGCCTATATCTCAGCTGTATCTTGGCCTAGATATGCCTAAATTTCATTGCATGTTCCTCTTGTGCTACTTTAACATCCTGCAAAGCTTGGTTAAAAGCTATGCAACCGTTTTTGAGATATCCTGCTAACAGACAGACAAACAAATAAATAAATAGTCAAACGGAACCAGAAACATAACCTCCTTGGCGAAGGTAAAAAAAAAACATTCTACGGCACCTGCTACATCTGCCCTTCATTATGCGTTTATGCTAAAGTTGCACTGTATGTTCTTTCATGATGACTGCAGACCTGCACTGCATTTTTTGTAATAAAATATTAATCAAACACATCATTTTAGCACTCGTGCCAGTGAAGTCTACAGGGAAGTTGGTTATGCTTTCCTTGTTGATTCATGAACTCATTGTGGGAATTTGAGAGCCGAGGAGAAGACTGCAAGTGAAATGTTTCCTTCCATGAGTCTGCTAGCAGCTATCAGTCAAGTACAGTGCTGAGGTTGGCCTTTGCAATCAGTCAATTCTGTCCCATTAATGAAAACATTGAGAAAAATGAGACAAAATTCCTGAAATTTTACTGTTTTTTTGTCACTTTTTTCAGACAAATTTTGTTTTTATGTTCCAAGAGAGTATTTCAGACTTTGTTACTGTGGACTTTGGTTGGAGCAGGAAAGTGAATCTTAAAAAACTATCTGCCAGTTTCCCCGACACATGTTAAGCCTGGTCTTGGGCTAAACTAAATTTTGATTGGAAATTTACCTTACAAACTCCATTTAGTCTTAGGACTAAGCTTAATCTGACTCAGTGAAACCAGTCCTATAGTTGGAAAGAAGTTTTATTTGCTGTATTTTTATTTTACGGCTCAATAATGTTTCCATGGCAGTATTTGTTCTATCATGCCTTTTCTGCATAGTTTTTCTTTTTTTTTCTTATTTTTTTTAAAACGAGTGTTCTCTCAACTACTTTAGGTCATCAACTGAATGAAAAACCATCAAAGCTCTGGGTCTAATGGGGAAAAAAAAATTCTTCGAATACATGTATTGTATCCAACTGCAGTTTTTTGATTCAGCTTATGCAAAACTGCTATTGGCCATTTATGCAAGTACGTCCTTGTATGGCAATGTAAGAGGAGACACTACAGGTGAAAACACTGCCCATATCGCTTTGCAGGCGCCAAATATCCTGATATTTCTGTAATAAAAAAAAAAATCACTGTTTTTCCAAAATGATTATTCATGTGATAATTTAAAAGGGCATGTCACATAATACTATTGTAAACAGAAATCAGCTCATAAAGTGATCCTGGGTGTTTTGAGAGCTTTCAGCAGTCACACCTAATGCTTTTTAGGGGTCATGAAAAGCTCCTGCAGCTCCTCCCACTTGCAGTCCTGACGGCGAAAGGACCTCGACCTGCTCATATATTATCTCCTCTCTCTGTCCCACTTTTCAGACATGGGAATTTACTCAAGGACAGTACAGTAATCTAAGAGGATGCAAAATGGCTACTGATGGAGGCTCTCGTGTGGTCTCGGTGGATCGTTTCAGAGAATCATTTGACAGAATTCACTGCCTTAAATCAAGGCATCAAATCGAAGTAGGACACTTAAGGGCAATTTATGCCTCACTGCCCTCATGTCATCTGACAAAGTGCAAACAGCAAGAACATTTTGCATTTACAGTTCAGGGACAATACATGGCCTCTTCTGCCAGCGTCAAAAAACCCTCATCCATTCTCTTGCTACCTGTGTAAACAAAACTTCATTATTCAGACAGAAACGCAAGAAATAGCAAAGTTGCCATGGAAACTTCTCTTCTCCATTTCGGCCAACCAATCAAAGCCGTGCAACACAGCTGACGGGTGTCTGCGACCTTTTAACCTAAGGTGGACTTTCAAAAGAGTCGGCTTGACATCAAAATGGTTGAATTTTCGTCATCTCGTCAGTAGACAGGTTACACAATACTTTGCTGTCAAAGCATGAACTGGCCTTTAGAATTGAGAACTGCTCCTAAACAATCTGCTGAATTATCAGGGTAAATGGACTATAAAACATGTAGCATTGTTCTCTCCCTGCCCAAATAATAATAAACAGCCTCTCACTCAAAAGTTAAATGGAGACGGCATGCTATCTTATCAGCTGGTCCCTGCAACACCTGTCCTGTATATCATTCTTATAGGATTAGCCTGTTAATGATTTGTCTCGAAGAGATATGGTGACCCCTGACAGTCTCTGTAGTCTGCTTTATGGATGGCAGGGCACCCCAGCATTAATGGACCAGTAATTCTCAGTTTAATTTTTAAATACGTTTTCAGAAGTGACCAGAGATGTCCACAAAATGGTTTGAGACAGAATTAACAGCTGCCTGGCCCGCTGCTTTTGAACATGCAAACAAGAAAGGGATAGGAGGAACTGCAAATAATTCAGTGAATACTACATCAATATCTAACAGTGAGGGCATAAAGATGCAACCCTATCAGACAAGCAGACGGCAAGCTCTTCAACCATTAGTCACTTGCTGTTAATTGCCATTGATTTTATGATTGTAATTCAATTCTTGAATCGACTTGCCAGCCCCTGCTTTTAAGCACAATGAGAAAAAGATTACAACCCAAAAAAAACAGCACTCATAGGGGCTTAATACATATTTCACACCACAAAATAAGGACATATCAAGCATTGAGAATAACATTTGGCACCAAGACCATTTTTTCTTGATTTTCTATTTAAAATCTGACTATTTAATTTTGTTTAAAGCTCATATTGCTTGTTTTTCTGTGGTGGTATCTTTTTTGGACATTAATATGACAGATTTTACATTCAGTCCCCCAGTTTCAGGACAGTGTAATGTTGACAGAAAGTCGCTTTATACCTGTTTTTAATTAGTCAGGAGTTATGAATTGAAAATTGAAGGGTGTTGAACTGCTTAAATTAGTGTAGGTTTGACAGTGCTTCTAGTATCTAATCTCGATTACAGGTATGACTGGAGTCAGATATCGGCATTTGTCTTCCTGACGACCAGAGTTGTCAATGAAGGTCAGGATAGCCATTATAAAGCTGAAAATTATGCGGGGGTCAGAGGAGTAAGCAAACCTTAGGCTTACAAAAATCAAAAAGAATGTAATTAGGAAGAAAGAACGTACTAGTCAGCTCAGGGGACCTGCTACTGACTGAAGAATTCTCACCATTATAAAGAAAACAACCCTCAGACACATCAAAAACACTCCTCAGTGTGCCCTGGTGGCTCATCAGTCTAAGCGCGCACACCATAAAGGCTGTGGCCTTCCTGCGATGACCCGGTTCGATTCCAGCTCAGGTCATTTGCCGCATGTCTTGCCCAAACTTTCCTGTCTCTCTCTACTGTGCGACTATCAAATAAAGGAGAAAATCCCAAAAAATAATCTTAAAAAAAAAAAACACTCCTCAGAAGGCAGATATAAGCATAAAAAGTGATATCAGACACATTCAAACAAAAAAATTCAACTGAAGTAAAATTAAATAAAAATACACTCACAGCCTTCAGATGTGTGATCTTTACGTAAAGTGAAAAACAGCTTTTGTTTGAAGTGAAGTGTAAACAAACAAACTGCCCTTTAGGTGTTACAAAATAGTTTTATGGTAATTTTAACACTAAGCTGAAGTGAATGATAAATGCTTAAAAATCCAAATCAAAACACCCACGGAAGATGCAATTTTTGCATTAACTATGAACGTTATTGCTGTCAACTTTCCAATTGCTCTTTAACGTCAAGAAGCAAAAAAAAAAAAAAAAATTTAGCTGAAGACCCGAAGTGTCTGCGTTTCTATGAGAGTTCTGATACCCAACAGCCAAACATACATGCAATATGACGATCAGTGAGGAATCGTATCAACCAATAAAACAAATGCTTTGCTATATAGCCAAACAGACACAATTTTAGTGTTTTAAAACAGTACAGAAACAACTCAAACTGGCACCGCTTATATTGAAATGTGTTCATAATAAAGTCAATTTTGGGAGTAAGGGGGCTAGCTAGAGTGTCCATCCACTATACAGTGCACTAAAAGAGGCAGATTGGAGGCAGGAGGAAGTTCACCCTTTTATTTAGCGCATCAGTAGGGATACATAGTCACAGGTATGAATGGATGTAGATAGGTAAGTGTGTTTATGGTTTTCCTGAAGGATGAAATGAGGGAAGATATATACATAAGTAAACTATTGCACATTCATAATAATCTAACTATGATGCTGGCTAGGCTAACCACATAAGGTAAAACACAAATTAGTTCCCTAAACATACTAGCAGTGTGTAATGATCAAATCTGGGACGAACACTCCAGATCCCAGAAATATAAAATAGGAGCAGCGTACTCATTATAATAAGGGAATACCTGAGCTGATGTAAATATCCACTCAATACAATAAATACAAAACAGAACTCATGTTTCACACATGCATACTCAGTAGAGAATAAACTAACACAGAAAGGGAGGGGGAGCAATAGCTTGTGCATTTAGAGCCCATTTTCATCCCGACTCATCCTACAGTGACGCTACCTGAATAAGCATCAATAAATGACAAAACTAGACAAAAAACCCACACATACACCTGTCCATATAAATAACACTCCAGTTGAAACTGTCAACACCTTCAAGTTCTTAGGCATCCACATCTCCGACTCCCTCTCTTGGTCATTCCGCATCAGCTGTGCAATTAAAAAGGCACATCAGAGGCTTTATTTCCTCAGGTGTCTTAAGAAATATGGTATGCCCCTTAATATTCTACCGAATTTTTTTCGCTGTACAATTGAGAGTATACTGACAGGGAACATGGTAGTGTGGTTTGGCAGGGCTACTTCACATGACCTTAATCTTCTGACAAAGGTAAGTCAAAGCTGCATCTAAAATCATTGAGGTTCCACTTGAACCTCTCCAAAACATTTATTGGAAAAGCAGCACCAAGAAGGCACTTGGTATTCTGCAGGATTTAAATCACCCCGCACGCAGTCTCTTTTCCAACCTTCCATCAGGGAAGCTTTTGCAGAGCATCCCAATTTGCACCTCATGATTCAGGGATAGTTTTTACTCACAGGTAATAAGGCTCCTGAATGATAGTTCAACAGGAGGGTGGGCTGAGGACCGAGTTCAGCTTTAGTTTTTACTGTACTGAGTGTGTTTTTAACCCTAGAACACTATCGCTAAAATTTGTAACACCATCACTAACGCCGGGTGATTTTTACCCGATATAATATACCTAATAAAAAGTACTTGTCATCAAAATATGACAAATTAGAGCAGTGTTCTTTTATTTTTGAGGTTTTTTTTTTTTTTGGAATTCTTCCTTTATTTGATGGTTATACAGTGTAGAGAGACAGGAAGGTTGGGGAAGACATGCAGCAAATGACCTGAGCTGGAATCGAACCCAGGTTGCTGCAGGAAGGACACAGCCTTTATGGTGTGCGCGCTTAGACCGATGAGCCACCGGGGCGCCCATTCTTTTATTTTCAACTGTGCCATGTCTAACAAAATGAAAAAAAGTACCATGAGGTGAACAGAACACACACGCCTTCGAAGATGTCAAAGACGATGCTGAAGCTACCCAGGGACACATGACACTCAGACAAACGCAACATAATGAAAATCACGTAAACACGTTTGCTCGGGTGAAAATCACCCGGCGATAGTGTTCTAGGGTTAAATGTTATTTACAATTGTGTTTATTGTTATTTATTGACTGGCGCTGAAAGAGTGCCAGGGCACTTTCATTTTCATTGCTGTGCTACTCTGTACTAAAATGCATATGACAATAAACTTGAACTGAACTGAACTGAACTAGAGAGTTTTAGCATCCTTATTTGACGCCAGTGTTGAAACAAACCCAACCCCTAACCCTAACCCGAACCCTAACCATAAACATCAAATAAAGGTGCCAAAAGCCTCAAATTTCATTATATATACTGCATATCGACACTTGGTCTGATAGCGTCCTTATATGAAAAGTCAGGATGAGTTTGTGTTGGCATTAACCAATTTAAGTCCACAAAACAGCTCTAGACTGGGAATTTAGTACAAAGTGAGTTAAGCCTATGCAGATGTTGGTTATTTGGTAATGGTACATCATTGTCATGTGACTGCTAAGGCGTTCTTCGGCCTTTCATAGGCTTAACCTTTTTGAGGGATTGAGAGAAGGCGAACTTCCATTTTTTTATTGTTCGGTTGCATCCTCATCATTTGTATCGCGGTACAAATTTACAAAAAAATTGTAAGAAATCCATGTCATAATATCTGGACTTTATATGGGTAATTATTTTATTCAACGTTGGTTTTGTGAACAAGTTATCTTTCATTTTAAAAGATTTCGTTGTTCACAGTGCCAAAAAAAGGTTTCGGTAATGATTATAATCAGGTATAGAAACACTGAGCAAGGTGGCCTTTTCGTTTATGTAGTTCTACTGCTTGAAAATAATTGTAAAAAGCAATGAGATTTCTTTGTTGACATCAGTGCTTAGTTATTTAGTAGAGGTTCAGAAAACACAGAACAGAGAGGATGATGGAAGTTGAGGTTCAGAGCTGGAGGTTGTGGATGATGTTTTATTGCCTCTGGGACCCTGGACCCAGCAGCTCTCTCACAGCATCTGTCATCTAAGACGGTCATGCATCTAATGGCAGAAGATTTTTTTTTTTTAATGTATAATGTTTTCTATACACAAGAATGCATAATGTAAAAAAAAGTAAGGATTAGAACTAAAACTGAAAGTTATAATTCCCAATTTTTTAATAGAACTTCAATGGGTAGTGAACTGAAAACAGCACAAATTGGCTTTTTCACAGCTGACATTTTATAATCACAAAAGATACCCATAATACAGTATAAGCAAGGGATAATGCCCGACGAGGTGTCCATTATCAGAAATGAATGTACGACGCGGAGGCGTGAACCATCCGACGCAAAGCGGAGGACGGTTGCTTCCACGAAGTGCATTCATTTCAGATAATGAACACCTCGTCGGGCATTATCTCGCTTATACCATGGTCACATACGAAAGAGATAAATATTAAATCAATTATTAATACATTAATGTTGTTTTTTTACCGTTTTACTGTTAAAATCGTAAGTTTATCTTTCGTTGTGACGCGTTGTCAAGGTAACCGGCTCTGGCCACAGAACCTGCAGCTCGGTCGGCCGCAGCTTTCTGTTGCCATGGTTACCAACTAGCATTTGAGCCAGCGCAATAATTTAGAACAATCAGGCTATTTGACCGGAAATTTTTTATAGGTGTCCTACAACACTTTTTAACGGACACCCTGCAGCCAATCAGAATCGAGTATTCACCCAGACCATGGTATAATATGAGTTAGACAAATGAAATTAAATCAAAATGGGTGTCACCCATGAAAGCATTATGGTTATTCGAATGTGACCAAAAGATCAATCGATCAGTCATTGATGGAACCATAAAGTAGGCATGTCCTGGAACATTTAAATCCAAAAATCATACTACTACAGCTGAACACAGACACTACATACAATACATGGAGTAATTGTGAAAGGCATAGATTAGCAGTACATGAAGCTTTTTTCAACCATAACTTTTGAAAATTTGCATACTCATTGAAACATTGTCTTGGCAATGCTGAGAAAACAAGTGAGAGGAGAATTATATCCAACCAATAGAACATATCATGTTGATAAAAAAATTAAGTTTTGAGAAGAAGCAGTGACTCAGAATTTTTAGAAAATTATTGAAAATGCACCAGCACAACAACAAATAACAAGGAGGTTGAAGGCATATAATTTCCAAACCTCCACAAAAGTGTGTTCTGTGCAAAAATTTTGCTCAAACCATTAAATATAAAAAATTTCCCAGGAGCAGTCATAACTATTGCACTATGTGGTACCTGACAATTTGAACTGAATGTCAAGTTGGGTGATGCCAGTTTGCAGCACTCACGAAGAATTGGTGTCACTTAAGGCAATTGCTGTCTGAACATGCAATGCTATCATTATCAAAAGATCTGAATTAGCTTCTCTATGAAAAAAAAAACAAACTGAAATGACCTCTGACATGAACTAACAAACATTGAGAAATGAACCGATAAGCATACATATACACCCATGCCCTTTATAAATAGCATGTCTGTGTGTGTGCATGTGTGTGCGTGCGCGTGTGTGTGTGTATGATAGAAAGAGGAGAGAAAATGGGGAGATGAAGGAAAGAGTGAAGAAATTTATATATATATTTTTTTTTTTCGTCACCTAAGAGCACTGTTTCTTTAACATTCTGAATTCACTCCATGTTCTCCATCTCAACATCCATATCTCCCAAATAATCCATGAGTGCTTTCAGTAGCTTGTGATAATCTGACCTACTTTCCATAAACCACTACTCATTTCCTTGCCCTCTTGAACCTCTTAAGTCATTTTTCCCCCATTAAATTCTCTGATTCTATAGCACAAAGAGCTATAAGGAACTTGAATGAATGGTGAAGAGAGAATCACTAATATTTAATTCCCCTGTCACATCAACACAATGAAGCTGTTTAGGGAAACAGTGGAACCTGATGTTTACTCTGCAAATTAATGTCATTCCTTAATTAATGCTAAAGGTACAGGATTATCTTGGATAACATACTTTACAAAGGATAAAAAATGGAAATCCTGCATAATGCTGCAAGATTAATATTGCTAAGGATGAGGGTTTAATTTAGTATTCTTAATTCACTTCAGTGGTGATTTCATGTGGAGTTTTAGAATATGTAAATGCAAATAAATGGCACAGGGCCTGTTTCAATGAGCTCTGTAAACAAGCAGTAATTAACAGGAGACAATTGAAATGACTGGCAGTGACAGAATCAGCCCAGATTAAGAAAACAGCAAATCACACGAGGCCTATGTACAGACGGGGAAGAACAGTGAATAATGATTTTTCTTAAATAATGAGACACATCTGAATTTATTACTGAGGTGTGACATTATAAAGAGTTTTCTGGTTTTATTTTGGTACTTTTAGAAAATGGTTTTCACCAACAAGTAAGCCTTAAATGACCTCATTTTAGTCTCATTTTCTGAACTATTTATCGCACTGATAATGGAAGTGATAGATGATTAGCCTGCCAAGACAACAGTGAGAAAGCCTATGTTGAAAGTTGCTTCAAGGGCAGGTGCATCATTACATGTTGAAGTTCGAACCTGAAGCACCCAAGAGCTTTCATCCGACAGCTGATTTCAGCAAATCTGGAACAATCCCACTTTAATCTCTTAAACCTCACGGCAAATTTCTAATCATATTGGTTTGATTTAAACTTCCGTGTTATCTCATTTTAAACCAAGGCCTCGAAGGAAAAAAAAACAATCTTCCACTGTAGTCTGGGCACAACACAAACACACACAAGCCTACCGTGATCACTTGATAACCGTGACCCCAAATGCCCGGAGCTACACTAGTCACTCGATTGGTCAGCGCAGTACATTCAATACAATAAATGATGATTTTGTTTCAAGAGATTCTACCTTTGTGCATATTCATGAACTAGCCAGTACTAGAGTTCCAGTCTACAAAACATTTGCATGAGCAAAGTAAAGCAGGAAGAGTTTGGAATGGGTCACAGGTTTATGGGATATCACATAACCTCTTGAGGTGTAAGTTAACTATTTTTCATCCAAGTAAAGACGCTATTTAGAAATCTATGTATTATTACTGAGTTGGCGATTTGCATAATTTCACACATCTCCTCCGAAACCACCGTGAATAATGAGCCTGTTTTCCGCATACACCGGTTTCACTGTGTGACAAATACGATGCGCCAGGTTGCGAACTTAGTTATGAAGTGAAAACTGCATTTTGAAGCCGTTTTTCGAAAAACAATGCCCACGCATATCGCCCGCGCGTAGCACGGGTAACGGCTAGTATGTTACATTTGTGAAGTAATCTCTCAATAATAAATTCAACTCGTTGTAGAGAGCAGCAAGGCACAGATACTGAACAAGCTATGAAATAAATTAATTAAGAGATTTCAAACTAATTTGATGAAGAAGCAAAAATCTAAATGGAGTCTAAAACCCATTTTGCTTATTTCAAATCTCCACTGCCAGTTTTTTTTGTTTGTTTTAAATAAGAAAAAAATCTCTATTCACTCCACAATCAATTTTTCCTGTCAAACTATGTACAAGTATTTAAATTTAGCTGAAAAGAGTGCATTTTTCATACGTTGTACATCTCTCACAAAATTCAGAGAAGGAACCAGGCGCAGATCCAATAAAAGCCACTTGGCACTTTAATAGCAATTTCTATGACTGCAATTGGTACTAAAGGGAATATAAAAATTCAAGAGGGGCTTGGCAATAGTATGGTCAGGGGCAGTGCAGGTCTAGTCATAGGTGAACAGGAAGTAGGAGGAGCGGTAAAGCCGTAGTAATGGTGAGGTCTGAGGTCTGTACCGGGAAGGCAATCCGTGGGTGACTGGCGTGCAGACTGTGCCCACTCTCGAACTCCTAAATAGGTATATGGAGGAGTGTAGAGGCACTACACTAGGAATAGGCTGTAGAGTCAACGAAGAGAACGAGCATTAAGTATGGTAATGCACACAGCACTAAATGCTAGACAAAAATCCAGCAAAGGGAAGACAAAAACAAGGAACTTATACACACCAGACATCAACCAACAATGAGGGAGAACAGATGAGAGCAAAACAAAGAGAGAGGGGAGTGAAACAAGACAATAATCAAATAAGCAAGAACAATTGCCAGCCGGATTGTGGAGAAAACAATTAACAAGAGAAATGGGGCATGACAACACCAAACTGTGTATCCCAGGGGTCTCCAACCCTCTTCCTCGGGAGCTACCAGCCTGTAGGTTTTTGCGCTACCCCTAATTCAGCACAGCTGATCCGGCTAATTAGCAGCTGATTAAGACCTCCAACTGGGAACTCAGGTGTGCTCTGCTTTGCATGGAGTGAAAACATTCAGGATGGGAGCTCTCTAGGAACAGGGTTGGACATCCTTGATGTATCCCACGCCATTCACTTCCTGCATTTTACACTTGTAAACTCTGCCAAGGCATGCTGAAGCTGAAATGGCAGCTTCTGGTGGCCCAACACCTGACTACGACTGATTTTTTTAAATTTTTCCATTAATTTGTCATCCATCTATGTATCAAACTTTGTACAAAAGGACCAAGGGTATGTCATCTCCTGCTTATCCACCATCCACTTCCAAGATCATGGACATTAATATGGAGTTGGTCTTCCTCTGTGAGGACTTTGCACTAGATAAAGCATTGTTGTGGAGGTTTGCTTCTATTCTTGCCAGAACGTATTAGTTAGGTAAGGCAGTAATGTTGGGAGATAAGGCTTGGCTCAAAGCCAGTTTTCCAGCTGATAAGAAATGTATATGACGGAGTAGAGGCCATGGCTGTGTTCATGGGGGCACTGTCTCGAATAAACAGGACAGATCTTTCCCCAGATTGTTGCTAGCACATAATAGTCTGGAATGCCATTATACAGTACGCTATGTGTAGCATCAAGATTTTGTTTCAATGGAACCGCGAGGTCTTACCCAAAACATTAAAAAAAACAGCCCCCTGCCAAGGAATGAACACAACTTGGCCTGGAAGTGTTGACAAATTCAGACTCAATATATACTATTCAAAAAAAGTAGGGGATATTGGATTTACAAGTACCATGAAATGCAGATCATGCGGTCAGGAAGGAAACAAATGACATAAAAACATTAAGGAAACATTTGTCAATTTATTCGAAACCCTGTGTACAGTCAGTAAAGGACAGATTCTCCAGAATAAGGGTCAACACAAACACAGGGTCACACAGCAAATTTACCACCATTGTGAAACAGAGTCAGTAGCGGTAAAACCCCTCGGTTGGCTAGACAAGCTCGAATTCGGGCGTGGCATACTCCTAACGAGACGTCCCCAGGTCATTTTGGGGAACGTTATTCCATTCCTGTTGCAATGCTGCAGTAAGTTCTTGGACATTGGCAGGAGGTTGTTGACGTTAGGCGTAGCCGCTGTCCAAGCATGTCCCAGACATTCTCGATGGGGGAAAGGTCCGGACTGAGTGCTGGCCATGGTAATGTGGTGATATTCTGCTGCTGGAGGTAATCTGTAACGATCCTGGCCCTATGACATCTGGCATCGTCATCTTGGAAAATGAAACGGCGGCCATAACGACGCGTGCAAACGGCACAACATGGGGTGCCAAGATGTTGTCCCGGTAGTACAGCCCTGTGACATGTCCAGCAACAACATGCAAGTCTGTTCTGCCGGCAGCAGTGATGCCTCCCCACACCATAACAGATCCACCCCATACGGATCATGTCTAATGACGTTAACGTCCATGGAAACGTTCGTTACGTCGGGCGCCAAACCCTCCTGCGCCTGTCAAGGAAGTCCACAGTGAACCTCCACTCATCTGAGAACATTACGTTGTTCCATCGGGCGATTATCCCAGCGTTGATGATGACAACACCATTGGAGTCTGGCCCTAATGTGACGATCCCTCAAACAGGGAATGACACGAGGACGTCGGGCGTGTAAGTGAAATCTGTGCAGACGATTCCTGATGGTCTGGCCACTCACTACCAAGCCAGTATCCCTTTGAAGTTGAGACCTTATCTGATTTGCTGTTACCATACGATTTCTCAAGACAATAGTGCGGATGAATCTGTCCTGAGCCTGAGTTGTTGCCCTTGGTCGACCGGATCGTGGTCTATCCTGAACAGACCCTGTAGCACGATGTCTGGACCATAATCTGCTGATGACAGACTGGGAAACATTCATTGCCCTTGCCACAACGACCTGTCTTGTGCCAACCTGTAGCATGCCAAGGGCACGAACCTCTCCTCCTGTGTTAGGGCGGCGATGGTCTCTGTTTAATTAACGACTTCAACCACTGATAATCTGATGCTTTCTCTTCAAAAATCTTCCTTTACAGTGGCTCTAACCTTCCAATTCAGAGTCATGCAAATTTGTGGCACAACCCCCTTGATCATCAATAGCATCCCGTGCAGATCGTGAGAGTGTCATTGATGTGTTTGGGTGATGAATTTCTTTGGAAATGCTTCCTCAGTAAGGAACTATACAACATGGTTTCGTATCCCTTTGTATATGTGAAAATTTTGATCTCAAAATAAAATATCCCCTACTTTTTTTGAATAGTAATATAACTTATAAATGATTTGACATACCTATAGCTGATGTTTTCAGATGGGAAGAGCAGTGTCTGGAGCACAGTACTGACAAAACAGATAAGGACTGCATAAATATTACGATTCAACATAATACAGAACTGTACTTTAATGAGCAAGAAGCCCACATAACCTCCTAACAGCTGTCACTCACAGGGTGTGATGGAACACAGAAATATGAACTTAGGCGGTTTTTTTCATCACTGCACTAGCTAACCCCCCATTATCTTGAACCCGGCACAGAGCTTATTCCCTAAAGCCTTGTGGCCATCATCTTGACACCTCAGAGGTAAAACAGTGCATTATGGGTCCGAAGCAGTTTCCATTTGAAATTGCAATGAGGTGTCAAACGCAAGACATTGACTGAAATGAAACCTCTGGTGGTTTGGAGTTCGGGAACACGTGGCAACATTATTCCACATGGAATCAAAACTTATTGCTTCACTTAATAGCGAAGGGCCTCGGGTCCAATCGCATGTGACCTTTAAGTGTTTATAGGAGAACTTAATGAGTTCGCTATAAAACCCAGAGTGAAGTCCCTCTGACAGTTGTCCCGTTACCAGTGGTTCCATTAATGGTTTAAGTCCTGCCCAGGGACACACCCATTTGCAAGGCTGAGTGGGGCTGTATGACAGATAGCAGAAGAACAAAGTGTCCTGGGAAATCATAACAGCAAATTTTAAAAATGTCCCAAGACCCTCTGTCAATATAAAGCCAATTACTTTACATAGGCTGTTTGTATTACACAGATAAACGCAATGGAACATGGTGTATGGGGCATGTTTTTACTTGTGTTTGTGACCGCAGGGAGCACCTGTTCAGGAAGGCTTTGAAGCTGTTCATGGCTAAAGCAAAAAAAAAAAAGTCTTTCCAGCGAGAGGCAACGGGACATGAGAATTATGTGTGCTGCCAAATGATTGTGTAATGTGTACATTTGATATTGCTTGAGTATAGTTAATTGTTCTTCAGTAAAAATGTCGTAATGCGCACCTAAAAGAAACACAACTTTCATCGACCAAACAATACAGCATCCACTTGCCATAAGCTTCATGTACTTATATGTTCTTGCACCCAAAAAGCAAACAAAATCAACAAAAGAACATGAGCCTAGAGAAAAAAAAAGCAATGAACTGAAATCCAGAAAGAAAAAATACACTTGCAATAAGACATAAGTCCCACATTACTAAAAGTCCCTATAATTTTATGACGTGAAGGCTGGGCCTGATCCAGATGACTATAAATCTTTAAAAGAAGTTTTTTGGAGCTTGAAAACCAAAAATAACTCATCCACTGCCCTTTTTCCATTTATAGCACACCCCACATCCCAAATGGTCCACCATATTGAGAATGCAAAATAAAAAAGAAGTCTCTGTCCTCATATCCTGATACTGCCCACAGAAGCTCCTTGAAAAGCAATGACCAATATGAGAAATTTACAGACAGGATGTGGAAAACCCTGGAATGGAGGGCCGCAGTTCACCTAAAAATGTTTCTGAAGTAATACATGAAGTCACTGAAATTTAATTTTGGCGTAGTTTCTGTTCTAAATTCATTCTGTGGGTGGCCAGTCAATATAGAAACCAATGTGGGATGTTGAAACAGAAGCACAGCATAAAAAAAATGTAGGAACATTTTAATAATAGAACCTGTGTGAGACAGGATGTTCTAATTTCATTGTGATCTGCTGTGCTTTTTAAAAGCAGAATTGTTAAAATTATTGTTTGAAATAAGTGTTTTTAATTGTGCCATTATGAGTAGTTGCAAAGCCACACTATCAGCTGCAGAGAACATCCCACAATGTCACCCCATCCTTACATAATTGTACTAATGTCCTATTCTGAGAATGATTCACTCCAAACATGCATCATATACTGCAGAATAGGACGTGATGAATAGGGAATATTTTTATTGAGAGAAGCGGCTCTGGTTCGAGAGACACCACATCCATTAGATTAAGCCCACCAGAGGCCCAAAAAATACTAAGGTTGAAACCAATGGGATTTATAGAGCTTAGTTTTGGTTAAAAAAATGGCTAGAGCTTGTTACAGGTCCAGGAACTTGCCAGTTGATTTTCAGTCTGAAAGATGTGAGTGATTCCATGCATGAGATTATTGCTGAAAAAATGAATCAAAGTGGATCAAAGTCAAAGGCCTAAATTAGGTTAAAATATTTTAACAGATTAGACCATTTAAGTTATTATACATGAAGAAACCAACGATACAATTTGTATTTTATTAGCCTTTTAGACATGATCCCAGGGGGCCAACAATATGCATGTATTACATTGCCAACCTAGAGCAGATCATTCATTTTTTTTTCAGAGTGCTATATTGGATTTAAAAATTACAGCCAAAAAGGTGAAATAATTCATCTGTGCTGACCCAATAACCCCAGCATCATTAACCCCGCTTTTAGACTGGCTTGGGGATTTATGGGGTAAAAGCACCCCATTATTCAGTGCTAGATGTATCCTGTAGCATTCACCTTACAAGTGCAAATGGGTTATTGTCAGCACTGTGACTACACAGTGTACAATATGGAGCTTTACATTTTGCCGTGGCCATAGCAAAACAGCCACCTGCATTGTGACTCTACAGTTTTGAGCTGATATCTTAAATATTGATATTAAGTTAATCTCCTTGAGCCAAATTGCGAAATCTCTGACATGTCTAAACATGCCCTCACAGCACACAGCAACATATGGCATTGCAGAGCTCCCCCTTCCCCCATCCTTCAACCTGAAACAGTGCTGTATTACAACGTTGTATAATAGCACAACATAGCCAACCAGGTCAATGATTGACAATCAAGGCAGGTCACAACTTAGCGCATGTGAGCCTGGTATTGTTGCTATTAAAAAAAAAAAAAAAAAAAACACTTGTTGTACGCTCAACATTTTCTCTGCAGCAGCAGAAAATGTTTTACTCCAAACATGCAACATATTAGGAATTAGGAATGTTTTAATTGACAAAAGTGATAATTGACAAAAAATAGTGTTTTGTTGTCTGATGAAATGTAGCTATATTGCTTTTTTTTTTTTTTTTTTTAAGACAGGGTCACACAAAGTAAAAATAGGTGTGAAGACTGGAGGCACACTTAAACCATGAAGTCATCTCATATTACATTCTGTTCTGCTTACAGACTTTCAGTGGAACTTTTTGCAATAATACCACAGATCATTCATGATATGCAAATGGTACATTAACCAGCAGATCAAGATATGCTAATTTTTTTCCCATTCACGTTGAATCTCAGTAATGAAAAGAACACACAGTACATGCCAAGAACACTACATAAAGAATTAATGAATACATACATACATACATCAAGAGTCCACTCCTCATGCCACTCAGGTGGTGGTACATTGAATTGCCAAGGCAAGACTATCACACAATGTTCTTGTATAATAAATACAAAACATAGCAGCATTTTATTTTGTTTTCTCATCACTTTTGTTTGGAGAAAGATAACTTGAATTTTAGCTCATCTGGGAATAATCAAATTTTTTGTGCGTCTCATGCACTTAATTTCACTTCTGTTTCAGTACTGTTTAAACTTAATCAGCACTGCTGATAAACGGTAATTTATTCCTTTTTGTGAGCTGCTTCAGAGGATACTGAAGAAAGACCATGACTAATAGGTTATAATAGGTTAAAGGGAATCTTAAGTCGATTCTCAGACGGGACGTTGAACATCCAATGTTTACAAACAAATCACTTGCTTTTGTTGACATCTTGCATTGTCACATGACCAATTTCATTCATATAAACCAATGTTTTGTGTACACGTGTAGATAATCCTTCTATTTCGGTTCTTTTGCGCAGGTGCGGCTCGCTGATTGGCCGATAAGCAAAAACAATGGGAATCGACTTTGGATGCCCTTTAAGTGCAGTAAACCATGTAAGATGCCCCCTAAGAAAAGCCCCCCCTCCACCAACCACCAAGGTAAGAACCTCCCCACCCCACCCCTGTAATTCCCCTCCTGACCACTAGGTGTGTTCTCTTCTTGGATGGTAGTGGCCTTAAAGTTTGAACAGCAGCAAAATAATTTTTCTGGTGGCGGGAAAAAAATAAGTAGTTTTGAGGTAAGATAATGTAATATTTTGACAGTACAAAAAAATCTTCTGTATTTTCTTTTCTTTCTTTTTTTTTTACAAGATTATACAAACTATTTTACTGTTAATATGAGAATCAAATAGAAGGTGATTCATTAGTTCGAACAAAAAATGACACCTTTTCCTAAAACTTGAAAGTGAAAGAGATGGATCTTTGAGAGAAGATGTCCCCAGTGTACACGTGGTTGTTTGTTTCTGTCCGTATGCTTTTGTGTATGTATGTGTGTGTGTGTGTGTGTGCGTGTGCGCATGCATGCGTGTGTGAGGGTCTGCAAGTGCACTTTTACGACCACCCTACACCAAACAATTGAGATGATGAGCGCTAGGCCCAACTCAAGAAAAAATCTGGTGATTTTACTGTGATATTGGAAATTTGTCTGTGACTGAATTTGCTTCAAAAATTGTCTGGTGTCAAGGTAACATATGAAATCGAATGACGTTTGATATAATAGATCCAGCAAAACTATTTGCAGGATGCTGAAGACACTGGGCAGCGAAAGCAGACGCGGTAATGGCCTAGTGAGCAGTGTAATTCTCGTTTTCCGTTGAAAGTAATTTGTATATAGCTAAAGGAGAAAACTGGAAAAAAAAAGAAAAATAAAACACACACACACACACACACACACACACACACACATTGGGTATGCAGAACAGTATCCCTAACTTAAAAAAAGTCTTTTGCAATTTAAATACCATCACTTCGCTTTGGTCACTATTTATTCATTAATCTGTTTAAGCAGCAAATCAAGCGTTTGTTTCCAAAACGCAACAAGCGCCAAAATTACAAAAATGAGATAATACCATATAGCAATAGCCCTGTGCTTCTTACACATGGTGCAAAAATCCCTTTTTAGAATTTCGTACTATAAGGTGTATTTTTTCATTCGAAGTTTGTGTTTTTCTATAAAATGCAATAGGCGCCAACATAGAAAAATTTGATTTACTCAAAATGAGTAAAATTGAGATATATTGCATTCTGGAGACAAAATTTTCAAGTATACTTTAACATTATTAACCAAGAGGAAAAATCTTCTACCTCACCAGAAGAATTAGTGGCCTTATATGACAGCCATTTACTGTATATTAGTTTATAGTCAGATGTACAATATATTTTAGACCCTATTAACCCGACGCTTTTACTCATTCCAGGAAAATCCAAATCAAATGGTAAATTGCGAGGGTACCACAACTTAATTAACAAATGCAAAAGACGTCAAAGTCAGCATATCTGAAATGTGAGAAAATATTCATCTCATACTTGTTCTGTCCATTTCATCTTTCAAATTGGTGAACAGCATTTATAGCATGATATAAACTATATATTTCTTACTACAGAGAGTATTGATTTATTCATTTTTCTGTTCGAAGGGCTATATTTTTTCTTTCTTTATTACAGTTATTTATGGTGGTACATAATTCCGACGAAATTCAATTTCAAAGTCTTTGTAGGCTTTTGAATGCATTTGAATCCATCACAGTTATGTACATTCAGCGGAGCTCATATTGATGAAATCTGCACATCCATGTGTACAATCCATCTCCATGTTCTCAACCTCAAGAATTCTCCCTCCATTACTTCTCACCCAGATCTATTTACCGACTTGGCAGGGAGGGATAATAGGCTTAGAGCATATTAATTGAAAAGTAAACAAAGAGGGCTGCAATCTGGATATTGCCATTAGCACAGGCAGACCGCTGGTTGTCTCAGGTTTGTGCGTTTGACAGTGAACAAAGAGAACGTCAATGCGTTTTAATTGCATTTCAGTGCAATATCGGTGCCTCATTTGCGCAGCACTGCTTTGCATGGAAAAGGCAAACAAATACGCCCAATGAGACAATGGATAGGTGGGCATTTAATTATCTTCCCATTGTACTGCTTTCAATTGAGATGTCCACACAGTAATGGTAAATGGATTGCATTTATATAGTGCTTTTCTAGTCACATCACATGACCCCAAAGTGCTTTACAATTTGCCTCTCATTCACCCTGATGGCAGAGGCTGCCATGCAAGGCGCCAACCTGCACATCAGGAGCAGTGTGGGGTTCAGGGTCTTGCTCAAGGACACTTCGACATGCCCTCTGGAGGAGCCGGGGATCGAACCAGGAACCCTCTGATTCCTAGACAAACCGCTCTACCTCCTGAGTCATGCCACCCCATGGCCCTGTCTTAACTCGTGCAAGAATAAAGAACATTTATGCTAGGTTCCCACTACTATGATTTGCGGCATGACTGAAATCGTGGTCTTAATCATGGAGTAATCATGGTGATCCTATCAGATGTTAACAGATCTTGAGGTCAGTCGTGGCAATTGTATTGATTGTAGAAAAGTTTTGGACGGTTCAAAAATTTCCTACGATCAACACGATTAATTGTCAATCGATCATCGCATCACCTCATATCCAAACCTGAAATTTTAAGCCGCTTTCACGCTGGACGCGAAACAAATTTTTCATACGACAGATTACATTCAAAGTCAATGCAAAGACGCGTCAAAAATTTGTTTCGCGTCCAGTATGAAAGCAGCTTCAAAGAAGTTCCACGATCAGCTACGAATGGCCAATCGTGGCGTTCGTAACAGAGCACACGCAAGTGGGAGCTAAGCATTAGCACGCATGCAACCCCTGTTTATGTGCTACAAACCAGGGGACTAAAGCCTGGAGAAGAAACGAATAAAGTATTACATAACTATCAGACTGCTTCAGACACTTTCATCCTGCGTTGTGATTCACTGTGTATCTCAGACATCGTAAGGTGACAGAGATCAAATTCAGACGATTCGCTGCGGTAGAAGTCCAAGGTCACAAACAGTATTTGCTGTACGTAATTCCTCATCTCTTCCATTATCAGCCATTACTTTGGGTGCAAAGGTAATGTTTACGAGCATACAATACATTACTGGTCATGAAGACAGCCAGAAATATTTCAGCACAAGTTTTTTCCTCTTGTCTGTGTGAAGTGTCCTCGACACCTTGACTGCGGTATTTTAACCCTTTGAGCGCTGAAATAAATTTTAATAAAATATACATTTATTTTTCTTGTGCTGTTGAAAACCTACCATGTGGTGACTTGTTGAAAAGAGCTCCCCTGCAGGTTTTCAGCAGCTTTTTATTTTGATGTCTTACATCATTGAGCAACAATCGCTGCATTTAGTGCATTTTATTATGCAGTTATGCACTAATTGTGGCTTTTGTGAGACTTGGCCTTAATGCAGGGAGATATGGTATAATAATTAATTTGTGGAATGATTTAACCATTTATTTTTTACTTTTTGATGTTTAAAGTTTGTCCACAAAAATGTTTACTTTTGATTGAAAGTGATATCTTTTCCTAACTTTAAACAAATACTTTCAAGTGTATACTGTATATAAAATGCGTGAGCATCTTAAAGTCTGACATGAGTCATTTAACAAAAATATTACAATAATATAATAAAATACATTTCACATGACTAAATATTGAATGAATAGCTCATATCAACATATTTTAATGAGATTTTAGTGTTTTTGGTCTTTTTCTGTTTTTGTCTGAGTAAAAATGAATATTTAAACACTACTGTGCTTCTTTTGAGTTTACGGTTTGGCTTAATTTGGTGGTAAGATTTGCAGAAATAACAGGACTGTGGATATACCGCTTATGTGACTTGTGCCAGACCCATGAGTATGGGAGCTTCATTTAAGGTGAGAAGTTAATCCTGTTTCATCTGCTGGCTCTCAGAAATAAAGCCCTGCTCTCAGTGAGCTTTAATCCCAGAGCTGGGGCTGATGCTCCAAACCAGCAGGGCTGTTATGTCACAGGGGCTAAACTCGTATTTGTGATTTCTGTGTGAGTGTGCATGCGTCTGAATGTGCGAGAGAGAGAGAGAGAGAGAGAGAGAGAGAGAGAGAGAGAGAGAGAGAGAGAGAGCGCTACTTCTGTCCCTGTATCTGGGCCCATTTAAATGCCTGTGAGAATCTTACTTTCATGATGCCCAATATAGGAACACGAACTGAACGGGCATTACTCAAGCACAGTTAACAGTATTCAAGTTGGCCAGTGTTATGAGAACACAAAGATGGGTGGGGACAGCACACATACAGTACAGGCCATGGTTTTGTTCAATTAGATTTTGAAATTCTGGTACAGTTACCTTGTTGCATTGGTACCAGATTTCCTTACCAGGGACCGCTCTCCACCTTTATGAAACAACCTGCAGTAGATGTGTTGGTCTGCATGAAATATGTATTATTTTTATCACATATTATTCAGATGCTGTAAAGCTTAATTTTATGGCATTTGAAATACTATCCAATAATTCCTTCAGTATATTCGACAGTGAAGCCATGTGCAGGTACATGACAGCACTCAGGAACTGAACCTTTAAACCTACGTACAGGCTTTTACCTCAATAAGACTTCTTGTTGCCTATTTTTTAAGATGTGTCCATATTTAATAAGTCTTTCCAGACATCTACAGTCATGCCCAGAATTATTGACCCCCGACAACAGAGTTAATGCTGCATATGTTCATTTTTAATATATGGGAAAACTAGATCGTTATTAATAACATTTATTCTCATGTTTCAATGTCTTCAAATGAGTGATCAAGTTTTTACAAAAAACCATAGGAGCCACGCTCCAGTTCAGACCATAAGATTCTGATGGGATTTACGTCCAGACACTGACATAGCCATTGCGGAACACTTTTGCTGTTTTCATTTTATAATTTCTTTCTTGATTTTGACTTTAAAATTTTTTATTTATTTATTTTTTTATCTTTGAAGCCATTTTCCTACAGAGAGATCCATCCAAAATCATGTTTCAGGCTCTTAGAAGAGAAATTTTCACTAAAATTTGCCAGGACTTGGGAGAATTAAGAACGGAATTTGGCAGCAAATCGACTGAAACCATTGATGACCCTATGTGACCAGCATTTCACTGTAAGTATGAGGTAGTGTGTGTCTCCTTGTACGCACTCCTCTTTTGTGACCTTACCTGCTGGTAGAGTGTATGGCAAAAAAAAAATTAAATTTGGTTTATCTGCTAATTATGCTTTCTTCCTGTCATTGTGGCAAACTTCTGCTACTTGTTTCTTGTGGGCCATTAGGGCTTTTTTTTTTCCTGCAATCATTCCAAAAATTCATTTTTTCACAGATGTGGCTTGTTTTGGTTCTTTTTAACTTGATGGCACCAAGACACAACAATTTTCAGTGATTCAAAATCCCTTGATTCTTTATTGCCTCCCTAACCATCTTCTTCACTGTGGGGACAACAGGCATGTGTGTCCTTATTATCATTTAAATGGCCAGTTTGCTTCCATTCCGCAGAGCATCTTATCTTATTTTGACACCCTATTGAAACAAAGTAATAAAATAGCAGAATATAACTTTAGCCTGAGATGAATTTATTAACGTAAAAAAATAATTAAATGTAATGTATGGTTTGTCCACATTTTTTAAACTTTAATACCAATTATTCACTGTGCCGTTGTGTGCGTTTCCCTTAATTTCTATCAAGGGTGCCAATAATCATTTCTGACTTGGCACTAACATTCTTTTTTACTGAAAAATGTATGATGTGACTGGATATCAATTATCCACTCAGCAAATTTTAGACCAAGGCCCCCAGCTATGGCAACAGATCACAATATTGCTTTTCAAGAGAGTGATATCACGACTTGAACAGATTTTAAGTTACATGTCTGAACTTTACAACAGATGATTGGACAAGCTAACTGATAAAAACTGAAGTCTAATGATGAGTCCTTGCTAGCCAGGTTACACCCACGAGGTTCAACCACATCAAATGGCCAATTATGCACCTGCATGGTGCTTGTGCCAACACCTTTTCACATGCAGCAGTGACTCAATGGTAAAGTTTTTTGATAGTGAAGCGAATTGAAGTTTGACTTCATATATTTTGCAGAAGAGTTGAATAGGAATTTCAAGTTACAGCAATATGCAATCGAGGCAATAGTTCATTACCAAGATTTAACTACATGAGACCAACGGACCCATACATGGGTTTGTCAAACACTGCTAATTTAATTCAACCCTGTGGCTTTTTAATCTTATTTTAAAATCTAGTGGAGATCCCGGGGATATCAAAGATCCTAAATATGTCCTGCTGAATTACAGGGAAATGTGTTATGTTCTAGACCAGGGAATCAAGTGTGAAGGCTAAGTACAATCCAATAGTTGGGTGTATTGACAGCAGAGTGGTAATGTTTGTGGATGGAACCCCAGAGGAACACAGCACAATTCAGCATAGATGTAATTGGTGAAGCGGGGCTGGTCATAGCCAGTCAGTGGAATCCAGGATACAGCCAGGTCAGTGTTGAACAGCCAGGTCAGACTTGGAGGGGTTAACGAGCACGCAGCTCCAAATCCTGGGCCCTGAGTAGGCTTGGAAGGTTGCTCGAGTTAAATGAGGGAAGTGGAAAGCTTCACTGTCATCAAAGATTACATTACACTTAAGACAAAGAGTTTACTAGGAATACGGAGTGATTCTGACCACAAATAGCAAATTACAATCCAGCTACCTGCAACTCAAAAGGGGGTTTAAATACACATCACAGAGCACTAGGAAATGAAAATGAAATGAGACACAGCTGGGGAGGGGGAAACACGCGAGACGTAACTAATCAAAGGAGGCATAAAGTACTTAAGAAACACGCAAGTTGCTGATTAGGAAGGGAAATGAAAGGCATTCACATGAAGCTTGTGACAGAAAAGTATATAAAATGATTCACAAGAACTTGATATATTCTTTTTGATGAGATGCTGAGCCCATAAAAACATTGTGTCAAGGGTTTGAATACTTCTCTTAATATAAGTGTGATGTAGCATCAGTGAAGGGTTGTAACTGGCAGATACAGAACACGCATGTGACATTGTCCTATTTCATATAAAAAATGTTTTTTCTAACTTTGAACCTGCTTTTAGACAATAAATGAAAGGCTGTCTCAGCCTTTTTTGAGCGTGGCACTTATTTATGAATTTCGGTCTTGCAGTGACTTTGGCAATTCAGTGAAAGAGGTAATGGATGAATGTCATGTATTGAACACCTGATGGCTTGATGCTACATGAATCAAAAAAAGTGCAATTACATGGGCTGGTCAGGCCCAACCTCAACCCTCGTTATTAAAGTACTATCGTTGCCCTCTACAAGAGGGGGACACTTACGTGAAGTAGAAAATTAAACCCACAGATGATCTTGGCATCCTGCCTTATACCATTAAACCAAGTAATTCAGCTCGGCTTGGCCTTTGCAGAATGCTGTAGCAGGTAAATCATTTTCTTGTCCAAGCCTGCACAGAAAATCAGAATGAGTGCGTAAATGTGTGTGTGCGTGTGTGTGTGTGTGTGGGGCATGATATTTCCATCATGACTTATAATAAGGATTCTAATCATTATTCATAACCTTGTCACCAACAGCTGGCAGATTATTTATCAATATGAGAAAAAAGGCAAAGGCAACCCCATCTTTCCTAGAGTGCAATTTGGAGAGCAAAATGTACACTGACAGCATGGAATTAGGCGTTTGATATGACATATTTCACATCTAATGGGGAATTAATACAGATCCCTTGAGCCCAGTTGAAGGCAAAGATATTTTAAACATAGGAGATGCTTCGCCTTTGTCAAGATTATTTCACTAGAGTGATCATCCTTTAATATTAAATTCTTGAAGTTTTTTCACTGGTTTACTCATTAAATAATGTTTTTTTTTGGTCAATATTGTTCTCTGCTCTACCATTTCATCTGTTCATAGAATGGACTTGTTTTGTCAATGTTCTATGTCAGTACTCAATACATTACTTGCTTTGAGTGAGCAGTAATGATTGTAACGGCAGCACTGGGATTCTGGGATAAAACCAGTGTTTTTATGTATTTGTGATCTTTCTCCTTAAACGGGTCCTCAGGACTCCCACATACATCCCCACATCATGCTTTCACCTGTGTTACGAAATTAATACAGAATATCTTCCAGATTCAGACATACAGATATCAACTGCACAGGCTTGCGATGGCATCATGAATACCAAACAGGTTATATGACAGAATGTCACAAATATACAGAGGCGGTGTTAATAATTTTGTTGGCAGGCAAATTTTTGCAATCGCATCCGCAGGGAAAGGGAATTATGCATTTTGTGCTCTATTCGGTCAAACATCGCAACCTTTAATTTTTTGCAAACATTTTCACGCACATTCATCCAGGCACTGGCCTATTCTTTATAAAATGGTGTACCAGATGTAAATGTATTTTTGTGAAAAATACATTTGTAGAGTAGAGAACACTTCTGCATACAAGACATAATTATTTTTGACTGTCAATTTATAAAAATGTAAAATAAAATGTTAACAGGAATTCCATTTAACTCCTGAAAACATACCCAATTAACTCTTGGCCTCACCCTAATGAACTTTTATTCCAGCAAGTTGCACATCCTATTTTTAACCAAGAACTAATTATTTCCAAGATATTCTTCAAACTTCTCAGATAAGAGTAACATACATCCAAATGCAAAATTAATCATAATTAATCAATCTTATGTGTGCAGTGGGGTTTTATTTTGTGTTTGATAGGTCAGAGATATTGTCCTGAAAGTAATTATCATAACATTACAGGAACCCTACCAGACAAAAAGAAAATTCAGACCCGTATATTAACCGCTCATCAAAATTTTGCATTATGCAAATTTTCTATTTAATAATGTTTGGAAAGAGCAGTTGCATAATTAAAACTAAATTATATGCATGATATGGTAATTTCATTCTAATTTCATGTTTTCTTTCTCAAGGAAATTGCATTTTTAACATTTAGATCTGATAGGATGGTCAAAGCATATTATCTTCTATGGATACAGTGCATATCCCACAGGTAATGAAAACACTCGCATACATTCTTTAAAGTGGCAATAGACATGCTTTATCTTATCAGTATGATGAATTCAACTGCACTGTACAATGGCTATAGAATAATGACACCATTGGCATTTAGATTGGTTCCCCCAAGCCTCGCTTTCATAATGCCATTGGTCCCTCAAAGTTGGTCCTGGGAGTCCACGGTGTATGCTGGTTTTTGTTCCAACTGCAATGGCAATCCCAGAATTAACAAGCTGTTAAGTATCCAAACTAGGATCTAACTGTGGGATTACTTAAACTCTTAAATCACATCCTGCTGAATAGTCTATATGCATGCAATGAGAAAAATGTATTTTCTATGGGCATGTAGTACTCACTGGATTAAATTTCAAATAGTTAATTTCAGTATGCATGAAAAGAGGTAATCTATGACCAATGAAATTAAAGACTGAGGTCAATCAGCAAGCTCTTAATTGGCACATGCTGTAATTGGCAGAGACCAATTGGCACCATGAATCTGATCTGAAAGCTGGTGCTAAGAAACAACCAAACACTACGGTCTCGATAGAGACAGAGGAATAATGAAAACAAGAGAAATACTCTTGAGGAAATGACCCTCCCAATTGCCACCAAAATTGGATACCCAAAGAGGGAGAAACAAAGGAGAATAACTAATGCAAAGTTTCTTATAATCCTTTCTCAAAATGAACATGAAGACCTCGCAAACAAACCTAGAGCTAATACCCTTTAGCTGTTAACGGCTCCCATATATGGATGACTATCAAACAGGGAGCGAGTGCCACTTCCACATATATAGACTGAACGCAGGTGCTGTGAATCATCAATTAACCAGCTCTGGCGAGGCAGAGACCTCAAAAAGAGTTCAATAGCCGAGTGGCCAAAACCAAACGGTAACACCAATAATGAGTGAAAATAGAGGTGCATCCCTCACAGAAGAAAGAACTAAAACTATTTCCCCAAAATCATGACACGTACACCTGGCCATCAATCCCAACCATCAGGAAGATAATGAAGAATTTGATTACAAGGCAAATTATAATGAGGGCCTCCAGTTTTGCGGCGAAGCATCAGGAAAACATCATAAATTATTGCATATACAACAGTTAATATAGTTAGTTGTTAAGTCATTAAATCAGCAAATTAATCTCATTGGTGAGTGACATTTTTGAATGACATGGGACCTGGTTGCAACTAAAGCAACCCAAATGACACCAAAAATGTACTGGCGCGAAGTTATTTATATTTAAAGACATTTGTGCATTGTATGTATGTTTTATAAACACTTTTATAGCTTGGATTTGATGACCACAGGTATGTCTCTACTTATCTCATTAAAATGCTGAAATACTGTATGAATTTAGTGTAAACTGATTGCACGCAATGTTGAAGGTTTAAAAGAGTCGTAGTTGAACCTAATGCCCAGCACAACACAAATAAACCACGTTTGTGAAAAAGTACCCAGTGTTTCTACACACTGACCTCTGCTATTTGAAATTGCACTGGTTTTATTCAGCAGAGAAAGACTAACAGTGTTATCTCTTACCTTCCTGTCCTGTCCGCATTAACCTCAAACTACAGAACCTGCCCCCAGGCGCACGGCCCTGGAACTAGATGTGTGAAAACCTCTTAACAGATTGACCAGCACAAACTGGGTCCTTGACATTCCCTTGTATGTTTAAAAGTCAAAGGTTTACGCAGTACACGCTCGTTTGCTGAACACAGTGCTCTGCAAATGACTGCCCCTGGAAAAAATGGGATGAAATATGGTGCAATAGGAAAATGGTACTATTATTCATTATTGTTGGGTATGGTAGCAATAAGAGCTTTGACTGTTAGGACTGATACAAACCATAAATGGCATCAATTATATTGTGGCATGTCATGGCCAGCAAAATATTCACAAAGGCCTACAATGTAGTATGTTATGCATGAACATGTTACAAACCTGAGGCAGTACAGAATTTCACATACAATTTTGAATGTAAGTGAATGTAATTCAATTGGTGAATTAATTAGGGGCCCAGGTCAAAGAGAAATTTTTAGAGGACAACATATTTATAATTTCCCTCTAAGTGTGGCCATGATTTTAGCATCATACTTTTGATGCATGTGGTGCTCCGTGGGGGGTAACAAATGACATCCATCCATCCATCCATCCATCTTCTTCCGCTTATTCGGGGCCGGGTCGCGGGGGCAGCAGTCTAAGCAAGGATGCCCAGACTTCCCTCTCCTGACACTTCCTCCAGTTCTTCCGGGGTATCCGAGGCGCTCCCAGGCCAGCCGAGCGACATAGTCCCTCCAGCATGTCCTGGGTCTTCCCCGGCCCTCCCCGGTGGGGCATGCCCGGAACACCTTCCCAGGAAGGCGTACAGGGGGCATCCGATATAGATGCCCGAGCCACCCCAGCTGGCTCCTCTCAACGGGGAGGAGCAACGGCTCTACTCTGAGCTCCTCCTGGGTGACAGAGCTTCTCACCCTATCTCTAAGGGAGCGCCGCCACCCTGTGGAGGAAACCCATTTCAGCCGCTTGTATCCGAGATCTCGTCCTTTCGGTCATGACCCAAAGTTCATGACCATAGGTGAGGGTAGGAACGAGATTGACTGGTAATTGAGAGCTTCGCCTTTCGCTCAGCTCCTTCTTTCACAAACAGATCGGTACAATGACCGCATTACTGCTGCCGCTGCACCGATCCGCCTGTCAATCTCACGCCCATCCTTCCCTCACTCATGAACAAGACCCCAAGAAACTTGAACTCCTCCACTTGAGGCAGGAGCTCTCCTCCAACCCGGAGGGGGCTAGCCACCTTTTTCCGGTAGAGAACCATGGCCTCGGACTTGGAGGTGCTGATTCTCATCCCAGCCGCATCTCATTTGCAGCCGAGTATGAACAAAATCATACTTTATCTCTCTGCTTGATGGAAAAAAAAATCAAGGGAGTGCAGGTCTTGAATTAAAGAGTATTTGCAAGCCATGACTGCATTTTTTTATGGGTGATTTTGTGTCTTCTGTTGGGTGTTACTGTGGATCCTGCAAAACTGCATTTCAAAATTATACCCCTCATCGTTCATCTCTCAGCCCTCATCATTCTTGACAATTTACAACATTCTTAAAGAGATAAGCAAAGTCTATGTCTTTTTGGGTCAGAAACATAATCGAAAGGCCTAGTGCTAAGAAGTGCTTCAATGGCATTTTCAGACACTGTGAGATAAGGATTGGAAAATGTCTTTTATCCTTACTGACTATAAGTCGATATTCTCAATTTTTTTTTTCCGAGATGAATGTTTTGTGACTTAAGCACTTTTAGTACTGGGGTCCTAAACTTAAAAATGAAGGGCAATGGAGGGACTTTTCATCATCATCTTAACAATTACTCCTTCAGTTCGTACAAAAGTGCAAAATGATATTCATCAAAAGGGGACCCAGGTCTGTAAATTAAAGTTTTCCATATAATAAATATAGCAACCCGATGGCAGAAATCATGCAAAAATAGTTCTTTGTCAAATAATGCAAACATTTTCTGGGGAGAGAACCCCCAATCTCCTCTTTGTGCGGGGGAAAGTTCCCCAAACCTCCCCTCCCAGTCCCCTCCAAACACAAATATCAGACTCCGCCTGTGATTTGGATGTAATTTCTTGAGAAATGTCAGCAGTCAGTGGGTTAAACAAGTGAGGGCCATTGCAGATGAGTCAGCCTGTTCCCCGTTCGTCAAACATCCCACTTTATGCCATAAATTCATTTAATTTTGCATTTTCACTCAGAATAGCTCCTGCGTTGAATGTAGACGATGGTTTGCAACTTAAATTGTTTCTCTACACAGTACATAAAGGACCTTCAGAAGAGAGAGAAAAGGCATCGCTGATTGAAGACCCCAATCTTAAAAGTACTTAAGTCACAAAATATCCATTTTGAAAGAAATCGACTTAGGTGACTATCAAAGACGATTGCCATCCTTACCTCTCGGTTTGTAGAAATGTGAGTACTTTTAGCACTAGGATCTTTCTTTTTTTTTTTTTTTTTGTCTTATTATTTACATTGTGAATTGAATAGAGTGAAAATTCAGAACATGCCTTGTTTGTATATTTACAGGATCTACATGCAGTAAAAGACATTTTCTCAGACCCAGTGTTAATGACAAAGCAAGCACTACTTTAACACTTTCAAAATGTTCCTTTATCTTGTTCAGCCGATGATATTTTTGGGGTGGTCCAAAACTATGCTGATTCAAGACAAACAGTAGCATAGAATTGCCTATTTCATGCCTACATTGTGACTCAGGGTCAGAAATGGACTCTGGATTGTAAAATATGCATTACATCAGCCTCTATTTTAGCACATTACATCATTCTCCCTGGGTGCATTACACAGGGAGGAATCCACCCAAGAGAATTTGTGGGTCTGTCGCAGTGCCCTCTGTGCAATCCCATCCGCTCTTAAGAAAAAAAAAAACAAAAAAATCTCTGGGAATGCAGCACTAAAACACAGTTTTAATGCTTTCCAGACATTGACAAAAATTAGACTTAAATTGCAAAAATGCAGTGTAATTCAATGAAATCCTATGAGAATAATATGCTTAAAAGCTATGAAACTGAAATCACATTGGTAGCAGGTTCATGTTAAACGGTATCACTGAGCATTTTGCTAAAGAAAGCTGGAGGAGCTTACCATTTGCCTGACGAAACGAATGAGAAGTTAATTCTATCTTGTTTTGGGATGTTGATTGGGAGCTTGCGCATGGAACCAAGCTGATTCAATCAATTTTTCTCTTCTAACATAGGGTGTGTAATGATTTTAACTGCTTCTCATAGAGAGCAATGAAAAACGCAGCAGAGGAGGAACAATTACATCCAAGGTCTAGTCTAGAGTGACACTGGACATGATTTGAAAGTGGAATATAGCTTTTCACCCGTGGAAGGTTTTTCTCCATAATCATGAATGGATAAATTAAACCCCATTAAACTTTTTGATGCTCAGAAAGCACTGTTGTAAGTCACAGTGAACCACTGCTCTCATGACCAGGACTGTAAAAGGGTGAAGTCCATTTCCAATCTATCTAATAAGCTAGCTACATTAACCCATCCACTTCAACCACGGATCACTTTGGCCTATTTGCATTGCTGGAGTTAAATAACACTTGCGTTGATATAGTGCTTTATCCTCTCCTCAAACATGAATACAGATGGCTTTATCAAGATTACATGCTCACCAGACATGTCTAGCATGTACACTGGAGTACGATTTAATAATGTAATCAAGTTATTTATATACTGTTCTTTCCCTCCTTCTTCCCTTCCATGCCCCTTAATCAAATTTCTAACATCTGGCCCCCTGCATCTCCCAGCTCTGTATAGCTTTTCCAAAGGTAAAATAGCAATAAAACCAATAAATTTGATAAAAATCTTGAGCAATTAACTAAATGAGCTGTGTTATTTTTCTTTCCTGACATCGGGAAATGCATTAAGGGGGTTAATGCACCCCGGCCAGTGAGTAATGACTTCACTGTATAGTGCACGCGTGTAATAGATTGTTGACATGTTAACCACTGTAATCAGCGGTGATAATTCTTCGATTTTTACGTGTAATTAACACCACCCATTTGTGATTGAAATCTATTGTTCATGTGCCCGGATTCGTGATGGATGCGCGGCTCTCCATTTGCCGAGATTTTATTATCGCAGTGGGCTTTAAGATTGCTTTGGCTGTGTTTCATGCATTCTAATCAGTCAACAGGGTGCTGAGATACACATATTTATCCCCTTGACTAAATTCTCGTACCCATTGAAACCCAGGGCACATCTTTGCAAAAACTGCATCCATTTGAGAGGCAGTCCCAAAGATACAGGCTTTGAGCTTTTCTTGTTTTACAGTAATAACATTTATAACATTTGTCCTCTACTTTGCCCCCTGAGCCACTTTTCCTGAAAACCAATTTAACCCTCACGCGAGAAGAATACTCAAATATCTGTAGAAATATTCAGATGCTGCCTTTGAAAACTATTTCATTAAAATAATTTGAGTGAATAACAGCCATGAGTCGTGTTTGCCACTGAAAGATAGCTGATTTGGAGAGCATGCCATATTTAAGAGCTAAACAAAGGCCTGACAGAGATGCCTTGAGCAACTGAGCAAAATAAAGTGATTCTCTCTTGAACTTGCGATGCATGACAACGGCAGTCTATTGCAAGCTACTGCTATCTGAATAATCAGGGCAGAGTATTGATGTTGACCTTGAATGTGCTATCTTGACCTCGAATTACTACTTACCTTCGATAAACATCCTGACGCTCGCCTTCCTGATTCTCCAGTGTGATACATTTTAATGATTAGAGGTGAAGCCTTGGGTTTCTGGGAGGTATAATTGACTGTTACCTCTTATTGTAAAATCCAGATAACAGGGATTTTATCAAAAATAAACAACCTGCCTGTGCAGAGCGTTGTATATAAATGTGAACAACAAACAAAAAATATAAATGATAATTTTATTTAGACTTACTGAGCATGGCAGCATTGTATTTAAGTTTAGAGTCTTCCTTTCAGATATGACAGCCAACATATCTGGTGACCTATAAAGTTAACTTTGTTTCAGTAATTAATTCATGTTTAAAAATAACATTGTTGATGCCTCCTTGCAGGAGATTATTTTTTATTATCTGAAAATTGAATTCAATGCATTGGAACCTGTAAATATATTCTAAATATGCTGTTACAAACTGGTTGTTCAGTGTACAACATTCTCCCCACATTAAATTAGAACTTGTATCTTGGTTGTCCTAAGCTTGTGATATGTTGAGTTCCAATATAAGCATAAAATTTTGATTTATAAAGCCATACCAAATAATGTTTTGTCCAAAGGAAAAAATGGAAAAGTTGGAAAATGGAAAAATGGGAAAGTTGCATGATCCACAGTGATCATGTCCCTTTTGCAGAGATTGCATATTTACTTCTGATGGTGATCATGCAGACGACGATGATGTTAATACGAAAGATTATGATTATGATTATTCAATTTGAATAGACCTTTAGCAAATCAATGATTGATAAATTATTTCTCCATTGACTACTGAGATGTTGCTGCAAAGATAGTCATACAGAGAAGCCAAATAGACATGCTAAGGCCTCCGCAATGATGCAGGGGGTGTAATTGGGGCACATAACCCTCTTGGTTTTAGTGTGTGACTTTTATACAAGCACATTTTGATATTGCCATGTAAGTGTAAGGCCACGGCTCCAGCCCTCCAATTCACCAGCCTATTAAGACGCGGACTGCATTCCTCAGTCCGCGCTCATTACCTGCATCTGTTCCCTACTGTCTGTGTGCAATAGTGTTCCCTAATTAAGTCAGAGCTTCGCACTCATTCGGTGTGAAGTCTCGTAAGCCTTACAAGCCTGTATTTAATCTCTAGTCTTGTTAGACTTTTCTCCCACATTCACGTGTATACTTAACTTAAATGTAGAGCTGTTACTGACTGTTATGTTCAGAGCTTTAATTATTATCCAGAAACCTCGATTTCTTGTTCGTTTCTATTTGTAATACATAGATTTACTCCTTGTTCCATTTATTACTAATATCCTTATCCAGGAACCTCGATTTCTTGTTTTTTTGTATTGTGTACTATTGTGCCTTCTGCTGTGCCGTGAAGGCAGTACAATAAAGCCAAATCCTTCTTCGCGCCTGAGTCCAGTCCACACTTCCTGACATCTGTGCCCGACAGCGGTGCTCAGAGTCAAACTCAAAGTCACTCTTAAATTACTCACCTTCGGGGATTTTGCTTGTTCATACTGCTAGCTGATGTGCGTGCCAGTCACGTGCCATGCAAAGTTATAAGGCCTTTGTAGTTTCATGACATCATCATAGCAGAGCTGATCAGTGATGGTACTCTTTTTTTTTATTTAAAATGAAAGCAGATAGCTTGCAGACAAGGTAGTGCACAAGCCAACTTCTAAAAGTTTTTTTTTTTTTTTTTGAAAAGATGTTTTAAAAACACTGAAATGGAACAAACAATGGGTCCTGCCTAAGGTAAAAAAAGTCATTTTTGGAAAGAACTGTGTGGGGATGGCAATGTTAAACCATGACCTAAAAAGCTATTTTGACTAGTGACAAACTCAATGTTTATCCAGTGCTACAGCATCAGTTTTGTGACATGGTCTTTACGTAGCTAGGCTATGATTTCATACCTCTCTATCATCTGGAATGTACTGTAAAAAACAAGGACATCTCAAGGAATAACTCCAGTTGGGGAAAGACTAACAAAAATGGGGACAGCTTCCAGAAACAGACATCTGGTCACCCTTCTCCAAGTCCAGTTAGAATACAAAAATAGCTTTAGAAACAAATTGATACTTGGTAGTATGTTTTTTTTATTTTTTTGCAACCATACTATTTAAAGGGGGCCAATTATTCTTTTCCTAATTTTCTGTCATGTACATAATGTCACCATGTCAGATGTTCATATGAAACCTGGCCAAAGTTTTAAATAGTGACAACTCTGAATATTAGGTTTCCAATGTGTTTTTCTATGTTTGCAGCAAGTTGCCATCAGCTCATCATGCATTTCTTCATATGGTGATCTGCTCAAAGCTCAACGCTCCCCCAATGTACAGGGACAGGCCCATCCACTAGCGTAATGTGTCTCAGAAGTTTTTCAACCACTCTGCTCATGACTACTTTTCAAAGTTCTGGAGGTTGTTCAGCGTGTCTCACAAAAAGTGTGGTTTTTTTTTTTCTTTATTGAAGCAAAGTTAAATTTGCTTGCTTGGGTGCTGCACCTCGGCATAAATATATACAGCTGGAAATGTGCATTTTAGAACCCCTTTAACTGTGAACCTCCTATGCACACTACTTACTGATAAATAACCAATATTGTAGCTGGTAAAAAAATTATTTAGATTTTTTTTTTCTCCAAACCCACATCATTAAATAAGTTTTAAATTAGGGAATTCCAAGGCATACATTATGCGATTGTAAGAATTCTTTTCAGTTCTTTGATAGTTTGTATTTGATAAATAATTCCTTTCACAGACACTTCAAAACAAGTGCTTTCCCACTTTCTAATTAAAAACAGACCGTCTATTTCTTCGGTGTGTTCTTACTGATTGAATTACGATTGAATGACATCAGTTTTTCCTGGTGCACAAGGGCATTCAATGATATATCGTACTGTGAAAGATAAGATCTTCTCATGAAGGGTCTACTTTTTCGTGGAATGGCCAATATAAGATAGCGTCTCCAAATGGAAAGTGCTGTTAACATTTATAGGACGTTGGGAGATGATCTAACCAGCCGATGCCATTATGTTGTATAACACAGACGTTCAAACTCATTGCAGCAAATAGCAGCCCATTCCATGAAAAAATTTCATCAATGACAATCCGGAGGGATATGTCCCCAGGATGCAGTGCAGTTACCGCAAACAGGCCTTTTAGCCGCAATTGTACAGTTGCTGCTATTGGACCAAGCCACAATGACAAATGTCTATACGGTTCACCGCATTTCTGCTTAGATGAACTTGGCAGTAAAATGTGGCGCACGCAACAATGCTATAACCTCAATACTTTTATAATCCTATCCTCCAGCATTCATGGTGCATTACCCAATATGAATACTACAAAATTATGTGCCATCGTACTGGACTCTGCACATATAATCCATAAATGTAGGATTGTTATTTGAATCACTTTTTTTTTGCAGGAAGCATCAAATGTGCTGGTACAAATCAATAGCTTGAATAATACACTCAGACTGCAGCAAGAGCCAGGGACTATGCTTCTTTAGAACAGCCTGAAGAAATTTTGCTCCAAGTTGAGGTACATATTTGAGCAAATAATTGCATAACACAGCTCAAACATCAGCTGTTCTAACAATAAACCCCACTTAGTTTCCAGGAAATATGCCACAATTCTAGATTGTACTAGTTCAGGTTTAGCCGGAACTATAGCAGCATATTCATTGCGTATGACACTATTAAAAATCAGTCCTTGACCATGTAATATTGTTCTTTCTGCCATCTTTCAGATAGCAGCTTGAATCTTCAGAACAACATGTTTCTCAAAGTGTACCTTTAGAGTGCAACAGAATGTGCTTGGTTTGCAGGGTAATATTCTATGCATCTTCAACTATGTTTAAAGTACATTTACAATTAAACAAACTTATCAGTTCTAGCAATAAATGGCAAAATTATCAAAATAAAAACACAACCTTGCAACCACCCTAAGTATTTAGTCACACTAGCCTTATGTGGTCAATGCAATTTTTTGAAATTAATGGCAGATATAGAAGCAGATAGCATTAAAACAAATTCAAAATACTGAGGTTTGACATGAACACATTTTTCTGTTCTTGTTTTAAGGTGAACTGAACTGAAATATACAGGGTTATGGTTTCCTAAATGAATCTCCAGATCCTGAAACCTCAGCAGAGTTTCTGCATCAGGGAACTTTATGATCTGATTTCAGTGTGACACAATCGTCGTGACGTTTCTGTAAGCCACTGACAAATATTCACAGGAAGTAGACTCAACACTTAAGACATGAATTCTGTTGATTGGCGCATTTGAAGTACCTTTTTTTTTTTCAGAACGAAAGTGGAGAGCAATATTTTATTTTCATTTTAATCAGTTTTTGATCTTACAGCTAAAACCCGAGTAAATCAGAGTTATAGGAGTTTCCATGGGGCATTGATCCTCTGGGAAATAAAAGACAATGAATACTCCATTGTTTTAAAAGATTAAACAACATCTGATTTTATGATGCATTTAATAATAAAATAAAAGAACACAATTTTAAAAACAGACATCTCATGTTTAGTAAGCTCAAAAGAAACCTTTTTTTGTCTCCGGTTTTTTTTTTTTCAGCACTATAAACACCTTGACAGATATGTTTTAAAGCTGCGGCTACATTGGATTTCAGCTCATATTTACAAGGCTAAATCCGGAGAGACTTGGAGGGAAGCAGGATTGGAAATTAACAAGCTCATAAAAATGGTGAAGAGAAATTAAGCTGTATCAGCTGTGTTAATTGTGCAATAAACATACCAGAGTGGAATGAGGGAGGGGAGAGAGAGTGAAATAGCATGTTTTTTATACGCGGTATGATTGCGCGGTGAATATCACTGTTGCCTCACAGCAAGATGTTAGGGGGTTTAAAACCGGCCATTGGCCTTACTGTGTTGAGTTTGCATGCTCTCCGCATGTTTAACTGGACTGTCTCCAGGGCCTCCGTGTGATGGATTTGTGAGCTGTACCCATATCCCGGTCAAATATACTTGCTTCTACAATGTGACAAATCAATTCATTAAGAAAATTCAATTCATTCATTAAACTGAATGAAGTTGAGTGGGAGTGTGCATTGGGGGGAGGGGGAGGGGGGAGTGAGAGAGAGAGAGAGAGAGAGAGAGAGAGAGAGAGAGCATACTGTATATGTTGAACTATGTACAATATCACAGTGGTCAACAGCAGGCTATATCTCCAAAATTCTTGCATTCTCCCCATAGGCAAAATTCATAGTTCTGCTTCTTTGTTGTGCTACAGAAAAGGTTATGAGGTCAACAAAATCAACAGCAGAACTGCCCCAAGTATGCCCACAGAAAATATTACCTGATTTCCACTGGAAGTATTGGACTAATTGCATTTTTGAAAAAGTAATGTCTGGCCGTAGTGCAGTGCTACACGAACAAAAGTGTCACCAGAACAATAGGATTGCTCTTTAATGCACCAGAACATATACAACAAAGATGAATGAACTCCTATTCAAATAGTTTGCCTTATTGCATTGGGAAATGTAGTTTCACCTGATAGTGGCACTACAGTTAAAGGTATAAAGCCATAGAAATCAATGTTCCTCCTTTATACATCAAGAATGTTGGCAACAGATTTGATTGGATCCCTATCAAAAATGTTTGTGTTATTACATTCTCAAAAATGTAAAGTTTTTGCTGGTGGAGGTGCTACAGGGCAGGATATAGGGTCACTGACATTACGTCCATTAACCAGGAAAAACCACTGAATATTTCATGTGATTCTCATCAAAACTGTCTGAGTCATTGCATTTGGAAATCTTATATTTGGCTGAATGGTGGCACCACTTGAAAAATTACATAGCCACCAAAATCAATAACTTCCTCCTCTATGCAGCAGTATAGTTGAAAGCAGATTTGACATGATTCCCATTAAAGCTGTTTAAGTTACTGCAATTTTAAAAAATGAGAAGTTTGACTTGGTGATGGCACTAAAGCAAAACTCGTACGGGGACCTGCATCTATAACAGCTATTCGCAATGCACTAGAAACGATCAAAAGAAGTGTAGCATGTTTCCCAACAAAACTGTTAATTGTTAAAAATTATTGATCACTCCCTGCAAACTGAAATTATCCCGTTTACTTTTCAAATCACTATGGTTAAGCCCCCTCTTAAGTGGAGCACCTTTGACTTATCTACCCTCAATAATTTCAGGTCAATTTTGAGAGTTCTTGAAATACTTCTTTTCTGGCATCAATCTGACTTCTTAAATGCAAATTTTATTTGCACAAAACGCAGAGAAAGCTTTGGGTAAAGTAGTTAATGACATTAGAGTTAACTTGGACAATGGTAATATTCTGTTCAGGTACTTTCTGATCCTCACTGCTGCCTTTGACAAGGTGGATCATGAGATTCTTATTTCAAAGCTGAAAAATGGGTTGATCTATCAGGCACAGCTCTTTACTGGTTCAGAACCTATATTCATGGTTGTGAAAATTCCATCTCTGCTGATTAATTCTCCTCAAAGGGAGAGCACAGAACTTGTGGCGTGCCTCAGGGTTCAATTTTAGGATCCATCTTATTTGTTTTATATACTCTCCCATTAGGAACAATCATTATGTGGATGACACCCACATTTATAAGTGGGGATTTTGTCAATGAAGCAAAGGAGTTTTGGATGTGACTTTATTGCGCATATGATTGCACAGCAGTGCTGCAAAATGGAAGAGTATATTGTAGTGAAAATTTGGCGACAGATAAGGAAAAAGACATGAAAGATGGATGTTGAAAAAGTATTGTGATTTTGAATGTCACAGTCACCAGGAATACAGGGAAATATAGATGTTGAACATGGATGTTACTTAGGAATAGATTTCTATATAATATTCATTTTTGGTTACAGTATCATAATATTTGAACCTGCAGTTGTTTAGACATCTGACAGTGGCTCAACGTTACCTTCATTTAGAACTGAAGTTAAATTATCAAAAGATACTTTATTCAGTAAATAGCTATAATTTTGTACATGTGCACCAGACAATAAAAATGAGGTTTTCATATTTGGAGTTAGTGCCTTTGAGAGTGGCAATAAAGCAAGCAATAATATTACTGTATCTGGTTTAGTTTTTGTGTTGGATTGGGCGCAGTAAACTAGACCCATTCCAATAGCAGAATAAACCTGTAGAACAAAATTACATTATAAAGATTGTGCTAAGCTATTGCTGTAATTTGCTATTCGCATCAGCAGTTTACTGTGTATGCCTCAAGCGCATTGTGTCGAGAGTGCAAAATCACACAATTGCCCCTTTGAACAAATACTTGATCATGCTGTCTGATTAATGTTTGAATCCTTTGTGTAAAACAGTTGAAGCAAAGAGCAGCCACAAATATAATGCAATTTGCCTGCAGAACGGATCCACATTTATATGCTAATTCAAGTATTTACATTTAATTAATATCACCATAACGCTATTGTTTGCAACAATGGGCATAAATATCTCATTGACCACACGTATGTGGCTTGCAGCTTGTTAAAAACAAAATAAATACGAAGCGCATAATGTAGGAAGTATTCCAGATGAGTCATTTCTTGTTTTTGTTCATTTAAAAAAGCTACATTAATTACAGGTAATAAAAGCCGGGTCAGCGGTAATTAATCATTTCAATCGCCTCCACTCACTGTGAAATAGAGTGCATTGCTGAAACAGGGCAGGAAGTGAAGCTTATGGATCTGGGCTTGTGTGGTGGTGGGGGTCCCTTATCCCAACCAGATAAATGCGCCCACAGCAGCACTATCACCCTTAACTGGCTGGGCCCATACAGGCACCCATTTTATCAATGTTCTTTTGTGTTCTTTCAAGAAGTAAAATATATAAATACATTGGTTGTTTTTATATACAGAATATATATATATATATACAGTTGTAAATGCACAACCATATTCAGAATTATAGATTAACCACAGACAAATGAACCAAACTTGCTATGATGATAGTGGTCATCAAACAACCCTTTGCTTGAGATTAACCGTCCTGTACGTTTCCATTCCAACCGAAATAAAGCAGACCTTATTCAACAGATGGAGTCATTGTTCAACTACTAATATGGGGAATCTTGTGTGCCAAAGTAGGGTTGGAGTGAAAACCCATGAAAAGGAAGACCTCCAAGAACAAGGTTGGTTACTGCTCTTGTTGAACAATCCATTGTATCTGCCTACACTAGAAAATCTCATAATACAATTATCAATCACTACATGTCTTCATTGCTAAAACAATTGATGGATGGTATATCTTCCTATTATATTTTCATTTTTTCTTGTCTTTTGTGTTAATGATGGTAGTCAAAATACACACAATAGCTTAATACATGATGTACAGAGTGCATCGGGGAGATGCTCAAAAGAAACTTAATCATTATGATGCCATAAATATCCAAAAGGATAATCACACCCAAATTAATTCAGTCATCTTTTCTGTATAGTCAGGTAAGCTGTTCTGGCATCAGGTTTTGACAAAGCAATTATTTGACTGTAATTTGTTAAATTCATTAAAATACTTTGATTTTCAATTAAGAACAAACAGGGAGCATTAAAATCAGAAAGTCATCAAGGGGTCACTTTCATCACTGTCAAATCTGGAGGTGCTGCATGGAGAATCAGATGTCCAGCCTTTGACAAAGTTAATCCGGCTGGCTGTAAAAGTGTAAAAGTCTTGGGATAGATTGCTGTTCCCAGAATCAGGTCAGTGCTTAGCTTCTCCCAGATTAGCAAGTAGACACAGAGAGAGGGAGAAGGATTAGCCTCCAAAAAGCCATGGCTTCCAGCTGGGCAGCGCGTAGTCAGTCACGTAACCTAAAAAATAATCTGCCTCACTAAAAATATTGTTTTATAATCTATTCTTTATTCATTTTTTTGTAGGGGAGTTGTCTCTAGAATTGCATGAATACCATAATGTGCACCGTAAGTGCACCGTAATTAATCGTGCCTTGAACTCTGAGGAATACGGGAATATAATGGATCAGACAGCCTTCTAGGAGTACCAGCTAGATCACATCAAGAATTAAGCTACAGTCTTTGTTCCATAATTACCTACAAGGAAAAAAAGGGCCACAGGAACATGTAATGGGTAGATTGACGATAAGCAGTCTGGGCCCATTCCAACCTCTAAATTTTCACCTCTTTTCCATTTCCTTGCGTTTCATCTGGAGTTTGATCAAGTTTCATTACCATGGAGGAGATTCCCGTTCATTTATCGCCATCCAGGAATTGGGGAACAGGATTTAGCAGTTTCATGGATAAATCTTGAGCAAGTGAGCACCAAGTGAGTGCCCTTTGAAATGGTATTTTTCGGAATGCGTGACCTATATACAATCAAATGGTGAATAAAATCTGCCATGCCTCCCACTGAAATTTCTTCAACCTGATGTTTAAGGGAGCAAGGACATTCTGTATCATAAATTTACATTTCCTTGTGGTCTTTAGGCCTTTTCTTTCTGTTATCTCTTGCCTCACCTCATGGGTGAAGCTTGGAGTAAGCAAACGGCACAAGGAAAGCTTGAAGGGGGTCCATTGAGCAGGTCAATTTGTGTCTCACCTAAGCTACTTTCCTCTGCTAGAGAGCCACCTAGTGAAATGGAGGACCAGAACAGGAGTGCTTGCAGCACTCAGGATTAAGCTACATTTGATCTGACGGTTTTAAAGATTTCATTACATAAGAGAGGCAGAGTTGGACAGATTTGGTACAGATGCCAGAAATACAGTAAATGGAAATGGAGGATTGCTGTACGGCAGAGTACGGAACATTTTATCCTTATAAACTGCTAAAAGGGCAATGCACTGAAGTGGTGAGCCTATGGGTTAAGGCAAGAGTTGTAGATATGAGTATTAATTTTGGCCAACAATAAATGCGTATATTTCAGACGCATTTCGCAGGCGTGATTCAGGTCCACTTGTCACGTCCACCGGGAAAGATATTGCAAATCAGAACCAAGTTATTTTCACCATTCTGATTTAAAGGATGTCTTTATTTTGGATGTGTTCGTCTGAAATTAAAGGAATGAGTGTGACATTGATAAAATATATGGATATTAGATTTAACATTTAATTGATAATAAACAACTGATCATGTATATTTGAACTTGAGGTATTTAATTTATTGCAATAAATCACATCCCCATGTTTTTTGTTCAGCACAATTATTTTGCTCATATTACATTGCAATATGCGAAATTTCAATTGTATATCTGGATACATTTTCCATGGTGTGATGCATTTTAAGGGCCTCGTGTAATATTTTCCCTCGCATTTGATTTTTCTATGTGTATAATAGGAATGTATGTCTTTGTCAGAGTCATTTTATGTGACAAAGCGTGACATCTTTGAAGTATAAAGTAATTTTTCATGATAATGTTTCATCAATGTGTTTCATAAAGGTTACACACCGTACAGGAGATTAGTTTCGATAAAAATTGGTTTTATGTTATTGCAAGCATGCTCAATATTTTAAATTGGAAACCATATTGATCTCGCCTGACTTTTTGATGGGAATTTACCATTTTGAAGTCCCTTCCTAAGAAGACATATTGGAAAAAGGTGCAATCACTGTCCTTCTGGGCTGGGGTACGGAGTCTAAATGCCGCAGTGATTTTGTGTTACTGATAACAGCCACGCGATCAATGCATTTGTAAGGGAATGTGCCTCCAGAAAATATAAGCAAACATCAAAACGTCTGCCGTCAAACGGCTGGAGTAATACAGTAAATCTATTGCCCTATGAGTTCCTCTGTTGATAAGGTACATCATATTAATGTAACTATTAAATGTACAGACACTGAGGCAAAGTTACTTGTTTAGCTACTGAAATGCCAAATATAAAGAACTCCGGAGTACTTTCTCTGTAAGAACTTAAAAAAGGGACAGAATTCAACCAGCCTACAGAGAATTGCCTGGGGGATTTTCATTTATTGGATCAACATTGGCAATCCATCTTCAGGCACAAAAGTAAAGTGCAGGTCTTCTCAGCAGCAGACAATTCAAGGTAGCAGCCAGTGTTATTGGCCCAGGGTTTTTCTGCAATATGTGGTTTGTCATTTACGTTGGATCAAAACTTTATTGAATTAAGTACGATCTCATTCACCTATATGACTGGAAAAAAAGAAAATTCATTTCTACACGGCTTCTCAGCTGTATCAATGGAGAAATAGCTTTCCATCATTCATGCTTGAGAATGGTAGGTGCTGTGGTATACTCTCCCAGGCTAAATGGAACACTGTCAGTTGCCTCTTCTTAATGCACCACAGTTAGCGGGGGCAGAAAACGCCGCAAAAATTGTTCAAAGATTGTGTTGGGTTCAAACAGTCTTATTCATCAGCCATCTTATTTATCATCCATTACACCCTGTCAGCTAAAATTGGATTTTTTTTGTCCTCCATCTAAGCACATTACCAGAAGCTATGTATTTGCATCAAACATGTCTTCACTTCAGTCTTCCATCGAAACTAGATCTACATGCCTTCATGCATGATGATCCTGGCCTTTCCTTTCCAAAAACATGATGTGCTGTATTACTGAGAGTTGTGGCAAACAGGAGGTTAGAATGGAATCTCTGTTCAACCAAATTGTATTTCTATGGGAGATAACCTTGCATGTTTGCATTAAGTAGCTATACTTATATTTGTGATCAAAGGTGCAGCACTGCTTCTATACCAAGAGGTGACCATTTTACTCAGTTGCAGCTAAGCTTTATAGGAAAAGCACAATCTAATCAATAATTAATAATAATATGAATAATAAATGAAATAATAAAGCATAATTTAACCCCTTAACTGCCACCTGCATTTTCTCACATTTGGCCCGGCCCTAATTAGGGCCCAGTGACAGTTAAGGGTAAGAGCATCTAGTCGATTCCCATTGTTTTTGTTTATCGGCTAATCAGCAAGCCGCACCTGCGCAAACAAACCGAAATAGAAGGATTATCTACGCATGTACACAAAAGATTGGTTTATATGAATGAAATTGGTTATGTGACAATGCAAGATGTCAATTAAAGCAAGTGATTTTTTTGTAAACATTGGAAGTTCAACGTCCCGTCTGAGAATCTACTTTAGATGCCCTTTAATATACATTGTAAACATGCACTGTATATGTGTATATTTGACGATAACCACAGTACCACACAGTATTTGGAGCGCAAATGTCCATTTACATTTCCATTTTAATTTCTCCCTTTAAGTACATGTGATTATGATGGTATTTGAAGAATGGATACATGAAATTATGAAGTTTACATCTAAGCAATTCTTGTTTTCTCCACATATCATTTTAAGGACCAAGGACCGTACCTGAAAGATTTACTTGTACATAATATCCTGCAATTTGAACAGATGGAAACAAGCACTCATGAGAAGCTCTCACCTAGCTCCTCGGTAGCAGACGCACTCCCACTCAAACAATGCTGAAATACCAAAGATACCATAAAGCCAACTAGATGCTCATGTTACTTATTCCTAGCGTTGACAGGTCCATCTCCCAACCGGAACATCGCAATTAATCTCTGCATGAATATTCATGAGATGTCATGACCAAGGACAAAAGTGTGGCAATGTGTGTTCTATCTTTAGGCGAGGCCTTTCATAAATATTCATAAACTGTGGTGGAGAACCGGAAGCTCCAGTTTGCAGCTATTAGCTTATGTAATTAGAAATTACAGATGACAGGATTTGTGCACCATCACACTATCTGATTTATCCATAGAATCTGTGATATAACAGCCAGCACAGTAACCATGTTCCTGAACCACAGTCCCTGTCAAGAGTGCCGTGCTAGACTTAATCAGATAAACCTGCCACACTGCTCCCTGGTAGATTTCCACTCTGATATCTATTGCATCAGTACTTTCTACAGCCGTCTCTAAAACACTCAAATGACTCACATACACCCACTGGGCCAATTGCTGTTTAATGTGATGTTCACAATTTTAAATATTGAGTGGGCTTTTTTTTTCCACATCTCACTGTTATTTCATCCCACTAATCAAATAAAGCTATCACCAACTAGGGCTACATTTACCCTTATATGTCAATATGAGTTTTGATTCTTCCAGTGCAATGCACACTACATTTGCTTGTTTTTAAAATTAGACCCGAGTAGAGAATGTGGCAATTTTAAGAAATATACGAGTTACAGTCTATGACATAGCTTCGTGTGGCTATTGCTTTTCAAGATTGCAGATGCAACACACCTTACTTCACTTAACTGTTTTCAAATTACTTTCTTTCGCTTCTTTTGGGGGTCATAATGGCAGAAGATTTTTTTCCACCTGTCATAGATTGATTTTTGTAAACAAATAATCAGAAGAAAAGCACCTTGTAAAGGACAGAAGGCGAAGTCAGAACTCAGTTGCAGGCAGATGTTCAGGTCGAGGGTTTTATTCAGGATCGTGTTGCACAGTTTGGTTCTATAACACAATAGTAATGCCACCCAGAAAGGGTAATCCAACTCAATAGCCAAAAACAGTCCAGAGATCGAAAACTAATCAACAGATATGCCAAGTTTGTGTGACATGCAAAATCGGGAGTCGAATATGCCAGCTAGGATCATAACTTTACACTAAAGTAATCAACAATGCACTAAACACAGAGAAAAATTGTAAATGAGGGACTAAGAAAGAACTGTAACCGAAGATCGCAGAAGTACTAGAAAAGGCTCGTATGCAGGCACAGAAAAGACTGGCAAACAAACTCGCATTGAATGGCTGACAGAGTGGAGAATATGAAGGGGAGAATGAGGCTGATTACAAAGGGGAACAGGTGAGTGTGCTAGGACAGCATGCAGGGAGGTGTGGCTACAAACCAGGAAATAAGGTGAGCTAGTGGAAAAACAGAATGGGGAGGGTGAGTGTGTGAGGGGAATGAAAACACAGAGCAAGGTGACAGGTATATGAAAACAAATGAACTAATGCAAGGAATGGCTAACTAAACACAGTGAAAGTATAATACTCAATGAAAAATAAAGATTTGAAAGACACATGAAATACAATCAGTAATGGATTCAGACCCTGACAGTTAAATAGCTTAATACCGCAAAAGAGGACGATACTTGTGCTTGCTCCTCTTTCTCACTCTGACTCCGTTGTTCTGCACACGGAGGGTACCAGAGCCGGGCCTATTGGCCGAATGCAATCAGTGCACCCATGAAAAATGAGGCTTTCAAAAGATCTTGCCCTGTGGTGCAGTAAATTTGAAAGTACTCTTAATAATAATACAAATTGCCATTGACTTTAATGTGCCTCGCAGCCATCTTGTAATTTCATTAGCCCTCCCACCCGCTTATAACTCCCCCTCCCTACCCCCCCGAATCTTCCCTTACCCCCTGATTCCCAGTGCCTCTGCAGACATAATGGAGCACGGTGATGTCATTCCTTCTCCTCCGTCCTCCCATTGAAGCCTGACTCAGAGGCCTGAAATAGAAACCAGTTTTACTGCCTTCTTATTGGATTAAAGTTCTCGGGGGCGTTCTTTTCCGCTGCCTCCCAAATCAATAGGTGGTCATTGGTGTTATGAAAATGCTGAGCAGTTCATTGCATGCTGCAGACAGACCATATGTCCGGCCTCAAATCCACACTTACGCCCCCGCTGCACTAACGTAGTGAGACTTAAGACCCCAATGTGCAGGTTTGTGGAGATTAGCCTAAAGTCTGAATAATAATCTGAAGAAAATAATCCTTAATTTGGCGTGAGTCATCCCACACCACTCAGACTGCTGCACTGATTTACTTTCATCTGTTTACATGGTGGAGCTTGACACTGCACACTCATCTTATTGTATATGCAGTGACCTCCTGAGGCTAACACTTTTTCCTTATTTGCTGCATGCTCACAGTTTTTATTAAATGATACTCATTATATACATTTTGATTTCATCATGTACAGACACCTGACAAATTAGAGGAAAGGCCAACATAAAGTGACAATAGTATGTTATTTGGCCATCATAATCGCTTTGGAATATATAGATTCTATGGGTCTTTCACTCCATGAAAGACCAATTTTTCAATAGCTTTACATTTATCTGATGAATTTGGTCCCATAGATGCAGTTGCAACCACGGAACTGTGCAGGCCATACCTATAATATGATGCACTTCATTATCAAGCAATTCAGTGACACCGCGAGCCCTGTGGATGGGTATATTGTCATGCTGGAGGTGATCGCTCCTATTAGGTTACACATGTTTTATCGTAGGATGAAGGCGATCACTCAGAATAATTTTGCATGGATGTATCCGTGACCGTTTCCCCTAAAGGGGCACCCAAGCTTTGCCAAAGTAGATTCCAAGTAGGAGTTTACTCAACTACCCAACTCATTCGCGTGATCTCACACCGTGTACAGTCTCATTTTCATGGCACGATACCCAAACACTGCTGAGTAATTTCCCTCTCTCGATGTAGATAGATAGATAGATAGATAGATAGATAGATAGATAAAATGGTATACCTAGTCTCGAGCTAGCTTCCAGGTTCGTGCCCTTACCGACTAGTCAAGAATATGGAGAAGAATGATTGGCCCGACGACATCTCTTGTTACCACGCCTGTACACCAGAGCTGGTGCTTTTGCTCCTCTGAACACTGAAGTGCCTTTGTTACAAAGGGTTTATGCACTGGAACCTTATGATAGCATCCCTCCTCATGCAGCTGTATGTGTCTTGTTCTATGTGTCTTGTCCAATTATGTCCTGCATTGACAGCCACAGCCACCTGAGGAAGAGCTGCATCTATGGCCTCGTCCACACAGAGACAAGAGATTTTTTCGAAAACGGTCTTTTTTTGTTGTCGTTTCTAAAAAATCTCCTGTCTACATGGCATTGTTTCTAAAAATATCTGAGTCCACACGGAGACCCCTAAAACGACCCAAAATGCTGTGGTAAATATTCCAGGCCCGCGTGTGGCGCAGTATGGCGCTGTGGCATTTTCATGGAGATAAACCAAAAACGGAGAAGAAGGCGGCGAACATGCGCATAAAGCTTGCGCTCTGTGTACAGACGGGAGGGGGTTTGGGCTGTGATGGGGGCAATCACGTCATCGTTTTCAAAAAAACCCGCTTTGGTTGTCCTCACGAAAATGCTGGGGTGGCGTTTTCAGATTTTCTCGCTCTGGAACCCGTTTTCAAAAAAATATCTTTTTCTGGCTGCGTTTTCGCCGCCTTCGTGTGAACACAAGGCCGAAACGATAAAATATTTATTTAAGTTTTCAAATGAATCGTTCTCTTGTGGATGGGCCTTGTATTTTCCTTGCATGTCACATTAAGGCACAAGAATCAATGACGTTATGAGAATGTACACTTTTTGACTACAATTGAAGGGTTCAATGCAACAATGCTATATGTGCCAATTTTACGGAAATCAAGATTTGGATGGTTTTGCTTTAATTTGATTGTGCAACAACCATACATTTACTTTAAAATGTCATCCTCGCCTGTACACAACACTGACCAGTATAAAACATTGGCACATGGTGAAAGTATAGTCTGTGTAATACCATGACACATGAGATTGGCTTTTATGAAGTCATTGCACTGAACCCTTCAATTGCCAACCATATTTCCTGATGTCTTCCTCAAGAATTTAGACAGAGGTGTCACTTAAATCATTTTCCTCGTTGAAACGTAAGCCAGTTGAGCTGTCTATGTAATAATAATAATAATAATAATAATAAATTGACTGCACCCTCTCTGCATTTCATACATATCACTGAGCATGATGGGATGTGATATGCCTGATTTTACCATTTTGTACACCAGCAGGCATTTATTTATTTTCTACCAGTCTTTTATTTAAATTTTCTCCTTTGTCTGTAGAGATGCCTTCACCTTTGATATATTTCAGCCCCCATATTTCAGGGTGCCATAATTGTTCACATTCCATTACTATGTGAATGAAAAGTCAAGTTTTGTTTAATATCCTTTACGTGCGATGGCTGTTTTAAGTCCATGACCGTGGCACTGGCACCTCCAGGACTCAATTTTCTAGGAGAGGCAAAGCAATGAAAGACTAATCATGTCCACACCCGTTAGTCATGTCGGAGTACAGCGCTCTTGTTTTGTGCAGTGGTATGGTGCTGAAATTATGGGAAAATGTGGGGCTGAATAACATCATCTGGAGTTGGTGATTTAGTTTTGATTGAAGGCATTGTAAAAGTTGTGCGGTACAAACCATAACATCATGCTACGCTCTCTGGAGAATGCTTGATTGAGAACAAATTTACTCTGTGGCAACATGATGACTCCAAGCACACTATTTACAAGATCCAATAGCAAATGCTCCCACGATCAGGTACTGGCCACACTGGAGTCCAGATTGCTAGATCACTGAATGTGCCAGGGATTACCCACATAAAGGGAAGCAAACCTCTGTGAGCGAGATGTTTGTGAACAGAAGATATTATTCTTGAAATTGTACTGAAAAATTAATTGTTAACCCTTTCAGCAATGTAAGATATCAAAATCAGACGCTGTTGAAAACCAATCATGTGGCAACTTGTTTAAAAGAGCTCCCCTGCGGAAGCTCTTTTAAACAAGTTGCCACATGATAGGTTTTCAACAGCTCAGGATAACTACATTTTTAATGCCTTGAAAATGTATTCAGCGCTCAAAAGGTTAATTAAAATCTCCAAACAGGACTGAAAGCCCTGATACTAGCAAAGGATTGATATACTTCAATCCAGTGAAAGAGTATTTGCCTGCCCCCCCCCTCCACATTTCTTCATTTTTGGCATATTTGTCACAAATGTTTCAGATCATCACACTATTTTTAATATTAGACAAATAAAACCTGAGAAAACACAAAATGCAAAATTCAAATGATGATTATACTTATTGCCAGAAAAAGGCAACATTTAGTTACTTAATCAACCAATCAAATAAATTTAAGTGTTAATTTGGTTCATGTCACAAAACACCCAGGCATGATCAATGCCATCCCTGTTGAATCTAAACATCACTCAAAGGGATTTTTCAACATTTTGGCAAATTGGCTTATTGCCATAATCCCTATAGTCATATGAGTAGGTACACTACCTTTAGTTATCCGTGCCTGTTGTTTTGAGATTTTATAGCATGGTGAATGTGCAGGTCACAACTTGTCCACGAGAGTGTTTTGGAGCTGTTGGATTGTGTATTTGATGAGTTTTGAAGGAGTGAGGGACCTGTACCGTTCGTCCCCCCCCGAATCTCAAAACAAAAGGCACGGATAACTAAAGGTAATGTACTCATATGACTATAGGGATTATGGCAATAGGCCAATTTGCCAATATGTTGAAATATCCCTTTAAATAGATTATGTCTGTCAATGTAAAGTAGACAATAAGCAGCACTTGATGCCGCAATCTAAAGAAATTCAAGAACAGAGGAGAAACAAAGTCATGGAGATCTATCATTTTGGGAAGGGAAACAAAACCATCTCTAAGGCTCTGGGATTACAGCGAGCCACAGTGAGAGCCATTATCTACAAATGGAGGAAACTGATTTGTGGCAAATCTTTTCAGTGGCTGGCCAGCCAAAATTTCTCCAAGAGTGTATTTACACACACAGTCACACACGCACACACACACACACACACATGCACACACGCACGCACCTAGCTACCCCCTCCCCCTATAGACACACACACACACACATGCACCTAGCTACCCCCTCCCCCTATAGACACACACACACACACACACACACACACACACACATAGATTCCAAGCTCAATTTAAAGCAATAGGATAAGACAGCTGGGAAGTTCAAATGGATTGCTAGGCACCCGAAAATCAATAGCATAATACAAAGCTAGTGATAGAAGGTCCTGCTTATATTTCCATTCCAGACAGATTACGGTGGTTATATGAATTAATCCAGGTGAAATGAAATGGGTCGAAGAGCAATTCAAATACCCGCATATGTCCAAGTTATCATGGCAGAATGCCTAATTCCCCTACTTATATGAATAATTCATGACCTGTGTCACTTAACCCAAGAGTAAGAACCCCCTCTCTCCACATTTCCAATTAAAAATAAATCTAAGAGCGATAGCACATGATGGAACATGACTGTAGGACACTACAAATAAAGGAACTCCATCCTTTCCAGCATGCAAAGCCTTGCCACAGCAGTGCAGCGGACATGTGGTGAACAGACAGAAAAATTAGTTTCCTATCCAACAGGGCTTGTCAGGATCCGATATGAAAAGGAAAAGAACCACAATCCCATTAAAACACTCTTATTCAGCATTTAATGGAGGTGCCAACTGAAAATATGGTATAATCTTAGAAAAAAGGAGAATAAAAAAGAGAAAGAAATACGATTAACTGGGTACTCAAGTCCAATAAGCATGGTAAAAGAATTATAGCTAAATAATACTGCTAGTACTACTACCACTACTACTACTACTATTACTACTACTGCTGCTGCTACTACTATGACTACTAACTGCTTAGAGCTCCTAGATAGAGTCCCGACAAGTCAAGAATTGGAGCCATTCTATTTCCATTGCGCAAAACTGAGCTGATGGAAATCTGGAATTTTCCTTTTTTTTCTTGGAAAGAAAAGGAAAAACGTTGATTTTGGAAGAATTACAATAAACCAGCTAGCAATGATATCAACTAGCAAAATAGAGGAAAATATTCAGACATGAGAAAGGAGAAAATGTTTGATGAACTGGGGTGGTGTAATACATGTCACTCTCTTTTTTTAAAGCATTCTGTTTCATTTTAGACAGTGTCTTTCCGTGTGAAATTAGGATCCCTGAAAAAAGCTGTTTTCTCTGCCCTTGTTTACAATTATTTAGTTTGTTTTGTGGCAATTTTATGTTTATTACACAATCATTTGACTGAGAACTTTTTCAAAGCACGCGACAGGGGAGGAATAAGAAGGCTAACTGGCGGGCTAACTCGCTACGCTTGAGAAAACGTTCCCTCCAAAAGACAGGGCTGATAACAAGGTAAAGCAGTGAAGATATTTTACATATAGCATACACTTAAGCTGATATAATTTTTTTTAATGTACATTTAATTAGGTGGCAAAAAAATGTTTTGCTCCTGGTCAGTACATTACAGAGCTTCTATGCCATTATTATCCATCTGCTCCTCAGAATTAGGGGGCATTTTGATCATCAGTAATCAGCTGACTATGGATAACTACCTCATTCAATCGCACAAAAAAACAAGAGGCCCATGGGCTTAACGGTCACCTGAGTTGTATGAAAACTGATGTTATTGATGTGAATGAACCAAATAAACCCATCACTTTCCTATATAAATTATAGTAAACTTCACCCCCTCCCCAAGGGCAAACATGAAGCCTGGGGGCCATGAAATGAACAATTTTGATAAAGCACCTGAAGACCCTTCCATCTATGAAGAGTTTTGTTTTCCAGCATATGTGGGTCTGGAGAAGAAGAGTTTGAAAATGTCAGCCAATTTGACAACTTTTAGCCCTGCCCCTCAGAGCACCTGGGGGTGAGCAGCATATAACGCACAATTTTGTTGCATATTTGACCAAGGAAGGTTCCTGCAAATTTTCATTGAAATTGGATCAGCGGTTTCTGAGAAAAAGTGGAAAATGTATTGATCACTTTTAGCCCCACCCCTCAAAGTCCCTGGGGGTGGGCACCATATAATTCACAATTTTGGTGCATAATTGACCAAGGAAGGTTCCTGCAAATTTTGATTGAAATCGGATTAGCGGTTTCTGAGAAGTTGTCGAAAATGTATTGACCAGTTTTAGCCCCGCCCCTCAGAGCCCCTGGGGGTGGGCACCATATAATGTACAATTTTGTTGCATATTTGACCAAGGAAGGTTCCTGCAAAATTTGATTGAAATCGGATCAGCGGTTTTGAAATCGGATAGACCATTTTTAGCCCCGCCCCTCAGAGCCCCTGGGTTTATAATTCTTTTGGTGCATAATTGACCAAGGAAGGTTCCTGCAAAATTGTATTAAAATCGGATCAGCGGTTTCTGAGTAGAAGTCCTTGACCACTTTTAGCCCTGCCCCTCTGAGTCCCTGGGGGTCGGCACCATATAATTCACAATTTTGGTGCATATTTGAGCAAGGAAGGTTCCTGCAAAATTTTATTGAAATTGGGTCAGCGGGTTCTGAGAAGACGTCGAAAATGTATTGGCCAGTTTTAGCCTCGCCCCTCAGAGCACCTGGGGGTGGGTACCATATAATTCACAATTTTGGTGCATATTTGACCAAGGAAGGTTCCAGCAAAATTTTATTGAAATCGGATCAGCGGTTTCTGAGAAGCAGTCGAAAACGTATTGAGCAGTTTCAGCCCCACCCCTCAGAGCCCCTGGGGGTGAGCACCATATAATTAATAATTTTGGTGCATATTTGACCAAGGAAGGTTCCTGCAAAATTTAATTGAAATCGGATCAGCGGTTTCTGAGAAGAAGTGGAAAATGTATTGAGCAGTTTTAGCCCCGCCTCTCATAGCCCCTTGGGGTGAGCACCATATAATTCACAATTTTTGTGTATAATTGACCAAGGAAGGTTCCTGCAAAATTTGATTGAAATTGGATCAGCGGTTTCTGAGAAGAAGTTGAAAATGTATTGAGCAGTTTTAGCCCCGCCCCTCAAAGCCCCTGGGGGTGGGCACCATATAATTCACAATTTTGGTGCATATTTGACCAAGGAAGGTTCCTGCAAAATTTTGTTGAAATCGGAGCAGCGGTTTCTGAGAAGAAGTCGAAAATGTTTACGGACGCACGACGGACGACGCATGACGGACGACGGACGACGGACGACGGACCAAAGGCGATTAGAATAGGTCACTTAGAGACTTCGTCTCAGGTGACCTAAAAAATCTGAACTGACCTTTTCAGGTTGCTAGTTAGCCAAAGTAAATACTTGGTAATTTTTTTTTTACCTATTTTTTTTTTTTGGCAAAAAAATGATTCACAATAATCAGGACAGACCTTGGAAGAGGCTTAATCGCATTTTATAGCTAACTATAAATGTGAGTCACTGTCATCGGTCTGATATGGCTAATCTTGACAAGCTACATTGTAGGCTACCATATACTGTCAAGTATGGGGAATACTTTTATTTATTTGACTCGGTTTCGACAGTAACAGAGATCAAACATATCCCCGTTGGCAGTCAAAAGGAATGACAGGAGGAGGGACTTTCCTCTTATATAAACAATGACGAGGTTGCTTTCCATCCTTCACGATGGACTTTAATAACTCACAATTTAGTTCTTTCTGGATCAGCAGGAAACTTACATATTTTGTGGCCTTTCTCCGACCCATTGTTGCACCCGTAAGTGCAGCCACCTGTCATATTAATGAATCTTGAGTACTTATCTTCAAAATGATGGGCTCACTCGCATATGAACAAATTCCCTTTGACACAGCTCCCGACTATCCGATGGAAAATAATGGCTCTATATGTCACATGACCGGGTTTTTCTGGAACCCTCGTCGCAACTCTCTTTGCAACTCTCTTTAGCAACTCTGCTACCACTACTAACACTACTATTACTACTACTACTACTGATATAATAATAATCATAATAATAATTATTATTATGATTATTATTATTACAATTTGCAACACCCCATGGAAAAACTGGGTATCAAATCAAGCCTCACCATTGGTTAATTTAAAGAGTACTGAGGGTACACACAGGCCAGTAATGTAAAAGTAGATATACAGAATTAAACCAGGACCAGGTCATGCAGGGAGACTGAAGGCATCGCGTGACTCTGCTGGCCTGCCAGCAGGTGCCAGAGAACAGAAAAAGCACAGGAAATACAGATGAGGGCAGGGATAAAACAGATGTCCAGTATTTGAGGCATACTTGAGATTTCCAGCACAGCTAAGTACAGTACTGCATGCTGCAGTGTTTGTGTACACACAAAAACCCCATTCTTCTCAGCCAATGGACACAGATACAGGAAGAGAATAATCATGAACAACATATGTCATTCTTTTACCACTTCAGATAGCACACAGTACATGCAGAACAGCACAATTCTATAAATAACTGAGCCGTAAAATACAACACATCGTAGATCACCAACGACGGGCCTTATGGCCAATTTTATTGCGATGATGAACTCCCACGTCAAATCTGAATTAGCTATTTTTGCTAATTCCTCAGTGAATTCATAGGAATAATGTAAATACGGAATTATCACCACAAGAGAACTTGAATGCACAATTCAATGAGACTACTAGTCATTTAAGCTCAGTTTCCGTCTCGTTTTAAAGGTTTCATCACACGGGAACAATCACCCTCCTCCTCACAATGATGAATGACTTTTTTTTTTTTTAATCATAGACAATACTGATATGTTATGTCTTTTATAAGCGTTCCAAGAAGGAAGTTTTCTAAAAGCTATGGCTGCAAAGATTGTTATCATTGGCTGTAGCCAGTGGGGTAGGAAATACCAGATAACCGCAGGTAAAGTCCATGAATGATATCACTTCAGAGTAATATCAACAAACAACAATGATTCACAATTTCCTTAGTCTTTGTTTAGGACAAGCCATATCTCAAAGAAAATAAACCCCAATATACTACCATTTCAATCAAGGTACATAACAAAGCATTTTGAGAGGTGAAACCACAAAGCTCAGTGCTCCCTTTGTGAGCCAAGATAAAGAATCAGCTCAATATTGCCATCTGCTGCTCTTAACAATCTATGTCAAAGCCTCCAAATGCCACAGAAGTCAGCGCATTTAAGCAAATTACAGGCATAATTCTCACAAGTTATTCCATAAGCATGAAAGAACATATTTCATTTCTAATGTTTTTTTTTTTTTTTTAATGAGCATAATGGTATCATTTTTACAAAATTCTTTCCAAGGGTGTTTCATTCTATCATGTCAGTAAAGTGTGACTCTTCAGAAGTTGCCATTACATTCTTTGTAGAAGATGAAGTCTATTCATTCTTTGTACATTGCAAATTACAATGCAAGTTACTTCCTAGAATTGTTTATAAGCTGATGGATCAAAGAAAAAACAAACAACGATGGCAGAGCATTAATGTGCACTATACATTATAAGGTGATCAATAATAATACATAAAAGCATGATGTATGACTGGGAAGTGCATCCATAAATAATGCAGGGCAGTGGTTCGTGTGCACTGTAGTGTCTGCAGTGAAATAAAATAAGTGTATTGAGAACAGTTTTTTCACTGGTAAAGACATCAGACTAGAATGTGTTTTTTTATGAAATGTAAATATTGCTAGTTTTCTCACAGAAATGGTCTTGGATATAACATGTGGCATATAAATGTTCTCCCAACAGATTTTATGGCAATAATTCATAACCAAGTGTTACTATGATCTGGTGAACAATTCATTTCTATGACAAACCAGATATATTGAATATTAAGAAAATTTACTTACTACCATGCACTGTGTCAATGCCTTGAAATATTTTCAAAAAAAAAAATGCATATCAATAAAAGCAGCAGCATCACTTGCCTGTAATAAATCCTTCAAACAATGAATAGTGACCTCAAAAATCATGTTCAGAAATTCTGCACATTGAAAATGCATTACTCACCATTTGCAACAAAAGCAAGGCTAGAATATTGCGTGGTAAAAATTGTGAAACATCATAATAAAATTGAGAAAATGGAACCACTTTCTGTGTCAAAAAGCGGTGCTGGAACCCCTTTGAGTGGAGTGAGCGCAGTGCTTTATCTGTGGCCTGCTGTGATGTATGGATTTATGATCCTCACTGGGGAAGGGATGGGAAATTCCATTACATTTAATGGAGATCATAGACATTTACTAGGAGGCAAAAGCAGTGACACCACCTTTCAGTCGAATGTCCTCAAACCGATCTTGACAACTTTCAGTCTGAATATACTGCTGTGCGAGACATCAATGGAATAATTTTAGCCTTTTCCTTGAATTTTGTTGTAGATACGAGATTTGAAGCTCAGTGCTGAACGTAACGACGCACCCAGACGCACACGTAGACCCACGTGCCTGCATGCACGCGCACAGACACACACACACACACACACACACACACACACACACACAGAGTAATTACAGCCTGGCCTACTACAGAAATAATACAATGTCAAAAATGTAATTTAGACACTTAAACCGGCCTTCCAGTTTAAAATGGGGTTCAATTCGTAATCTTTATGGATTATAATAAGGCAGTGCACTTCCTTAAGTTTAATAACGATATCCATCACTTTAATGTCATAATGAAGAGATCGAGCTGATAAGGTTTCACTTTGTTTCCTTATTGAGGGATTAAACTGTCTTCACGGGCCAGCTATATTTCACACCTTAACAGATTTTAATAAACTGGGCACGTGACAAATTAAACCATTACACCCCTTAATGGGTCCCATGTTAATGATGTTTCCGTAGATTCAATGGCAGGAGTGTTCACAATAAGTACTTTGTGTCAAGAGCGAGTGTAGCCCGCGGTGATCGACTGTAATAAATGAGGACCTAACATGAAGCACCGTGTTTGAAATTAAGCAGTTTATCAGACTCATGTGTGGGTACCTGGGGCATAGATGGGAATGATTTAGATTACAGAAACCAATAATGCTGCTGCCCCTTACAGATCCTAGAATATGCTACAAGCTGTAGTTGAACTCATGGGCATCATGGAAGTTTGTAACAACCTGCTGCTTTGTCAATAAGGGGCTTACAAAGACAATGAACAGGTTTGTTTGGTTGAATAAATCATTGATTGATATGCATACAGAGGCAGCATAATCATAAAGTTTTAGTCCATGGTTACAAACGGCGAATGAGCCTTTGCAACAGAATCTGATTTCATCAAATGAATTTCTCTTCAAAACCAAAACAAATATGCCTTTGTACTGCAATACATTTTACAAATAGAAATTGACAGGAAAATAAACCAGCATCAGAGAGCAATAATAAAGGTTTTGTGGAGCACCGATGATCACATTGGAGCATTACTAAACACAAATGATACTCTTTTGCGGTGATAACAGCCGAGTGGAGTACATCTACATTAAGGGTGATTGATAACCATGGAGCTTTAATGGCAGGGCACGCAAGATTGACCCGCGCTGTCGCAGCAAATTATGAGGACTGAGGACTTATTTGAGGGACATTAGCGTGTGCCAGGGCCAGGGTACACCATTAGACATTTCCGCTACTCTGTCTCATCCATTACCCAGAGGCCCTGTCACGGTGAAAGATTGAGAGCCAATTGGGAGCCTTTCTCGCAAAACAAAAGAACTGAGAAACAGAAAAAAAACCCAGGTGTAGGGATTTGTGAAGGTGATGCTGACCTTGCGAGGAACCTCTCTCATTAATCCTATGCTTTCTTTGGGAGAATAAGGCACACAACTGCACAAAGCCATATTTCATTGCACCTAAAATAGTGTCTCAGGTACGCTTTAGTCTCTGTTTATTTATTTACTTATTTATTTGTGGTACTGGAGACGCCTTGCTGTGTGACACATACAAATTATCTTCTTTTCTGCCCAGCATCATTTTTGACAGTAACTGGTAACTGCGACACCTTATTGCCACGGTGTATATGCAAGGAGAGATGAATTTATCATTACAACAAAAAAGACATTGTTATAGTAATTATTTAATAACTAGAATTTTTATTGCTGCCATCCATTGCAGCTTGCATTGTGACAGTTTAATTGTAAATGGACCCGTGCTGCTTTTTATGATTTATTGATTAACTGACAGTCTGATTGATAGATCGGTCGATCTGCCCGCAGAGGTGCACATGAGTGCGATCATAAAAATTATAGAGCGCCCAGATTCAGAGAAATTAGTCACTTTTACTGTCTTATTTCCTGTCAAAAGGAGCTAAATGGGACAAAAAGGGACATAGCAGTGTCCTCTGAGTAAATTGTATCCTTATGGGAACATTTCCTGCTTCTGATCCATTTTGAAAGGTCTTGTGACAATTTCTTACAAGATGATTGCTATTCATGACAATGTCTTGGCTATATTACAGTCACAAAGAAGGCTGTTTACTGCTTTAAGTGTTACTTTTATTGTTTTTCAAGGATTGGCTTACATAGGTTGCTTGAGCTTGCAGATGCTACTTTCCCCATTAAATGGTTTGAAATTTCAAAGATAAATTTACCTACAGCAAAGATAGAAAAGTATTTTAGTGTTAGTGTTTTATTTTAGACAGCTACTTTTTCAAGAGCGTCATAGTTTTACTGCAATGATATGGCAACTGAGCTATAACTATTGCAGTTGCTGGGAGATCATTTGCCTGAAAAATTAGAGAAAAAAAATTCAAAATGGCATAGTGAAATTTATGAAACAGGTAGTTCCTGTCCTGGATTTTGATTGGTCAATACAGTGTTCCAGCCGTTCGAAAACACATAATAAAGCAACAGCTATGACGTGACGCACCTGTTCACATGTGTCACTGCACATTCGCAGAGCCGATTGGGGTGAATTAGCTCGCAACTATTGTATGTTGCTGAGGATTTGCAAAGCAGCTAACACCAGGACATACACCAATCACTCCCTCAAGAGCACCATGGTGCAAATATTGTCAGATTGAGGCTAGAGATATTATGTCAGTGAGTGAATGTATGTGTGAAAGCTCATTATAGAGCAACTAAAGGCCGAACTTAAATGACAGAAAACGCTGTAGTGACAGTCTGGCTAGCACAGAAACAAAGACTTAACTCAGCTAGAAAGACTACAAAGGAGATTGATTTCCGAAATTACCGACGCAGTGCCGGAAATGGGACACACATTTCATAATACACAATAAACTGAAATTTTCGGATAAACATGAATAAAAAGTAACCAAATCAGGCTTGCTTGCCAGCTCGCCAGCAGCTGATGTATTTGCCAGTTTAGCTGATCATTGCTTTTGTTGCACAGTAACGTATTTTTATTGTTTGCATCTCATTTAATATATGCTCTGGCAGAAGGATTACACTCAATTTGCTAAATAAAATAATGCATTCATAAAAATTTGTGTCTTTAACATTTATAGTATGTTGCTACCATTTTTAAAAAGCAGTAAGGCATCTGAGACCGTGTTACATTGTGAATATACTTATGGTTAAAGGCCCTGCAGGCTCTCCACTCCATGTCGTGCCAAGCAATGCCCTTTAGCTGTGACTATATTTGCAATATAGCACGGCTTGTCATACCTTATTGCTAACAAATACCACTTTAATGGCAATACTGAGGGGAAACAGCAGTTGGAACATCTGCCGCACAACCTCTCAATCGTGTTCTTTTGATAAGTTGTACTAGGGTTCTGAAGCCACAAAGAAATAGCTGTATTAGCATGACACGGTATGCATATTTACTAATACAAATTAGCTCCATCTGTTCAAGAAAATTTGAATAAATACATTATTTTCTGTATAATCTGATTCATTACATTCTAACATTGAACTAAATTATAAAAAAGAGACCTTTTTGTGACTAAAATGTCTGTCCTAAACTGAACACCTACTCTGCCTGATGAGAACATATTGGCTGCTCATCCTAAAATTACACCAGTAGGGTATTTGAACATGATATCTAAATGACACTTCAAACAGTATAAATAATGGGTCAGATGTCCCCTTGGCAACTGACAATAGCTGGCAAGACTCGTGCAGCCAGATAACAAGCAATAGTATTTATATTCATGAGCAGAGCATTCACCATATTAAGATATGCAAATTCACCTACCATTTTCTAGATCTAACCTGCCAATGTTATGGCTATAACACAAGAGGGGACTAATGCTTTCAACCAGTTACATAAAAAAAAAAAACACCACCACCCAATGTATTTTCTCTCCTATTTTTCTTGTAATAAAACTCTTGAAAATTGCTGATAAAGCAATAAAGGGTCAATTTCAACCAATCCTGTCGCTCTTTGCTGGACCTCTGGTGCAGTCACAAGAAGAATGCCAGGTGCTTACCTTTATTTTGTAGACAGTAATGCAGCATTTTACTATGCATATTAGAGATCTTTTTTATTTATTTTTTTTTGGTGCATTGAAGTTGTTCAAAAAAAGAACAAATGCACGGCTGTGTTCAGAATCTCATACTTGATGTATACATACTGCATACTGTGCCAGTATATACTGGATACTTCGTGTTACTCAGCGCAGTGGTATAGAGTCTACTAGCCAGTATGTGACAGTAACCATTTTGGGCACAACACAATGACATGACCACTAAGCTATGAATATCACCAGGGTCTCTGTGGGACTTTACCACTGATCACTCTGCATTGTAGAATTTTGCTAATTGTGAAGACAGCTCTGACAGTGTACGGTGAAATTTGCATGGTACAGTATTTTATCCAGGTATTTTCACCATATTTTTAAATGTAATGCCAATCATTTATTGTATTCTACTTGAAACATAGTGCCTTACTAGCATAGTCAGTGGGTGTCTTGGCCAGTGAGCTGAAATTCTGTACTAATACAGTTCGCAAACCATGGATGTAACATGTCGTAAACTCTAAAAAGCACAATTATTTTTTGATAAACTTGAACAAGTAATTTTATTTTTCTCGGTATCAAATGCAACTAAAAATTATTTGGAATCTGTATTTAACAGACTAAACTTAACATTAGCAAATGACTGAACAATCAAGCACGTCAGATACACGATGATCCCAGCACGGAAATGCTAGAGGTAGCTCACTATGAACAACTAAACTGAAGAAAAAAAAACAGAGAAAAAAAGCCTCCTTTAATTCTTAATGTTAGCATTTTATTAATGTTCTCAAAGGAGTGAGAAAGGTCAAAATTCAATTTGAATATAATTTGTTTTGCACTTTTCACAATCAAGATTGACCCAAATTGCTTTACTCAGAGCCAGAACAAGGAAAAACTTGCTAGTAGGAAGAAACCTTGGGCAGAACCTGGCTCCAAAAAAATGGGAACCCAACTGCCTTGGGTCAGCCCTGGAGAAATGAGGAGAGAAGGGGAAGGAGAAGATTGGAGAATGGAGAGGACAAGCAGGGAGGGGGCGCCAGAAAACAGGCAAAATTTCACAGGGAAGGGGAGAAAGCTACCGTATGGGAGCCATTAATTGCGTAATATGGACTGAGATCCTGCAATCTAACAAAGTTTAAACATCTGAAAGTTCAAAGGAAGGAACAATGCAGGCTTGGGCAAAGGTCTTCAGGTTGGATGGGACAAAAGGGCTAACGCAGTTCAAATAGAATCCAGGATCAAATGGGGCTTGGAGCATTAATCTTCCAGGATGAGTCCAAGTTTAGATGCACTGGCTGGGGTAGAAAGTCCAGGGGTAGGCAGGACTAGAGCAGTCCAGGGTTTCTATGGCGCCACAGAGGTGCTGCGGTCGTGCTGAGAATGGAGAGAGAGTTAATGGGAAGCCATGCACTGTTGGCATCAGAAATATTTCAACAAATGGTTGCTCAGAGAGACATTAGGAAAGCCTTAGCCAGACTAGCCTATGGCAGCATAGCTAAGGAATGGAATATAGTGAGATAGCACCATAATGAGGACAGGATGGAAAGCCCCTACTCAAGTACAACAAGAGTCATGAAAGGGCAACAGCAAAGACCAGTCCACCAAAGACGCTATAATGGGGAGATGAGCTCGACGACTAAAAACTCTTCACCTACAGTTATTTTATTTCTCTCGGGGTGACAGGAAAGCTTGGACTTTGTGAACAAAGAAATCTTTGGGGACAATGAGGAGCAATTAGATCTAAAAGATATGTTGGCGTTTGGCCGTTACGTACTTTACATGTTAACAGCAGTATTTTGGAATCATTTGTGTATTTTTATAGGTAGCCAGTGTAGATAGGCGAGCTCTAGGAAAGTGTGTTAAAAACATCTAGTTCTGATTACTATGCAAGCAGCTGCATTTTGCACCAGCTTGAGGATTTTTACAACTTGTTTGTACATCCAGATAGAAGTACATTGTAGTAATCCAACCTAGAGAGCCCAGTCTCATCCCGACTCGTTGTTTAGTAATGTTACCTGACCAAGCATCGGTATAGGCTGCAACGAAAAAGGAAGCGTTTGTTGTTCTTATTTGATGCCAGTTCAAAATGCGCCTTACCCCGTAACCCCCAACCACTGACCCGAACCCGATCCCTAAACGTCAAATAAGGATGCCTAAAACCTCCTGTCTTGTCGTATATGGACGCTTGGTCAGATAGCATCACTATATGACAAGTCGGAATGAGAATGTGTTGGCCTAGAGGTCATAAAAGCATGGATCAACTTTCTGTTTCACATCAAGAGAAAAAATGTCATAATTTTGGCGATATTCCGCGAGGGAAAGAAAGCAGTCTCAGTGAAGTGAAAGAGAAGACCATACTTTCTGAATGGTAACTAAGGTTACTTCCACTGCCTGTACTGCAGGCTGTGCAGAAGCCCCGATGCTGAACACAAGTTTAAGTCGCGATGTCATGATGCTCATCACCCTAGTGAGTGAAAAAGTGATGCTGAACATATTAAACAAGTGGAGGCAAGAGTTTGTCTACACATTTCTTAACCAGGGAGGTGAAATTATTTTTTTAAAGATATAATCTACAGTACCTTTCATAATACACTAATGATTCAGACTCATCTGTCTGCCTGAGTGCAGTGAGCATCAACTAAAAAACTCCTGAAATGACGCAATACATATACAGTAAATACATAATTTCAATGACTTGGATGTTTTCTTCTACCAGCTTAATGCAACCTCAGTGAATGAAAGAATTATACTCTCAAAATGAATAAACTTTCACAGCGATTCCAACTATGTGAATGGCACCGTTAAAAGAAAGCAGAGCATTAAGGCAAATGATGCTATACAAGTGACAATTCAATGTAAAGTGCCCTATTATGTGACTTTTCATTGGTCATTCTTGTATTCTTGAAGTCTACTAAAAAAGCTTAAAATGCATCATTGTTTAAAAAAAACATTTGAGTTTTCTCATGCTGGCCACGTCTGCAGTACCTGTCTGTGAAACGCTACGTTGAGGTCCTGCCCCCGCCCTCCTGAAAACCCCATGTGCTGTGTTTGGTCAACATGATCACTCAGTTGTGATTGGTCCATCGTTGCTCCGGTGTGTTGGGAAATGCCGCCCCCCTTACCATAAATGGATTTCTGCTCCAGAGTGCAAATGAGCTTTAGAAAAAAATACCGGTGTAGCCTTGTGGGTGTAACCCACTTGATTCAAGGGCGTGCCGAACTATCTGCCTGGCGCAAAAATTGAAATGGTGACATCACCAACTGATGAAAAAACAAAAATGGCCAGAAGCTATTGGGGCATTTCAGTCAGCTCTGGAGCACTGTGTTTTGCGGCAGAGACCTTTTAAATGTGCATAAAAATGATATGATTCACACTACGACGTTAAAATAATGAAAAACCATAATAGGTGCACTTTAATACAGGATGAAAGGATGAATAAAATATCACCTGCCAGGAGGGTGCTTCAGGTGGATGATCTGCGGCAGCTGAAGAGCACAGCTTTGGATGTTTCAGTGGTGATTATGAGAACCACATCATCCCTGTGAGTTTAAAACCGATGTGGAAAAATAGTTGAGTCTGTGCCATTCTAATATATATACATCTTTATTCATACACAGGGTACACATATACATACAAACATACAAAAAATAATTAAAAAAAAAACATAATTTCACCAAATGACACAAAACCATAATTTTCCTCTTATTGTGAGCAGCACAAAAAATCAACAATATCCTGCAAGTCTGAGTACACGCCACACTCCTATCATAGCCGAGAAACCTCCTATCTTGATACTGGAGAAATTCCATAATTGCAGATACATTCTACCAATTTTAAAAACATCTGTTTTGCTACATTTACATCAGCTGACATAGTATTACTAAGTTCATAGGCATGTCTTATAAAATTCATATTCTGACAAAAAACAGATGAACTGCCCTGGAGAGCTAATTGTAAACACAAATTAACCACCTTATTATCACTTTTGACTATAAAATCTACAAACTGCATAAACCGTTTATGTAGTTGACACTGAATGGCAAGGGTGCCCAGTATTTTATGTAGAAGATGGGAATGGGTTCCAGGATGAAGCCTAAATATTCTTCAAACAGCTTTCCGCCATGCAACATAAAACAGTTCACAATTCTTGGAAGCTAAATTCCATAGTGGACTGCCATATAAAGACATACAGTAGGAATTAAACAATACACCCATAGATTTATGTCCCAACTTGAAAAGAAGTTCATCAAAGTATACACCGAATAATGCTGGAGACAACACTCCCCCTCGCTTAACCCCATTTGACACTTTAAAACTATCACTATTGTAACCTTCCCATCTGACATGACATAACTGGTTACAGTACATGTAAGCCAGCAGCCTAGCCTCCAGAGGGCACAATCCCTTTTTCAGTAAAAGTTTAAATAACTTGACAAAGTTTACTCTATCAAAAGCCCTACTGGCATCTAAAAGCATTACATATACACAGCTTCCATACTGAACTGACCTTATCCAAGGGCGGCACGGTGGCATAGCGGTTAGCATTGTTGTCTCACAGCAAGAAGGTCGTGGGTTCGATTCAGGCCTGGGGCCTTTCTGTGTGGAGTTTGCATGTTCTCCCCGTGTTCGCGTGGGTTTTCTCCGGGTACTCCGGTTTCCTCCCAAAGTCCAAAGACATGCATGTTAGGTTAATTGGAGACACTAAATTGCCCATAGGTATGAGTGTGAGAGCGAATTTGAATAGAGTCTTGTAAAGCCCCTGTCACACTGTGGCGACTTAGGAGGGCGAATCCCCACGAACTAGAAAAAGTGAAAAAATCTTGGCAATTCGTATTGGGCTCGTGGTGGATTCTACCTCATTCGCCGGCATTCTTGGCCAGACTCAGAGGGGCTACAACTGTTTTGAAATGTTCAAAACATTCGCACCCTCCTGGCCAAGCGCGATTTATTTTTCATCGTACTGCATTCCTACTGCATTCTTGGAGCCAGTCGTGGCGATTCGCATATATTCTTCAACATTCGTAGGGGGTTGTAGTGAGGTGCGGGAGCAAGAATGACCACGACCAATCACAACAATTTGACGGTTGGATTTTGAATTTGGCGCATGTAGTAGGTATACCTACGAAGAGGGAAGAATAGGCACGTATGTTGTACGCCTGCCCTACGTATTCACTGCATACACACCACGAATGCGCTGAGAACCTAGTACGCATTAACGCGAATGCAGTAGGAATTGAGACGAATGGAGGCGATTGACCGTGAACCCAATACGCATACACCACGAACCACCGCAAATTAGTACGAATGAGCACGACTCCACTACGAATGAGTGCGAACCGTGGGAAGACCCCCGCGAATGGTGGCGAGTGTATAAATAGTCGCGTTCAAATTGTGAGACTTCAGTTGCCATTGAGATTTTGACAAATGCAAACCCGTGTGTGGATGAAACCTGTGTCGCTGAACCCGCTGAAACCCGTGTCACTGAACTCCCTGAAACCCGTGTCGCTGAATCCGCTGAAACCTGTGTCGCTGAATCCGCTGAAACCTGTGTCGCTGAATCCGCTGAAACCTGTGTCGCTGAACCCGCTGAAACCCGTGTCGCTGAATCCGCTGAAACCTGTGTCGCTGAATCCGCTGAAACCTGTGTCGCTGAATCCGCTGAAACCTGTGTCGCTGAACCCGCTGAAACCCGTGTCACTGAATCCGCTGAAACCCGTGTAGCTGAACCCGCTGAAACCCGTGTCGCTGAATCCGCTGACATTGCTGCATTTCACCATATCACCAAAGAGGGTGAAGAAGGCAAGGCGTTCGTACTGCATTCTCGGTCAATCGTACTGCGTTCGTGTTGATTCTTCATGATTCCTACTCCAGTCTTCTAGCTTTGTACAAAGTTCGTTCGTGATTCGTACTACATGCGTAATGATTCTTGTTCATTCTCACTGCAATCTTACTTCCGTCGCCGACATACCCACGGCAATCTTACAAAATACCTACAGCATGCGTACCACAATCTTAGGGCATTCGTGCATAGGTCCAGACAGGGCCCCAGACAGGCGAATGACGACGACAAAAATAATCCCCCCAGTTCGCGGGGATTCGCCACAATAGTCGCCACAGTGTGACAGGGGCTTTATGAAATGTGGAGGGCAGCATTACGCCTAACAGTGTTCAGCCTGCCAGAATTTCAGATGAAGAAGAGGAACTTTATCCAAGACTTTTTCAAATATACTGCTAAGTGCTATGCCACGATAATTGTCAGAATCACATAGTGACTTACGTTTGTTTTTGTCTAATGCCTCACCATCATTATACTCATCTTTACACTGCATGTATTACAAGCTGTATAGAAGACCAGACTCTCTGAACTGTAGCGAAGGTTACCTGAATAGCTTGTCTTTCTCTTTGTGCTGGAGCTGCATTGGTGGGCAGTTGACGGCTAAAATTGACAGAATTTTCAAAAAGCATTACAACATGCACCCACTGGAGGACAGCGTTTCCTTATAAAGAAAACCATGAGGTGGAGGACAGGATTCACAAAAAATAAATGTCCATGGTGAATGCATGAATGCAGCCCTCTAATCCAGGGTCTAATCCCTTCTTTTGATCTCTTGTTCTTGGGATCGAAGACCACAGCTTATTCAATTTCTGTGGAAAGAAACAACAACAACAAAAAAAGAAATCCCTCAAAAAGATGCACTCGCAAAAACTCAAAAACAATACACGAGACGGAACACACTGGCCTTAATCATACATTTCTACCATTATTTTGAGGGAAGATATTGGCTAAAATATGGTTTTACCTTTTTGATGTCCCTTTAACTTCTCAAATAAACTTCTTCCATGGACATATGGCTTCCCGTGTTAAAAATGTCAAGTTAATGACTGAAGAATCGTGGCCGCTAGAGTGCTCAAAGACAGACAGACTGACAGACAAACATGAAAAAAATCAACAAACTAGTGAAAACTCAAGATTTTGCCAGTAAAAAACTGATGATGTGAACTTCCCTCAGCGATTTAAACCAATCACAATGAGCTAGAGAGAAATGTATAAAAGCCAGCAGTACAGCCAACAATGAGACAAATGATCAGGAAGATTTCTGAATGAATAGTCCGCAGTGGAGAATGATGCTTTTTTCTGAGCTCCCTATTCCTTCACCTCCACGGGACTAGTTCAATGTTTTTCTCCTGATGAAGTTCTGCAGACCAGCAATAATACAAATTGAATGATTTTTTTATATGCACTAAAAATGAAATGTAATTTGGTAAACATACCTTTTTGCTGGTGATGAGGAGGCAAGAGTTGGCCCAGACATTAATTTTTTTGGGAGCGAAAATTCATTTTTTTAAGATGAGAACTACTTGCACCATTTCGTAAAAGATGAAGACTCCATCTCTCCCCTTTCCTTCACTATCAACTAAAAAAGTCCTTTGTCACAGTACAATTCCTGAAATAAGGACAGAATAATCAATGAATACTTGGCTGTTCTTTGTAAAAAAAAAATTCAGGAAAAAAAATATAGTTTTTCTTTCAAAATAAAATAACAAAAAAAATCTTTCTCAGTGATTCCCAACTTTTGAAGAATACCGTTATTATACACAGAGCTGTGTTGCACATGAGATTACACAATGGGTTACCCTATTTAGTTAAGGATGAATAAACAAGATAAAATCTCACCAACAGGACAATACCTGTGGATGATCTTTGCTGCTGAAGAGAAAACTCTGGCATGTTTCACTGGCGGAGTCATGAGTCTCATCGCCCTAACGAGAGTTAGAATATGATGTTGATAATTGCCGGCTGTTTTTATACATCCCACCATCTTATGTCACATCTTATACTGCTTGTGTTACAACTTACAAAAAGGTCCAGGCCTTTTGAACCTTAACTCTGGTTAACTGTATGGCCACTACTGCTCTGTGAGCAGGAGCTTTAATGCTGAGCATAAGTGGACAGAAGAGAGCTACACTGAGCAGACTTTTTAGACACTAATACCTTGCATCCTCTGGAGGAATGTAATTCTCTATCTGTTTTAGAAAGGAAGACCCTGGGGTGGAGGTCAGCATTCACAAAAAATACATGTCCGTCATGAGTGCAGCCCTCCAATCCAGGGTCCTCCTTTTTGTCTGTTGTTCTCAGGGTTAAAGATGGCAGCTTTTTCAAATTCTGTGAAAGCAAAAAAAAAAAAAAAAAAGAAGAAAAAAAAACACGCATATAACGGCATTTGATAAAAGTTCAAACATTTTGGCGTTAATTCTATCTTTCTGTTATTTTTCTGAAGCCAGATATAGGCCAAAAGAAGCTTTACCTTTTCTACGACCTTGAAGTTACACCTTGCCAATCCAAAAATGAACGTCTTCCTCTTTGGACATATGGCTTCATGTGGTACAAATTCAAAGTCAAAAGCCGAAGAATAGTGAACGCTAGATTGAGCACAGGTAAACCGACACAGACGTAGAAAGCCAGACAAATTAAATCTTCCACGTAATGACACGCACCTTAACCAGAGAATATGAGAGAAACAGAACATTATGACATTCGTTTCATGTTTTGGAAAATTTTTGGAAGAGAGATACTGGCAAAAATGAGGTTTTTATGTTTTTCTACAACCATGACATTGACCTCTGACCTTAACTTCTCAAATAAACTTCTTCCATGGACATATGGCTTCCCGTGTTAAATGTCAAGTTAATGACTGAAGAATTGTGGCCGCTAGAGTGCTCAAAGACAGACAGACTGACAGACAAACATGAAAATCAACAAACTAGTGAAAACTCAAGATTTTGCCAGTAAAAAACTGATGATGTGAACTTCCCTCAGCGAGTTAAACCAATCACAATGAGCTAGAGAGAAATGTATAAAGCCAGCAGTACAGCTAACAATGAGACAAATGATCAGGAAGATTTCTGAATGAATAGTCCGCAGTGGAGAATGATGCTTTTTTCTGAGCTCCCTATTCCTTCACCTCCACGGGACTAGTTCAATGTTTTTCTCCTGATGAAGTTCTGCAGACCAGCAATAATACAAATTGTATGATTTTTTATATGTACTAAAAATGAAATATAATTTGGTAAACATACCTTTTGCTGGTGATGAGGAGGCAAGAGTTTGCCCGGACATCAATTTTTTTGGGAGCGACAATTCATTTTTTTAAGATGAGAACTACTTGCACCTTTCGTAAAAAAGATGAAGACTCCATCTCCCCTTTTCCTTCACTATCAACTAAAAAAGTCCTTTGTCACAGTACAATTCCTGAAATAAGGACAGAATAATCAATGAATACTTGGCTGTTGTTTGTAAAAAAAAAAAATTCAGGAAAAAAAGTATAGTTTTCTTTTTCAAAATAAAATAACAAAATCTTTCTCAGTGATTCCAAACTTTTGAAGAATACCGTTATTATACACAGAGCTGTGTTGCACATGAGATTACACAATGGGTTACCCTATTTAGTTAAGGATGAATAAACAAGATAAAATCTCACCAACAGGACAATACCTGTGGATGATCTTTGCTGCTGAAGAGAAAAAAAACTCTGGCATGTTTCACTGGCGGAGTCATGAGTCTCATCGCCCTAACGAAGTTAGAATATGATGTTGATAATTGCCGGCTGTTTTTATACATCCCACCATCTTATGTCACATCTTATACTGCTTGTGTTACAACTTTACAAAAAGGTCCAGGACTTTGAACCTTAACTCTGGTTAACTGTATGGCCACTACTGCTCTGTGAGCAGGAGCTTTAATGCTGAGCATAAGTGGACAGAAGAGAGCTACACTGAGCAGACTTTTTAGACACTAATACCTTGCATCCTCTGGAGGAATGTAATTCTCTATCTGTTTTAAAGGAAGACCCTGGGGTGGAGGTCAGCATTCACAAAAAATACATGTCCGTCATGAGTGCAGCCCCTCCAATCCAGGGTCCTCCTTTTTTTTGTTGTTCTCAGGGTTAAAAGATGGCAGCTTTTCCAAATTCTGCGAATGCAAAAAAAAAAAAAAGAAAAAAAAAAACACGCATATAACGGCATTTGATAAAAGTTCAAACATTTTGGCGTTAATTCTATCTTTCTGTTATTTTTCTGAAGCCAGATATAGGCCAAAACAAGCTTTACCTTTTCTACGACCGTGACCTTTCACCTTGCCAATCCAAAAATGAACATCTTCCTCTCTGGACAAATGGCTTCGTGTGGTACAAATTCAAAGTCAAAAGCTGAAGAACAGTGGACGCTAGATTGAGCACAGGTAAACAGACACAGACGTAGAAAGCCAGACAAATTAAATCTTCCACGTAATGACACGCACATAAACCAGAGAACATGAGAGAAACAGAACATTATGGCATTCGTTTCATGTTTCGGTAAATTTTTGGAAGAGAGATACTGGCAAAAATTAGGTTTTTATGTTTTTCTACAACCATGACATTGACCTCTGACCTTAACTTCTCAAATAAACTTCTTCCATGGACATATGGCTTCCCCGTGTTAAATGTCAAGTTAATGACTGAAGAATTGTGGCCGCTAGAGTGCTCAAAGACAGACAGACTGACAGACAAACATGAAAATCAACAAACTAGTGAAAACTCAAGATTTTGCCAGTAAAAAAACTGATGAAGTGAACTTCCCTCAGCGATTTAAACCAATCACAATGAGCTAGAGAGAAATGTATAAAGCCAGCAGTACAGCCAACAATGAGACAAATGATCAGGAAGATTTCTGAATGAATAGTCCGCAGTGGAGAATGATGCTTTTTTCTGAGCTCCCTATTCCTTCACCTCCACGGGACTAGTTCAATGTTTTTCTCCTGATGAAGTTCTGCAGACCAGCAATAATACAAATTGTATGATTTTTTATATGTACTAAAAATGAAATGTAATTTGGTAAACATACCTTTTGCTGGTGATGAGGAGGCAAGAGTTTGCCCGGACATCAATTTTTTTGGGAGCGACAATTCATTTTTTTAAGATGAGAACTACTTGCACCTTTCGTAAAAAGATGAAGACTCCATCTCTCCCCTTCCTTCACTATCAACTAAAAAAGTCCTTTGTCACAGTACAATTCCTGAAATAAGGACAGAATAATCAATGAATACTTGGCTGTTGTTTGTAAAAAAAAAAAATCAGGAAAAAAGTATAGTTTTCTTTCAAAATAAAATAACAAAATCTTTCTCAGTGATTCCAAACTTTTGAAGAATACCGTTATTATACACAGAGCTGTGTTGCACATGAGATTACACAATGGGTTACCCTATTTAGTTAAGGATGAATAAACAAGATAAAATCTCACCAACAGGACAATACCTGTGGATGATCTTTGCTGCTGAAGAGAAAACTCTGGCATGTTTCACTGGCGGAGTCATGAGTCTCATCGCCCTAACGAGTTAGAATATGATGTTGATAATTGCCGGCTGTTTTTATACATCCCACCATCTTATGTCACATCTTATACTGCTTGTGTTACAACTTACAAAAAGGTTCAGGACTATTGAACCTTAACTCTGGTTAACTGTATGGCCACTACTGCTCTGTGAGCAGGAGCTTTAATGCTGAGCATAAGTGGACAGAAGAGAGCTACACTGAGCAGACTTTTTAGACACTAATACCTTGCATCCTCTGGAGGAATGTAATTCTCTATCTGTTTTAGAAAGGAAGACCCTGGGGTGGAGGTCAGCATTCACAAAAAATACATGTCCGTCATGAGTGCAGCCCTCCAATCCAGGGTCCTCCTTTTTCTCTGTTGTTCTCAGGGTTAAAGATGGCAGCTTTTTCAAATTCTGCGAAAAAAAAAAAAAAAAAGAAGAAGAAAAAAAAACACGCATATAACGGCATTTGATAAAAGTTCAAACATTTTGGCGTTAATTCTATCTTTCTGTTATTTTTCTGAAGCCAGATATAGGCCAAAAGAAGCTTTACCTTTTCTACGACCTTGAAGTTACACCTTGCCAATCCAAAAATGAACGTCTTCCTCTTTGGACATATGGCTTCATGTGGTACAAATTCAAAGTCAAAAGCCAAGAATAGTGAACGCTAGATTGAGCACAGGTAAACCGACACAGACGTGAAAAAGCCAGACAAATTAAATCTTCCACGTAATGACACGCACCTTAACCAGAGAACATGAGAGAAACAACAGGACATTATGGCATTCGTTTTTCATGTTTCGGAAAATTTTTGGAAGAGAGATACTGGCAAAAATTAGGTTTTTATGTTTTTCTACAACCATGACATTGACCTCTGACCTTAACTTCTCAAATAAACTTCTTCCATGGACATATGGCTTCCCGTGTTAAATGTCAAGTTAATGACTGAAGAATTGTGGCCGCTAGAGTGCTCAAAGACAGACAGACAGACAGACAAACATGAAAATCAACAAACTAGTGAAAACTCAAGATTTTGCCAGTAAAAAACTGATGAAGTGAACTTCCCTCAGCGATTTAAACCAATCACAATGAGCTAGAGAGAAATGTATAAAGCCAGCAGTACAGCCAACAATGAGACAAATGATCAGGAAGATTTCTGAATGAATAGTCCGCAGTGGAGAATGATGCTTTTTTCTGAGCTCCCTATTCCTTCACCTCCACGGGACTAGTTCAATGTTTTTCTCCTGATGAAGTTCTGCAGACCAGCAATAATACAAATTGTATGATTTTTTATATGTACTAAAAATGAAATGTAATTTGGTAAACATACCTTTTGCTGGTGATGAGGAGGCAAGAGTTTGCCCGACATCAATTTTTTGGGAGCGACAATTCATTTTTTTAGATGAGAACTACTTGCACCTTTTCGTAAAAAGATGAAGACTCCATCTCTCCCCTTTCCTTCACTATCAACTAAAAAAAGTCCTTTGTCACAGTACAATTCCTGAAATAAGGACAGAATAATCAAATGAATACTTGGCTGTTGTTTGTAAGAAAAAAAAAAAAAATTCAGGAAAAAAAGTATAGTTTTCTTTCAAAATAAAATAACAAAAAATCTTTCTCAGTGATTCCAAACTTTTGAAGAATACCGTTATTATACACAGAGCTGTGTTGCACATGAGATTACACAATGGGTTACCCTATTTAGTTAAGGATGAATAAACAAGATAAAATCTCACCAACAGGACAATACCTGTGGATGATCTTTGCTGCTGAAGAGAAAACTCTGGCATGTTTCACTGGCGGAGTCATGAGTCTCATCGCCCTAACGAGTTAGAATATGATGTTGATAATTGCCGGCTGTTTTTATACATCCCACCATCTTATGTCACATCTTATACTGCTTGTGTTACAACTTACAAAAAAGGTTCAGGACTTTTGAACCTTAACTCTGGTTAACTGTATGGCCACTACTGCTCTGTGAGCAGGAGCTTTAATGCTGAGCATAAGTGGACAGAAGAGAGCTACACTGAGCAGACTTTTTAGACACTAATACCTTGCATCCTCTGGAGGAATGTAATTCTCTATCTGTTTTAGAAAGGAAGACCCTGGGGTGGAGGTCAGCATTCACAAAAAATACATGTCCGTCATGAGTGCAGCCCTCCAATCCAGGGTCCTCCTTTTTGTCTGTTGTTCTCAGGGTTAAAGATGGCAGCTTTTTCAAATTCTGCGAAAGCAAAAAAAAAAAAAGAAGAAAAAAAAAACACGCATATAACGGCATTTGATAAAAGTTCAAACATTTTGGCGTTAATTCTATCTTTCTGTTATTTTTCTGAAGCCAGATATAGGCCAAAAGAAGCTTTACCTTTTCTACCACCTTGAAGTTACACCTTGCCAATCCAAAAATGAACGTCTTCCTCTTTGGACATATGGCTTCATGTGGTACAAATTCAAAGTCAAAAGCCGAAGAATAGTGAACGCTAGATTGAGCACAGGTAAACCGACACAGACGTAGAAAGCCAGACAAATTAAATCTTCCACGTAATGACACGCACCTTAACCAGAGAACATGAGAGAAACAGGACATTATGGCATTCGTTTCATGTTTCGGTAAATTTTTGGAAGAGAGATACTGGCAAAAATGAGGTTTTTATGTTTTTCTACAACCATGACATTGACCTCTGACCTTAACTTCTCAAATAAACTTCTTCCATGGACATATGGCTTCCCGTTTTAAATGTCAAGTTAATGACTGAAGAATTGTGGCCGCTAGAGTGCTCAAAGACAGACAGACTGACAGACAAACATGAAAATCAACAAACTAGTGAAAACTCAAGATTTTGCCAGTAAAAAAACTGATGAAGTGAACTTCCCTCAGCGATTTAAACCAATCACAATGAGCTAGAGAGAAATGTATAAAGCCAGCAGTACAGCCAACAATGAGACAAATGATCAGGAAGATTTCTGAATGAATAGTCCGCAGTGGAGAATGATGCTTTTTTCTGAGCTCCCTATTCCTTCACCTCCACGGGACTAGTTCAATGTTTTTCTCCTGATGAAGTTCTGCAGACCAGCAATAATACAAATTGTATGATTTTTTATATGTACTAAAAATGAAATATATTTTGGTAAACATACCTTTTGCTGGTGATGAGGAGGCAAGAGTTTGCCCGGACATCAATTTTTTTGGGAGCGACAATTCATTTTTTTAAGATGAGAACTACTTGCACCTTTCGTAAAAAGATGAAGACTCCATCTCTCCCCTTTCCTTCACTATCAACTAAAAAAGTCCTTTGTCACAGTACAATTCCTGAAATAAGGACAGAATAATCAATGAATACTTGGCTGTTGTTTGTAAGAAAAAAAAAAATCTGGAAAAAAGTATAGTTTTCTTTCAAAATAAAATAACAAAAATCTTTCTCAGTGATTCCAAACTTTTGAAGAATACCGTTATTATACACAGAGCTGTGTTGCACATGAGATTACACAATGGGTTACCCTATTTAGTTAAGGATGAATAAACAAGATAAAATCTCACCAACAGGACAATACCTGTGGATGATCTTTGCTGCTGAAGAGAAAACTCTGGCATGTTTCACTGGCGGAGTCATGAGTCTCATCGCCCTAACGAAGTTAGAATATGATGTTGATAATTGCCGGCTGTTTTTATACATCCCATCATCTTATGTCACATCTTATACTGCTTGTGTTACAACTTACAAAAAGGTTCAGGACTATTGAACCTTAACTCTGGTTAACTGTATGGCCACTACTGCTCTGTGAGCAGGAGCTTTAATGCTGAGCATAAGTGGACAGAAGAGAGCTACACTGAGCAGACTTTTTAGACACTAATACCTTGCATCCTCTGGAGGAATGTAATTCTCTATCTGTTTTAGAAAGGAAGACCCTGGGGTGGAGGTCAGCATTCACAAAAAATACATGTCCGTCATGAGTGCAGCCCTCCAATCCAGGGTCCTCCTTTTTGTCTGTTGTTCTCAGGGTTAAAGATGGCAGCTTTTTAAAATTCTGCGAAAGCAAAAAAAAAAAAAAGAAGAAGAAAAAAAACACGCATATAACGGCATTTGATAAAAGTTCAAACATTTTGGCGTTAATTCTATCTTTCTGTTATTTTTCTGAAGCCAGATATAGGCCAAAAGAAGCTTTTACCTTTTCTACTGACCTTGAAGTTACACCTTGCCAATCCAAAAATGAACGTCTTCCTCTTTGGACATATGGCTTCATGTGGTACAAATTCAAAGTCAAAAGTCGAAGAATAGTGAACGCTAGATTGAGCACAGGTAAACCGACACAGACGTAGAAAGCCAGACAAATTAAATCTTCCACGTAATGACACGCACCTTAACCAGAGAACATGAGAGAAACAGGACATTATGGCATTCGTTTCATGTTTCGGTAAAAATTTTGGAAGAGAGATACTGGCAAAAATTAGGTTTTTTATGTTTTTCTACAACCATGACATTGACCTCTGACCTTAACTTCTCAAATAAACTTCTTCCATGGACATATGGCTTCCCGTGTTAAATGTCAAGTTAATGACTGAAGAATTGTGGCCGCTAGAGTGCTCAAAGACAGACAGACTGACAGACAAACATGAAAATCAACAAACTAGTGAAAACTCAAGAAAAAAAAAACTGATGAAGTGAACTTCCCTCAGCGATTTAAACCAATCACAATGAGCTAGAGAGAAATGTATAAAGCCAGCAGTACAGCCAACAATGAGACAAATGATCAGGAAGATTTCTGAATGAATAGTCCGCAGTGGAGAATGATGCTTTTTTCTGAGCTCCCTATTCCTTCACCTCCACGGGACTAGTTCAATGTTTTTCTCCTGATGAAGTTCTGCAGACCAGCAATAATACAAATTGTATGATTTTTTCATATGTACTAAAAAATGAAATATAATTTGGTAAACATACCTTTTGCTGGTGATGAGGAGGCAAGAGTTTGCCCGGACATCAATTTTTTTGGGAGCGACAATTCATTTTTTTAAGATGAGAACTACTTGCACCTTTCGTAAAAAGATGAAGACTCCATCTCTCCCCTTTCCTTCACTATCAACTAAAAAAGTCCTTTGTCACAGTACAATTCCTGAAATAAGGACAGAATAATCAATGAATACTTGGCTGTTGTTTGTAAGAAAAAAAAAAAAAAAAAAAAAGTATAGTTTTCTTTCAAAATAAAATAACAAAATCTTTCTCAGTGATTCCAAACTTTTGAAGAATACCGTTATTATACACAGAGCTGTGTTGCACATGAGATTACACAATGGGTTACCCTATTTAGTTAAGGATGAATAAACAAGATAAAATCTCACCAACAGGACAATACCTGTGGATGATCTTTGCTGCTGAAGAGAAAACTCTGGCATGTTTCACTGGCGGAGTCATGAGTCTCATCGCCCTAACGAGTTAGAATATGATGTTGATAATTGCCGGCTGTTTTTATACTTCCCACCATCTTATGTCACATCTTACTGCTTGTGTTACAACTTACAAAAAGGTTCAGGACTTTGAACCTTAACTCTGGTTAACTGTATGGCCACTACTGCTCTGTGAGCAGGAGCTTTAATGCTGAGCATAAGTGGACAGAAGAGAGCTACACTGAGCAGACTTTTTAGACACTAATACCTTGCATCCTCTGGAGGAATGTAATTCTCTATCTGTTTTAGAAAGGAAGACCCTGGGGTGGAGGTCAGCATTCACAAAAAATACATGTCCGTCATGAGTGCAGCCCTCCAATCCAGGGTCCTCCTTTTTGTCAGTTGTTCTCAGGGTTAAAGATGGCAGCTTTTTCAAATTCTCTGCAAAAAAAAAAAAAAAAAGAAGAAAAAAAAAAAACGCATATAACGGCATTTGATAAAAGTTCAAACATTTTGGCGTTAATTCTATCTTTCTGTTATTTTTCTGAAGCCAGATATAGGCCAAAAAGAAGCTTTTACCTTTTCTACCACCTTGAAGTTACACCTTGCCAATCCAAAAATGAACGTCTTCCTCTTTGGACATATGGCTTCATGTGGTACAAATTCAAAGTCAAAAGCCAAGAATAGTGAACGCTAGATTGAGCACAGGTAAACCGACACAGACGAGAAAAGCCAGACAAATTAAATCTTCCACGTAATGACACGCACCTTAACCAGAGAACATGAGAGAAAAACAGGACATTATGGCATTCGTTTCATGTTTCGGTAAATTTTGGAAGAGAGATACTGGCAAAAATTAGGTTTTTATGTTTTTCTACAACCATGACATTGACCTCTGACCTTAACTTCTCAAATAAACTTCTTCCATGGACATATGGCTTCCCGTGTTAAATGTCAAGTTAATGACTGAAGAATTGTGGCCGCTAGAGTGCTCAAAGACAGACAGACTGACAGACAAACATGAAAATCAACAAACTAGTGAAAACTCAAGATTTTGCCAGTAAAAAAACTGATGAAGTGAACTTCCCTCAGCGATTTAAACCAATCACAATGAGCTAGAGAGAAATGTATAAAGCCAGCAGTACAGCCAACAATGAGACAAATGATCAGGAAGATTTCTGAATGAATAGTCCGCAGTGGAGAATGATGCTTTTTTCTGAGCTCCCTATTCCTTCACCTCCACGGGACTAGTTCAATGTTTTTCTCCTGATGAAGTTCTGCAGACCAGCAATAATACAAATTGTATGATTTTTTATATGTACTAAAAATGAAATATATTTTTGGTAAACATACCTTTTGCTGGTGATGAGGAGGCAAGAGTTTGCCCGACATCAATTTTTTGGGAGCGACAATTCATTTTTTTAAGATGAGAACTACTTGCACCTTTCGTAAAAAGATGAAGACTCCATCTCTCCCCTTTCCTTCACTATCAACTAAAAAAGTCCTTTGTCACAGTACAATTCCTGAAATAAGGACAGAATAATCAATGAATACTTGGCTGTTGTTTGTAAGAAAAAAAAATTCAGGAAAAAAAGTATAGTTTTCTTTCAAAATAAAATAACAAAATCTTTCTCAGTGATTCCAAACTTTTGAAGAATACCGTTATTATACACAGAGCTGTGTTGCACATGAGATTACACAATGGGTTACCCTATTTAGTTAAGGATGAATAAACAAGATAAAATCTCACCAACAGGACAATACCTGTGGATGATCTTTGCTGCTGAAGAGAAAACTCTGGCATGTTTCACTGGCGGAGTCATGAGTCTCATCGCCCTAACGAAGTTAGAATATGATGTTGATAATTGCCGGCTGTTTTATACATCCCACCATCTTATGTCACATTTTATACTGCTTGTGTTACAACTTACAAAAAGGTTCAGGACTATTGAACCTTAACTCTGGTTAACTGTATGGCCACTACTGCTCTGTGAGCAGGAGCTTTAATGCTGAGCATAAGTGGACAGAAGAGAGCTACACTGAGCAGACTTTTTAGACACTAATACCTTGCATCCTCTGGAGGAATGTAATTCTCTATCTGTTTTAGAAAGGAAGACCCTGGGGTGGAGGTCAGCATTCATTCACAAAAAATACATGTCCGTCATGAGTGCAGCCCTCCAATCCAGGGTCCTCCTTTTGTCTGTTGTTCTCAGGGTTAAAGATGGCAGCTTTTTCAAATTCTGCGAAAGCAAAAAAAAAAAAAAAAAAGAAAAAAAAAAACACGCATATAACGGCATTTGATAAAAGTTCAAACATTTTGGCGTTAATTCTATCTTTCTGTTATTTTTCTGAAGCCAGATATAGGCCAAAAAAAAGCTTTTACCTTTTCTACCACCTTGAAGTTACACCTTGCCAATCCAAAATGAACGTCTTCCTCTTTGGACATATGGCTTCATGTGGTACAAATTCAAAGTCAAAAGCCAAGAATAGTGAACGCTAGATTGAGCACAGGTAAACCGACACAGACGAAGAAAGCCAGACAAATTAAATCTTCCACGTAATGACACGCACCTTAACCAGAGAACATGAGAGAAACAGGACATTATGGCATTCGTTTCATGTTTCGGTAAATTTTTGGAAGAGAGATACTGGCAAAAATTAGGTTTTTATGTTTTCTACAACCATGACATTGACCTCTGACCTTAACTTCTCAAATAAACTTCTTCCATGGACATATGGCTTCCCGTGTTAAATGTCAAGTTAATGACTGAAGAATTGTGGGCCGCTAGAGTGCTCAAAGACAGACAGACTGACAGACAAACATGAAAATCAACAAACTAGTGAAAACTCAAGATTTTGCCAGTAAAAAAACTGATGAAGTGAACTTCCCTCAGCGATTTAAACCAATCACAATGAGCTAGAGAGAAATGTATAAAGCCAGCAGTACAGCCAACAATGAGACAAATGATCAGGAAGATTTCTGAATGAATAGTCCGCAGTGGAGAATGATGCTTTTTTCTGAGCTCCCTATTCCTTCACCTCCACGGGACTAGTTCAATGTTTTTCTCCTGATGAAGTTCTGCAGACCAGCAATAATACAAATTGTATGATTTTTTATATGTACTAAAAATGAAATATATTTTGGTAAACATACCTTTTGCTGGTGATGAGGAGGCAAGAGTTTGCCCGGACATCAATTTTTTTGGGAGCGACAATTCATTTTTTTAAGATGAGAACTACTTGCACCTTTCGTAAAAAGATGAAGACTCCATCTCTCCCCTTTCCTTCACTATCAACTAAAAAAGTCCTTTGTCACAGTACAATTCCTGAAATAAGGACAGAATAATCAATGAATACTTGGCTGTTGTTTGTAAGAAAAAAAAATTCTGGAAAAAAGTATAGTTTTCTTTCAAAATAAAATAACAAAATCTTTCTCAGTGATTCCAAACTTTTGAAGAATACCGTTATTATACACAGAGCTGTGTTGCACATGAGATTACACAATGGGTTACCCTATTTAGTTAAGGATGAATAAACAAGATAAAATCTCACCAACAGGACAATACCTGTGGATGATCTTTGCTGCTGAAGAGAAAACTCTGGCATGTTTCACTGGCGGAGTCATGAGTCTCATCGCCCTAACGATTAGAATATGATGTTGATAATTGCCGGCTGTTTTTAATACATCCCACCATCTTATGTCACATCTTATACTGCTTGTGTTACAACTTACAAAAAGGTCCAGGACTTTTGAACCTTAACTCTGGTTAACTGTATGGCCACTACTGCTCTGTGAGCAGGAGCTTTAATGCTGAGCATAAGTGGACAGAAGAGAGCTACACTGAGCAGACTTTTTAGACACTAATACCTTGCATCCTCTGGAGGAATGTAATTCTCTATCTGTTTTAGAAAGGAAGACCCTGGGGTGGAGGTCAGCATTCACAAAAAATACATGTCCGTCATGAGTGCAGCCCTCCAATCCAGGGTCCTCCTTTTTCTCTGTTGTTCTCAGGGTTAAAGATGGCAGCTTTTTCAAATTCTGCAAAAAAAAAAAAAAAAAAGAAGAAAAAAAAAAACACGCATATAACGGCATTTGATAAAAGTTCAAACATTTTGGCGTTAATTCTATCTTTCTGTTATTTTTCTGAAGCCAGATATAGGCCAAAAGAAGCTTTACCTTTTCTACCACCTTGAAGTTACACCTTGCCAATCCAAAAATGAACGTCTTCCTCTTTGGACATATGGCTTCATGTGGTACAAATTCAAAGTCAAAAGCCGAAGAATAGTGAACGCTAGATTGAGCACAGGTAAACCGACACAGACGAAGAAAGCCAGACAAATTAAATCTTCCACGTAATGACACGCACCTTAACCAGAGAACATGAGAGAAACAGGACATTATGGCATTCGTTTCATGTTTCGGTAAATTTTTGGAAGAGAGATACTGGCAAAAATGAGGTTTTTATGTTTTTCTACAACCATGACATTGACCTCTGACCTTAACTTCTCAAATAAACTTCTTCCATGGACATATGGCTTCCCGTGTTAAATGTCAAGTTAATGACTGAAGAATCGTGGCCGCTAGAGTGCTCAAAGACAGACAGACTGACAGACAAACATGAAAATCAACAAACTAGTGAAAACTCAAGATTTTGCCAGTAAAAAAACTGATGAAGTGAACTTCCCTCAGCGATTTAAACCAATCACAATGAGCTAGAGAGAAATGTATAAAGCCAGCAGTACAGCCAACAATGAGACAAATGATCAGGAAGATTTCTGAATGAATAGTCCGCAGTGGAGAATGATGCTTTTTTCTGAGCTCCCTATTCCTTCACCTCCACGGACTAGTTCAATGTTTTTCTCCTGATGAAGTTCTGCAGACCAGCAATAATACAAATTGTATGATTTTTTATATGTACTAAAAATGAAATATATTTTGGTAAACATACCTTTTGCTGGTGATGAGGAGGCAAGAGTTTGTTTTTTTGGGAGCGAAAATTCATTTTTTAAGATGAGAACTACTTGCACCTTTCGTAAAAAGATGAAGACTCCATCTCTCCCTTTCCTTCACTATCAACTAAAAAAGTCCTTTGTCACAGTACAATTCCTGAAATAAGGACAGAATAATCAATGAATACTTGGCTGTTGTTTGTAAGAAAAAAAAAAAAATCAGGAAAAAAGTATAGTTTTCTTTCAAAATAAAATAACAAAATCTTTCTCAGTGATTCCAAACTTTTGAAGAATACCGTTATTATACACAGAGCTGTGTTGCACATGAGATTACACAATGGGTTACCCTATTTAGTTAAGGATGAATAAACAAGATAAAATCTCACCAACAGGACAATACCTGTGGATGATCTTTGCTGCTGAGGAGAAAAACTCTGGCATGTTTCACTGGCGGAGTCATGAGTCTCATCGCCCTAACGAGTTAGAATATGATGTTGATAATTGCCGGCTGTTTTTATACATCCCATCATCTTATGTCACATCTTATACTGCTTGTGTTACAACTTACAAAAAGGTTCAGGACTATTGAACCTTAACTCTGGTTAACTGTATGGCCACTACTGCTCTGTGAGCAGGAGCTTTAATGCTGAGCATAAGTGGACAGAAGAGAGCTACACTGAGCAGACTTTTTAGACACTAATACCTTGCATCCTCTGGAGGAATGTAATTCTCTATCTGTTTTAGAAAGGAAGACCCTGGGGTGGAGGTCAGCATTCACAAAAAATACATGTCCGTCATGAGTGCAGCCCTCCAATCCAGGGTCCTCCTTTTTGTCAGTTGTTCTCAGGGTTAAAGATGGCAGCTATTTCAAATTCTGCAAAAAAAAAAAAAAAAAAAAGAAGAAGAAAAAAAAAAAACACATATAACGGCATTTGATAAAAGTTCAAACATTTTGGCGTTAATTCTATCTTTCTGTTATTTTTCTGAAGCCAGATATAGGCCAAAAGAAGCTTTTACCTTTTCTACCACCTTGAAGTTACACCTTGCCAATCCAAAAATGAACGTCTTCCTCTTTGGACATATGGCTTCATGTGGTACAAATTCAAAGTCAAAAGCCAAGAATAGTGAACGCTAGATTGAGCACAGGTAAACCGACACAGACGAAAGAAAGCCAGACAAATTAAATCTTCCACGTAATGACACGCACCTTAACCAGAGAACATGAGAGAAACAGGACATTATGGCATTCGTTTCATGTTTCGGTAAATTTTTGGAAGAGAGATACTGGCAAAAATTAGGTTTTTATGTTTTTCTACAACCATGACATTGACCTCTGACCTTAACTTCTCAAATAAACTTCTTCCATGGACATATGGCTTCCCGTGTTAAATGTCAAGTTAATGACTGAAGAATTGTGGCCGCTAGAGTGCTCAAAGACAGACAGACTGACAGACAAACATGAAAATCAACAAACTAGTGAAAACTCAAGATTTTGCCAGTAAAAAAAACTGATGAAGTGAACTTCCCTCAGCGATTTAAACCAATCACAATGAGCTAGAGAGAAATGTATAAAGCCAGCAGTACAGCCAACAATGAGACAAATGATCAGGAAGATTTCTGAATGAATAGTCCGCAGTGGAGAATGATGCTTTTTTCTGAGCTCCCTATTCCTTCACCTCCACGGGACTAGTTCAATGTTTTTCTCCTGATGAAGTTCTGCAGACCAGCAATAATACAAATTGTATGATTTTTTATATGTACTAAAAATGAATGAAATATATTTTTGGTAAACATACCTTTTGCTGGTGATGAGGAGGCAAGAGTTTGTCCGGACATCAATTTTTTTGGGAGCGACAATTCATTTTTTTAAGATGAGAACTACTTGCACCTTTCGTAAAAAGATGAAGACTCCATCTCTCCCCTTTCCTTCACTATCAACTAAAAAAGTCCTTTGTCACAGTACAATTCCTGAAATAAGGACAGAATAATCAATGAATACTTGGCTGTTGTTTGTAAGAAAAAAAAAATTCTGGAAAAAAGTATAGTTTTCTTTCAAAATAAAATAACAAAATCTTTCTCAGTGATTCCAAACTTTTGAAGAATACCGTTATTATACACAGAGCTGTGTTGCACATGAGATTACACAATGGGTTACCCTATTTAGTTAAGGATGAATAAACAAGATAAAATCTCACCAACAGGACAATACCTGTGGATGATCTTTGCTGCTGAAGAGAAAACTCTGGCATGTTTCACTGGCGGAGTCATGAGTCTCATCGCCCTAACGAGTTAGAATATGATGTTGATAATTGCCGGCTGTTTTTATACATCCCATCATCTTATGTCACATCTTATACTGCTTGTGTTACAACTTACAAAAAGGTTCAGGACTATTGAACCTTAACTCTGGTTAACTGTATGGCCACTACTGCTCTGTGAGCAGGAGCTTTAATGCTGAGCATAAGTGGACAGAAGAGAGCTACACTGAGCAGACTTTTTAGACACTAATACCTTGCATCCTCTGGAGGAATGTAATTCTCTATCTGTTTTAGAAAGGAAGACCCTGGGGTGGAGGTCAGCATTCACAAAAAATACATGTCCGTCATGAGTGCAGCCCTCCAATCCAGGGTCCTCCTTTTTGTCAGTTGTTCTCAGGGTTAAAGATGGCAGCTTTTTCAAATTCTGCAAAAAAAAAAAAAAAAAAAGAAGAAGAAAAAAAACGCATATAACGGCATTTGATAAAAGTTCAAACATTTTGGCGTTAATTCTATCTTTCTGTTATTTTTCTGAAGCCAGATATAGGCCAAAAGAAGCTTTACCTTTTCTACCACCTTGAAGTTACACCTTGCCAATCCAAAAATGAACGTCTTCCTCTTTGGACATATGGCTTCATGTGGTACAAATTCAAAGTCAAAAGCCGAAGAATAGTGAACGCTAGATTGAGCACAGGTAAACCGACACAGACGAAGAAAGCCAGACAAATTAAATCTTCCACGTAATGACACGCACCTTAACCAGAGAACATGAGAGAAACAGGACATTATGGCATTCGTTTCATGTTTCGGAAAATTTTTGGAAGAGAGATACTGGCAAAAATTAGGTTTTTATGTTTTTCTACAACCATGACATTGACCTCTGACCTTAACTTCTCAAATAAACTTCTTCCATGGACATATGGCTTCCCGTGTTAAATGTCAAGTTAATGACTGAAGAATTGTGGGCCGCTAGAGTGCTCAAAGACAGACAGACTGACAGACAAACATGAAAATCAACAAACTAGTGAAAACTCAAGATTTTGCCAGTAAAAAACTGATGAAGTGAACTTCCCTCAGCGATTTAAACCAATCACAATGAGCTAGAGAGAAATGTATAAAGCCAGCAGTACAGCCAACAATGAGACAAATGATCAGGAAGATTTCTGAATGAATAGTCCGCAGTGGAGAATGATGCTTTTTTCTGAGCTCCCTATTCCTTCACCTCCACGGGACTAGTTCAATGTTTTTCTCCTGATGAAGTTCTGCAGACCAGCAATAATACAAATTGTATGATTTTTTATATGTACTAAAAATGAAATATATTTTGGTAAACATACCTTTTGCTGGTGATGAGGAGGCAAGAGTTTGCCCGGACATCAATTTTTTTGGGAGCGACAATTCATTTTTTTAAGATGAGAACTACTTGCACCTTTCGTAAAAAGATGAAGACTCCATCTCCCCTTTCCTTCACTATCAACTAAAAAAGTCCTTTGTCACAGTACAATTCCTGAAATAAGGACAGAATAATCAATGAATACTTGGCTGTTGTTTGTAAGAAAAAAAAATTCTGGAAAAAAGTATAGTTTTCTTTCAAAATAAAATAACAAAATCTTTCTCAGTGATTCCAAACTTTTGAAGAATACCGTTATTATACACAGAGCTGTGTTGCACATGAGATTACACAATGGGTTACCCTATTTAGTTAAGGATGAATAAACAAGATAAAATCTCACCAACAGGACAATACCTGTGGATGATCTTTGCTGCTGAAGAGAAAACTCTGGCATGTTTCACTGGCGGAGTCATGAGTCTCATCGCCCTAACGAGTTAGAATATGATGTTGATAATTGCCGGCTGTTTTTATACATCCCATCATCTTATGTCACATCTTATACTGCTTGTGTTACAACTTACAAAAAGGTTCAGGACTATTGAACCTTAACTCTGGTTAACTGTATGGCCACTACTGCTCTGTGAGCAGGAGCTTTAATGCTGAGCATAAGTGGACAGAAGAGAGCTACACTGAGCAGACTTTTTAGACACTAATACCTTGCATCCTCTGGAGGAATGTAATTCTCTATCTGTTTTAGAAAGGAAGACCCTGGGGTGGAGGTCAGCATTCACAAAAAATACATGTCCGTCATGAGTGCAGCCCTCCAATCCAGGGTCCTCCTTTTTGTCAGTTGTTCTCAGGGTTAAAGATGGCAGCGTTTTAAAATTCTCTGAAAAAAAAAAAAAAAAAAAAAAAAAAAAAAGAAGAAGAAGAAAAAAAACACGCATATAACGGCATTTGATAAAAGTTCAAACATTTTGGCGTTAATTCTATCTTTCTGTTATTTTTCTGAAGCCAGATATAGGCCAAAAGAAGCTTTACCTTTTCTACCACCTTGAAGTTACACCTTGCCAATCCAAAAATGAACGTCTTCCTCTTTGGACATATGGCTTCATGTGGTACAAATTCAAAGTCAAAAGCGAAGAATAGTGAACGCTAGATTGAGCACAGGTAAACCGACACAGACGAAGAAAAGCCAGACAAATTAAATCTTCCACGTAATGACACGCACCTTAACCAGAGAACATGAGAGAAACAGGACATTATGGCATTCGTTTCATGTTTCGGTAAATTTTTGGAAGAGAGATACTGGCAAAAATTAGGTTTTTATGTTTTTCTACAACCATGACATTGACCTCTGACCTTAACTTCTCAAATAAACTTCTTCCATGGACATATGGCTTCCCGTGTTAAATGTCAAGTTAATGACTGAAGAATCGTGGCCGCTAGAGTGCTCAAAGACAGACAGACTGACAGACAAACATGAAAATCAACAAACTAGTGAAAACTCAAGATTTTGCCAGTAAAAAAAAACTGATGAAGTGAACTTCCCTCAGCGATTTAAACCAATCACAATGAGCTAGAGAGAAATGTATAAAGCCAGCAGTACAGCCAACAATGAGACAAATGATCAGGAAGATTTCTGAATGAATAGTCCGCAGTGGAGAATGATGCTTTTTTCTGAGCTCCCTATTCCTTCACCTCCACGGGACTAGTTCAATGTTTTTCTCCTGATGAAGTTCTGCAGACCAGCAATAATACAAATTGTATGATTTTTTATATGTACTAAAAATGAAATATATTTTGGTAAACATACCTTTTGCTGGTGATGAGGAGGCAAGAGTTTGCCCGGACATCAATTTTTTGGGAGCGACAATTCATTTTTTAAGATGAGAACTACTTGCACCTTTCAGTAAAAAGATGAAGACTCCATCTCTCCCCTTTCCTTCACTATCAACTAAAAAAGTCCTTTGTCACAGTACAATTCCTGAAATAAGGACAGAATAATCAATGAATACTTGGCTGTTGTTTGTAAGAAAAAAAAAAAATCTGGAAAAAAGTATAGTTTTCTTTCAAAATAAAATAACAAAATCTTTCTCAGTGATTCCAAACTCTTGAAGAATACCGTTATTATACACAGAGCTGTGTTGCACATGAGATTACACAATGGGTTACCCTATTTAGTTAAGGATGAATAAACAAGATAAAATCTCACCAACAGGACAATACCTGTGGATGATCTTTGCTGCTGGAAAACTCTGGCATGTTTCACTGGCGGAGTCATGGAGTCTCATAAGCCCTACTTGGTTAGAATAATGTTGATAATTGCCGGCTGTTTTATCGTCCTACCATCTTATGTCACATCTTATCCTGCTTGTGTTTAACCTACAAAAGGTCCAGGGTTTCGAACCTTAACTCTGGTTAACTATGCGGCCTACTGCTCTGTGAACAGGGGCTTTAATGCTGAGCATAAGTTGACAAAGGGAAACAACACTGAGTAGACTTTTTAGACATAATACCTTGCATCCTCTGGAGAATCTACTTCTCTATCATTTTTTGAAAGGAAGACCTGGGGTGGAGGTCAGCAGCATTCTAAAAATACATGTCGTCATGGTGCAGCCCTCCAATCCAGGGTCCCTCCCACTACTGTTAATTCTCAGGGTTAAAGATGGCAGCTTTTCTGCAATTCTGTGAAAGCAAAAAAAAAAAAAAAGAAGAAAAAAAAAACATGCATATAGCGGCATTTGATAAAAGTTCAACATTTTGGCGTTAATTCTATCTTTCTGTTATTTTTTAGGCGAGATATAGGCCAAAAAGAAGCTTTTACCTTTTCTCGACCTTGGCGTGATACCCGCAATCAAAAATTGAACACCTTTGTCGCCCGACATATGGCTTTGTGTGGAGTACAAATTCTCGTCAAAAAGCTGAAATAGTGGGCCTTCGTTGAACACAGAGTAAACAGACACAGAAGGTGAAAGCCAGACAAATTAAATCTTTCACAGACTGACAGGCACATAAACCGGAGACCATAAAGAGACAAACAGAACATTATGGCATTGATTCCATATATCACTTAATTTAGTTTTGCGAGATCTCGTCAAAAATGTGGTTTTAGCCATTTTAAGGACTGCAACATTGACCTCTGACCTTGACGCTGAAAATACTTCTTTCTTTCTCATATGGCCCAATGGTTAAAAATTTCTAGTTGATGACTGAAGAATTGTGGCTGCTAGAATGGTCAAGACAGACTGACAGACAAACATGACAATCAACAAACTGGTGAAAACACAAGATTTTGCCAGTAACAGAAACTAATGATGTGAACTTCTCTCATGGCGTTGGACCCGTAACAATGAGCAAAAGAGAAATACAGATAGGCAGCAGTACAGCAAACAATGAGACAAATGATCAGGAAGATTGCTGAACAAATGAATAATGCTTTTTTCTCAGCTCCCTAGTCCTGCAGCTCTACTGGGATAGTTCAGTTTCTTTCTCTCATTCAAGTTCTGCAGACCAGCAACAATAGAAATTTTATGATTTTTTAAATGTGCAAAAATGATAAGCAATTTGGTAAACATACCTTTTGCTAATGATGTGGAGGCAAGAGTTGGTTGGGACAATTATGTTTTTGGAAGAAAAAATATATTTTTTTAAAGATGAAAACTATAAGCCTTTCTTCCATGATGAAGACTCCTCCCCTGCCATTTCTTTCATTATCAAAAAAAAAACCGCTTTATTAGCTGTACACCTCCTGAAATGAGGGCGGAATAATATATGAATACTTGGCTGTGATACCCAAACTTTTGAAATGACATTAAATGTACAAAAAGAGCTCTAGTGCAGATGAGATTACACAGTGGGTTACCCTATTCAATGAAGGATGAATAACTAAAATAAAATCTCACCAACAGGAAAATTCCTGTGGATATCTGCTGCTGAAGAGCAAACTCTGGGATGATGAGAATAAAACGCCATTCTCATTTGCAGTAAAGCATCCACTAAAATTTAACTATCACTGTACAACTCCTGAAATAAAGGCGGAATAATCAGTGAATATATGCCTATGTGAGAATTTGAATAATTGACTTTCTAAATCATAAAACATTTTCCAGAATTCTAACTTTTGAATAGAAAATTAAGTGAACACAGAACTCTCTTCTTGAAGACGACACGCAGGACACAATGAGGTCCCCATCGAGCAATGACTGGACCCTATTAGCTCCAGTAACCTGCTCTGCGTGACCTCGTGCTCATGTGGGACCTCGTGCGCTCCAGTCCCCTGCTCGGATCGGACCTTGTGCGCTCCAGTCCCCTGCTCGGATGGGACCTTGTGCGCTCCAGTCCCCCGCTCACACTGGACCTTATACCCTCCAGTCCCCTGCTCTAATGGGACCTCGTGCGCTCCAGTCCCCTGCTCGGATGGGACCTCGTGCGCTCCAGTCCCCTGCTCGGATGGGACCTTGTGCGCTCCAGTCCCCTGCTCAGATGGGACATTGTGTGCTCCAGTCGCCTGCTCGGATGGGAACTGGTGCGCTCCAGGCCCCTAGTTGGATGGGACATATGCGCTCCCAGTCCCGATTGAGATGGGACCTCGTCGCTCAGTCCCCTGCTCGGATGGGACCTCGTGGCTCCGTCCCTATTGGGATGGGACCTCGTGCGCTCAGTCCCTGCCGGATGGGACCTCGTGCGCTCCCGTCGCCCTGCTCAGGGCCAGGACCTTGTGAGCTCCAGTCCTCTGCTCGGATGGGACCTTGTCGCTCGATGCGCCTGCTCGGATGGGACCTAGTGCGCTCAGTCCTGGTCGGATAGGAACTTCGTGTGCTCTCCAGTCCCTGCTCAGATGGGACATTTGCGCTCAGTCCCCAGCTCGGATGGGACCTCATCGCTCCAGTCACCTCTTTCCGGATGGGACCTCCCTGCGCTCAAGTCCCTGCTTTCGGATGGGACCTCGTCGCTCAGTCCCCTGGACTTGTCTTGCTCAGTCCCCGGTCGGATAGGGGCCTCAAGCGCTCAGTCCCCCGCTCTGCAATGACCTTATGCCCTCTTGTGCCATGCTCTAATGGGACCTCTTGAGCTCAGTCCCCCACTTTCGGGATGGGACCTGAGTAGCGGCTCCAGTCCCCCCTGCTGGGATGGGACATCATGCGCTCCAGTGCCCTGCTGGATGGGACCTTGTGCGCTCCAGTCCCCGATCCGGGATAGGACCTCAGCGTGAGTCCCCATCACCACGTGACCTTATGCCCTTTTGTCCCATGCTCCAATGATGGGACCTCTTGGCTCAGTCCCCCGCTTGGATGGGACCTCGTCAAGCTCAGTCACCCACTCGGATGGGACCTCAAGTGGCTCCAGTCCCCTCCTGCTGGATGGGACCTCATGGCCTCAGTCCCCTGTGGATGGGCCCTCGTGCGCTCAGTGCCCTGCTGGGACGGGACCTTGTGCGCTCAGTCCCAGCTCGAATGGGACCTCGTGGCTCAGTGCCCTCTTTCCGGATGGGACCTCGTCGCTCCAGTCCCCACCTGCTCGGATGGGACTCGTGCGGCCTCAGTCCTGCCGGATGGGACCTCGTGCGCTCCAGTCCCCCCCCTGCTTTCCGGATGGGGACATTATGCGCTCAGTCCCCAGCTCGGGGATGGGACCTCGTGACCTCCAGTCCCATCTCGGATGGGACCTGGTCGCGCTCCAGTCCCCTGCTCGGATGGGACGCGTGGCTCCAGTCCCCCTTTCCGGATGGAACATTGTGTGCTCCAGTCCCCTGCTCGGATGGGACCTCGTGAGCTCAGTCCTGCTTTCCGGATGGGACCACGTCGCTCCACTTCCCTGCGCCGGATGGGACCTCGTGCGCTCAGTCCCTGCTGGATGGGACCTCGTGCTCCAGTCCCTGCTCGGATGGGACCTCCTGCTGGCTCCAGTCCTGCTCGGGGATGGGACATTGTGCGCTCCAGTCCCCAGCTTCCGGATGGGACCTCGTGACTCAGTCCCTGCTGGGATGGGACCCACGTGCGCTTCAGTTCCCTGCTTTCCGGGATGGGACTTCGTCGCTCCAGTCCCTACGCGGATGGGCCTGATGCGCTCCAGTCCCTATTCGGATGGGACCTGGTGCTCCAGACCCCTATTCGGATGGGACCTTCTGCGCTCCAGTCCCCTGCTCGGATGGGACCTGGTGCGCTCCAGCCCCCTATTCGGATGGGACCTTGTGAGCTCCAGTCCCCTATTTGGATGGGACCTTGTGCGCTCCAGTCCCCTGCTAGGATGGGACCTCGTGCGCTCCAGTACCCTATTGGATGGGTCCTTGTGCGCTCCAGTCCCCCTACTCGGGGCCGGGATGTAGTGCGCTGGTCCCCTGTTGAATGGGCCTCGTGCTCCAGTCCCCACTCGGATGGGACATTGTGCGCTCCAGTCCCCTGCTCGGATGGGACCTGGTGCGCTCCAGTCCCCTATTCGGATGGGACCTCGTGTGCTCCAGTCCCCTTCTCAGATGGGACATTTTGCGCTCCAGTCCCCAGCTCGGATGGGACCTCATGCGCTCCAGTCACCTGCTCGGATGGGACCTCCTGCGCTCCAGTCCCCTGCTCGGATGGGACGCAAATGCGTTCCAGTCCCCCTGCGCGTATGGGACCTCGGCGTTCAGTCCTAACTTTCCGGATGGTACTTCTTGCGATCCTTCGCCTGTTCAGATCCTGGGACATTTTGTGCTCCAGTCCTGCTCCAGATAGAGGACATTTTGCGGTCCAGTCCCCAATGGATGGGACCTCGTGTGCTCCAGTCCACTGCTCGGATGGACACGCAAATGGCTCCAGACTCCTGCTTTCGGACCAGAACTGAGTGGCTCCAGTCCCCTATCACGGATCGGGACATGCGGCTCCAGTTCCTATCACGGATGGGACCTTGTCACGCTCCATTCCCCTGCTCGGATGGGACCTTGTGCACTCAGTCCCCTGCTCGGATGGGACCTGAGTGGCATCAGTCCCTAGTCGGATGGGACCTCGTATTCTCCAAATTCCCCTGCTCCAGATGGGACATTTTCGCTCCAGTCCCCCGGCTGGGATGGGACCTGTCTCCAGTCACTGCCTATGCTGGGATGGGACCTCCTGCGCTCCAGTCCCCTGCTCAGGATGGGAGCTCGTCGCGCTCAGTCCCTGCACAGATGGGACATTGTGTGCTCCAGTCCCCTGCTCGGATGGGACCTCGTGAGGCTCAGTCCCCTGCGGATGGGACCACGTGCGCTTCCAGTCCTGCTGGGATGGGACCTCTTGCGTCCCGTCCCCTGCTCGGATGGAACATTTTGTGCTCCAGTCCCCTGCTCGGATGGGACCTGGTGCGCTCCAGTCCTGCCGGATGGGACCTCGTGGCTCAGTCCCCTGATCGAGGCTGGGACCTGGTGCTCCAGTCCCCTGCTCGGATGGGACCTCGTGCGCTCCAGTCCCCTGCTCCAGATGAGACCTCGTGCTCCAGTCCCCTGCCGGATGGGACCTTGTGCGCCCAGCAGGTCCCGTGCAGACTGGACCCAACCCTATCGCTTTCTTCATATCTCTCTAATTTCGACACGAAGATTTTTTACTTATCCTGCTGAAACGAACTAAACAATTTGGGTGCAACCCTGGTTTATAGCTCGGCTGCCAAGTGGGATGAGAATGTCAGGCCCAGAAAAGGGTGCTAAATGAAAGAGCAAAGCTCACTTATATGAAGTGCAAGTTTTTACGTGCTTCCATATTAAATCTCGCAACCGATACTGTCGTCCATACTAGTTAATTGTTGTATCGGTTGCAAGATTGAATTGGGAAATTAAAAACACATTCTGACCATTATTATCATTCTTTCACGCTAGATTGGTGTGATGTGTTACATTCCTCTCTATGGAATCTCACAACCGGTACCAGAGAAAACAAGCATGGAGACAGAACAAAACCCGAACCAATCCTTTGCGAATGAAGATTAGCCTAATAATGGTGGGATTATTGCTCATAATGCAACAAAATCGAATGGAACTTTTAAAGACCTGGATACTGCAAAGCTAGGGCAAAGCGCGGCGTAAGCATCCGCTATATAATATTTAATCCACCTTTTGCTGTTCATTAGAAAATCGCATTAATTTTTGTAAAATGGCGACCAATATCGCCAAGAAACATTCATTGGCGTGAAAAATTGGACATTCTGAACATTCTATATGTACAAAAATGTGTTTTAATTTAACAGTACATTTGCCTGATTATTGCAGTCTATTGCTAGACTGGATTCAAATAATGGTCGTGTTACGTTGGCGTAGCAGGTACAACAGCATTAGTGGAGAAATGGCGCTACCTCAATCCGCGAATTGTGGAATCTGGCTTGCGATCTCTTAAACTTAATATTTTCTTAAATTTATTGTTTCATTGGTGTCGGTTAAAATTAAGCTCTCATAGATACAATCAAAGGCCACTACAACACTTCGTTCAGTGAACAAGCTCCTTGAAGGCCAAGGGAATAAGTTAATTTGAAAACCAATCGGGGCATCATACCAGTATTCTTGAAAATACTGAAACATAATAGTGCCGGCGCCACTTCCACCGTGTACGTAAATAGTCCAGCTATAGTCATAGTAACAGTATTTATCAATTTTTCCTAACATCGTGTAAGTTCCTGTGTTGGGCTGAGGGATGTTTAGCGTTAACGTTACCAACGATCTGAAAGAAACAAAACAAAGGAAGGGCGAAATTAAATACTACGCCTTAAATATTATTGTGGTAGCGATCAATTCACTTTTAACCTTAATGAAACTCACAAGAGCTCAGTGCCCTCAAGACAAAAAGTAAGGAGAAATCTGTGTCTCAGTGCGGCTTCACTGCACTCAAATGCAAGGAAGCAAACTGGGTAACCAATTTCGAGGAGCAAAATTGTGAACCATAAAAAGCCCTACAAACAAACCGCGTACTGTAGAAGTGAACTCATGACATGACCCGTTTATAAAGGAACCTACACAAAGGAGTAAACTTTTCTCAAGCCATGAATTTTGAATGGTCTGACTTCATTTAACAATCGTGAGTCATACAATTTCACTTGCCGTGAGTCAAAATCACCAACGGAAAAATTTCACTGCTGCAATCTCTCAAATCAAGATCCTCAGCAAAGTATTCAGTTTCTGCTGCAATGTCTCAAAGCGAAATTCGAACTTCAACTTCAATTCGAGTTCGGACGAAGTGTAAATAGAGGTGAATAAAATCAAAATGCAATGACTTTCAGATCACATGAACCAATATGTTGTTTAAGTAATAGAACATAGATAACATTTCAAATGTTGAAACTGAAACATTTTTACATTTTTATCCACAAAATAAGACATTATATATAAATATATAATCATAAATATATAAAAGCAAATCAGCTGAAAGAACATTTAGCAAGTAAGAAAGTTAAAGGGGCATCAGGTGTGTAACATGATTGGCTATAAAAAGGGATGTCTTAGAGAGGCTGAGTCTCTCAGAAGCAAAGATGGCCAGAGGCTCTCCAGCCTGTTAAGGCTTGCGTAAAAAATTGCGAATACTTTAAAATAATGCTCCTCAAGGTCAAATTGCAAAGGCTTTTGAAGGTCTCATCATCGACAGTGCATAACATCATCAAAAGATTCAGAGAAACTGGCAAAATCTCTGTGCGTAAGGGACAAGGCCGAAGACCTTTACTGGATGCCCGCGATCTTGGGCCTTCAGATGCCACTGCATCACTCACCGGCATGATTCTGTCATTGACATTACTAAATGGGCCCAGGAATACTTTAAGAAACCACTGTCAGTAAAAACAGTCCACCATGCCATCCACAGATGCCACCTAAAACTCTATCATGCAAAAAGGAAGCCATTGTTCAGCATGATCCAGAAGCCACGCCATGTTCTGTGGGCCAAGGCTCATCTAAAATGGGCTGTAGCGAAGTGGCAACGTGTCCTGGGGTCAGACAAGTCCAAATTTGACATTCTTGTAGGAAATCATGGGCGCTGTGTCCTTCAGACAAAAAGAGGAGAGAGACCACCCCTCCTGTTATCAGCCTTCAGTTCAAAAGCTAGTATCTCTGATGGTATGGGGGATGCATTAGTGCATATGGTGTGGGATACTTGCATGTTTTAAAAAGCATCATGAATGCTGAAAGGTATATAAAGGTTTTAGAGCAACATATGCTCCCTCCAGACGACATCTATTCCAGGGAAGGCCTTTGTGTATTTCAGCAGGACAATGCAAAGCCACATACTGCAGCTATTACAACAGCATGGCTTCGTAGAAGAGTCCGTGTCCTGAACCGCCTGCCTGCAGTCCTGATCTTTCACCGACTGAGAACATTTGGCACATAATTAGCGAAAAGTCCATCAAAGGAGACCCAAAACTCTCCAGCAGTTGGAAGCCTGCATTAAACGAGTGGGATCAAATTCTAATGGCTAAACTCAAGAAACTTGTCTCCTCAATGCCCAAATGCCTCCACTCAGTGTTAAAAAGACGAAGGGATGTTACACCATGGTAAACAGGCCCCCCATCCCAACTTTTTGAGACCTGTAACAGCCATCAAATTTGAAATAAGCTCAGTTTCTGGATAAAATTATAAAATTTCTCAGTTTCAACATTTGCTTTGTTATCTCTGTGCTATTGTGAATAAAATACTGGCTGGTATAATTTTAAAGTCATTGCATTTTGATTTTACTCACAATTCACACTTTGTCCCAACTATTTCAGAATTGGGGTTGCATTTATAATGCGAATACACAGACCAGAAAATACGACTGACGCCAACGCCCGCCAGCCAGCCAGCCAATCGTCGCCAACCAATCATTGAAGTTCTTCCCCGGCTGACCAGTCACTGAACTTCTTCCCTGCCGGCCAGCCAATCGTTGAACTTGATCACCAGTCAGTCAGTAAGTCACCACGCAGCAACTCAAACAGCGACATTCGCGTTTATAAGGGCTGCCCAAAATGGAAAAAGTTATGATTCTTTATGGTCCAATAAAGTTATGAAATTTGGTAAGCTTACCTTTTTGTTGATGACCTGGAGGTAAGGATTGGTCCAGACTCATATTCTAGGGGGAGAAATTCATTTTTTAAGTAATCCTCCAGTATATGATGAAGATTCTAAATCTCTAACTGAAAGACAAGAGCATCAACTAAAAAATCCTTTTTGTCAGACAACTCCTGAGATAAGGAGAGAGTACATGGTATACATGGTACATGGTATTTTTTAAAAGAAATTTTTGCATAACAGTATACTCTTTTCAAAATCATATTACTTTCTTATTAACTTTAAACTTTTGAAAAAAATTTAAATGAAAGTGGAGCTCTCTTGCGAATAAGACCACACAAGGATATCCTCTCTAACTACGCAACATTTTGTGAGCTGATTGGCTATAAATAGCTTATCTATGTGAGTATATCCATTCCAGTTAAAGAGCCGATTCAATTTTGAGTAAAAACGAATACAACTGATTCAACTTCGTGAAAACAACTTTCTTTTGAGTCAGCTTTGCGGAATTAACACTTCCGTCAACATTTAATCTGCTTCATTTAACCCAGTTTAAGAGTCAATGTCGCCCCCTGGAAGTGAGACCTGATAATGCATGTTTTTGTTATATCTCCCTGTCGAAAAGTTTTTCTATTATCTCCACAACTGATGAGACGCTGATAGTCTACTTACCTTCGCTCTGAATTTCCCCGCTTGATACTTCTATCGACGATATAGCCTAAAGTTCCCAGCTGTTGTGTCGTCTCATTGAAGCCGACTGACGTCATAGATGTGATAAGGCTTTTTTTTTTCTGAATAAATAATTCTGCCAACTAAAAAGTCCATATGGCTTTACCTCTTTTATTTGATTAAGTTTCAAAAATATCTCAAAAATATAGCTACACATCAATTCAAGTTTACAGCCTAAAAGGGTTAAGGGGTTGATTAAAAACCCATTCAAAGTACGTGCGTATGCATTAGCTAAAATAATAATAATAATAATAATAATAATAATATTTATTGACCCCCATGACTGGGGAAAGATAAAATACAGCACATAAAATAGGCTACATGTAGCGTAAAATTGACAACAGATTTATATTTATCAGAATTGAACTCTCAACAGCTGGCACGCCATCAGGTGTGGGACAGACCCAGGGGCTAGGTAGTGCTCGCGATGGAGCAGGCTAAAGAGTGAGTCAACCACTCGATCCTCGCCATCGCGCCGGCCACCCAGCCGCACCCGGGGCGCCCCACCCAAAGCAATGCCAGCGGCGAGAGAGACCATTCCCAAGGACACGATCAAGAATAGTGCCCTTAACTCTTCGACCAGTAGACAAATACTTAGATAGAGCAGCGATGTTGAACTGACGAGCCAGGAATCATATTTAAATATTCTGGCATACAAAGACACGGTGTTTCTCCTAATAATGCACGCTATTTTGGGGATATCTAGGGCAAGTAGGAGTTTAAAAACCGGAGCACCCCCAATGCCGTTCATACTTTTTCACAAGAGATCCCTGAGTGGATTCCAGTCTATTCAGATCATTATCAGTGATCCCCTGACATTCAAGATCAAACACAAGAGTCGAGACCCCGACTGCCTTCCACAGAAGCGTTTTTGCTTTAGTGGAGAGGGGGCCAGGGAATTTCATCCCACAGGAAGAGAGCCCAAATATAGAACGACGGCATTGGGAGACCCTCTCGTTTTACATGCATACTACTCTTTAGGTCATTAGACAGGGGCTACCAAGGATGGACAAACTATCAGTACTCTGGATGGGGACTCCATCTAGGTTCCACACAGGGGAACACTTGAACAAGTTTTTCCCCAATAAACATACAAAAAGTTTTCTTAATTCTGAAAGTAAATCTCCAAGTTTTAGAGTAGCAGACACAGACATCAATTAACCGTTGTAGACCTGGCACTGTAGCACAAAATAAGGTAACATCATCTGCATACGCAAATGAATTAAAGAGAGATTCTCCAAACTGCAATCCATCGCCCATGTCTGCCAAAGAGCAAAGCAAACCATCAAGAAAAATATTAAAAAGTATGGGGGACAGCACAGTGCCCTGTCGAATTCCCTGCCCACAGAGAATGGATGGCTGAATGTATCATGGAGCTTAATAACAGCTTTTTAAGTTTTTATACCATGTAAAAAGCAACAGCCAGCTATATGTCTACGCTAGTGTTGTACTATGCGTGCAAAGCGTGTGTATGAGCGTATGTCGGCATATATAATATTTGAATAGGCCTAAGCATGTTTTTGAACAATCAGGTCCAGAATTAATTGCCACCCTTGATAAAAGTGAATTGAATAGGATGCATAATTGAACAAAGCTGAAAATCCATATGCTAAGTTAAAACATGCTGAATTTATTATTTTTATAACAAGTAAACTTGTATTTATTCAAAACAATTGTTTTCACATTTTTCAACGGATTACTCTGTGCAAACAGCACCAGTAAATATAACAGCTTAATCTCTTCTTAAAATGTATTATTAGGTTTGAAATTATCATTGAACCACAAAGATTTTCAAGATAATTTACTTATATTCTGGACTTGCTCCTCTTGGACTGCCTGTCCAGTTCAGACCTGGGACTTCCTAGACTTAAGTCCTGAAACTCAGGTTGTCTTTGCCGATCATCTCATTGTTTTCACGTAGCCATTTCTGGGTGGATTGAGTTGCATCTATGAGGTCATTGTCCTGCCTTGATTAATTCTGTATTTTAAATAAGGCATTTAATTTAGGGTTAAATTGTTTTTGTGTTCACTCCATTTTTTTTTTTTGGTTGGTTTTTTTGTTCATATACGCTTCAAATTTTTAACCAGCCGATATGTGCTCATGCAATGCAGGGCTCTCAAGTTTTGAATGCAGGATAGCGTGAGATTTTCTTCGGGGGGGGATGCATGATACCCCCGTTTTCAAAGGTGCATAGTAGTTTTTTTGAGGGTTTGTACTTTACTTAAGATTTTTTTTTAAACCAGGACTTTTACACTACTACAATTAAAAAATAAAAAGTCTACTTTGACTTCGTTACTTTGACACTGGCAACTTAGTAACTCGTTTAAATTAAGATATTAATTTAATTCATCATTTACGGATTATCTGGATTTGGCGTGGCTCGAGAAGAACGGTGTATCTTTGTGCAGATGTGTCTGCCAGTGGACGTGGAACTGCGAATTTATGCACGCAGTTACAATATTCGATCACTAGATGGCACACCAGGATCAGTTATTGAATATTCACAACTGCCAGTAAACTCCTGTCTCCTAAGTGGGCGCGGTCGCGTCGCGAAGTTCTGTGCAGAATGAATGCTGACCGGTTCCGTCGCATCTTGTTGTCAGAAGTGGTAGCTCAAGTAGGCGGCACCGGATCGAGCAGGGTTTATTTTTCAGCCAAAATACACAACATGGAGGGCAGAGAGCCCCCACTCTCCCTGTGACAAGTTACAAGTCAATTCATCTAACCATAACCGTCCAAAGCTGTTAAATTGAGGAATGATCCATGAAGCAAATATCCTGCATAGTTCCTCGACTTATAAGGAATATAAGAGCTATTATAAAAAAAATTAAGTGATGAAGTGATTACCTGATTTCGGCTTCCACTTCCAGCTCTTCTTCGACGTGTGCACAAAAAGCAGCATTCGCGCGCATTCGTGCGGCGTGTGGAAGACGTGATTACGGCGCTGCTATTTCACCCTGGCAACAAGAAATACTATTTTTCTGATTGGCTGATAGGTTGCTGATTCAAGCAGAGCAGTCTGCCTTCGCCTCATCCATTCATAGATTACTAATCTCTTTTATAGACGGTCTATGTTACTAATGTGCGGCGAGTTTTATCACTTCTCAGCGTGAGAAATGTCATGTGTGGTGTGTGAACGTGTGAACTTATTGAAATGTGTGTGTCTATCGCTCAATGCGTGAGACGTGAGGGCCTTAATAATAATCTAGCATCCTTGCTTGGAGCAACAATAACAGCATGTGTCCAGCTCTCGTGGAACAAGAGATCACTGTACTGATTCATTTTAGCCCGCAGACGGAGCTACTCTGATTAAATAGGAATTTTGAGAACTGATAGAGACCGTCTGAGTGTATCACAGAATTTGGGATTTAATTCAATTTAGCATGCATAGACTGTATAAAAAGATGGACGCAGCACTTTCGGGTCTGAAAGCTGAGGCCGATGTAGAAATCTCCCTAAATTTGCATTCTATTTAATGGCCAGCAGATGGCGACGTCGGTGGTTGCAGAAAGAAGTTCAATCCTATAGAAGTCTATGAGAAAATGACCCTAACTTTCCCACCTGATTTAATATTTAAATAATGATTTTCCACATCACTTTATTGCAGTGCTTCCCAAACCTCTCCGGGAGGCCCACCTGTCCTGCATGTTTTAGATTTCTCCCTGCTCCAGCACAGGTGATTCAAATGCTCAGGTTGTCAATCAATCAGCTTTAGGGGGTGATTAACGAGCTGATCATTTAAATCACCTGCACTGGAGCAGGGCTGAGATCAATAACATGCAGGACAGGGGGGCCTCCAGGAGAGGTTTGGGAAGCACTGCTTTATTGTATCTATCGCAAGTTTCAAGTCTCCTTCGATATATCATGATGTTCATTTTTGTAAATTTTGGTCACAAATAGACAAGAATAAAGGATAAAGCCAGAATATGCTTTAGGGTGTGGCGATCCTCTGGTCCTCGTCCGATACGGTCAGATCCACATGTAGATCCACCCCTCCCTACTCCCTGGATATTCAATTCACGCTCTCGTCCAATAATAATCACATCCGGTTTCAAAATGATGAAATGGCGCAATTCAAATTGCCAAAATCAAGGCTTCCTAAATGGTATGCTGAAACCAATAGGTGACGTCACGGTTGCTTCGTCCATCTTTTCATACAGTCTATGGTAGCATGCGACATGATCGTTTTAATCGTTATTTTACAAATGCATGTGTGATATCGTAAAAGCCAGGATTTGTGTGAGCATAGTGATGATTACAGATTGTTAAATGTTTTTTGTAAAAAAAAAAAAAAAATGGGTGACCCTATTTAATAAAGGATGAATAAATAAGATAAAATCTCCCCAACAGGACAATACCTGTGGATGATCTCTGCTGCTGAAGACCAAGCTCTGGGAGGTTTGACTGGCGGAGTCATGAGTCTTATCGGCAAGTTGATGACTGAAGAGTTGTGGCCGCTAGAGTGGTCAAAGACAGACAGACCAACATACAAACATGACAATAAACAAACTTGTGAAAACTCAAGATTTTGCCAGTAAAAAAAATTGATGACCTGAACATCCCTCATGGAGTTGGACCAATCACAATGAGCTAAAGAGAAATACCTGAAGTCAGCAGTACAGCAAACAATGAGAGAAATGATCAGGAAGATTACAAACAAATGGCAAATTAAATCTTTCGCAGACTGACACGCACATAAACCAGAGACCATGACACAAACAGAACATTATTATAACATTCTTTGGACATATGGCTTCCCGTGTTAAAGATTTCAAGTTGATGACTGAAGAATTGTGGCCACTAGAGTGGTCAAGGACAGACAGACTGACAGACAAACATGACAATCAATAAACTCGTGAAAAATCAAGATTGTGCCAGTAACAGAAACTGATGATGTGAACTTCTCTCATGGCGTTGGACCCGTAACAATGAGCAAAAGAGAAATACCGATAGGCAGCAGTACAGCAAACAATGAGACAAATGATCAGGAAGATTGCTGAACAAATGAATAATGCTTTTTTTCTCAGCTCCTAGTCCTTCAGCTCTACTGGGATAGTTCAGTTTCTTTCTCTCGATGAAGTTCTGCAGACCAGCAACAATAGAAAATGTATGATTTTTTAAACGTACTAAAAATGATATGTAATTTGGTAAACATACCTTTTGCTAATGATGTGGAGGCAAGAGTTGGTCCGGACATTTATGTTTTTGGGAGAAAAATAAAACATTTTTTTAAGATGAGAACTACTGTGCCTTTCTTAAAACGATGAAGACTCCTCCCCTCTCATTTCTTTCATTATCAAATAAAAAAGTCCTGTGTCACTGTACACCTCCTGAAATTAGGAGAGAATAATAAATGAATCCTTGGCTGTTTATTGTAAGAAATTTGTGAAAGAAGTATGATTTTCTTTCCAAATACAACCCTAATTCCGAAATAGTTGGGACAAAGTGAAAATTGTGAATAAAATCAAACGCAATGACTTTCAAATCACACCTGCCAGCATTTTATACGCAACAGAACAGAGATCACACAGCAAATGTTGAAACTGAGAAATTTTACAATTTTATCCACAAAATGAGCTCATTTCATATTTGATGGCTGCTACAGGTCTCAAAAAAGTTGGGACAGGGGCCTGTTTACCATGGTGTAGCATCCCCTCTTCTTTTTAACACAGAGTGGAGGCATCTGGGCATTGAGGAGACAAGTTTCTTGAGTTCAGCCATTGGAATTTGATCCCACTCTTGTTTAATACAGGCTTCAAGCTGCTGGAGAGTTTTGGGTCTCCTATGACAAATTTTCCATTTAATTATGTGCCAAATGTTCTCAACTGGTGAAAGATCAGGACTGCAGGCAGGCCAGTTCAGCACACAGACTCTTATACTACTGAAGCCATGATGTTGTAATAGCTGCAGTATGTGGTTTTGCATTGTCCTGCTGAAATACACAAAGGCCTTCCTTGGAATAGATGTCATCAGGAGGGGAGCATATGTTGCTCTAAAACCTTTATATACCTTTCAGCATGCATGGTGCTTCTTAAAACATGCAAGTGTCCCACAGAATATGAACTAATGCATCCCCATACCATCAGAGATGCTGCCTTTTGAACTGAACGCTGATAACAGGAGGGGTGGTCTTTCTCCTCTTTTGCCCGGAGGACAAGACGCCCATGATTTCCATCAAGAATGTCAAATTTGGACTTGTCTGACCACAGGACACTTTGCCACTTTGTTACAGTCCATTTTAAATGAGCCTTGGCCCACAGAACACGGCGGCGCTTCTGGATCATGCTCAACAATGGCTTCCTTTTTGCATGATAGAGTTTTAGGTGGCATCTGTGGATGGCACGGCGGACTGTGTTTACAGATAGTCGTTTCTTGAAGTATTCCTGGGCCCATTTAGTAATGTCAATGACAGAATCATGCCGGTGAGTGATGCAGTGGCATCTGAGGGCCCAAAGATCGCAGGCATCCAGTAAAGGTCTTTGGCCTTGTCCCTTACGCACAGAGATTTTGCCAGTTTCTCTGAATCTTTTTGATGATGTTATGCACTATCGATGATGAGACCTTCAAAGCCTTTGCAATTTGACGTTGATGAACATTGTTTTTAAAGTATTCCACAATTTTTTTTTTTGCAAAGCCTTCACAGGTTGGAGAGCCTCTGGCCATCTTTACTTCTGAGAGACTCAGCCTCTCTAAGACATCCCTTTTATAGTCAATCATGTTACACAGCTGATGCCAGTTAACGTAATTACTTGCTAAATGTTCTTTCAGCTGATTCTCTTATATATTAATTGCTTTTTCATCCCTTTTTTTTTTTGTGTCCCAACTTTTTTGAGACCTGTTGCAGCCAGAAAATTTGAAATGAGCTCATTTTGTGGATAAAAATATAAAATGTCTTAGTTAATAATTCAAATGTTAACACTATGTTCTATTGTAAATAACATTGGCTCAAGTGATCTGAAAGTCATTGCATTTTGATTTTATTCACAATTTACACTTCGTCCCAACTATTTCGGAATTGGGGCTGTAAAATTAAAAAAACATTCTTGATGATTCCAAACTTTTGAAGACTACATTAAATGTACACAGAGCTCTCTTGCAGATGAGACTACACAATGGGTTACCCTATTTAATGAATTATGAATAAATAACAAAATCTCACCAACAGGACAATTCCTGTGAATATCTGCTGCTGAAAAGCAAACTCTGGGATGATGAAGAATTCAACCCGTCATTCTCCTTTGCAGTGAGCATCAACTAAAGATTACTTTTTCACTGTACAACTCCTGAAATAAGGACGAATACGGAATAATCAGTGAATCTGAGGCTGTTTAAGGAATTTGCAAATAATTGTCTTTCAAAATCATAAAACATCCTCAGTAATTCCTAACTTTTTGAATAGTATATTAAGTGTACACAAAACTCTCTTTGCGGATGATAGGACACAATGAGGTCCCATCCAAGCAGGAGACTGGACTTTTATGTGCCCCAGTCCCCCCTGTCCCCTCATGCTCAGGCGAGACTTTGTGAGCTCCAATCCCCTGCTCGGATGCAACCTCGTGCCCTCCAGTCCCAGGCTCAGGCGGGACCTACCAATCTCTATATCATCTTATTTACCTCCCATATCTAATTGACCTATTGCGATCCAGTCTCCACCTCGGACGGGACCTCGCACACTCTAGTCTGCGACTCGGAGGCGACCTCCTGCGCTCCAGTCCCTGGAAAAGATGAGACCTACCTATTCACATACCTATCTCCCTATCTACCAACACTATCTCCCGGGACCTCCAGCGCTCCAGTCCCCGGCGTCAGGACCTACCTCATCTACTTTTCTTCCTACCCACCTCTCTAATTTACAAGACAGGGGTATATTCCGGCCTCGGCCCAAAATATACCCCCCCAGGCCAGAATATACCCCGGGGTCATTTCTGGCCTGGGCCAAAATCTCCCCAAGGCCAGAAGATTATACCCCGGGTTGTATTCTGGCCTAGGCCAAAATATACCCCCTGAGTCTAACTCCTTAATCTAGATTATGGTCCAGGGCAAGTTATTTTGTTAGCTAGAATGTACATTACAATACGTTTTTTCAATTCATGGCTAGACTTGCTTAACATGTGTTGAAGATGCTCTGTAAACATACATTGTAAGGGTCAACTCACACTTTGCTAAGGCACATACATTGCACATGTACCACCATGCAATTAACAAAACCAATGACAGTATCACAGATAGTTTTTCAAGTCTTCTTCTTATTTCTAAGCGATAGTTGAAATATATTTACATCTTCTGTGCTGAAAAGCTGCAGTTGTACTCAAAACAAAAGATGTTCATAACACATGTACTCGACTTTTTCATTGTTTACATTTACCACTGAATAGTGCATTTCAAGTTCTGTTTCCTTTGTGGACTTCATGACTTCCCTTCAAATAGGGTAAGAAACTATAGCTGCTTTCTTGAATAATGGTCATGTAAGATGAAGTACAAAGTTTAACGTATACAGATGTATAAAGGCATGTTGAATGTGTTTGCAGAAGAAAGATGTCTTGCATAACAACTACAGACTAGCAGTTGGACCTTTAAGTGCCTAAGGCGCAGTGCCTGGCAGCCCATAAGGCAACAGCTGCCTTGCTGTTTCTATAGCAGGTTATAGTTTTACAAGAAGAGGTTGCAAGCCCCTTGTCCTACATGACAACAGTGAGCAATAAAATCTTATTTATGCAGTTGTACTCAATGAGTTCTTAATGCAGATAAAAAACAGAACAATAAGAATACAATAAAGAGACTACAACATTCTATGTAATGCCTGTATGTTTAACCCCTTTGCGCAGAGGCCAAATCTGGCTATTTGTGTGTTATCTTATTTAAGGCTTTATAATTCATAATTTATAATGGCCGTAAGATCATGCCAATAACAATCTGCTTACCAACAGCATATTTTACCATTGCCCAGACAGCCTTAATATCAAATACTGTAATTTCATGCATAACCGTAAGTTATCCTGTTGTCTACATATATCAGTCAGTTCATGGTAGCTAAAGACATTTAATATTTCTCCTTAAGAAATGTAGATGTTTCAACATTTGTGAAATGAATAAAAATTGAGATATGCTGTAGTATTGATTATTTTGTGCACATGAGGAGGGGTATGATCTGGCCTAGAAGGGTATGAAACAATTGCCTAGCTTAGAATATGCCCTGGGTATATGAACTCAACTAGCCCAGAACATACCTTGGGGAAGAAACAGGCTGGCCGACTAAAACCCTCAGCCTGAATGTGTGGAGTACAATATAAGGGGTATAAAATGTCTAGCTCAGAAGATGATGTGGGAAAAAACTATTCTGACCCACTTTTATCTTAAACAAACATTGTTTCACTCTTTGTACATAATCAGTATAGCTACACAGTACATTGGACAGTGGATTGTACCTACCACCATTAATACTACAAACTTGGTGCCCAAATCCTTCCTCAGCAGGGAGAAAATTCAGCAACCAAAATGTATCAGTGTTGCACAGTGTATCACTTGCAATTTACCAAGTCTTTCTGTCTACTTGAAAATGTATTACTACATGTAAACTACTCGACAACAGTCTTAGGAATACCTCAGCAAAGTGTGAGTTGACCCTTACAATGTACTTCAACATAGCATCTTCAGCACAAGTGAAGCAAATCTAGTTATCAGCGTTCAGTTCAAAAACCAGCATCTCTGATGGTATGGGGATGCATAAGTGCATATGGTTTGGGACACTTGCATATTTTAAAAAGCACCATGAATGCTGAAAGGTATATAAAGGTTTTAGAGCAACATATGCTCCCCTCCAGACAACATCTATTCCAGGGAAGGCCTTGTGTATTTCAGCAGGACAATGCAAAACCACATACGGCAGCTATTACAACAGCATGGCTTCGTAGTAGAGAGAATTTGGCGCATAATTAAACGAAAAGTCTGTCAAAGAAGGCCCAAAACTCTCCAGCAGCTGGAAGCCTGGATTAAACAAGAATGGGATCAAATTCTAATGGCTAAACTCAAGAAACTTGTCTCCTCAATGCCCAGACGCCTCCACTCTGTGTTAAAAAGAAGAGGGATGCTACACCATGGTAAACAGGCCCCTGTCCCCAACTTTTTTTGAGACTTGTAGCAGCCATCAAATTTATAATAAGCTCATTTTGTGGATAATATTGTAAAATTTCTCAGTTTCAACATTTGCTATGTTATCTCTGTTCAACTGTGAATAAAATGCTGGTGTGATTTGAAAGTCATTGCGTTTTGATTTTATTCACAATTTACACTTTGTCCCAACTATTTCAGAATTGGGGTTGTATTTATAATCTTGAATACACAGACCAGTAAATACGAGTGGCGTCAACGCCCGCCCGCCCGCTGCTCAGCCCAGCCCAAAAATGGAAAAGTTATGATTCTTTATGGTCCAATAAAGTTATGAAATTTGGTAAGCTTACCTTTTGTTGATGACCTGGAGGTAAGGATTGGTCCAGACTCATATTCTAGGGGGAGAAATTCATTTTTTAAGTAATCCTCCAGTATACGATGAAATTCTAAATCTCTAACTGAAAGACAAGAGCATCAACCAAAAATCCATTCTCAATGGACAACTCCTGAGATAAGGAGAGTATACATGGTATACATGGTACATAGTATTTTTTAAAGAAATTTTTTTTGCATAACAGTATACTCTTTCAAAATCATATTACTTTCTTATTAACTTAAAACTTTTGAAAAAAAATTAAATGAAAGTGGAGCACTCTAGCGAATAAGACCACACAAGGGGATATCCTCTCTAGCAAATGGTAAAAAATTCTAAAAAAAAAAAAAAAAAAAAAAAATGACATGTTTCCAGACTCTGGAAATTACGCGATGTCCCGAGCTTGGGAAGAAACTAGTGAGGATACGCGAAAATAGGCCGCATTTGACAACTAACAGGCAACTACGCAACATTTCGTTAGTTGATTGGCTATAAATAGCTTATCTATGTGAGTATATCCATTGCAGTGAAATAGCCGATTCAATTTTGAGTAAAACGAATACAATAAACTGATCCAACTAGGGAAAACAACTTTCTTTTGGAGTCAGCTTTGCGGAATTAACACTTCCGCCAACATTTAGTCTGCTTCATTTAACCCAGTTTTAGAGTCAATGTCGCCCCCTGGAAGTGAGACCTGATAATGCATGTTTTTGTTACATCTCCCTGTCGAAAGTTTTTCTATTATCTCCACAACTGATGAGACGCGATAGTCTACTTACCTTCGCTCTGAATTTCCCCGTTTGATACTCGCGTCGAACGATATAGCCTAAAGTTCTCAGCTGTTGTGTCGTCTCATTGAAGCCGACTGACGTCATAGATGTGATAAGGCTTTTTTTTCTGAATTAATAATTCTGCCAACTAAAAAGTCCATATGGCTTTACCTCTTTATTTGATTAAGTTTCAAAAATATTTCAAAAAATATAGCTACACATCAATTCGTTACAGCACAAAAGGGTTAAGGGGTTGATTAAAACCCATTCAAAATACGTGCGTACGCATTAACTATATGTCTACGTGTGTTGTACTATGCGTGCAAAGCGTGTGTATGAGTGTATGTCGGCATATATAATATTTGAATAGGCCTAAGCATGTTTTTGAACAATCAGGTCCAGAATTAATTGCCACCCTTGATAAAAGTGAATTGAATAGGATGCATAATTGAACAAAGCTGAAAATCCATATGCTAAGTTAAAACATGCCGGGATTTATTATTTTTATAACAAGTAAACTTGTATTTATTCAAAACAATTGTTTTCACATTTTTCTAAGGTTTACTCTGCGCAAACAGCACCAGTAAATATAACAGCTTAACCTCTTCTTAAAATGTATTATTAGGTTGGAAATTATCATTGAACCACAAAGATTTTCGAGATAATTTACTTATATTCTTGGACTTGCTCCTGCGGACTGCCTGTCCAGATCAGACCTAGGACTTCGCTAGACTTAAGTCCTGAAACTCAGGTTGTCTTTACCGATCATCTCGTTGTTTTTACGTAGCCATTTCTGGGTGGATTGAGTTGCATCTATGAGGTCATTGTCCTGCTTCGATTAATTCTGTATTTTAAATAAGGCATTTAATTTAGGGTTAAATTGTTTTTATGTTCTCTCCATTTTTTTTTGTCTTGGTTCGTTTCGTTTATATACACTTCAAATTTTTAACCGGCCGATATGTGCTCATGCAGCGAATTGGTTAAATAATAATCTAGCATCCTTGCTTGGAGCAACAATAACAGCATGAGTCCAGCTCTCGTGGAACAAGAGATCACTGCACTGATTAATTTTAGCCCGCAGACAGAGCTATTCTGATTAAATAGGAATTTTGAGAACTGATAGAGACCGTCTGGAGTGTATCACAGAATTTGGGATTTAATTCAATGTAGCATGCATCGACTGTATAAAACGACGGACGCAGCACTCGGGTCTGAAAACTGAGGCCGATGCAAAAATCTCCAAAATTTGCATTCTATTTAATGGCCAGCAGATGGCGACGTCGGTGGTTGCAGAAAGAAGTTCAATCCTATTCATGGTTTCAGTCACGCAACGTTTTTGTTGCGAGCGCCAATTTGAGTACCAACCAGGGACCATCTCTGTGCCAGGGACCGTGGCACAGCTAAGACCATAGACTGTATGGGCTACGACGAAGGATGCCTCAGTCTTTATTTCTCCATAACAACAGACTAACTCTACATTATCCCGCTTATTACACGGCTTATGGTGAAATTATTAATTTCAGACGTAATGTTGATCAAAATACGACTTTTATCGATTTATAAATTGCATCATTTCGCAATTCTGCAAGTCCTGTCACTTCTCCGCTGTTTTGCTAACCCTCCTCGGTTGTGTGTTGGCCTGTGATTGAAAACCGGGTACCTGGGTCCTGCCCGAAAGGTTCGGGTCCCGGGAAGAAAATTGCAATACCCGTTTCCCGAAAATCAGAACATTGATTGTTCACACGATAAAATGATGGGTAACCAGTAATGGCATCACCCAGACATTCCCTAGGCTGCATTATTTATTCCTGTAGCTCACGACTGTCAAGCGCCAATGATTAGCTTATCACCTTACTTGAATGGGAAACAGATGGAGAATCAATCAGTGTCAATTCGGAGATTTTAGCTAGCTGCCTTTCGATCTCATCGGCGTCATGGTTTTTTTTTTTTTTTCTTTTCAATAGTTATGATGATGAATTTTGATGATATTGATGCAAAATACATGATATATTTATTGTCGTTGCGATTGATAGTCCCGGTTGATAGTAATAGTGATGATGAATACGGCGATTCGGTATTCGGTAACAATTGAAGTTGATGGAATAATTATCAAATGATGATGATAATGAGGAAATGGGAAATTCAGGGGTGCAAGTATAATTTTGAGTTTTGACGATGGGATTGTTATGATGGAATAATGAAATACTTACTATTACTGATAATAATGACATCAGTCGGACATCCTTACACTTTGATATAGTAAGTTAATTTGGAAAAATGCATTTGGAAAGTAAAATATCGTATTCGTAAAATACCTGATCAGTCCATCCAATGTTCCTGAGCTGACAATGAAATACCACCTCGAACAGGCTTTTAGTTTGTAAGTTATCCTTCTGTTTCTCGGTCTTTCTTTCTTTAGTGTACGTAAACCAGAGGCGTAGCCAGAACTTAAAACTGGGTGGGCACTAAACATCTCTTTAAAACATTTATTCGTTCTGACTCGATCAGTCATTTTTTTCTAATTAACTGTACATTCAATCCGAAAACACTCCGCACTATCAGGTGTTGCTTATTCACCTCGTTCAGGCAAAAGACAATCATTCATTTGGATGCGCAATTTTGTGCTTTTCGTATCAGTGGCGTAGCCACACCTGAAAATTGAGCGGCCACACAACATCGGTTTATTACAATTATTATACCTAACTTGTTCTCAGCCATTTTCCCTTGTTAAAGCAATTTCCATTTATATGAATAATCAGCTGGCAAAAAAGACACGGCTTCTTTAGGTGGTGCGATCTAAGGGCGACGAATCAATAGGAATAATTCAGTTCAGCAAAATAAGTTTCTCATAAGTTGAGCTTTAGTTTTAATAATACTTTTCGAGAGGTAAACTGTTCTGGAACTTCCGCGCTACTTTTTCGGCTCATCAGGCGATCTAACCTGTGCTTCATGATCGATTGAATTATTCAAACTGAACTAAAGACAGAGATTTGAAATGCACAAAATTGCGCATCAAATGAATGATTGTCGTTTTTTGCCTGAACGAGGCGAACAAGCAACACCTGATATTGCGGAGTATTACCGTATTGAAGGCATAGTTAATTAGAAAAAAATGATTGCGATCGAGGCAGAACTAATTGTTTAAAAAGAGATATTTATCGCCCACGCAATTTTAAGTTTTTGGCTGCGCTACTGACGTAAACGTGTTTTTGAAACTTTGAGGTAAAAAAATTAACACGGACATGCGCCTCGTGAGACGAGCTGTGACAACGGGTCCGAGGCTCTGATCACAGTTTTGGTTTCCAGCCACAACGTGGAAGGAGCCTCCACTCTCCCTGTAACAAGTTACAAGTCATTTATCTAACATCACAATTAGTCCGAAGCTGTTTAATGAAGGTAAAAATGAAACATAAGGTAAATATCCTGCATAGTTCCTCTCCTCTGTCTCCTCCGATCAGAGCGGCGTCCCTAGCAACGGCCTGTTTCACTTAGCAACAGTCTGTTATACAGAAATAAAAGACCGTAAAATGTAGAATCAGAGTGTAATTCATTAATCAAAATGCAGCATTCAAAAGAGCCCCATCTTAAAAAAATGTTAATCCACTCTTTTTGTGAGACTTCTTATCACAGGCCACCGGGCGACATATAAATGGCCTGTTGTAAGTCAGTACCCAAAATGGCGGCCCCTAGAGTTTGAGAGCGGTCACATGCGTCTATGACGTCAGCTGCCATGTATGAATAGAAGTCTATGAGAAAATGACCCTACTTTCCCACCTGATTCATAATTTAAATAATGATTTTCCACATTACTTTATTGCAGTGTTTCCCAAACCTCTCCTGGAGGCCCACCTGTCCTGCATGTTTAAGATTTCTCTCTGCTCCAGCACAGGTGATTCAAATCATCAGGTTGTCATCACTCAGCTTAAGGGGGTGATTAACAAGCTGATCATTTGAATCACCTGTGCTGGAGCAGGGAGAGATCGATGACATGCAGGACAGAGGGGCCTCCAGGAGAGGTTTGGGAAGCACTGCTTTATTGTATCTATTGCAAGTTTCAAGTCTCCTTCGATATATCATGTTGTTCATTTTTGTAAATTATGGTCACAAATAGACTAGAATAAAGGATAAAGCCAGAATATGCTCTAGAGTGTGGCGATCATCTGGTCCTTGTCAGAATCTGGTCAGATCCACAAGTAGATCCACCCATTGCTCCTCCCTGGATATTCAATTCACGCTCTCGTCCAATAGGAATCACATCCTGTTTCAAAATGACAAAATGGCGAAATTCAAATTGCCAAAATCGAGGCTTCCTAAATGGTATGCTGAAACCAATAGGTATGTCACGGTTGCTTAGTCCATCTTCTTATGCAGTCTATAGTAGCATGCGACATGATCGTTTTTAATCGTTATTTTACAAATGCATGTGTGATATAAATACGCCAGGAATTGTGTGAGCAAAGTAATGATTAAAGATTGTTAAATGTTTTTGTAAAAAAAAATTTTTAGGAAAAAAGTATAATTTTCACTCAAAATAAAATAACAAAAAACTTTCTCAGCGATTCCAAACTTTTGAAGAATACCGTTAATAAACACAGAGCTCTGTTGCACATGAGATTACACAATGGGTTACCCTATTTAGTTAAGGATGAATAAACAAGATAAAATCTCACCGACGGGACAATATCTGAGGATGATCTTTGCTGCTGAAGAGATAACTCTGGCATCTTTCACCGGCGGAGGCATGAGTCTCATCGCCCTAAAGAGTTAGAATATGATGTTGATAATTGCCGGCTGATTTTGTACATCCCACCATCTTATGTCACATCTTATACTGCTTGTGTTACAACTTACAAAAAGGTCCAGGCCTTTTTAACCTTAACACTGGTTAACTGTATGGCCACTACTGCTCTGCGAGCAGGAGCTTTAATGCTGAGCATAAGTGGACAGAAGAGAGCTACACTGAGCAGACTTTTTGGACACTAATACCTTGCATCCTCTGGAGGAATGTAATTCTCTATCTGTTTTAGAAAGGAAGACCCTGGGGTGGAGGTCAACATTCACAAAATACACATGTCCGTCATGAGTGCAGCCATCCAATCCAGGATCCTCCTTTTTGACTGTTGTTCTCTGGGTCAAAGATGGCGGCTTTATCAATTTCTATGAAATCAAAGGAAAAAAAATCACGCAAATAATGGCACTTGAAAAAAGTTGAAACATTTTGGCGTTAATTCTATCTTTCTGTTATTTTTCTGAAGCAAGATATTGGTCAAAATAAGTTTTTTTTTTTTCTACGACCTTGTCGTAACACCTTGCCAATCCAAAATGAACATCTTCGTCTTTGGACATATGGTTTCGTGTGGTACAAATTCAAAGTCAAAAAGCTGAAGAATAGTGGACGCTAGATGGAGCACAGGTAAACAGACAGATATAGAAAGCCAGACAAATGAAAACTTTCACAGAATGACACGAACATAAAACCAGAGAATATGAGACAAAAGAAAACATTATGGCATTCTTTCCATGTTTCGGTAAATTTTTTGAAGAGATATTGGCAAAAATTAGGTTTTTATGTTTTAAAAACAACCATGACATTGACCTCTGACCTTAAGTTCTCAAATGAACTTCTGCCTTGGACATATGGCTTCCTATGTTAAAAATGTCAAATTAATGACTGAAGAATTGTAGCCGGTAAAGTGCTCAAAGACAGACAGACTGACAGACACATATAAAAATCAACAAACTCTTGAAAACTCAAGATTTGCCATTAAAAAAACTCATGATGTGAACTTCCCTCAGCGAGTTAAACCAATCACAATGAGCTAGAAAGAGCAATGGATAAAGCCAGCAGTACAGCTAAATGAGACAAATGATCAGGAAGATTTCTGAATGAATAGTCCAAAGTGGAGAATGATGCTTTTTCTGAGCTCCCTATTCCTTCACCTCCACGGGACTAGTTCAATTTTTTCTCCTGATGAAGTTCTGCAGACCAGCAATAAAACAAATTGTATGATTTTTTCTATGTAAAAAATGAAATGTAATTTAGTAAAAGAAACCTTTTGCTGGTGATGATGAGGAGGCAAGAGTTTGCCAGGACATAAATTTTTTTTGGAGCGAAAATTCATTTTTTAAGATGAGAACTACTTGCACCTTTCGTAAAACAATGAAGACTCCATCCCTCCCCTTTCCTTCAGTATCAACTAAAAAGTCCTTTGTCACAGTACAATTCCTGAAATTAGGACAGAATATTCAATGAAAACTTGGCTGTTTTTGAAAAAAAAAAAAAAAAAAAAATTCAGGAAAAAAGAATAGTTTTCTTTCAAAATAAAATAACAAAAAATTTTTCAGTGATTCCAAACTTTGAAGAATACCGTTTGATACAGAGCTGTGTTGTACATGAGATTACAAAAAGGATTACTCTATTTAGTAAAGGAGGAATACACAAGATAACATCTCACCAACAGGACAATACCTGTGGATGATCATTGCAGCTGAAGAAAAAATCTGGGATGTTTCACTGGCGGTGTCATGAGTCTCATCGCCTAATGAATTAGAATATGATGTTGATAATTGCTGATTTTTTTCATCGTCACACTATCTTATGTCATCTTATACTGCTTGTGTTACAACTGACAAAAAAGGTCCAGGCCTATTGAACCTTAACACTGGTTACCTGTATGGCCACTACTGCTCTGTGAGCAGAAGCTTTAATGCTGAGCATAAGTGGACAGAAGAGAGCTACACTGAGCAGACTTTTTTTGAACACTAATACCTTGCATCCTCTGGAGGAATGTAATTCTCTATCTGTTTTAGAAAAGGAAGACCCTGGGGTGGAGGTCAACATTCACAAAAAATACATGTCCATCATGAGTGCAGCCCTCCAATCCAGGTCCTCCTTTTTTGTCTGTTGTTCCCAGGGTTAAAGATGGCAGCTTTTTCAAAATTCTGTGAAAGCAAAAAAAAAAAAGAAAAAAAACACGCATATAACAGCACTTGATAAAAAGTTAAAACATTGTGGCGTTAATTCAATCTTTCTGTTATTTTTCTGAAAGATATAGGCCAAAAGAAGTTTTACCTCTTCTAAAACCTTAGCGTTAGAACTTGCCAATCCAAAATGAACGTCTTCCTCATTGGACATATGGCTTCATGTGGTACAAATTCAAAGTCAAAAGTTGAGAATAGTGGACGCTAGATTGAGCTGAGTTAACAGACACAGATGTAGAAAGCCAGACAAATTAAATCTTTCACGTAATGACACGCGCATAAACCAGAGAACATGAGACAAACAGAACATTATGGCATTTGATCCATGTTTCGGTAAATTTTTGGAAGAGAGATAATGTCAAAAATGAGGTTTTTAGGTTTTTCTACAACCATGACATTGACCTCTGACCTTAACTTCTCAAATAAACTTCTTCCTTGGACATATGGCTTCCCGTGTTAAAAATGTCAAATTAATGACTGAAAAATTGTGGCGCTAGAGTGCTCAAAGACAGACAGACTGACAGACAAACATGAAAATCAACAAACTAGTGAAAACTCAAGATTGTGCCAGTAAAAAAAAATGATGATGTGAACTTCCCTCAGACAGTTAAACCAATCACAATGAGCTAAAGAGAAAATGTATAAAGCCAGCAGTACAGCTAATAATGAGACAAATGATCAGGAAGATTTCTGAATGAATAGCCCGCAGTGGAGAATAATGCTTTTTTTTGAGCTCCCTATTCCTTCACCTCCACGGGACTAGTTCATTGTATTTCTCCTGATGAAGTTCTGCAGACCAGCAAAAATACTTATTTTATGATTTTTTGATATGAACTAAAAATGAAATGTAATTTGGTAAACATACCTTTTGCTGCTGATGAGGAGGCAAGAGTTTGCCCAGACATCAATTTTTTGGGAGCGAAAATTCATTTTTTGAGATGAGAACTTCTTGCACCTGTAGTAAAAAGATGAAAACTCCATCTCTTCCCTTTCCTTCACTATCAACTAAAAAAGTCCTTTGTCACAGTACAATTCCTGAAATAAGGACAGAATAATCAATGAATACTAGATTGTTGTTTGTAAAAAAAAAATTCAGGAAAAAACTATAGTTTTCTTTCAAAATAAAATAACAAAATCTTTTCCAGTGATTCCAAACTTTTGAAGAATACCGCTTTATACACAGAGCTGTGTTGCACATGAGATTACACAATGGGTTACCCTATTTAGTTAAGGATGAATAAACAAGATAACATCTCACCAACAGGACAATACCTGTGGATGATCTTTGCTGCTGAAGAGAAAACTCTGGGATGTTTCACTGGCGGAGTCATGAGTCTCATCGCCCTAACGAGTTAGAATATGATGTTGATAATTGCCAGCTGTTTTCATCCGTCCCACCATCTTATGTCACATCTTATACTGCTTGTGTTACAACTTACAAAAAGGTCCAGGCCTTTTGAACCTTAACTCTGGTTAACTGTATGGCCACTACTGCTCTGTGAGCAGGAGCTTTAATGCTGAGCATAAGTGGACAGAAGAGAGCTACACTGAGCAGACTTTTTAGACACTAATACCTTGCATCCTCTGGAGGAATGTAATTCTCTATCTGTTTTAGAGAGGAAGACCCTGGGGTGGAGGTCAGCATTCACAAAAAATACAAGTCCGTCATGAGTGAAGCCCTCCAATCCAGGGTCCTCCTTTTTGACTGTTGTTCTCAGGGTCAAAGATAGGAGCTTTTTCAATTTCTGTGAAAGAAGAAAAAGAAAAAAGAAGAAGAAAAAACACGCATATAACGGCATTTGATGAAAGTTAAAACATTTTGGCGTTAATTCTATCTTTCTGTTATTTTTCTTGAGGGAGACATAGGCCAAAAGAAGCTTTACCTTTTCTACAAGCTTGACGTTACACCTTGCCGATCCAAAAATGAACATCTTTCTCATTGGACATATGGCTTTGTGTGGTACAAATTCAAAGTCAAAAGCTGAAGAATAGCGGAAGATCGATTGAGCACAGGTAAACAGACACAGACGTAGAAAGCCAGACAAATTAAATCTTTAACGAATGACAGGCACATAAAACCAGAGAACATGAGAGAAAAAGAATGTTATGGCATTACGTTCCATGATTCGGTAAATTTTTGGAAGAGAGATATTGGAAAAAATGAGGTTTTAACGTTTTTCTACAAACATGACATTGACCTCTGACCTTAACTTCTGAAATAAACTTCTTCCTTGCACAGATGGCTTCCCCTGTGAAAAATGTCAAATTAATAACTGAAGAATTGTGGCCTCTTGAGTGCTCAAAGACAGACAGACAGACAGACAGACAAACATGAAAATCAACAAACTAGTGAAAATTCAAGATTTTGCCAAATAAAAAACTGATGATGTGAACTACCCTCAACGAAGTTAAACCAATCACAATGAGCTAGAAGAACGTATAAAAGCCAGCAGTACAGCTAACAATGAAACAAATGATCAGGAAGATTTCTGAATGAATATCCACAATGGAGAATGATGCTTTTTTTCTGAGCTCATATTCCTTCACCTCCAGGGACTAGTTTAATGTTTTCTCCTGATGAAGTTCTGCAGACCAGCAATAATACAAATTTTATGATTTTTTGATATGAACTAAAAAATGAAATATAATTTGTTAAACATACTATTTTGTTGCTGATGAGGAGGCAAGAGTTTGCCGGACATCAATTTTTTTGGGAGCGAAAATTCATTTTTTAAGATGAGAACTACTAGCACCTTTCGGAAAAGATGAAGACTCCATCTCTCCTTTCCTTCACTATCAACTAAAAAGTCCTTTGTCACAGTACAATTCACAAATAAGGACAGAATAATAAATGAATACTTATGTTGTTTGTAAGAAAAAAAAAAAATTCAGGAAAAAGTATAATTTTCTTTCAAAAAAAATAACAAAATCTTTCTCAGTGATTCCAAACTTTTTCAAGAATACCGTTATTATACACAGAGCTGTGTTGCACATAAGATTACAAAATGGGTTACCCTATTTAGTTTAGGATGAATAAACAAGATAAAATCTCACCAACAAGACAATACCTGTGGATGATCTTTTGCTGAAGAAAAAACTCTGGCATGTTTCACTGGCGGAGTCATGAGCCCTCATCGCCCTAACGGTTAGAATATGATGTTGATAATTGCGGCTGTTTTTATACATCCCACCATCTTATGTCACATCTTATACTGCTTGTGTTACAACTTACAAAAAGGTCCAGGACTTTGAACCTTAACTCTGGTTAACTGTATGGCCACTACTGCTCTGTGAGCAGGAGCTTTTAATACTGAGCATAAAGTGGACAGAAGAGCCACACTGAGCAGACTTTTAGACACTAATACCTTGAATCCTCTGGAGGAATGTAATTCTCTATCTGTTTTAGAAAGGAAGACCCCTGGGGTGGAGGTCAGCATTCAAAAAAAATACATGTCTGTCATGAGTTCAGCCCTCAAATCCAGGGTCCTCCTTGTCTGTTGTTCTCAGGGTTAAAGATGGCAGCTTTTTCAAACTCTCCAAGTAAAGCAAAAAAAAAAAAAAAAAAAAAACACGCATATAACGGTTTGATAAAAGTTCAAACATTTTAGCGTTAATTCTATCTTTTCTGTTATTTTCTGAAGCGAGATATGGGCCAAAAGAAGCTTTTTACCTTTTCTCTGACCTTGAAGTTACACCTTGCCAATCAAAAATGAACGCCTTCCTCTTTTTGGACATATGGCTTCATGTGTGTACAAATTCAAAGTCAAAAGCGAAGAATAGTGGATGCTAGATTGAGCACAGGTAAACCGACACAGACGTAGAAAGCCAGACAAATTAAATCTTCCACGAATGACACGCACCTTAACCAGAGAACATGAGAGAAACAGAACATTATGGCATTAGTTCCATGTTTGATGGAATTTTTGAAAGAGAGATACTGGCAAAAAAAAGGTTTTATGTTTCTACAACCATGACATTGAACTCTGACCTTAAGTTCTCAAATAAACTTCTTCCTTGGACATATGGCTTCATGTGTTAAACATGTCAGGTTAATGATGAAGAATTGTGGCAACTTAGAGTGATCAAAGACAGACAGACTGACAGACAAACATGAATATCAACAAACTAGTGGCTCAGTTTCTCCCCGGTAAAAAACGATGATGAACTTCCCTCAGTTTACCCAATCATAATGAGCAAAAAGAGAAATACAGATAGGCAGCAGTACAGCAAACAATGAGACAAATGATCAGGAGATTTTTTGAATAAGATAGCCACGCAGAGAGGAATGATGCTTTCTTTCTGAGCTCCCTATTCCTTCACCTCCATGGGACTAGTTCAAGGTTGCTTTCCTGCTGGGTGAGAGTTCTGCAGATCCAACAATAATACAAATTGTATCATTTTTATAATACTAAAAATAAATGTAATTTAGTAAAACATACACTTTGCTGTGATGAGGAGGCAAGAGTTTGCCAGGACATCAATTTTTTGGGAGCGACAATTCATTTTTTTAAGATGAGAACTACTTGCACCTTTCGTAAAAAGATGAAGACTCCATCTCTCCCATTTCCTTTAATATCAACTAAAAAAGTCCTTTGTCACAGGACAATTCCTGAAATACGGACAGAATAATAAATGAATACTTGGCTGTTGTTTGTAAGAAAAAAAAAGATTCAGGAAAAAAGTATAGTTTTCTTTCAAAATAAAATAACAAAATCTTTCTCAGTGATTCCAAACTTTTGAAGAATACCGTTATTATGCACAGAGCTGTGTTGCACATGAGATTAAATAATGGGTTTCCCTATTTAGTTAAAGATGAATAAACAAGATAAAATCTCGCCAACAGGACAATACCTGTGTATGATCTTTGCTGCTGAAGAAAACTCTGGCATGTTTCACTTGGCGGAGTCATGAGTCTCATCGCCTCTAACGAGTTAGAATATGATGTTGGATAATTGCCGGCTGTTTTATACATCCCACCATCTTATGTCACATCTTATACTGCTTGTGTTACAACTTACAAAAAGGTCCAGGCCTTTTGAACCTTAACTCTGGTTAACTGTATGGCAACTACTGCTCTGTGAGCAGGAGCTTTAATGCTGAGCATAAGTGGATAGAAGAGAGCTACACTGAGCAGACTTTTTAGACAATAATACCTTCCCCTCCTCTGGAGGAATGCTGATTCTATCAGTTTTAGAAAGGAAGACCCTGGGGTGGAGGTCAGCATTCACAAAAATACATATCGTCATGAACAGCCCTCCAATCCAGTCCTCCCTGTCTGTTATTCTCAGGGTCAAAGATAGCAGCTTTTTCAATTTCTGTGAAAAAGAAAAAAGAAGAAGAAGGAAAACTCGCATATATACTTGAAGAAGCATTTGATGAAAGTTCAGCATTTAGCGTTAATTCTATCTTTCTGTTATTTTCTGAAGCGAGATATATAGGCCAAAAAGAAGCTTTACCTTTTCTACGACCTTAGCAAGTTACCTTGCCAATCAAAATGGGCGATCTTCCTCTTTGGACATATGAAGCCATGTGGTACAAATTCAAAGTCAAAAGCGAAGAATAGTGAGCAGCTAGATTGAGCACAGGTAAACCGACACGAGCGTGAAAGCCAGACAAGTAAATCTTCCACGTGTGTGTGCGCTTTGTAACCAGAGAACATAGAGAAACAGAACATTATGGCATTAGTTTCATGTTTCGGTAAATTTTGGAAGAGATACTGGCAAAAATGAGGTTTTATATTTTCTACAATATGACATTGACCTCTGACCATAACTTCTAAATAAACTTCTTCCATGGACATATGGCTTCCGTGTTAAATGTCAAGTTAATATTGACTTCCCAAAAGAATTGTAGCCTTCAAATTAACTCAAAGACAGACAGACTGACAGACAAACATGAAAATCAACAAACTAGTGAAAACTCAAGATTTTCCCAGTAAAAAAAACTGATGAAGTGAACTTCCCTCAGCGATTTAAACCAATCACAATGAGCTAGAGAAATGTAGAAAACCAGCAGTACAGCTTACAGCCCAATGGAACAAATGATCAAGAAAGATTTTGAATGAATAGCCCATGAGGAATGATGCTTCTTTCTGAGCTCCCTATTCCTTCACCTCCGCAGGACTAGTTCAAAGTTTTTCTGCTGATGAAGTTCTGCAGATCAGCAATAATAAATTGTGTCATTTTTTATATGTGTACTTAAAATGAAATGTAATTTAGTAAACATACCCCTTTTAGTGATGAGGAGGCAAGAGTTTGCCAGGACATCAATTTTTTTTTTTGGGAGGCGACAATTCATTTTTTAAGATGAAGACTACTTGCCTTTAGTAAAAGATGAAGACTCCATCTCCGCTTTCCTTCACTATCAACTAAAAAAGTCCTTTGTCACAGTACAATTCCTGAAATAAGGAAAGAATAATAAATGAATACTTGGCTGTTGTTTGTAAGAAAAAAAAAAAATTCAGGAAAAAATTATAGTTTTCTTTCAAATTAAAATAACAAAATCTTTCTCAGTGATTCAAAACTTTTGAAGAATACCGTTATTATACACAGAGCCCATATTTGCTGCGAATTACACAATAGGTTTACCCTATTTAGTTAAGGATGAATAAACAAGATAAAATCTAGCCAATAGGACAATACCTGTGGATGAACTTTGCTGCTGAAGAAAACTCTGGCATGTTTCACTGGTAGTCATGAGTCTCATCACCCTACTTGAGTAAGAATATGATGTTGATAATTTGCGGCTGTTTTATACATCCCACCATCTTATATCACATCTTAGACTGCTTGTGTTACAACTTACAAAGAGACCAGGCAGCACACTGAACCTTAACTCTGGTTAACTGTATGGCCACTGCTCTGTGAGCAGGGCTTTAATATTGACATAAGTGGACAGAGAGCTACACTAAGCAGACTTTTAGACACTAACACCTTGCATCCTCTGGAGGAATGTAATTCTCTATCTGTTTTAGAAAAGGAAGACCCTGGGGTGAGTCAGCATTCTAAAACATACATGTCGTCATAGTGCAGCCTTCCAATCCAGGGTCTCCTTTTTGTCTGTTGTTCTCAGGGTTAAAGATGGCAGCGTTTTCAAATTCTGCGGAAGCAAAAAAAAAAAAATCACGCAAATAATGGCACTTGAAAAAAGTTGAAACATTTTGGCGTTAATTCTATCTTTCTGTTATTTTTCTGAAGCGAGATATAGGCCAAAAGAAGCTTTACCTTTTCTACGACCTTGAAGTCACACCTTGCCAAACCAAAATGAGCGTCTTCCTCTTTGGACATATGGCTTCATGGTACAAATTCAGAAGTCAAAAAGCGAAGAATAGTGAGCAGCTAGATTGAGCACAGGTAAGCCGACACAGGCGTAAAGAAAGCCAGACAAATTAAATCTTCCCGTATTAACCGCACCTTAAACAGAGAACATGAGAAAGCAGAACATTATGGAATTACGTTTCATGTTTGATAGAATTTTTTGGAAGAAGGAATACTGCTTAAAAATAAGGGTTTGTATGTTTTTTCTACAACCATGACATTGACCTCTGACCTTAACTTCTCAAATAAACTTTTTCCATGGACATATGGCTTCCCCTGTTAAATGTCAAGTTAATTACTGGAGAATTGTGGATGCTTGAGTGCTCAAAGACAGACAGACTGACAGACAAACATGAAAATCAACAAACTAGTGAAAACTCAAGATTTTCCCAGTAAAAAAACTGATGAAGTGAACTTCCCTCAGCGATTTAAACCAATCACAATGAGCTAGAGAGAAATGTATAAAACCAGCAGTACAGCTTACAATAGGACAAATGATCAGGAAGATTTCTGCAGATAACGAATAGCCCGCCCAGGGGAGAATGATGCTTTTTCTGAGCTCCCTATTCCTTCACCTCCAGGGACTAGTTCAATGTTTTCTCCTGATGAAGTTCTGCAGATAGCAATAATACAAATTGTATCATTTTTTATGTACTAAAAATGAAATGTAATTTAGTAAACATACCTTTGCTGGTGATGAGGAGGCAAGAGTTTGCCAGGACATCAATTTTTTTGGGAGCGACAATTCATTTTTTAAGATGAGAACTACTTGCACCTTTCGTATAAAGATGAAGACTCCATCTCTCCCCTTTCCTTCACTATCAACTAAAAAGTCCTTGTCACAGTACAATTCCTGAAATAAGGACAAGAATAACTAATAAACTTGGCTGTTGTTTGTAGAAAAAAAAAAAAAATTCAGGAAAAAAGTATAGTTTTCTTTCAAAATAAAATAACAAAATCTTTCTCAGTGATTCCAAACTTTTGAAGAATACGTTGTATACACAGAGCTGTGTTGCACATGAGATTACACAATAAGTTTACTCTATTTAGTTGGGATGAATAAACAAGATAAAATCTAGCCAATAGGACCCAATACCTGTGGATGATCTTTTGCTGCTGAAGAAAACTCTGGCATGTTTCTGGTAGTCTTTAGAGTCTCATCGCCCCTACTTGGAACAGAATATGATGTTGATAATTGCGGATGTTTTTATACATCCCACCATCTTAAGTCACATCTTATACTGCTTGTGTTACAACTTACAAAAAGGTCCAGGCCTTTTGAACCTTAACTCTGGTTAACTGTATGGCCACTACTGCTCTGTGAGCAGGAGCTTTATGCTGAGCATAAGTGGACTGAAGAGAGAGCTACACTGAGCAGACTTTTTGGGCACTATGCACCTTGCATCCTCTGGAGGAATGCCATTCTCTATCTGTTTTAGAAAGGAAGACCCTGGGGAGGAGGTCAGCATTTACAAATACATGTCGTCATAGTGCAGCCCTCCAATCCAGGGTCCTCCTTTTAATCCAATTCTCAGGGTTAAAAGGTGGCAGCTAATGATTTCAAATTCTCGCAGCTTAAAAAAAAAAAAGAAAAAGAAAAAAAAAAAAAACACATATATAACGGCATTTTGATAAAAGTTCAACCATTTTGGCGTTAATTCTATCTTTTCATTATTTTTCTGAAGCAGATATAGGCCAAAGCTTTAACTTTCTACTTGAAATTTACACCTTGCCAATCAAAATAGAGCGTCTTCCTCTTTGGACATATGGCTTCGTAGTACAAATTCAAAGTCAAAAAGCGAAAAGAATAGTAGGCATAAGATTGAGCACAGGTAAACCCGACACAGGCAGAAAATAGACAATTAAATCTTCCACGTAATGACACGCACCTTAACCAGAGAACATGAGAGAAACAGGACATTATGGCATTCGTTTCATGTTTCGGAAAATTTTTGGAAGAGAGATACTGGCAAAAATTAGGTTTTTATGTTTTTCTACAACCATGACATTGACCTCAAGCCTTAACTATAAAATAAACTTCTTCCATGGACATATGGCTTCCGTGTTAAATGTCAAGTTAATGACTGAAGAATCGTGGCAGCTAAGAGTGCTCCAAGACAGACAGACTGACGAACAAACATGAAAATCAACAAACTAGTGAAAACTCAAGATTTTCCCATTAAAAAAACTGATGAAGTGAACTTCCCTCAGCGATTTAAACCAATCACAATGAGCTAGAGAGAAATGTATAAAGCCAGCAGTACAGCCAACAATGAGACAAATGTCAAGAAAGATTTCTGAAAGAATAGTCCATGATGGAGAATGATGCTTTTTCTGAGCTCCCTATTCCTTCACCTCCTGAGGACTGAGTTCAATGTTTTTCTCCTGATGAGGATTCTGCAGACCCTTAATAATAAATTGTATGATTTATGTACTAAAATAAGTATAATTTACAGTATTATACCTTTGCTGAGTGATGAGGAGAAAAGGATTTGCGGACATCAATTTTTTAGGAGGCGACAATTCATTTTTAAGATGAGAACTACCTTGCACTTCGTAAAAAAATAAGAAGACTCCATCTCTCCCTTTCCTTCACTATCAACTAAAAAGTCCTTTTATGCGTACATTCACAAAATAAGGACAGAATAAGCTAAATGAATACTTGGCTGTTGTTTGTAAAAAAAAACAATTCAGGGAAAAAAAGTATAGTTTTCTTTCAAAAATAAAAATAACCAAAATCTTTCTCAGTGGTTGACTCTTGAAGAATACGTTAGTATACTAGGCTGTGTTGCACATGAGATTACACAATAAGTTTGCCCAATTTAGTTAAGGATAGAATAAACAAGATAACATCTCACCAACAGGACAATACCTGTAGATGATCTTTGCTGCTGAAGAAAACTCTGGCATGTTTCACTCAAGTCATGAGTCTCTCATCGCCCTAACGAGTTTAAAATCATTTGATAATTTGCCGACTGTTTTATATGTCCTCTATCTTATGTCACATCTTATACTGCTTGTGTTACAACTTACAAAAAGGTCCAGGGTTTTCGAACCTTAACTCTGGTTAACTGTACGGCCCTACTGCTCTGTGAGCAGGAGCTTTAATGCTGAGCATAAGTTGACAAAAGAGAGCAACACTGAGTAGACTTTTTAGACACTAATACCTTGCATCCTCTGGAGGAATCTACTTCTCTATCTGTTTTAGAAAAGGAGGCCAGGGGTGGAGTCATGATACAAAAAATACATGTCGTCATGATTTGGCCTCCAATCCAGGGTCCTCCTTTTTCTATTCATTCTCAATTTTAAGATGGCAGCTTTTCCAAATTCTGTAAGCAAAAAAAAAGAAAAAAAAACATGCATATAACGGCATTTGATAAAGGGTTCAACATTTTGGCGTTAATTCTATCTTTCTGTTATTTTTTCTGAAGCGAGATATAGGCCAAAAGAAGCTTTACCTTTTTCTGACCTTGGAGTACCTTGCCAATCCAAAATTGAACACCTTTGTCGCCCGACATATGGCTTTGTGTGGTACAAATTCTACGTCAAAAGCTGAAGAATAGTGGACGCTAGATTGAACACAGGTAAACAGACACAGAGGTAGAAAGCCAGACAAATTAAATCTTTCACAGACTGACAGGCACATAAACCGGAGACCATGAGACAAACAGAACATTATGGCATTGATTCCATATATCTATACAATTTCGTTTGCGAGATCTCGTCAAAAATGTGGTTTTTAGCCATTTTAAGGACTGCAACATTGACCTCTGACCTTGACCTTTGAAAATAAACTTCTTTCTTTCTCATATGGCTTCAATGGTTAAAAATTTCTAGTTGATGACTGAAGAATTGTGGCTGCTAGAATGGTCAAAGACAGACTGACAGACAAACATGACAATCAACAAACTGGTGAAAACACAAGATTTTGCCAGTAACAGAAACTAATGATGTGAACTTCTCTCATGGCGTTGGACCCGTAACAATGAGCAAAAGAGAAATACAGATAGGCAGCAGTACAGCAAACAATGAGACAAATGATCAGGAAGATTGCTGAACAAATGAATAATGCTTTTTTCTCAGCTCCCTAGTCCTGCAGCTCTACTGGGATAGTTCAGTTTCTTTCTCTCATTCAAGTTCTGCAGACCAGCAACAATAGAAATTTTATGATTTTTTAAATGTGCAAAAATGATAAGCAATTTGGTAAACATACCTTTTGCTAATGATGTGGAGGCAAGAGTTGGTTGGGACAATTATGTTTTTGGAAGAAAAAATATATTTTTTTAAAGATGAAAACTACTGCGCCTTTCTTAAACGATGAAGACTCCTCCCCTGCCATTTCTTTCATTATCAAAAAAAAAAACCCTTTGTCGCTGTACACCTCCTGAAATGAGGAGCGAATAATATATGAATACTTGGCTGTGATACCAAACTTTTGAAGACGGCATTAAATGTACAAAGAGCTCTAGTGCAGATGAGATTACACAGTGGGTTACCCTATTCAATGAAGGATGAATAACTAAAATAAAATCTCACCAACAGGAAAATTCCTGTGGATATCTGCTGCTGAAGAGCAAACTCTGGGATGATGAAGAATAAAAACCCGCCATTCTCATTTGCAGTAAGCATCCACTAAAGATTCCTTTATCACTGTGCAACTCCTGAAATAAGACGGAATAATCAGTGAATATATGCCTGTGTAAGGAATTTGCGAATAATTGACTTTCTAAATCATAAAACATTTTCAGGAATTCCTAACTTTTGAATAGAAAATTAAGTGAACACAGAACTCTCTTGCGGACGACAGGACACAATGAGGTCCCATCCGAGCAGGCGACTGGACCTATTGCGCTCCAGTAACCTGCTCACACGTGACTCGTGCTCGTGGGCTCATGGGACCTCGTCGGCGGACCTCCAGTCCCCTGCTCGGATCGGACCTGGGACCTCGTGCTCCAGTCCCCTTCGGATGGGACCTCGTGCGCTCCAGTCCCCTGCGGATGGGCTCCAGTCCCCTGCTCGGATGGGACCTTGTGCGCTCCAGTCCCCTGCCCTAGTTGGATGGGACCTGGACCTTATTCGGATGGGACCCTCCAGTCCCCTGCTCGGATGGGACCTCGTGCGCTCCAGTCCCCTGCTCGGATGGGACCTCGTGCGCTCCAGTCCCCTGCTCGGATGGGATGGGACCTCGATGGGACCCAGTCCCCTGCTCGGATGGGACCTTGTGTGCTCCAGTCCCCTGCTCGGATGGGACCTTGTGCGCTCCAGTCCCCAATTCGGATGGGACCTCGTGTGCTCCAGTCCCCATGGGACCCCCTCCAGTCCCCTGCTCGGATGGGACCTTGTGCCAGCTCCAGTGCGCTCCAGTCCCTCGGATGGGATGGTCCCCCCGGATGGGACCTTGTGCTCCAGTCCCCCCGGATGGGACCTCAGTCCCCTGCCCTCGGATGGGACCTCTTGCGCTCAGTCCCCTGCTCGGATGGGACCTGGTGCGCTCCAGTCCCCTGCTCGGATGGGATGGGACCTCGTCGAGTCCCCGCGTGACCTTATGCCCCCCATGTCCAATGGGACCTCTTGGCTCATGGGCTCCAGTCCCCTCGGATGGGACCTCGTGCGCTCCAGTCCCCTGCTCGGATGGGACCTGGATGGGTGCGCTCCAGTCCCCCTCGGGATGGGACCTCGGATGGGACCTCGTGCGCTCCAGTCCCCCCTGCTGGGGATGGGACCTGCTCGGATGGATGGGCGCTCCAGTCCCCTGCTCGGATGGGACCTCAGTCCCCTGGGATGGGCGCTCCAGTCCCCTGCTCGGATGGGACCTCGTGCGCTCCAGTCCCCTCGGATGGGACCTCGGATGGTCCCCTCGGATGGGGCGCTCCAGTCCCTGCTCGGATGGGACCTTGTGCGCTCCAGTCCCCTGCTCGGATGGGACCTCGTGCGCTCCAGTCCCCCCGGATGGGACTGCGCTCCACTTCCCTGCTCGGATCCCCAGTCCCTGCTCGGATGGGGACTCCTCGGATGGGTCCCCTCCAGTCCCCTGCTCGGATGGGACATTGTGCGCTCAGTCCCCCTTCGGATGGGACCCGTGTGCTCCAGTCCCCTGCTCGGATGGGACCTCGTGCGCTCCAGTCCCCTGCTCGGATGGGACCTGCGCTCCAGTCCCCTGCTCGGATGGGACCTGGTGCTCCAGTCCCCCTGCTGTGCGCTCCAGATGGGACACCTTTTGCGCTCCAGTCCCCTGCTCGGATGGGACCTGGTGGCTCCAGTCCCCCCTCCGGATGGGACCTCGTGAGCTCCAGTCCCCTATTTGGATGGGACCTTCGTGCTCCAGTCCCCCTGGATGGGATGGGACCTCGTGCGCAGTCCAGTCCCCTGCTCGGATGGGATGGTGCTCAGTCCCCCCACTTGGATGGGACCTGGTGCGCTCCAGTCCCCTGCTCGGATGGGACCTGGTGCGCTCCAGTCCCCTATTCGGATGGGACCTCGTGTGCTCCAGTCCCCTTCTCAGATGGGACATTTTGTGCTCCGGATGGGTCCCTCAGTCACCTGCTCGGATGGGACCTCGTGCGCTCCAGTCCCCTGCTCGGATGGGACATTTTGCGTCCAGTCCCCAGTCCCCTGGATGGGACCTCCAGTCCCCCAGCTCGGATGGGACCTCGTGTGCTCCAGTCCACTGCTCGGATGAGACCTCGTGCGCTCCAGACCCCTGCTCGGATGGGAACTGGTGCGCTCCAGTCCCCTATTCGGATGGGACCTTGTGCGCTCCAGTTCCCTATACGGATGGGACCTTGTGCGCTCCATTCCCTGCTCGGATGGGACCTTGTGCACTCCAGTCCCCTGCTCGGATGGGACCTGGTGCGCTCCAGTCCCCTAGTCGGATGGGACCTCGTATTCTCCAGTCCCCTGCTCAGATGGGACATTTTGCGCTCCAGTCCCCAGCTCGGATGGGACCTAGTGCGCTCCAGTCACCTGCTCGGATGGGACCTCCTGCGCTCCAGTCCCCTGCTCGGATGGGGGGCTCAGTCCCCTGCATGGCGCTCCAGTCCCCTGCACGGATGGGACATTGTGTGCTCCAGTCCCCCTGCGGATGGGATGGGACCTCGATGGGAGCTCCAGTCCCCTGCTCGGATGGGACCACGTGCGCTTCAGTCCCCTGCTCGGATGGGACCTCTTGCGATCCCGTCCCCTGCTCGGATGGAACATTTTGTGCTCCAGTCCCCTGCTCGGATGGGACCTGGTGCGCTCCAGTCCCCTGCTCGGATGGGACCTCGTACGCTCCAGTCCCCTGATCAGTTCCCGGGGCTCGATGGGACCTGGTGCGCTCCAGTCCCCTGCTCGGATGGGACCTCGTGCGCTCCAGTCCCCTGCTCAGATGAGACCTCGTGCGCTCCAGTCCCCTGCTCGGATGGGACCTTGTGCGCAGCAGTCCCCGTTGCAGACTGGACCAACCCTATCAACTTTTCTTCATATCCACCTCTCTAATTTACGACACCGGAATTTTTTACTTATCCTGCTGAAATCCTGCCGAACTAAACAAGATTAGGTGCAACCTAGTTTATGGCTCGGCTGCCAAGTGCAGGATGAGAATGTGGGCCCAAGAAAAGGGTGCTAAATGAGGCAAAGCTCACGCACTTATATGAAGTGCAAGTTTTTACGTGCTTCCATATTAAATCTCGCAACCGATACTGTCGTCCATACTAGTTAATTGTTGTATCGGTTGCAAGATTGAATTGGGAAATTAAAAACACATTCTGACCATTATTATCATTCTTTCACGCTAGATTGGTATGATGTGTTACATTCCTCTACCTCTATGGAATCTCACAACCAGTACCAGGGAAAACAAGCATGGAGGACAGAAACAAACCGAACCAATCCTTTGCGAATGAAGATTAGCCTAATAATGGTCGGATTGTGCTCATAATGCAACAAAATCGAATGGAACTTTTTAAAAGACCTGGATGCTAGCTAGGGCAAGCGCAGCATAAGCATCCGCTATATTAATATTTAATCCACCTTTTGCTGTTCATTAGAAGAAAATACGCATTAAGTTTCGGAAAATGGCGACCAATATCGCCAAGAAACATTCATTGGCGTGAAAAATTGGACATACTGAACATTCTATATGTACAAAAATGTGTTTTAATTTAACAGTACATTTGCCTGATTATTGCAGTCTATTGCTAGACTGGATTCAAATAATGGTCGTGTTACGTTGGCGTAGCAGGTACAACAACGTAGTGGAGAAGTAGCTACCTCAATCACGGGGTGTGGAATCTAGCTTGGCACGATCTCTTAAACTTAATATTTTCTTAAATTTATTGTTTTCATTGGTGTCGGTTAAAGTCGCTCTCATAGATACAATCAAAGCGGCCACTACAACTGCTTTCGTTCAAGTGAACAAACTCATGAAGACGCAAGGGAATAAGTTAATTTGGAAACCAGTCGGGGCATCATACCAGTATTCTTGAAAATGCTGAAACATAATAGTGCCGGCGCCACTTCCACCGTGTCCGTAAATAGTCCAGCTATAGTCATAGTAACAATATTTATCAATTTTTCCTCACATGTAATGTTGGGCTGAGGGATGTTTCGTTGACGTTACCAACCGATCTGAAAGAACAAAACAAGAGATCGGGTGAGTCAGAAAATGTGTGTGGCGCGATCAATTCCACTTTTTAATTTAGCAATGAAACTCACAGAGCTCAGTGCCCTCAGACAAAAAGTAAGGAGGGGGAAAATCCAAACTCCACCAAATGCAGAATAAAAAACTTAATTTTCAGCAAAATTTGAACCCGCAAAAGCCCTACACAAACAAATCCAAGTGAACTCATGACATGACCCCGTTTATAAAGGAGTAAACTTTTCTCAAGCCATGAATTTTGAATGGTCTGACTTCACGAACGCACACAATCGTGAGTCAGAAAAGTGAAAATTTCAGACGTCTCGAGACAAACAAATCAAAAATCCACCAACAGCAAAAATTAGTTTCTGCTGCAACTTCAAATTCGACAGCAAATAGTTTCTGGCAATGTCTCAAAGCGAAAATTCGAGACCAATGTAAATTCCGAAATAGTTCGGACGAAGTGTGAATGAAAAATCAAAATGCAATGACTTTCAGATCACATGAACCGATATGTTATTTACAATAGAACATAGATAACATTTCAAATGTTGAAACTGAAACATTTTACATTTTTATCCACAAAATAAGACATTATATATAAATATATAATCATAAATATATAAGCAAATCAGCTGAAAGAACATTTAGCAAGTAAGAAAGTTAAGGGGCATCAGGTGTGTAACATGATTGGCTATAAAAGGGATGTCTTAGAGAGGCTGAGTCTCTCAGAAGCAAAGATGGCCAGAGGCTCTCCAGCCTGTTAAGGCTTGCGTAAAAAAATTGCGGAATACTTTAAAAATAATGCTCCTCAAGGTCAAATTGCAAAGGCTTTGAAGGTCTCATCATCGACAGTGCATAACATCATCAAAAGATTCAGAGAAACTGGCAAAATCTCTGTGCGTAAGGGACAAGGCCGAAGACCTTTACTGGATGCCCGCGATCTTCGGGCCTTCAGATGCCACTGCATCACTCACCGGCATGATTCTGTCATTGACATTACTAAATGGGCCCAGGAATACTTTAAGAAACCACTGTCAGTAAAAACAGTCCACCATGCCATCCACAGATGCCACCTAAAACTCTATCATGCAAAAAGGAAGCCATTGTTCAGCATGATCCAGAAGCCACGCCATGTTCTGTGGGCCAAGGCTCATCTAAAATGGGCTGTAGCGAAGTGGCAACGTGTCCTGGGGTCAGACAAGTCCAAATTTGACATTCTTGTAGGAAATCATGGGCGTCGTGTCCTTCAGACAAAAGAGGAGAGAGACCACCCCTCCTGTTATCAGCGTTCAGTTCAAAAGCTAGTATCTCTGATGGTATGGGGATGCATTAGTGCATATGGTGTGGGATACTTGCATGTTTTAAAAAGCATCATGAATGCTGAAAGGTATATAAAGGTTTTAGAGCAACATATGCTCCCCTCCAGACGACATCTATTCCAGGGAAGGCCTTGTGTATTTCAGCAGGACAATGCAAAGCCACATACTGCAGCTATTACAACAGCATGGCTTCGTAGAAGAGTCCGTGTCCTGAACTGGCCTGCCTGCAGTCCTGATCTTTCACCGACTGAGAACATTTGGCACATAATTAAGCGAAAAGTCCATCAAAGGAGACCCAAAACTCTCCAGCAGTTGGAAGCCTGCATTAAACGAGAGTGGGATCAAATTCTAATGGCTAAACTCAAGAAACTTGTCTCCTCAATGCCCAGACGCCTCCACTCTCTGTTAAAAAGACGAAGGGATGTTACACCATGGTAAACAGGCCCCCATCCCAACTTTTTTGAGACCTGTAGCAGCCATCAAATTTGAAATAAGCTCAGTTTCTGGATAAAATTATAAAATTTCTCAGTTTCAACATTTGCTTTGTTATCTCTGTGCTATTGTGAATAAAATACTGGCTGGTATAATTTTAAAGTCATTGCATTTTGATTTTACTCACAATTCACACTTTGTCCCAACTATTTCAGAATTGGGGTTGCATTTATAATGCGAATACACAGACCAGAAAATACGACTGACGTCAGCGCCCGGCCAGCCAGCCAGCCAATCGTCGGCCAACCAATCATTGAAGTTCTTCCCCGCCGGCTGACCAGTCACTGAACTTCTTCCCTGCCGGCCAGCCAATCGTTGAACTTGATCACTCAGTCAGTCAGTAAGTCACTCACGCAGCAACTCAAACAGCGACATTCGCGTTTATAAGGGCTGCCCAAAAATGGAAAAGTTATGATTCTTTATGGTCCAATAAAGTTATGAAATTTGGTAAGCTTACCTTTTGTTGATGACCTGGAGGTAAGGATTGGTCCAGACTCATATTCTAGGGGGAGAAATTCATTTTTTAAGTAATCCTCCAGTATATGATGAAGATTCTAAATCTCTAACTGAAAGACAAGAGCATCAACTAAAAATCCTTTGTCAGTGGACAACTCCTGAGATAAGGAGAGAGTATACATGGTATACATGGTACATGGTATTTTTTTAAAGAAATTTTTGCATAACAGTATACTCTTTCAAAATCATATTACTTTCTTATTAACTTTAAACTTTTGAAAAAAAATTTAAATGAAAGTGGAGCTCTCTTGCGAATAAGACCACACAAGGGGATATCCTCTCTAACTACGCAACATTTCGTGAGCTGATTGGCTATAAATAGCTTATCTATGTGAGTATATCCATTCCAGTTAAAGAGCCGATTCAATTTTGAGTAAAACGAATACAACTGATTCAACTCGTGAAAACAACTTTCTTTTTGAGTCAGCTTTGCGGAATTAACACTTCCGTCAACATTTAATCTGCTTCATTTAACCCAGTTTTAGAGTCAATGTCGCCCCCTGGAAGTGAGACCTGATAATGCATGTTTTTGTTATATCTCCCTGTCGAAAGTTTTTGTATTATCTCCACAACTGATGAGACGCGATAGTCTACTTACCTTCGCTCCGAATTTCCCCGTTTGATACTCGCGTCGAACGATATAGCCTAAAGTTCCCAGCTGTTGTGTCGTCTCATTGAAGCCGACTGACGTCATAGATGTGATAAGGCTTTTTTTTTCTGAATAAATAATTCTGCCAACTAAAAAGTCCATATGGCTTTACCTCTTTATTTGATTAAGTTTCAAAAATATATCAAAAAATATAGCTACACATCAATTCGTTACAGCCTAAAGGGGTTAAGGGGGTTGATTAAAAACCCATTCAAAGTACGTGCGTATGCATTAGCTAAAATAATAATAATAAATAATAATAATAATAATATTTATTGACCCCCATGACTGGGGAAAGATAAAATACAGCACATAAAATAGGCTACATGTAGCGTAAAATTGACAACAGATTTCATATTTATCAGAATTGAACTCTCAACAGCTGGCGCGCCATCAGGTGTGGGACAGACCCAGGGGCTAGGTAGTGCTCGCGATGGAGCAGGCTAAAGAGTGAGTCAACCACTCGATCCTCGCCATCGCGCTGGCCACCCAGCCGCACCCGGGGCGCCCCACCCAAAGTAATGCCAGCGGCCGAGAGACCATTCCCAAGGACACGATCAAGAATAGTGCCCTTAACTCTTCGACCAGTAGACAAATACTTAGATAGGGCAGCGATGTTGAACTGACGAGCCGGGGAATCATATTTAAATATTCTGGCATACAAAGACACGGTGTTTCTCCTAATAATGCCCGTTATTTTGGGGATATCTAGGGCAAGTAGGAGTTTAGAAAACCGGGAGCACCCCCCAATGCCGTTCATACTTTTCACAAGAGATCCCTGAGTGGATTCCAGTCTATTCAGATCATTATCAGTGATCCCCTGACATTCAAGTCCAAACACAAGAGTCGAGACCCCGACTGCCTTCCACAGAAGCGTTTTTGCTTTAGTGGAGAGGGGGCCAGGGAATTTCATCCCACAGGAAGAGAGCCCAAATATAGAACGACGGCATTGGGAGACCCTCTCGTTTACATGCATACTACTCTTTAGGTCATTAGACAGGACGCTACCAAGGATGGTCAAACTATCAGTACTCTGGATGGGGACTCCATCTAGGTTCCACACAGGGGAACACTTGAACAAGTTTTCCCCAATAAACATACAAAAAGTTTTCTTAATTCTGAAAGTAAATCTCCAAGTTTTAGAGTAGCAGACACAGACATCAATTAACCGTTGTAGACCTGGCACTGTAGCACAAAATAAGGTAACATCATCTGCATACGCAAATGAATTAAAGAGAGATTCTCCAAACTGCAATCCATCGCCCATGTCTGCCAAAGAGCAAAGCAAACCATCAAGAAAAATATTAAAAAGTATGGGGGACAGCACAGTGCCCTGTCGAATTCCCCTGCCCACAGAGAATGGATGGCTGAATGTATCATGGAGCTTAATAACAGCTTTTAAGTTTTTATACCATGTAAAAAGCAACAGCCAGCTATATGTCTACGAGTGTTGTACTATGCGTGCAAAGCGTGTGTATGAGCGTATGTCGGCATATATAATATTTGAATAGGCCTAAGCATGTTTTTGAACAATCAGGTCCAGAATTAATTGCCACCCTTGATAAAAGTGAATTGAATAGGATGCATAATTGAACAAAGCTGAAAATCCATATGCTAAGTTAAAACATGCTGGGATTTATTATTTTTATAACAAGTAAACTTGTATTTATTCAAAACAATTGTTTTCACATTTTTCAACGGTTTACTCTGTGCAAACAGCACCAGTAAATATAACAGCTTAATCTCTTCTTAACATGTATTATTAGGTTTGAAATTATCATTGAACCACAAAGATTTTCAAGATAATTTACTTATATTCTTGGACTTGCTCCTGCGGACTGCCTGTCCAGTTCAGACCTGGGACTTCGCTAGACTTAAGTCCTGAAACTCAGGTTGTCTTTGCCGATCATCTCATTGTTTTCACGTAGCCATTTCTGGGTGGATTGAGTTGCATCTATGAGGTCATTGTCCTGCCTTGATTAATTCTGTATTTTAAATAAGGCATTTAATTTAGGGTTAAATTGTTTTTGTGTTCACTCCATTTTTTTTTTCTTGGTTCGTTTTGTTCATATACACTTCAAATTTTTAACCAGCCGATATGTGCTCATGCAACGCAGGGCTCTCAAGTTTTGAATGCAGGATAGCGTGAGATTTTCTTCGGGGGGGGATGCATGATACCCCCGTTTTCAAAGGTGCATAGTAGTTTTTTTGAGGGTTTGTACTTTACTTAAGATTTTTTTTTTTTTAAACCAGGACTTTTACACTACTACAATTAAAAAATAAAAAGTCTACTTTGACTTCGTTACTTTGACACTGGCAACTTAGTAACTCGTTTAAATTAAGATATTAATTTAATTCATCATTTACGGATTATCTGGATTTGGCGTGCTCGAGAAGAACGGTGTATCTTTGTGCAGATGTGTCTGCCAGTGGACGTGGAACTGCAAATTTATGCACGCAGTTACAATATTCGATCACTAGATGGCACACCAGGATCAGTTATTGAATATTCACAACTGCCAGTAAACTCCTGTCTCCTAAAGTGGGCGCGGTCGCGGTCGCGGAAGTTCTGTGCAGAATGAATGCTGACCGGGTTCCGTCGCATCTTGTTGTCAGAAGTGGTAGCTCAAGTAGGCGGGCACCGGATCGGAGCAGGGTTTGTTTTCAGCCAAAATACACAACATGGAGGGCAGAGAGCCCCCACTCTCCCTGTGACAAGTTACAAGTCAATTCATCTAACCATAACCGTCCAAAGCTGTTAAATTGAGGAATGATCCATGAAGCAAATATCCTGCATAGTTCCTCGACTTATAAGGAATATAAGCAGCTATTATAAAAAAAAATTAAGTGATGAAGTGATTACCTGATTTCGGGCTTCCACTTCCAGCTCTTCTTCGACGTGTGCACACAAAAGCAGCATTCGCGCGCATTCGTGCGCGTGTGGAAGACGTGATTACGGCGCTGCTATTTCACCTGGCAACAAGAAATACTATTTTCTGATTGGCTGATAGGTTGCTGATTCAAGCAGAGCAGTCTGCCTTCGCCTCATCCATTCATAGATTACTAATCTCTTTTATAGACGGTCTATGTTACTAATGTGCGGCGAGTTTTATCACTTCTCAGCGTGAGAAATGTCATGTGTGGTGTGTGAACGTGTGAACTTATTGAAATGCGTGTGTCTATCGCTCAATGCGTGAGACGTGAGGGGCCTTAATAATAATCTAGCATCCTTGCTTGGAGCAACAATAACAGCATGTGTCCAGCTCTCGTGGAACAAGAGATCACTGTACTGATTCATTTTAGCCCGCAGACGGAGCTACTCTGATTAAATAGGAATTTTGAGAACTGATAGAGACCGTCTGAGTGTATCACAGAATTTGGGATTTAATTCAATTTAGCATGCATAGACTGTATAAAAAGATGGACGCAGCACTCGGGTCTGAAAGCTGAGGCCGATGTAGAAATCTCCTAAATTTGCATTCTATTTAATGGCCAGCAGATGGCGACGTCGGTGGTTGCAGAAAGAAGTTCAATCCTATAGAAGTCTATGAGAAAATGACCCTAACTTTCCCACCTGATTTAATATTTAAATAATGATTTTCCACATCACTTTATTGCAGTGCTTCCCAAACCTCTCCGGGAGGCCCACCTGTCCTGCATGTTTTAGATTTCTCCCTGCTCCAGCACAGGTGATTCAAATGCTCAGGTTGTCAATCAATCAGCTTTAGGGGGTGATTAACGAGCTGATCATTTAAATCACCTGCGCTGGAGCAGGGAGAGATCAATAACATGCAGGACAGGGGGGCCTCCAGGAGAGGTTTGGGAAGCACTGCTTTATTGTATCTATCGCAAGTTTCAAGTCTCCTTCGATATATCATGATGTTCATTTTTGTAAATTTTGGTCACAAATAGACAAGAACAAAGGATAAAGCCAGAATATGCTTTAGGGTGTGGCGATCCTCTGGTCCTCGTCCGATACGGTCAGATCCACACGTAGATCCACCCCTCCCTACTCCCTGGATAATCAATTCACGCTCTCGACCAATAATAATCACATCCGGTTTCAAAATGATGAAATGGCGCAATTCAAATTGCCAAAATCTAGGCTTCCTAAATGGTATGCTGAAACCAATAGGTGACGTCACAGTTGCTTCGTCCATCTTTTTATACAGTCTATGGTAGCATGCGACATGATCGTTTTAATCGTTATTTTACAAATGCATGTGTGATATCGTAAAAGCCAGGATTTGTGTGAGCATAGTGATAATTACAGATTGTTAAATGTTTTTTGTAAAAAAAAAAAAAAAAAAATGGGTGACCCTATTTAATAAAGGATGAATAAATAAGATAAAATCTCCCCAACAGGACAATACCTGTGGATGATCTCTGCTGCTGAAGACCAAGCTCTGGGAGGTTTGACTGGCGGAGTCATGAGTCTTATCGGCAAGTTGATGACTGAAGAGTTGGGGCCGCTAGAGTGGTCAAAGACAGACAGACCAACATACAAACATGACAATAAACAAACTTGTGAAAACTCAAGATTTTGCCAGTAAAAAAAATTGATGACCTGAACATCCCTCATGGAGTTGGACCAATCACAATGAGCTAAAGAGAAATACCTGAAGTCAGCAGTACAGCAAACAATGAGAGAAATGATCAGGAAGATTACGAAACAAATGGCAAATTAAATCTTTCGCAGACTGACACGCACATAAACCAGAGACCATGACACAAACAGAACATTATTATAACATTCTTTGGACATATGGCTTCCCGTGTTAAAGATTTCAAGTTGATGACTGAAGAATTGTGGCCACTAGAGTGGTCAAGGACAGACAGACTGACAGACAAACATGACAATCAATAAACTCGTGAAAAATCAAGATTGTGCCAGTAACAGAAACTGATGATGTGAACTTCTCTCATGGCGTTGGACCCGTAACAATGAGCAAAAGAGAAATACCGATAGGCAGCAGTACAGCAAACAATGAGACAAATGATCAGGAAGATTGCTGAACAAATGAATAATGCTTTTTTCTCAGCTCCCTAGTCCTTCAGCTCTACTGGGATAGTTCAGTTTCTTTCTCTCGATGAAGTTCTGCAGACCAGCAACAATAGAAAATGTATGATTTTTTAAACGTACTAAAAATGATATGTAATTTGGTAAACATACCTTTTGCTAATGATGTGGAGGCAAGAGTTGGTCCGGACATTTATGTTTTTGGGAGAAAAATAAAACATTTTTTTAAGATGAGAACTACTGTGCCTTTCTTAAAACGATGAAGACTCCTCCCCTCTCATTTCTTTCATTATCAAATAAAAAAGTCCTGTGTCACTGTACACCTCCTGAAATTAGGAGAGAATAATAAATGAATCCTTGGCTGTTTATTGTAAGAAATTTGTGAAAGAAGTATGATTTTCTTTCCAAATACAACCCTAATTCCGAAATAGTTGGGACAAAGTGAAAATTGTGAATAAAATCAACGCATAATGACTTTCAAATCACACCTGCCAGCATTTTATACGCAACAGAACAGAGATCACACAGCAAATGTTGAAACTGAGAAATTTTACAATTTTATCCACAAAATGAGCTCATTTCATATTTGATGGCTGCTACAGGTCTCAAAAAAGTTGGGACAGGGGCCTGTTTACCATGGTGTAGCATCCCCTCTTCTTTTTAACACAGAGTGGAGGCATCTGGGCATTGAGGAGACAAGTTTCTTGAGTTCAGCCATTGGAATTTGATCCCACTCTTGTTTAATACAGGCTTCAAGCTGCTGGAGAGTTTTGGGTCTCCTATGACAAATTTTCCATTTAATTATGTGCCAAATGTTCTCAACTGGTGAAAGATCAGGACTGCAGGCAGGCCAGTTCAGCACACAGACTCTTATACTACGAAGCCATGATGTTGTAATAGCTGCAGTATGTGGTTTTGCATTGTCCTGCTGAAATACACAAGGCCTTCCTTGGAATAGATGTCATCAGGAGGGGAGCATATGTTGCTCTAAAACCTTTATATACCTTTCAGCATGCATGGTGCTTCTTAAAACATGCAAGTGTCCCACAGAATATGAACTAATGCATCCCCATACCATCAGAGATGCTGCCTTTTGAACTGAACGCTGATAACAGGAGGGGTGGTCTTTCTCCTCTTTTGCCCGGAGGACAAGACGCCCATGATTTCCATCAAGAATGTCAAATTTGGACTTGTCTGACCACAGGACACTTTGCCACTTTGTTACAGTCCATTTTAAATGAGCCTTGGCCCACAGAACACGGCGGCGCTTCTGGATCATGCTCAACAATGGCTTCCTTTTTGCATGATAGAGTTTTAGGTGGCATCTGTGGATGGCACGGCGGACTGTGTTTACAGATAGTCGTTTCTTGAAGTATTCCTGGGCCCATTTAGTAATGTCAATGACAGAATCATGCCGGTGAGTGATGCAGTGGCATCTGAGGGCCCAAAGATCGCAGGCATCCAGTAAAGGTCTTTGGCCTTGTCCCTTACGCACAGAGATTTTGCCAGTTTCTCTGAATCTTTTTGATGATGTTATGCACTATCGATGATGAGACCTTCAAAGCCTTTGCAATTTGACGTTGAGGAACATTGTTTTTAAAGTATTCCACAATTTTTTTTTCGCAAGCCTTCACAGGTTGGAGAGCCTCTGGCCATCTTTACTTCTGAGAGACTCAGCCTCTCTAAGACATCCCTTTTATAGTCAATCATGTTACACACCTGATGCCAGTTAACGTAATTACTTGCTAAATGTTCTTTCAGCTGATTCTCTTATATATTAATTGCTTTTTCAGCCCTTTTTTTGCCTGTGTCCCAACTTTTTTGAGACCTGTTGCAGCCAGAAAATTTGAAATGAGCTCATTTTGTGGATAAAAATATAAAATGTCTTAGATAACAATTCAAATGTTCACACTATGTTCTATTGTAAATAACATTGGCTCAAGTGATCTGAAAGTCATTGCATTTTGATTTTATTCACAATTTACACTTCGTCCCAACTATTTCGGAATTGGGGCTGTAAAATTAAAAAAACATTCTTGATGATTCCAAACTTTTGAAGACTACATTAAATGTACACAGAGCTCTCTTGCAGATGAGACTACACAATGGGTTACCCTATTTAATGAATTATGAATAAATAACAAAATCTCACCAACAGGACAATTCCTGTGAATATCTGCTGCTGAAAAGCAAACTCTGGGATGATGAAGAATTCAACCCGTCATTCTCCTTTGCAGTGAGCATCAACTAAAGATTACTTTTTCACTGTACAACTCCTGAAATAAGGACGGAATACGGAATAATCAGTGAATACGAGGCTGTTTAAGGAATTTGCAAATAATTGTCTTTCAAAATCATAAAACATCCTCAGTAATTCCTAACTTTTGAATAGTATATTAAGTGTACACAAAACTCTCTTGCGGATGATAGGACACAATGAGGTCCCATCCAAGCAGGAGACTGGACTTTGTGCGCCCCAGTCCCCTGCTCAGACGAGACTTTGTGAGCTCCAATCCCCTGCTCGGATGCAACCTCGTGCCCTCCAGTCCCAGGCTCAGACGGGACCTACCAATCTCTATATCATCTTATTTACCTCCCATATCTAATTGACCTATTGCGATCCAGTCTCCACCTCGGACGGGACCTCGCACACTCTAGTCTGCGACTCGGAGGCGACCTCCTGCGCTCCAGTCCCTGGAAAAGATGAGACCTACCTATTCACATACCTATCTCCCTATCTACCAACACTATCTACGGGACCTCCAGCGCTCCAGTCCCCGGCGTCAGGACCTACCTCATCTACTTTTCTTCCTACCCACCTCTCTAATTTACAAGACAGGGGTATATTCCGGCCTCGGCCCAAAATATACCCCCCCAGGCCAGAATATACCCCGGGGTCATTTCTGGCCTGGGCCAAAATATACCCCCCAAGGCCAGAAGATTATACCCCGGGGTTGTATTCTGGCCTAGGCCAAAATATACCCCCTGAGTCTAACTCCTTAATCTAGATTATGGTCCAGGGCAAGTTATTTTGTTAGCTAGAATGTACATTACAATACGTTTTTTCAATTCATGGCTAGACTTGCTTAACATGTGTTGAAGATGCTCTGTAAACATACATTGTAAGGGTCAACTCACACTTTGCTAAGGCACATACATTGCACATGTACCACCATGCAATTAACAAAACCAATGACAGTATCACAGATAGTTTTTCAAGTCTTCTTCTTATTTCTAAGCGATAGTTGAAATATATTTACATCTTCTGTGCTGAAAAGCTGCAGTTGTACTCAAAACAAAAGATGTTCATAACACATATACTAGACTTTTTCATTGTTTACATTTACCACTGAATAGTGCATTTCAAGTTCTATTTCCTTTGTGGACTTCATGACTTCCCTTCAAATAGGGTAAGAAACTATAGCTGCTTTCTTGAATAATGGTCATGTAAGATGAAGTACAAAGTTTCACGTATACGCATGTATAAAGGCATGTTGAATGTGTTTGCAGAAGAAAGATGTCTTACATAACAACTACAGATTAGCAGTTGGACCTTAAAGTGCCTGAGGCGCAGTGCCTGGCAGCCCATAAGGCAACAGCTGCCTTGCTGTTTCTATAGCAGGTTATAGTTTTACAAGAAGAGGTTGCAAGCCCCTTGTCCTACATGACAACAGTGAGCAATAAAATCTTATTTATGCAGTTGTACTCAATGAGTTCTTAATGCAGATAAAAAACAGAACAATAAGAATACAATAAAGAGACTACAACATTCTATGTAATGCCTGTATGTTTAACCCCTTTGCGCAGAGGCCAAATCTGGCTATTTATGTGTTATCTTATTTAAGGCTTTATAATTCATCATTTATAATGGCCGTAAGATCATGCCAATAACAATCTGCTTACCAACAGTATATTTTACCGTTGCCCAGACAGCCTTAATATCAAATACTGTAATTTCATGCATAACCGTAAGTTATCCTGTTGTCTACATATATCAGTCAGTTCATGGTAGCTAAAGACATTTAATATTTCTCCTTAAGAAATGTAGATGTTTCAACATTTGTGAAATGAATAAAAATTGAGATATGCTGTAGTATTGATTATTTTGTGCACATGAGGAGGGGTATGATCTGGCCTAGAAGGGTATGAAACAATTGCCTAGCTTAGAATATGCCCTGGGTATATGAACTCAACTAGCCCAGAACATACCTTGGGGAAGAAACAGGCTGGCCGACTAAAACCCTCAGCCTGAATGTGTGGAGTACAATATAAGGGGGTATAAAATGTCTAGCTCAGAAGATGATGTGGGAAAAAACTATTCTGACCCACTTTTATCTTAAACAAACATTGTTTCACTCTTTGTACATAATCAGTATAGCTACACAGTACATTGGACAGTGGATTGTACCTACCACCATTAATACTACAAACTTGGTGCCCAAATCCTTCCTCAGCAGGGAGAAAATTCAGCAACCAAAATGTATCAGTGTTGCACAGTGTATCACTTGCAATTTACCAAGTCTTTCTGTCTACTTGAAAATGTATTACTACATGTAAACTACTCGACAACAGTCTTAGGAATACCTCAGCAAAGTGTGAGTTGACCCTTACAATGTACTTCAACATAGCATCTTCAGCACAAGTGAAGCAAATCTAGTTATCAGCGTTCAGTTCAAAAACCAGCATCTCTGATGGTATGGGGATGCATAAGTGCATATGGTTTGGGACACTTGCATATTTTAAAAAGCACCATGAATGCTGAAAGGTATATAAAGGTTTTAGAGCAACATATGCTCCCCTCCAGACAACATCTATTCCAGGGAAGGCCTTGTGTATTTCAGCAGGACAATGCAAAACCACATACGGCAGCTATTACAACAGCATGGCTTCGTAGTAGAGAGAATTTGGCGCATAATTAAACGAAAAGTCTGTCAAAGAAGGCCCAAAACTCTCCAGCAGCTGGAAGCCTGGATTAAACAAGAATGGGATCAAATTCTAATGGCTAAACTCAAGAAACTTGTCTCCTCAATGCCCAGACGCCTCCACTCTGTGTTAAAAAGAAGAGGGGATGCTACACCATGGTAAACAGGCCCCTGTCCCAACTTTTTTGAGACTTGTAGCAGCCATCAAATTTATAATAAGCTCATTTTGTGGATAATATTGTAAAATTTCTCAGTTTCAACATTTGCTATGTTATCTCTGTTCAACTGTGAATAAAATGCTGGTGTGATTTGAAAGTCATTGCGTTTTGATTTTATTCACAATTTACACTTTATCCCAACTATTTCGGAATTGGGGTTGTATTTATAATGCGAATACACAGACCAGTAAATACGAGTGACGTCAACGCCCGGCCCGCTGCTCGGCCCAGCCCAAAAATGGAAAAGTTATGATTCTTTATGGCCCAATAAAGTTATGAAATTTGGTAAGCTTACCTTTTGTTGATGACCTGGAGGTAAGGATTGGTCCAGACTCATATTCTAGGGGGAGAAATTCATTTTTTAAGTAATCCTCCAGTATACGATGAAATTCTAAATCTCTAACTGAAAGACAAGAGCATCAACCAAAAATCCATTCTCAATGGACAACTCCTGAGATAAGGAGAGAGTATACATGGTATACATGGTACATGGTATTTTTTTAAAGAAATTTTTGCATAACAGTATACTCTTTCAAAATCATATTACTTTCTTATTAACTTAAAACTTTTGAAAAAAAATTAAATGAAAGTGGAGCACTCTAGCGAATAAGACCACACAAGGGGATATCCTCTCTAGCAAATGGTAAAAATTCTAAAAAAAAAAAAAAAAAAAAAATGACATGTTTCCAGACTCTGGAGATTACGCGATGTCCCGAGCTTGGGAAGAAACTAGTGAGGATACGCGAAAATAGGCCGCATTTGACAACTAACAGGCAACTACGCAACATTTCGTTAGTTGATTGGCTATAAATAGCTTATCTATGTGAGTATATCCATTGCAGTGAAATAGCCGATTCAATTTTGAGTAAAACGAATACAATAAACTGATCCAACTAGGGAAAACAACTTTCTTTTGGAGTCAGCTTTGCGGAATTAACACTTCCGCCAACATTTAATCTGCTTCATTTAACCCAGTTTTAGAGTCAATGTCGCCCCCTGGAAGTGAGACCTGATAATGCATGTTTTTGTTACATCTCCCTGTCGAAAGTTTTTCTATTATCTCCACAACTGATGAGACGCGATAGTCTACTTACCTTCGCTCTGAATTTCCCCGTTTGATACTCGCGTCGAACGATATAGCCTAAAGTTCTCAGCTGTTGTGTCGTCTCATTGAAGCCGACTGACGTCATAGATGTGATAAGGCTTTTTTTTCTGAATTAATAATTCTGCCAACTAAAAAGTCCATATGGCTTTACCTCTTTATTTGATTAAGTTTCAAAAATATTTCAAAAAATATAGCTACACATCAATTCGTTACAGCACAAAAGGGTTAAGGGGGTTGATTAAAAACCCATTCAAAGTACGTGCGTACGCATTAACTATATGTCTACGTGTGTTGTACTATGCGTGCAAAGCGTGTGTATGAGTGTATGTCGGCATATATAATATTTGAATAGGCCTAAGCATGTTTTTGAACAATCAGGTCCAGAATTAATTGCCACCCTTGATAAAAGTGAATTGAATAGGATGCATAATTGAACAAAGCTGAAAATCCATATGCTAAGTTAAAACATGCCGGGATTTATTATTTTTATAACAAGTAAACTTGTATTTATTCAAAACAATTGTTTTCACATTTTTCTAAGGTTTACTCTGCGCAAACAGCACCAGTAAATATAACAGCTTAACCTCTTCTTAAAATGTATTATTAGGTTGGAAATTATCATTGAACCACAAAGATTTTCGAGATAATTTACTTATATTCTTGGACTTGCTCCTGCGGACTGCCTGTCCAGATCAGACCTAGGACTTCGCTAGACTTAAGTCCTGAAACTCAGGTTGTCTTTACCGATCATCTCGTTGTTTTTACGTAGCCATTTCTGGGTGGATTGAGTTGCATCTATGAGGTCATTGTCCTGCTTCGATTAATTCTGTATTTTAAATAAGGCATTTAATTTAGGGTTAAATTGTTTTTATGTTCTCTCCATTTTTTTTGTCTTGGTTCGTTTCGTTTATATACACTTCAAATTTTTAACCGGCCGATATGTGCTCATGCAGCGAATTGGTTAAATAATAATCTAGCATCCTTGCTTGGAGCAACAATAACAGCATGAGTCCAGCTCTCGTGGAACAAGAGATCACTGCACTGATTAATTTTAGCCCGCAGACAGAGCTATTCTGATTAAATAGGAATTTTGAGAACTGATAGAGACCGTCTGAGTGTATCACAGAATTTGGGATTTAATTCAATGTAGCATGCATCGACTGTATAAAACGACGGACGCAGCACTCGGGTCTGAAAACTGAGGCCGATGCAAAAATCTCCAAAATTTGCATTCTATTTAATGGCCAGCAGATGGCGACGTCGGTGGTTGCAGAAAGAAGTTCAATCCTATTCATGGATTTCAGTCACGCAACGTTTTTGTTGCGAGCGCCAATTTGAGTACCAACCAGGGACCATCTCTGTGCCAGGGACCGTGGCACAGCTAAGACCATAGACTGTATGGGCTACGACGAAGGATGCCTCAGTCTTTATTTCTCCATAACAACAGACTAACTCTACATTATCCCGCTTATTACACGGCTTATGAGTGAAATTATTAATTTCAGACGTAATGTTGATCAAAATACGACTTTTATCGATTTATAAATTGCATCATTTCGCGATTCTGCAAGTCCTGTCACTTCTCCGCTGTTTTGCTAACCCTCCTCGGTTGTGTGTTGGCCTGTGACTAAAAACTGGGTACCTGGGTCCCGCCCGAAAGGTTCGGGTCCCGGGAAGAAAATTGCAATACCCGTTTCCCGAAAATCAGAACATTGATTGTTCACACGATAAAATGATGGGTAACCAGTAATGGCATCACCCAGACATTCCCTAGGCTGCATTATTTATTCCTGTAGCTCACGACTGTCAAGCGCCAATGATTAGCTTATCACCTTACTTGAATGGGAAACAGATGGAGAATCAATCAGTGTCAATTCGGAGATTTTAGCTAGCTGCCTTTCGATCTCATCGGCGTCATGGTTTTTTTTTTTCTTTTTCTTTTCAATAGTTATGATGATGAATTTTGATGATATTGATGCAAAATACATGATATATTTATTGTCGTTGCGATTGATAGTCCCGGTTGATAGTAATAGTGATGATGAATACGGCGATTCGGTATTCGGTAACAATTGAAGTTGAAGGAATAATTATCAAATGATGATGATAATGAGGAAATGGGAAATTCAGGGGTGCAAGTATAATTTTGAGTTTTGACGATGGGATTGTTATGATGGAATAATGAAATACTTACTATTACTGATAATAATGACATCAGTCGGACATCCTTACACTTTGATATAGTAAGTTAATTTGGAAAATGCATTTGGAAAGTAAAATATCGTATTCGTAAAATACCTGATCAGTCCATCCAATGTTCCTGAGCTGACAATGAAATACCACCTCGAACGAGCTTTTCGTTGTAAGTTATCCTTCAGTTTCTCGGTCTTTCTTTCTTTAGTGTACGTAAACCAGAGGCGTAGCCAGAACTTAAAACTGGGTGGGCACTAAACATCTCTTTAAAACATTTATTCGTTCTGACTCGATCAGTCATTTTTTTCTAATTAACTGTACATTCAATCCGAAAACACTCCGCACTATCAGGTGTTGCTTATTCACCTCGTTCAGGCAAAAGACAATCATTCATTTGGATGCGCAATTTTGTGCTTTTCGTATCAGTGGCGTAGCCACACCTGAAAATTGAGCGGCCACACAACATCGGTTTATTACAATTATTATACCTAACTTGTTCTCAGCCATTTTCCCTTGTTAAAGCAATTTCCATTTATATGAATAATCAGCTGGCAAAAAAGACACGGCTTCTTTCGTGGTGCGATCTAAGGGCGACGAATCAATAGGAATAATTCAGTTCAGCAAAATAAGTTTCTCATAAGTTGAGCTTTAGTTTTAATAATACTTTTCGAGAGGTAAACTGTTCTGGAACTTCCGCGCTACTTTTTCGGCTCATCAGGCGATCTAACCTGTGCTTCATGATCGATTGAATTATTCAAACTGAACTAAAGACAGAGATTTGAAATGCACAAAATTGCGCATCCAAATGAATGATTGTCGTTTTGCCTGAACGAGGCGAACAAGCAACACCTGATATTGCGGAGTATTACCGTATTGAAGGCATAGTTAATTAGAAAAAAATGATTGCGATCGAGGCAGAACTAATTGTTTAAAAAGAGATATTTATCGCCCACGCAATTTTAAGTTTTGGCTGCGCTACTGACGTAAACGTGTTTGAAACTTTGAGGTAAAGAATTAACACGGACATGCACGCCTCGTAGACGAGAGCTGTGACAACGGGTCCGAGGCTCTGAGCGCAGTTTTGGTTTCCAGCCACAACGTGGAAGGAGCCTCCACTCTCCCTGTAACAAGTTACAAGTCATTTATCTAACATCACAATTAGTCCGAAGCTGTTTAATGAAGGTAAAAATGAAACATAAGGTAAATATCCTGCATAGTTCCTCTCCTCTGTCTCCTCCGATCAGAGCGGCGTCCCTAGCAACGGCCTGTTTCACTTAGCAACAGTCTGTTATACAGAAATAAAAGACCGTAAAATGTAGAATCAGAGTGTAATTCATTAATCAAAATGCAGCATTCAAAAAGAGCCCCATCTAAAAAAAATGTTAATCCACTCTTTTTGTGAGACTTCTTATCACAGGCCACCGGGCGACATATAAATGGCCTGTTGTAAGTCAGTACCCAAAATGGCGGCGCCTAGAGTTTGAGAGCGGTCACATGCGTCTATGACGTCAGCTGCCATGTATGAATAGAAGTCTATGAGAAAATGACCCTACTTTCCCACCTGATTCATAATTTAAATAATGATTTTCCACATTACTTTATTGCAGTGTTTCCCAAACCTCTCCTGGAGGCCCACCTGTCCTGCATGTTTAAGATTTCTCTCTGCTCCAGCACAGGTGATTCAAATCATCAGGTTGTCATCACTCAGCTTAAGGGGGTGATTAACAAGCTGATCATTTGAATCACCTGTGCTGGAGCAGGGAGAGATCGATGACATGCAGGACAGAGGGGCCTCCAGGAGAGGTTTGGGAAGCACTGCTTTATTGTATCTATTGCAAGTTTCAAGTCTCCTTCGATATATCATGTTGTTCATTTTTGTAAATTATGGTCACAAATAGACTAGAATAAAGGATAAAGCCAGAATATGCTCTAGAGTGTGGCGATCATCTGGTCCTTGTCAGATACGGTCAGATCCACAAGTAGATCCACCCATTGCTCTTCCCTGGATATTCAATTCACGCTCTCGTCCAATAGGAATCACATCCTGTTTCAAAATGACAAAATGGCGAAATTCAAATTGCCAAAATCGAGGCTTCCTAAATGGTATGCTGAAACCAATAGGTATGTCACGGTTGCTTCGTCCATCTTCTTATGCAGTCTATAGTAGCATGCGACATGATCGTTTTAATCGTTATTTTACAAATGCATGTGTGATATCGTAAACGCCAGGAATTGTGTGAGCAAAGTGATGATTAAAGATTGTTAAATGTTTTTGTAAAAAAAAATTTTTAGGAAAAAAGTATAATTTTCACTCAAAATAAAATAACAAAAAACTTTCTCAGCGATTCCAAACTTTTGAAGAATACCGTTAATAAACACAGAGCTCTGTTGCACATGAGATTACACAATGGGTTACCCTATTTAGTTAAGGATGAATAAACAAGATAAAATCTCACCGACGGGACAATATCTGAGGATGATCTTTGCTGCTGAAGAGATAACTCTGGCATCTTTCACCGGCGGAGGCATGAGTCTCATCGCCCTAAAGAGTTAGAATATGATGTTGATAATTGCCGGCTGATTTTGTACATCCCACCATCTTATGTCACATCTTATACTGCTTGTGTTACAACTTACAAAAAGGTCCAGGCCTTTTTAACCTTAACACTGGTTAACTGTATGGCCACTACTGCTCTGCGAGCAGGAGCTTTAATGCTGAGCATAAGTGGACAGAAGAGAGCTACACTGAGCAGACTTTTTGGACACTAATACCTTGCATCCTCTGGAGGAATGTAATTCTCTATCTGTTTTAGAAAGGAAGACCCTGGGGTGGAGGTCAACATTCACAAAATACACATGTCCGCCATGAGTGCAGCCATCCAATCCAGGATCCTCCTTTTTGACTGTTGTTCTCTGGGTCAAAGATGGCGGCTTTATCAATTTCTATGAAATCAAAAGAAAAAAAATCACGCAAATAATGGCACTTGAAAAAAGTTGAAACATTTTGGCGTTAATTCTATCTTTCTGTTATTTTTCTGAAGCAAGATATTGGTCAAAATAAGTTTTTCCTTTTCGAGGACCTTGACGTAACACCTTGCCAATCCAAAAATGAACATCTTCGTCTTTGGACATATGGTTTCGTGTGGTACAAATTCAAAGTCAAAAGCTGAAGAATAGTGGACGCTAGATGGAGCACAGGTAAACAGACAGACGTAGAAAGCCAGACAAATGAAAACTTTCACAGAATGACACGCACATAAACCAGAGAATATGAGACAAAGAAAACATTATGGCATTCGTTCCATGTTTCGGTAAATTTTTGGAAGAGAGATATTGGCAAAAATTAGGTTTTTATGTTTTAAAACAACCATGACATTGACCTCTGACCTTAAGTTCTCAAATGAACTTCTGCCTTGGACATATGGCTTCCCATGTTAAAAATGTCAAATTAATGACTGAAGAATTGTAGCCGGTAAAGTGCTCAAAGACAGACAGACTGACAGACACATATAAAAATCAACAAACTAGTGAAAACTCAAGATTATGCCAGTAAAATAACTGATGATGTGAACTTCCCTCAGCGAGTTAAACCAATCACAATGAGCTAGAGAGAAATGGATAAAGCTAGCAGCACAGCTTACAATGAGCCAAATGATCAGGAAGATTTCTGAATGAATAGCCCGCAGGGGAGAATGATGCTTTTTTCTGAGCTCCCTATTCCTTCACCTCCACGGGACTAGTTCAATGTTTTTCTCCTGATGAAGTTCTGCAGACCAGCAATAATACAAATTGTATGATTTTTTTATATGAACTAAAAATGAAATGTAATTTGGTAAAGAAACCTTTTGGTGGTGATGAGGAGGCAAGAGTTTGCCAGGACATCAATTTTTTTGGGAGCGAAAATTCATTTTTTTAAGATGAGAACTACTTGCACCTTTCGTAAAATGATGAAGACTCCATCTCTTCCCTTTCCTTCACTATCAACTAAAAAAGTCCTTTGTCACAGTGCAATTCCTGAAATAAGGACAGAATATTAATTGAAAACTTGGCTGTATTTTGAGGAAAAAAAAAAAAATTCAGGAAAAAAGAATAGTTTTCTTTCAAAATAAAATAACAAAAGACTTTCTCAGTGATTCTAACCTTTTGAAGAATACCGTTTGATACACAGAGCTGTGTTGCACATGAGATTACAAAAAGAGTTACTCTATTTAGTAAAGGAGGAATACACAAGATAACATCTCACCAACAGGACAATACCTGTGGATGATCATTGCAGCTGAAGAGAAAACTCTGGGATGTTTCACTGGCGGTGTCATGAGTCTCATCGCCCTAACGAATTAGAATATGATGTTGATAATTGCTGATTTTTTTTCGGCTTTTTTCATACGTCACACTATCTTATGTCACATCTTATACTGCTTGTGTTACAACTGACAAAAAAGGTCCAGGCCTATTGAGCCTTAACACTGGTTACCTGTATGGCCACTACTGCTCTGTGAGCAGAAGCTTTAATGCTGAGCGTAAGTGGACAGAAGAGAGCTACACTGAGCAGACTTTTTAGACACTAATACCTTGCATCCTCTGGAGGAATGTAATTCTCTATCTGTTTTAGAAAGGAAGACCCTGGGGTGGAGGTCAGCATTCACAAAAAATACATGTCCGTCATGAGTGCAGCCCTCCAATCCAGGGTCCTCCTTTTTTTCGGTTGTTCCCAGGGTTAAAGATGGCAGCTTTTTCAAATTCTGTGAAAGCAAAAAAAAAAAAAAAGAAGAAAAAAAACACGCATATAACAGCACTTGATAAAAGTTAAAACATTGTGGCGTTAATTCAATCTTTCTGTTATTTTTCTGAAGCGAGATATAGGCCAAAAGAAGTTTTGCCTCTTCTACGACCTTGACGTTAGAACTTGCCAATCCAAAAATGAACGTCTTCCTCATTGGACATATGGCTTCATGTGGTACAAATTCAAAGTCAAAAGCTGAGAATAGTGGACGCTAGATTGAGCACAGGTTAACAGACACAGATGTAGAAAGCCAGACAAATTAAATCTTTCACGTAATGACACGCACATAAACCAGAGAACATGAGACAAACAGAACATTATGGCATTCGATCCATGTTTCGGTAAATTTTTGGAAGAGAGATAATGTCAAAAATGAGGTTTTTAGGTTTTTCTACAACCATGACATTGACCTCTGACCTTAACTTCTCAAATAAACTTCTTCCTTGGACATATGGCTTCCCGTGTTAAAAATGTCAAGTTAATGACTGAAAAATTGTGGCCGCTAGAGTGCTCAAAGACAGACAGACTGACAGACAAACATGAAAATCAACAAACTAGTGAAAACTCAAGATTGTGCCAGTAAAAAAACTGATGATGTGAACTTCCCTCAGAGAGTTAGACCAATCACAATGAGCGAAAGAGAAATGTATAAAGCCAGCAGTACAGCTAATAATGAGACAAATGATCAGGAAGATTTCTGAATGAATAGCCCGCAGTGCAGAATAATGCTTTTTTTTGAGCTCCCTATTCCTTCACCTCCACGGGACTAGTTCATTGTATTTCTCCTGATGAAGTTCTGCAGACCAGCAAAAATACAAATTTTATGATTTTTTGATATGAACTAAAAATGAAATGTAATTTGGTAAACATACCTTTTGCTGCTGATGAGGAGGCAAGAGTTTGCCCGGACGTTAATTTTTTTGGGAGCAAAAATTCATTTTTTTAAGATGAGAACTACTTGCACCTGTAGTAAAAGATGAAAACTCCATCTCTCCCCTTTTCTTCACTATCAACTAAAAAAGTCCTTTGTCACAGTACAATTCCTGAAATAAGGACAGAATAATCAATGAATACTAGATTGTTGTTTGTAAAAAAAAAATTCAGGAAAAAACTATAGTTTTCTTTCAAAATAAAATAACAAAATCTTTCCCAGTGATTCCAAACTTTTGAAGAATACCGTTTAATACACAGAGCTGTGTTGCACATGAGATTACACAATGGGTTACCCTATTTAGTTAAGGATGAATAAACAAGATAAAATCTCACCAACAGGACAATACCGGTGGATGATCTTTGCTGCTGAAGAGAAAACTCTGGGATGTTTCACTGGCCGAGTCATGAGTCTCATCGCCCTAACGAGTTAGAATATGATGTTGATAATTGCCAGCTGTTTTCATCCGTCCCACCAACTTATGTCACATCTTATACTGCTTGTGTTACAACTTACAAAAAGGTCCAGGCCTTTTGAACCTTAACTCTGGTTAACTGTATGGCCACTACTGCTCTGTGAGCAGGAGCTTTAATGCTGAGCATAAGTGGACAGAAGAGAGCTACACTGAGCAGACTTTTTAGACACTAATACCTTGCATCCTCTGGAGGAATGTAATTCTCTATCTGTTTTAGAGAGGAAGACCCTGGGGTGGAGGTCAGCATTCACAAAAAATACAAGTCCGTCATGAGTGCAGCCCTCCAATCCAGGGTCCTCCTTTTTGACTGTTGTTCTCAGGGTCAAAGATAGGAGCTTTTTCAATTTCTGTGAAAGAAGAAAAAGAAAAAAGAAGAAAAAAAAAAAACATATATACGGCATTTGATAAAAGTTAAAACATTTTGGCGTTAATTCTATCTTTCTGTTATTTTTTTCTGAAGGGAGATATAGGCCAAAAGAAGCTTTACCTTTTCTACAAGCTTGACGTTACACCTTGCCAATCCAAAAATGAACATCTTCCTCATTGGACATATGGCTTTGTGTGGTACAAATTCAAAGTCAAAAGCTGAAGAATAGCGGAAGATCGATTGAGCACAGGTAAACAGACACAGACGTAGAAAGCCAGACAAATTAAATCTTTAACGTAATGACACGCACATAAACCAGAGAACATGAGAGAAAAAGAATATTATGGCATTCGTTCCATGATTCGGTAAATTTTTGGAAGAGAGATATTGGAAAAAATGAGGTTTTAATGTTTTTCTACAAACATGACATTGACCTCTGACCTTAACTTCTGAAATAAACTTCTTCCTTGCACAGATGGCTTCCCCTGTGAAAAATGTCAAATTAATAACTGAAGAATTGTGGCCTCTTGAGTGCTCAAAGACAGACAGACAGACAGACAGACAGACAAACATGAAAATCAACAAACTAGTGAAAATTCAAGATTTTGCAAATAAAAAAACTGATGATGTGAACTACCCTCAGCGAGTTAAACCAATCACAATGAGCTAGAGAGAAACGTATAAAGCCAGCAGTACAGCTAACAATGAAACAAATGATCAGGAAGATTTCTGAATGAATAGTCCACAATGGAGAATGATGCTTTTTTCTGAGCTACATATTCCTTCACCTCCACGGGACTAGTTCAATGTTTTTCTCCTGATGAAGTTCTGCAGACCAGCAATAATACAAATTTTATGATTTTTTGATATGAACTAAAAATGAAATATAATTTGTTAAACATACCTTTTGCTGCTGATGAGGAGGCAAGAGTTTGCCCGGACATCAATTTTTTTGGGAGCGACAATTCATTTTTTTAAGATGAGAACTACTAGCACCTTTCGTAAAAAGATGAAGACTCCATCTCTCCCCTTTCCTTCACTATCAACTAAAAAAGTCCTTTGTCACAGTACAATTCCTGAAATAAGGACAGAATAATAAATGAATACTTGGCTGTTGTTTGTAAGAAAAAAAAAATTCAGGAAAAAAGTATAGTTTTCTTTCAAAAAAAATAACAAAATCTTTCTCAGTGATTCCAAACTTTTGAAGAATACCGTTATTATACACAGAGCTGTGTTGCACATAAGATTACAAAATGGGTTACCCTATTTAGTTAAGGATGAATAAACAAGATAAAATCTCACCAACAAGACAATACCTGTGGATGATCTTTGCTGCTGAAGAGAAAACTCTGGCATGTTTCACTGGCGGAGTCATGAGCCTCATCGCCCTAACGAGTTAGAATATGATGTTGATAATTGCCGGCTGTTTTTATACATCCCACCATCTTATGTCACATCTTATACTGCTTGTGTTACAACTTACAAAAAGGTCCAGGACTTTTGAACCTTAACTCTGGTTAACTGTATGGCCACTACTGCTCTGTGAGCAGGAGCTTTAATGCTGAGCATAAGTGGACAGAAGAGAGCTACACTGAGCAGACTTCTTAGACACTAATACCTTGCATCCTCTGGAGGAATGTAATTCTCTATCTGTTTTAGAAAGGAAGACCCTGGGGTGGAGGTCAGCATTCACAAAAAATACATGTCTGTCATGAGTTCAGCCCTCAAATCCAGGGTCCTCCTTTTTGTCTGTTGTTCTCAGGGTTAAAGATGGCAGCTTTTTTAAATTCTTTGAAAGCAAAAAAAAAAAAAAAAAAGAAGAAGAAAAAAAACACGCATATAACGGCATTTGATAAAAGTTCAAACATTTTAGCGTTAATTCTATCTTTCTGTTATTTTTCTGAAGCGAGATATAGGCCAAAAGAAGCTTTACCTTTTCTACGACCTTGAAGTTACACCTTGCCAATCCAAAAATGAACGTCTTCCTCTTTGGACATATGGCTTCATGTGGTACAAATTCAAAGTCAAAAGCCGAAGAATAGTGAACGCTAGATTGAGCACAGGTAAACCGACACAGACGTAGAAAGCCAGACAAATTAAATCTTCCACGTAATGACACGCACCTTAACCAGAGAACATGAGAGAAACAGAACATTATGGCATTCGTTTCATGTTTCGGTAAATTTTTGGAAGAGAGATACTGGCAAAAATGAGGTTTTTATGTTTTTCTACAACCATGGCATTGATTTCTGACCTTAACTTCTCAAATAAACTTCTTCCATGGACATATGGCTTCCCTTGTTAAATGTCAAGTTAATGACTGAAGAATTGTGGCCGCTTGAGTGCTCAAAGACAGACAGACTGACAGACAAACATGAAAATCAACAAACTAGTGAAAACTCAGGATTTTCCCAGTAAAAAAACTGATGAAGTGAACTTCCCTCAGCGATTTAAACCAATCACAATGAGCTAGAGAGAAATGTATAAAGCCAGCAGTACAGCTAACAATGAGACAAATGATCAGGAAGATTTTTGAATGAATAGCCCGCAGGGGAGAATGATGCTTCTTTCTGAGCTCCCTATTCCTTCACCTCCATGGGACTAGTTCAAAGTTTTTCTGCTGATGAAGTTCTGCAGATCAGCAATAATACAAATTGTATCATTTTTTATATGTACTAAAAATGAAATGTAATTTGGTAAACATACCTTTTGCTGGTGATGAGGAGGCAAGAGTTTGCCAGGACATCAATTTTTTTGGGAGCGACAATTCATTTTTTTAAGATGAGAACTACTTGCACCTTTCGTAAAAAGATGAAGACTCCATCTCTCCCATTTCCTTTAATATCAACTAAAAAAGTCCTTTGTCACAGGACAATTCCTGAAATACGGACAGAATAATAAATGAATACTTGGCTGTTGTTTAAAAAAAAAAAAAAATTCAGGAAAAAAGTATAGTTTTCTTTCAAAATAAAATAACAAAATCTTTCTCAGTGATTCCAAACTTTTGAAGAATACCGTTATTATGCACAGAGCTGTGTTGCACATGAGATTAAATAATGGGTTTCCCTATTTAGTTAAGGATGAATAAACAAGATAAAATCTCGCCAACAGGACAATACCTGTGGATGATCTTTGCTGCTGAAGAGAAAACTCTGGCATGTTTCACTGGCGGAGTCATGAGTCTCATCGCCCTAACGAGTTAGAATATGATGTTGATAATTGCCGGCTGTTTTTATACATCCCACCATCTTATGTCACATCTTATACTGCTTGTGTTACAACTTACAAAAAGGTCCAGGCCTTTTGAACCTTAACTCTGGTTAACTGTATGGCCACTACTGCTCTGTGAGCAGGAGCTTTAATGCTGAGCATAAGTGGACAGAAGAGAGCTACACTGAGCAGACTTTTTAGACAATAATACCTTGCATCCTCTGGAGGAATGTAATTCTCTATCTGTTTTAGAAAGGAAGACCCTGGGGTGGAGGTCAGCATTCACAAAAAATACATGTCCGTCATGAGTGCAGCCCTCCAATCCAGGGTCCTCCTTTTTGTCTGTTGTTCTCAGGGTCAAAGATAGCAGCTTTTTCAATTTCTGTGAAAAAAAAAAAAAAAGAAGAAGAAAAAACACGCATATAACGGCATTTGATGAAAGTTCAAACATTTTGGCGTTAATTCTATCTTTCTGTTATTTTTCTGAAGCGAGATATAGGCCAAAAGAAGCTTTACCTTTTCTACGACCTTGAAGTTACACCTTGCCAATCCAAAAATGAACATCTTCCTCTTTGGACATATGGCTTCATGTGGTACAAATTCAAAGTCAAAAGCCGAAGAATAGTGAACGCTAGATTGAGCACAGGTAAACCGACACAGACGTAGAAAGCCAGACAAATTAAATCTTCCACGTAATGACACGCACATAAACCAGAGAACATGAGAGAAACAGAACATTATGGCATTCGTTTCATGTTTCGGTAAATTTTTGGAAGAGAGATACTGGCAAAAATGAGGTTTTTATGTTTTTCTACAACCATGACATTGACCTCTGACCTTAACTTCTCAAATAAACTTCTTCCATGGACATATGGCTTCCCGTGTTAAATGTCAAGTTAATGACTGAAGAATTGTGGCCGCTAGAGTGCTCAAAGACAGACAGACTGACAGACAAACATGAAAATCAACAAACTAGTGAAAACTCAAGATTTTCCCAGTAAAAAACTGATGAAGTGAACTTCCCTCAGCGATTTAAACCAATCACAATGAGCTAGAGAGAAATGTATAAAACCAGCAGTACAGCTTACAATGAGACAAATGATCAGGAAGATTTCTGAATGAATAGCCCGCAGGGGAGAATGATGCTTTTTTCTGAGCTCCCTATTCCTTCACCTCCACGGGACTAGTTCAATGTTTTTCTCCTGATGAAGTTCTGCAGACCAGCAATAATACAAATTGTATGATTTTTTATATGTACTAAAAATGAAATGTAATTTGGTAAACATACCTTTTGCTGGTGATGAGGAGGCAAGAGTTTGCCAGGACATCAATTTTTTTGGGAGCGACAATTCATTTTTTTAAGATGAGAACTACTTGCACCTTTCGTAAAAAGATGAAGACTCCATCTCTCCCCTTTCCTTCACTATCAACTAAAAAAGTCCTTTGTCACAGTACAATTCCTGAAATAAGGACAGAATAATAAATGAATACTTGGCTGTTGTTTGTAAAAAAAAAAAAAATTCAGGAAAAAAGTATAGTTTTCTTTCAAAATAAAATAACAAAATCTTTCTCAGTGATTCCAAACTTTTGAAGAATACCGTTATTATACACAGAGCTGTGTTGCACATGAGATTACACAATGGGTTACCCTATTTAGTTAAGGATGAATAAACAAGATAAAATCTCACCAACAGGACAATACCTGTGGATGATCTTTGCTGCTGAAGAGAAAACTCTGGCATGTTTCACTGGCGGAGTCATGAGTCTCATCGCCCTAACGAGTTAGAATATGATGTTGATAATTGCCGGCTGTTTTTATACATCCCACCATCTTATGTCACATCTTATACTGCTTGTGTTACAACTTACAAAAAGGTCCAGGCCTTTTGAACCTTAACTCTGGTTAACTGTATGGCCACTACTGCTCTGTGAGCAGGAGCTTTAATGCTGAGCATAAGTGGACAGAAGAGAGCTACACTGAGCAGACTTTTTAGACACTAATACCTTGCATCCTCTGGAGGAATGTAATTCTCTATCTGTTTTAGAAAGGAAGACCCTGGGGTGGAGGTCAGCATTCACAAAAAATACATGTCCGTCATGAGTGCAGCCCTCCAATCCAGGGTCCTCCTTTTTGTCTGTTGTTCTCAGGGTTAAAGATGGCAGCTTTTTCAAATTCTGCGAAAGCAAAAAAAAAAAAAAAAAGAAAAAAAAAAAACACGCATATAACGGCATTTGATAAAAGTTCAAACATTTTGGCGTTAATTCTATCTTTCTGTTATTTTTCTGAAGCGAGATATAGGCCAAAAGAAGCTTTACCTTTTCTACGACCTTGAAGTTACACCTTGCCAATCCAAAAATGAACGTCTTCCTCTTTGGACATATGGCTTCATGTGGTACAAATTCAAAGTCAAAAGCCGAAGAATAGTGAACGCTAGATTGAGCACAGGTAAACCGACACAGACGTAGAAAGCCAGACAAATTAAATCTTCCACGTAATGACACGCACCTTAACCAGAGAACATGAGAGAAACAGAACATTATGGCATTCGTTTCATGTTTCGGTAAATTTTTGGAAGAGAGATACTGGCAAAAATGAGGTTTTTATGTTTTTCTACAACCATGACATTGACCTCTGACCTTAACTTCTCAAATAAACTTCTTCCATGGACATATGGCTTCCCGTGTTAAATGTCAAGTTAATGACTGAAGAATTGTGGCCGCTAGAGTGCTCAAAGACAGACAGACTGACAGACAAACATGAAAATCAACAAACTAGTGAAAACTCAAGATTTTGCCAAAAAAAAACTGATGAAGTGAACTTCCCTCAGCGATTTAAACCAATCACAATGAGCTAGAGAGAAATGTATAAAGCCAGCAGTACAGCTAACAATGAGACAAATGATCAGGAAGATTTCTGAATGAATAGTCCGCAGGGGAGAATGATGCTTTTTTCTGAGCTCCCTATTCCTTCACCTCCACGGGACTAGTTCAATGTTTTTCTCCTGATGAAGTTCTGCAGACCAGCAATAATACAAATTGTATGATTTTTTATATGTACTAAAAATGAAATGTAATTTGGTAAACATACCTTTTGCTGGTGATGAGGAGGCAAGAGTTTGCCAGGACATCAATTTTTTGGGAGCGACAATTCATTTTTTAAGATGAGAACTACTTGCACCTTTCGTAAAAAGATGAAGACTCCATCTCTCCCCTTTCCTTCACTATCAACTAAAAAAGTCCTTTGTCACAGTACAATTCCTGAAATAAGGACAGAATAATCAATGAATACTTGGCTGTTGTTTTGAAAAAAAAAAAAAAAGGGAAAAAGTATAGTTTTCTTTCAAAAATAAAATAACAAAATCTTTCTCAGTGATTCCAAACTTTTGAAGAATACCGTTATTATACACAGAGCTGTGTTGCACATGAGATTACACAATGGGTTACCCTATTTAGTTAAGGATGAATAAACAAGATAAAATCTCACCAACAGGACAATACCTGTGGATGATCTTTGCTGCTGAAGAGAAAACTCTGGCATGTTTCACTGGCGGAGTCATGAGTCTCATCGCCCTAACGAGTTAGAATATGATGTTGATAATTGCCGGCTGTTTTTATACATCCCACCATCTTATGTCACATCTTATACTGCTTGTGTTACAACTTACAAAAAGGTCCAGGCCTTTTGAACCTTAACTCTGGTTAACTGTATGGCCACTACTGCTCTGTGAGCAGGAGCTTTAATGCTGAGCATAAGTGGACAGAAGAGAGCTACACTGAGCAGACTTTTTAGACACTAATACCTTGCATCCTCTGGAGGAATGTAATTCTCTATCTGTTTTAGAAAGGAAGACCCTGGGGTGGAGGTCAGCATTCACAAAAAAATACATGTCCGTCATGAGTGCAGCCCTCCAATCCAGGGTCCTCCTTTTTGTCTGTTGTTCTCAGGGTTAAAGATGGCAGCTTTTTCAAATTCTGCAAAAAAAAAAAAAAAAAAAAGAAGAAAAAAAAAACACGCATATAACGGCATTTGATAAAAGTTCAAACATTTTGGCGTTAATTCTATCTTTCTGTTATTTTTCTGAGCCAGATATAGGCCAAAAGAAGCTTTTTTACCTTTTCTACGACCTTGAAGTTACACCTTGCCAATCCAAAAATGAACATCTTCCTCTTTGGACATATGGCTTCATGTGGTACAAATTCAAAGTCAAAAGCCGAAGAATAGTGAACGCTAGATTGAGCACAGGTAAACCGACACAGACGTAGAAAGCCAGACAAATTAAATATTCCACGTAATGACACGCACATAAACCAGAGAACATGAGAGAAACAGGACATTATGGCATTCATTTGATGTTTTGGTAAATTTTTGGAAGAGAGATACTGGCAAAAATGAGGTTTTTAAGTTTTTCTACAACCATGACATTGACCTCTGACCTTAACTTCTCAAATAAACTTCTTCCATGGACATATGGCTTCCCGTGTTAAATGTCAAGTTAATGACTGAAGAATTGTGGCCGCTAGAGTGCTCAAAGACAGACAGACTGACAGACAAACATGAAAATCAACAAACTAGTGAAAACTCAAGATTTTGCTAGAAAAAAAACTGATGATGTGAACTTCCCTCAGCGATTTAAACCAATCACAATGAGCTAGAGAGAAATGCATAAAAGCCAGCAGTACAGCCAACAATGAGACAAATGATCAGGAAGATTTCTGAATGAATAGTCCGCAGTGGAGAATGATGCTTTTTCTGAGCTCCCTATTCCTTCACCTCCACGGGACTAGTTCAATGTTTTTCTCCTGATGAAGTTTCTGCAGACCAGCAATAATACAAATTGTATGATTTTTTATATGTACTAAAAATGAAATATATTTTGGTAAACATACCTTTTGCTGGTGATGAGGAGGCAAGAGTTTGCCGGACATCAATTTTTTTGGGAGCGACAATTCATTTTTTAAGATGAGAGAACTACTTGCACCTTTCGTAAAAAGATGAAGACTCCATCTCTCCCCTTTCCTTCACTATCAACTAAAAAAGTCCTTTGTCACAGTACAATTCCTGAAATAAGGACAGAATAATAAATGAATACTTGGCTGTTGTTTGTAAAAAAAAAAAAAATTCAGGAAAAAAGTATAGTTTTCTTTTCAAAAAAAAATAACAAAATCTTTCTCAGTGATTCCAAACTTTGAAGAATACCGTTATTATACACAGAGCTGTGTTGCACATGAGATTACACAATGGGTTACCCTATTTAGTTAAGGATGAATAAACAAGATAAAATCTCACCAACAGGACAATACCTGTGGATGATCTTTTGCTGCTGAAGAGAAAACTCTGGCATGTTTCACTGGCGGAGTCATGAGTCTCATCGCCCTAACAAGTTAGAATATGATGTTGATAATTCCGGCTGTTTTTATACTTCCCACCATCTTATGTCACATCTTATACTGCTTGTGTTACAACTTACAAAAAGGTCCAGGACTTTTGAACCTTAACACTGGTTAACTGTATGGCCACTACTGCTCTGTGAGCAGGAGCTTTAATGCTGAGCATAAGTGGACAGAAGAGAGCTACACTGAGCAGACTTTTTAGACACTAATACCTTGCATCCTCTGGAGGAATGTAATTCTCTATCTGTTTTAGAAAGGAAGACCCTGGGGTGGAGGTCAGCATTCACAAAAAAAATACATGTCCGTCATGAGTGCAGCCTCCAATCCAGGGTCCTCCTTTTTGTCAGTTGTTCTCAGGGTTAAAGATGGCAGCTTTTTCAAATTCTGCGAAAGCAAAAAAAAAAAAAAAAGAAAAAAAAAAAACATATAACGGCATTTGATAAAAGTTCAAACATTTTGGCGTTAATTCTATCTTTCTGTTATTTTTCTGAAGCCAAATATAGGCCAAAAGAAGCTTTACCTTTTCTACGACCTTGAAGTTACACCTTGCCAATCCAAAAATGAACGTCTTCCTCTTTGGACATATGGCTTCATGTGGTACAAATTCAAAGTCAAAAGCCGAAGAATAGTGAACGCTAGATTGAGCACAGGTAAACCGACACAGACGAAGAAAGCCAGACAAATTAAATCTTCCACGTAATGACGCACCTTAACCAGAGAACATGAGAGAAACAGGACATTATGGCATTCGTTTCATGTTTCGGTAAATTTTTGGAAGAGAGATACTGGCAAAAATTAGGTTTTTATGTTTTTCTACAACCATGACATTGACCTCTGACCTTAACTTCTCAAATAAACTTCTTCCATGGACATATGGCTTCCCGTGTTAAATGTCAAGTTAATGACTGAAGAATTGTGGCCGCTAGAGTGCTCAAAGACAGACAGACTGACAGACAAACATGAAAATCAACAAACTAGTGAAAACTCAAGATTTTGCCAGTAAAAAAACTGATGAAGTGAACTTCCCTCAGCGATTTAAACCAATCACAATGAGCTAGAGAGAAATGTATAAAGCCAGCAGTACAGCCAACAATGAGACAAATGATCAGGAAGATTTCTGAATGAATAGTCCGCAGTGGAGAATGATGCTTTTTTCTGAGCTCCCTATTCCTTCACCTCCACGGGACTAGTTCAATGTTTTTCTCCTGATGAAGTTCTGCAGACCAGCAATAATACAAATTGTATGATTTTTTTATATGTACTAAAAATGAAATATATTTTGGTAAACATACCTTTTGCTGGTGATGAGGAGGCAAGAGTTTGCCCGGACATCAAATTTTTTGGGAGCGACAATTCATTTTTTTTAAGATGAGAACTACTTGCACCTTTAGTAAAAAGATGAAGACTCCATCTCTCCCCTTTCCTTCACTATCAACTAAAAAAGTCCTTTGTCACAGTACAATTCCTGAAATAAGGACAGAATAATCAATGAATACTTGGCTGTTGTTTGTAAAAAAAAAAAAAATTCAAAAAAAAAGTATAGTTTTCTTTCAAAATAAAATAACAAAATCTTTCTCAGTGATTCCAAACTTTTGAAGAATACCGTTATTATACACAGAGCTGTGTTGCACATGAGATTACACAATGGGTTACCCTATTTAGTTAAGGATGAATAAACAAGATAAAATCTCACCAACAGGACAATACCTGTGGATGATCTTTGCTGCTGAAGAGAAAACTCTGGCATGTTTCACTGGCGGAGTCATGAGTCTCATCGCCCTAACGAGTTAGAATATGATGTTGATAATTTCCGGCTGTTTTTATACTTCCCACCATCTTATGTCACATCTTATACTGCTTGTGTTACAACTTACAAAAAGGTCCAGGACTTTTGAACCTTAACTCTGGTTAACTGTATGGCCACTACTGCTCTGTGAGCAGGAGCTTTAATGCTGAGCATAAGTGGACAGAAGAGAGCTACACTGAGCAGACTTTTTAGACACTAATACCTTGCATCCTCTGGAGGAATGTAATTCTCTATCTGTTTTAGAAAGGAAGACCCTGGGGTGGAGGTCAGCATTCACAAAAAATACATGTCCGTCATGAGTGCAGCCCTCCAATCCAGGGTCCTCCTTTTTGTCAGTTGTTCTCAGGGTTAAAGATGGCAGCTTTTTCAAATTCTGCGAAAGCAAAAAAAAAAAAAAAGAAGAAGAAAAAAAACACGCATATAACGGCATTTGATAAAAGTTCAAACATTTTGGCGTTAATTCTATCTTTCTGTTATTTTTCTGAAGCCAGATATAGGCCAAAAGAAGCTTTACCTTTTCTACCACCTTGAAGTTACACCTTGCCAATCCAAAAATGAACGTCTTCCTCTTTGGACATATGGCTTCATGTGGTACAAATTCAAAGTCAAAAGCCGAAGAATAGTGAACGCTAGATTGAGCACAGGTAAACCGACACAGACGAAGAAAGCCAGACAAATTAAATCTTCCACGTAATGACACGCACCTTAACCAGAGAACATGAGAGAAACAGGACATTATGGCATTCGTTTCATGTTTCGGAAAATTTTGGAAGAGAGATACTGGCAAAAAATAGGTTTTTATGTTTTTCTACAACCATGACATTGACCTCTGACCTTAACTTCTCAAATAAACTTCTTCCATGGACATATGGCTTCCCGTGTTAAATGTCAAGTTAATGACTGAAGAATCGTGGCCGCTAGAGTGCTCAAAGACAGACAGACTGACAGACAAACATGAAAATCAACAAACTAGTGAAAACTCAAGATTTTGCCAGTAAAAAAACTGATGAAGTGAACTTCCCTCAGCGATTTAAACCAATCACAATGAGCTAGAGAGAAATGTATAAAGCCAGCAGTACAGCCAACAATGAGACAAATGATCAGGAAGATTTCTGAATGAATAGTCCGCAGTGGAGAATGATGCTTTTTCTGAGCTCCCTATTCCTTCACCTCCACGGGACTAGTTCAATGTTTTTCTCCTGATGAAGTTCTGCAGACCAGCAATAATACAAATTGTATGATTTTTTATATGTACTAAAAATGAAATATATTTTGGTAAACATACCTTTTGCTGGTGATGAGGAGGCAAGAGTTTGCCCGGACATCAAATTTTTTTGGGAGCGACAATTCATTTTTTTAAGATGAGAACTACTTGCACCTTTCGTAAAAAGATGAAGACTCCATCTCTCCCCTTTCCTTCACTATCAACTAAAAAAGTCCTTTGTCACAGTACAATTCCTGAAATAAGGACAGAATAATCAATGAATACTTGGCTGTTGTTTGTAAAAAAAAAAAAATTCTGGAAAAAAGTATAGTTTTCTTTCAAAATAAAATAACAAAATCTTTCTCAGTGATTCCAAACTTTTGAAGAATACCGTTATTATACACAGAGCTGTGTTGCACATGAGATTACACAATGGGTTACCCTATTTAGTTAAGGATGAATAAACAAGATAAAATCTCACCAACAGGACAATACCTGTGGATGATCTTTGCTGCTGAAGAGAAAACTCTGGCATGTTTCACTGGCGGAGTCATGAGTCTCATCGCCCTAACAAGTTAGAATATGATGTTGATAATTTCCGGCTGTTTTAATACATCCCATCATCTTATGTCACATCTGATACTGCTTGTGTTACAACTTACAAAAAGGTTCAGGACTATTGAACCTTAACTCTGGATAATAGTATGGCCACTACTGCTCTGTGAGCAGGAGCTTTAATGCTGAGCATAAGTGGACAGAAGAGAGCTACACTGAGCAGACTTTTTAGACACTAATACCTTGCATCCTCTGGAGGAATGTAATTCTCTATCTGGTTTAGAAAGGAAGACCCAGGGGTGGAGGTCAGCATTCACAAAAAATACATGTCCGTCATGAGTGTAGCCCTCCAATCCAGGGTCCTCCTTTTTGTCAGTTGTTCTCAGGGTTAAAGATGGCAGCGTTTTGAAATTCTGCGAAAAAAAAAAAAAAAAAAGAAAAAAAAAAAAACACGCATATAACGGCATTTGATAAAAGTTCAAACATTTTGGCGTTAATTCTATCTTTCTGTTATTTTTCTGAAGCCAGATATAGGCCAAAAGAAGCTTTACCTTTTCTAGGACCTTGAAGTTACACCTTGCCAATCCAAAAATGAACGTCTTCCTCTTTGGACATATGGCTTCATGTGGTACAAATTCAAAGTCAAAAGCCGAAGAATAGTGAACGCTAGATTGAGCACAGGTAAACCGACACAGACGAAGAAAGCCAGACAAATTAAATCTTCCACGTAATGACGCGCACCTTAACCAGAGAACATGAGAGAAACAGGACATTATGGCATTCGTTTCATGTTTCGGAAAATTTTTGGAAGAGAGATACTGGCAAAAATTAGGTTTTTATGTTTTTCTACAACCATGACATTGACCTCTGACCTTAACTTCTCAAATAAACTTCTTCCATGGACATATGGCTTCCCGTGTTAAATGTCAAGTTAATGACTGAAGAATCGTGGCCGCTAGAGTGCTCAAAGACAGACAGACTGACAGACAAACATGAAAATCAACAAACTAGTGAAAACTCAAGATTTTGCCAGTAAAAAAAACTGATGAAGTGAACTTCCCTCAGCGATTTAAACCAATCACAATGAGCTAGAGAGAAATGTATAAAGCCAGCAGTACAGCCAACAATGAGACAAATGATCAGGAAGATTTCTGAATGAATAGTCCGCAGTGGAGAATGATGCTTTTTTCTGAGCTCCCTATTCCTTCACCTCCACGGGACTAGTTCAATGTTTTTCTCCTGATGAAGTTCTGCAGACCAGCAATAATACAAATTGTATGATTTTTTATATGTACTAAAAATGAAATATATTTTGGTAAACATACCTTTTGCTGGTGATGAGGAGGCAAGAGTTTGCCCGGACATCAATTTTTTGGGAGCGACAATTCATTTTTTTAAGATGAGAACTACTTGCACCTTTCGTAAAAAGATGAAGACTCCATCTCTCCCTTTCCTTCACTATCAACTAAAAAAGTCCTTTGTCACAGTACAATTCCTGAAATAAGGACAGAATAATCAATGAATACTTGGCTGTTGTTTAAAAAAAAAAAAAAATTCTGGAAAAAAGTATAGTTTTCTTTCAAAATAAAATAACAAAATCTTTCTCAGTGATTCCAAACTTTTGAAGAATACCGTTATTATACACAGAGCTGTGTTGCACATGAGATTACACAATGGGTTACCCTATTTAGTTAAGGATGAATAAACAAGATAAAATCTCACCAACAGGACAATACCTGTGGATGATCTTTGCTGCTGAAGAGAAAACTCTGGCATGTTTCACTGGCGGAGTCATGAGTCTCATCGCCCTAACGAGTTAGAATATGATGTTGATAATTGCCGGCTGTTTTTATACATCCCACCATCTTATGTCACATCTTATACTGCTTGTGTTACAACTTACAAAAAGGTCCAGGACTTTTGAACCTTAACTCTGGTTAACTGTATGGCCACTACTGCTCTGTGAGCAGGAGCTTTAATGCTGAGCATAAGTGGACAGAAGAGAGCTACACTGAGCAGACTTTTTAGACACTAATACCTTGCATCCTCTGGAGGAATGTAATTCTCTATCTGTTTTAGAAAGGAAGACCCTGGGGTGGAGGTCAGCATTCAAAAAAATACATGTCCGTCATGAGTGCAGCCCTCCAATCCAGGGTCCTCCTTTTTGTCTGTTGTTCTCAGGGTTAAAGATGGCAGCTTTTTCAAATTCTGCAAAAGCAAAAAAAAAAAAAAAAGAAGAAAAAAAAAACACGCATATAACGGCATTTGATAAAAGTTCAAACATTTTGGCGTTAATTCTATCTTTCTGTTATTTTTCTGAAGCCAGATATAGGCCAAAAGAAGCTTTACCTTTTCTACGACCTTGAAGTTACACCTTGCCAATCCAAAAATGAACGTCTTCCTCTTTGGACATATGGCTTCATGTGGTACAAATTCAAAGTCAAAAGCCGAAGAATAGTGAACGCTAGATTGAGCACAGGTAAACCGACACAGACGAAGAAAGCCAGACAAATTAAATCTTCCACGTAATGACACGCACCTTAACCAGAGAACATGAGAGAAACAGGACATTATGGCATTCGTTTCATGTTTCGGTAAAATTTTTGGAAGAGAGATACTGGCAAAAATGAGGTTTTTATGTTTTTCTACAACCATGACATTGACCTCTGACCTTAACTTCTCAAATAAACTTCTTCCATGGACATATGGCTTCCCGTGTTAAATGTCAAGTTAATGACTGAAGAATTGTGGCCGCTAGAGTGCTCAAAGACAGACAGACTGACAGACAAACATGAAAATCAACAAACTAGTGAAAACTCAAGATTTTGCCAGTAAAAAAAACTGATGAAGTGAACTTCCCTCAGCGATTTAAACCAATCACAATGAGCTAGAGAGAAATGTATAAAGCCAGCAGTACAGCCAACAATGAGACAAATGATCAGGAAGATTTCTGAATGAATAGTCCGCAGTGGAGAATGATGCTTTTTTCTGAGCTCCCTATTCCTTCACCTCCACGGGACTAGTTCAATGTTTTTCTCCTGATGAAGTTCTGCAGACCAGCAATAATACAAATTGTATGATTTTTATATGTACTAAAAATGAAATGTAATTTGGTAAACATACCTTTTGCTGGTGATGAGGAGGAAAGAGTTTGCCCGGACATCAATTTTTTTGGGAGCGAAAATTCATTTTTTTAAGATGAGAACTACTTGCACCTTTCGTAAAAAGATGAAAACTCCATCTCTCCCCTTTCCTTCACTATCAACTAAAAAAGTCCTTTGTCACAGTACAATTCCTGAAATAAGGACAGAATAATAAATGAATACTTGGCTGTTGTTTGTAAAAAAAAAAAAAAAAATTCAGGAAAAAAGTATAGTTTTCTTTCAAAATAAAATAACAAAATCTTTCTCAGTGATTCCAAACTTTTGAAGAATACCGTTATTATACACAGAGCTGTGTTGCACATGAGATTACACAATGGGTTACCCTATTTAGTTAAGGATGAATAAACAAGATAACATCTCACCAACAGGACAATACCTGTGGATGATCTTTGCTGCTGAAGAGAAAACTCTGGCATGTTTCACTGGCGGAGTCATGAGTCTCATCGCCCTAACGAGTTAGAATATGATGTTGATAATTGCCGGCTGTTTTTATACGTCCTACCATCTTATGTCACATCTTATACTGCTTGTGTTACAACTTACAAAAAGGTCCAGGGTTTTCGAACCTTAACTCTGGTTAACTGTACGGCCCTACTGCTCTGTGAGCAGGAGCTTTAATGCTGAGCATAAGTTGACAAAAGAGAGCAACACTGAGTAGACTTTTTAGACACTAATACCTTGCATCCTCTGGAGGAATCTACTTCTCTATCTGTTTTAGAAAGGAAGACCCTGGGGTGGAGGTCAGCATTCACAAAAAATACATGTCCGTCATGAGTGCAGCCCTCCAATCCAGGGTCCTCCTTTTTTTCTGTTGTTCTCAGGGTTAAAGATGGCAGCTTTTTCAAATTCTGTGAAAGCAAAAAAAAAAAAAGAAGAAGAAAAAAAAACATGCATATAACGGCATTTGATAAAAGTTCAAACATTTTGGCGTTAATTCTATCTTTCTGTTATTTTTCTGAAGCGAGATATAGGCCAAAAGAAGCTTTACCTTTTCTACGACCTTGACGTAGTACCTTGCCAATCCAAAATTGAACACCTTTGTCGCCCGACATATGGCTTTGTGTGGTACAAATTCTACGTCAAAAGCTGAAGAATAGTGGACGCTAGATTGAACACAGGTAAACAGACACAGAGGTAGAAAGCCAGACAAATTAAATCTTTCACAGACTGACAGGCACATAAACCGGAGACCATGAGACAAACAGAACATTATGGCATTGATTCCATATATCTATACAATTTTTGGAAGAGATCTACTGTCAAAAATGTGTTTTTAGCCATTTTAAGGACTGCAACATTGACCTCTGACCTTGACCTTTGAAAATAAACTTCTTTCTTTCTCATATGGCTTCAATGGTTAAAAATTTCTAGTTGATGACTGAAGAATTGTGGCTGCTAGAATGGTCAAAGACAGACTGACAGACAAACATGACAATCAACAAACTGGTGAAAACACAAGATTTTGCCAGTAACAGAAACTAATGATGTGAACTTCTCTCATGGCGTTGGACCCGTAACAATGAGCAAAAGAGAAATACAGATAGGCAGCAGTACAGCAAACAATGAGACAAATGATCAGGAAGATTGCTGAACAAATGAATAATGCTTTTTTCTCAGCTCCCTAGTCCTGCAGCTCTACTGGGATAGTTCAGTTTCTTTCTCTCATTCAAGTTCTGCAGACCAGCAACAATAGAAATTTTATGATTTTTTAAATGTGCAAAAATGATAAGCAATTTGGTAAACATACCTTTTGCTAATGATGTGGAGGCAAGAGTTGGTTGGGACAATTATGTTTTTGGAAGAAAAAATATATTTTTTAAAGATGAAAACTACTTGCGCCTTTCTTAAATGATGAAGACTCCTCCCCTGCCATTTCTTTCATTATCAAATAAAAAAACCCTTTGTCGCTGTACACCTCCTGAAATGAGGAGCGAATAATATATGAATACTTGGCTGTGATACCAAACTTTTGAAGATGGCATTAAATGTACAAAGAGCTCTAGTGCAGATGAGATTACACAGTGGGTTACCCTATTCAATGAAGGATGAATAACTAAAATAAAATCTCACCAACAGGAAAATTCCTGTGGATATCTGCTGCTGAAGAGCAAACTCTGGGATGATGAAGAATAAAAACCCGCCATTCTCATTTGCAGTAAGCATCCACTAAAGATTCCTTTATCACTGTGCAACTCCTGAAATAAGACGGAATAATCAGTGAATATATGCCTGTGTAAGGAATTTGCGAATAATTGACTTTCTAAATCATAAAACATTTTCAGGAATTCCTAACTTTTGAATAGAAAATTAAGTGAACACAGAACTCTCTTGCGGAGGACAGGACACAATGAGGTCCCATCCGAGCAGGCGACTGGACCTATTGCGCTCCAGTAACCTGCTCACACGTGACCTCGTGCTCATGGGACCTCGTGCGCTCCAGTCCCCTGCTCGGATCGGACCTTGTGCGCTCCAGTCCCCTGCTCGGATGGGACCTTGTGCGCTCCAGTCCCCCGCTCACACTGGACCTTATACCCTCCAGTCCCCTGCTCTAATGGGACCTCGTGCGCTCCAGTCCCCTGCTCGGATGGGACCTCGTGCGCTCCAGTCCCCTGCTCGGATGGGACCTCGTGCGCTCCAGTCCCCTGCTCGGATGGGACATTGTGTGCTCCAGTCCCCTGCTCGGATGGGACCTCGTGCGCTCCAGTCCCCTAGTTGGATGGGACCTCGTGCGCTCCAGTCCCCTGCTCGGATGGGACCTCGTGCGCTCCAGTCCCCTGCTCGGATGGGACCTCGTGCGCTCCAGTCCCCTGCTCGGATGGGACCTCGTGCGCTCCAGTCCCCTGCTCCTCGGATGGGACCTCGTGCGCCCAGTCCCCCCCTGCTCGGATGGGACCTTGTGAGCTCCAGTCCCCTGCTGGGATGGGACCCAGTGCGCTCCAGTCCCCTGCTCGGATGGGACCTCGTGCGCTCCAGTCCCCTGCTCGGATGGGACCTCGTGTGCTCCAGTCCCCTGCTCGGATGGGACAAAGCGAGCTCCAGTCCCCTGCTCGGATGGGACCTCGTGCGCTCCAGTCACCTGCTCGGATGGGACCTCCTGCGCTCCAGTCCCCTGCTCGGATGGGACCTCGTGCGCTCCAGTCCCCCCTGGGACTTGGATCCAGTCCCCCTCGGATGGGACCTCAAGCTCGAGTCCCTGGGATGGGACCTTATGCCCTCCAGTCCCATGCTCGGATGGGACCTCTTGAGCTCCAGTCCCCCGCTCGGATGGGACCTGGTGCGCTCCAGTCCCCTGCTGGGATGGGACATCGTGCGCTCCAGTCCCCTGCTCGGATGGGACCTCGTGCGCTCCAGTCCCCTGCTCGGATCGGACCTCGTGCGCTCAGTCCCCTGCTCGGATGGGACCTTATGCCCTCCAGTCCCCTGCTCCGGATGGGACCTCTTGAGCTCCAGTCCCCTGCTTGGATGGGACCTCGTGCGCTCCAGTCCCCTGCTCGGATGGGACCTCGTGCGCTCCAGTCCCCTGCTCGGATGGGACCTCGTGCGCTCCAGTCCCCTGCTTGGATGGGACCTCGTGCGCTCCAGTCCCCTGCTCGGATGGGACCTTGTGCGCTCCAGTCCCCTGCTCGGATGGGACCTCGTGCGCTCCAGTCCCCTGCTCGGATGGGACCTCGTGCGCTCCAGTCCCCTGCTCGGATGGGACCTCGTGCGCTCCAGTCCCCTGCTCGGATGGGACCTCGTGCGCTCCAGTCCCCTGCTCGGATGGGACCTTGTGCGCTCAGTCCCCAGTCCGGATGGGACTCGGATGGGACCTCGTGAGCTCCAGTCCCCTGCTCGGATGGGACCTGGTGCGCTCCAGTCCCCTGCTCGGATGGGACCTTGTGCGCTCCAGTCCCCTGCTCGGATGGGACATTGTGCGCTCCAGTCCCCTGCTCGGATGGGACCTCGTGAGCTCAGTCCCCTGCTCGGATGGGACCTCGTGCGCTCCAGTCCCTGCTCGGATGGGATGGGACCCGTGATGGCTCCAGCGCCCCCCTGCTCGGATGGGACCTCGTGCGCTCCAGTCCCCTGCTCGGATGGGACCTCCTGCGCTCCAGTCCCTGCTTCGGATGGGACCTCGTGCGCTCCAGTCCCTGCTCGGATGGGACCTCGTGAGCTCAGTCCCTGCTCGGGATGGGACCTCGTGCGCTCCAGTCCCTGCTTGGGATGGGATGGGACCTCGTGCGCTCCAGTCCCCTGCTCGGATGGGATGGGACCTCGGATGGGACCTCGTGCGCTCCAGTCCCCTGCTCGGATGGGACCTCGTGCGCTCCAGTCCCCTGCTCGGATGGGACCTCGTGCGCTCCAGTCCCCTCAGTCCCCAGTCCTCGGATGGGACCTTGTGCGCTCCAGTCCCCTGCTCGGATGGGACCTCGTGGCCTCCAGTCCCCTGCTCGGATGGGACCTTGTGAGCTCCAGTCCCCTGCTCGGATGGGACCTTGTGCGCTCCAGTCCCCTGCTCGGATGGGACCTTGTGCGCTCCAGTCCCCTGCTCGGATGGGACCTCGTGTGCTCCAGTCCCCTGCTCGGATGGGACCTGGTGCGCTCCAGTCCCCTGCTCGGATGGGACCTCGTGCGCTCCAGTCCCCTGCTCGGATGGGACCTCGTGCGCTCCAGTCCCCTGCTCGGATGGGACCTCGTGCGCTCCAGTCCCCTGCTCGGATGGGACCTTGTGCGCTCCAGTCCCCTGCTCGGATGGGACCTCGTGCGCTCCAGTCCCCCGGATGGGACTCGATGGGACCTCGGATGGGACCCTTGTCCCAGTCCCTCGGATGGGACCTCGTGCGCTCCAGTCCCCTGCTCGGATGGGACCTTGTGCGCTCCAGTCCCCTGCTCGGATGGGACCTCGTGCGCTCCAGTCCCCTGCTCGGATGGGACCTCGTGAGCTCCAGTCCCCTGCTCGGATGGGACCTCGTGCGCTCCAGTCCCCTGCTCGGATGGGACCTGGTGCGCTCCAGTCCCCTATTCGGATGGGACCTCGTGTGCTCCAGTCCCCTGCTCGGATGGGACCTCGTGCGCTCCAGTCCCCTGCTCGGATGGGACCTCGTGCGCTCCAGTCCCCTGCTCGGATGGGACCTCCTGCGCTCCAGTCCCTGCTCGGATGGGACCTCGTGCGCTCCAGTCCCCTGCTCGGATGGGACCTTGTGCGCTCCAGTCCCCTGCTCGGATGGGACCTCGTGCGCTCAGTCCCTGCTCGGATGGGACCTCGTGCGCTCCAGTCCCCTGCTCGGATGGGACCTCGTGCGCTCCAGTCCCCTGCTCGGATGGGACCTCGTGTGCTCCAGTCCCCTGCTCGGATGGGACCTCGTGCGCTCCAGTCCCCTGCTCGGATGGGACCTCGTGCGCTCCAGTCCCCTGCTCGGATGGGACCTTTTGTGCGCTCCAGTCCCCTGCTCGGATGGGACCTTGTGCGCCCAGTCCCCTGCTCGGATGGGACCTCGTGCGCTCCAGTCCCCTGCTCGGATGGGACCTCGTGCGCTCCAGTCCCCTGCTCGGATGGGACCTGGTGCGCTCCAGTCCCCTGCTCGGATGGGACCTCGTGCGCTCCAGTCCCCTGCTCGGATGGGATGTGGTGCGCTCCAGTCCCCTGCTCGGATGGGACCTTGTGTGCTCCAGTCCCCTGCTCGGATGGGACCTCGTGTGCTCCAGTCCCCTGCTCGGATGGGACCTCGTGCGCTCCAGTCCCCTGCTCGGATGGGACCTCGTGCGCTCCAGTCCCCTGCTCGGATGGGACCCGTGCGCTCCAGTCCCCTGCTCGGATGGGACCTCGTGCGCTCCAGTCCCCTGCTCGGATGGGACCTCGTGCGCTCCAGTCCCCTGCTCGGATGGGACCTCGTGAGCTCCAGTCCCCTGCTCGGATGGGACCTCGTGCGCTCCAGTCCCTGCTCGGATGGGACCTCGTGAGCCCAGTCCCCTGCTCGGATGGGACCTGGTGCGCTCCAGTCCCCTGCTCGGATGGGACCTCGTGCGCTCCAGTCCCTGCTCGGATGGGACCTGGTGCGCTCCAGTCCCCTGCTCGGATGGGACCTCGTGCGCTCCAGTCCCCTGCTCGGATGGGACCTCGGATGGGTGCGCTCCAGTCCCCTGCTCGGATGGGACCTCGTGCGCTCCAGTCCCCTGCTCGGATGGGACCTTGTGCGCTCCAGTCCCTGCTCGGATGGGACCTCGTGCGCTCCAGTCCCCTGCTCGGATGGGACCTCGTGCGCTCCAGTCCCCTGCTCGGATGGGACCTCGTGCGCTCCAGTCCCCTGCTCGGATGGGACCTTGTGCGCTCCAGTCCCCTGCTCGGATGGGACCTCGTGCGCTCCAGTCCCCTGCTCGGATGGGACCTCGTGCGCTCCAGTCCCCCTGCTCGGATGGGACCTCGTGCGCTCCAGTCCCCTGCTCGGATGGGACCTCGTGCGCTCCAGTCCCCTGCTCGGATGGGACCTCGTGAGCTCCAGTCCCCTGCTCGGATGGGACCTCGTGTGGCTCAGTCCCCTGCTCGGATGGGACCTCGTGCGCTCCAGTCCCTGCTCGGATGGGACCTCGTGCGGCTCCAGTCCCCTGCTCGGATGGGGACCTCGTGAGCTCCAGTCCCCTGCTCGGATGGGACCTTGTGTGCTCCAGTCCCCCCTGCTCGGATGGGACCTGGTGCGCTCCAGTCCCCTGCTCGGATGGGACCTCGTGTGCTCCAGTCCCCTGCTCTGGGATGGGACCTCGTGCGCTCCAGTCCCCTGCTCGGATGGGGACCTCAGTCCCCCCTTCGCCTCAGTCCCCTGCTCGGATGGGACCTCCAGAGCTCCAGTCCCTGCTCGGATGGGACCTCGTGCGCTCCAGTCCCCTGCTCGGATGGGACCTCGTGCGCTCCAGTCCCCTGCTCGATGGGATGGGACCTCGATGGGCTCCAGTCCCCTGCTCGGATGGGACCTTGTGCGCTCCAGTCCCCTGCTCGGATGGGCTTCAGTCCCCTGCTCGGATGGGACCTCGTGAGCTCCAGTCCCTGCTCGGATGGGACCTGGTGCGCTCCAGTCCCCTGCTCGGATGGGACCTCGTGCGCTCCAGTCCCCTGCTCGGATGGGACATTGTGCGCTCCAGTCCCCTGCTCGGATGGGACCTCGTGAGCTCCAGTCCCCTGCTCGGATGGGACCTGGTGCGCTCCAGTCCCCTGCTCGGATGGGACCTCGTGCGCTCCAGTCCCCTGCTCGGATGGGACATTGTGTGCTCCAGTCCCCTGCTCGGATGGGACCTCGTGAGCTCCAGTCCCCTGCTCGGATGGGACCTCGTGCGCTCCAGTCCCCTGCTCGGATGGGACCTCGTGCGCTCCAGTCCCCTGCTCGGATGGGACCTCGTGCGCTCCAGTCCCCTGCTCGGATGGGACCTCGTGGCTCCAGTCCCCTGCTCGGATGGGACCCAGTGCGCTCCAGTCCCCTGCTCGGATGGGACCTCGTGGCTCCAGTCCCCTGCTCGGATGGGGACCTTGTGCGCTCCAGTCCCCTGCTCGGATGGGACCTCGTGCGCTCCAGTCCCTGCTCGGATGGGACCTCGTGCGCTCCAGTCCCCTGCTCGGATGGGACCTTGTGAGCTCCAGTCCCTGCTCGGATGGGACCTGGTGCGCTCCAGTCCCCTGCTCGGATGGGACCTCCTGCGCTCCAGTCCCCTGCTCGGATGGGACATCGTGCGCTCCAGTCCCCAGCTCGGATGGGACCTCGTGAGCTCCAGTCCCCTGCTCGGATGGGACCTGGTGCGCTCCAGTCCCCTGCTCGGATGGGACCTCGTGCGCCAGTCCCCTGCTCGGATGGGACCTTGTGTGCTCCAGTCCCCTGCTCGGATGGGACCTCGTGAGCTCCAGTCCCCTGCTCGGATGGGACCTCGTGCGCTCAGTCCCCTGCTCGGATGGGACCTCGTGCGCTCCCAGTCCCCTGCTCGGATGGGACCTCGTGCGCTCCAGTCCCCTGCTCGGATGGGACCCGTGCGCTCCAGTCCCCTGCTCGGATGGGACCTCGTGCGCTCCAGTCCCTGCTCGGATGGGACCTCGTGCGCTCCAGTCCCCTGCTCGGATGGGACCTCGTGGCTCCAGTCCCCTGCTCGGATGGGACCTCCGTGCGCCCAGTCCCCTGCTCGGATGGGACCTCGTGCGCTCCAGTCCCCTGCTCGGATGGGACCTCGTGCGCTCCAGTCCCCTGCTCGGATGGGATGGGACTCGGGATGGGACTCCAGTCCAGTCCCCTTTCGGATGGGACCTCGTGCTCAGTCCCAGCGCTCCGGATGGGACCCCCAGCTCGGATGGGACCTCGTGCGCTCCAGTCCCCTGCTCGGATGGGACCTGGTGCGCTCAGTCCCCCGGATGGGATGGGTCCCCCTCGGATGGGACCAGTCCCCAGTCCCTGCTCGGATGGGGACATTGTGGCTCCAGTCCCCTGCTCGGATGGGACCTCGTGCGCTCCAGTCCCCTGCTCGGATGGGACCCGTGGCTCCAGTCCCCTGCTCGGATGGACCCCGTGCCCAGTCCCCTGCTCTCGGATGGGACCTCGTGTGCTCCAGTCCCCTGCTCGGATGGGACCTCGGGCTCCAGTCCCCCTCGGATGGGACCATTGTGCGCTCCAGTCCCCTGCTCGGATGGGACCTCGTGAGCTCCAGTCCCCTCGGATGGGCTCCAGTCCCCCTCGGATGGGACCTCGTGCGCTCAGTCCCCCTGCTCGGATGGGACCTTGTGCGCTCCAGTCCCCAGCTCGGATGGGACCTCGTGTGCTCCAGTCCCCTTTCGGGATGGGATGGGTCCCCCGGATGGGACCTCGTGTGCTCCAGTCCCCTGCTCGGATGGGATGGGCTCCAGTCCCCTGCTCGGATGGGACCTGGTGCGCTCCAGTCCCCTGCTCGGATGGGACGTCGCTCCAGTCAGTCCCCTGCTCGGATGGGACCTCGTGCGCTCCAGTCCCCTGCTCGGATGGGACCTGTGAGCTCCAGTCCCTGCTCGGATGGGAGTGCGCTCCAGTCCCCTGCTCGGATGGGACCTCGTGAGCTCCAGTCCCCTGCTCGGATGGGACCTGGTGGCTCCAGTCCCGCTGGATGTCCCCTGTGCGCGGATGGGACCTCGGATGGACGCTCTCCAGTCCCCTGCTCGGATGGGACCTCGTGCGCCAGTCCCCTGCTCGGATGCTCCAGTCCCCTGCTCGGATGGGACCTCGTGCGCTCCAGTCCCCTGCTCGGGATGGGACCTGGTGCGCTCCAGTCCCCTGCTGGGATGGGACCTTGTGTGCTCCAGTCCCCTGCTCGGATGGGACCTGTGCGCTCCAGTCCCCTGCTCGGATGGGACCTCGTGCTCCAGTCCCCTGCTCGGATGGGACCTCGTGCGCTCCAGTCCCCTGCTCGGATGGGACCTCGTGCGCTCCAGTCCCCCTGCTCGGATGGGACCTCCTGTGCGCTCCAGTCCCCTGCTCTCGGATGGGAGTCCCAGTCCCCAGCTCGGATGGGACCTCGTGAGCTCCAGTCCCCTGCTCGGATGGGACCTCGTGCGCTCCAGTCCCCTGCTCGGATGGGACCTCGTGCGCTCCAGTCCCCTGCTCGGATGGGACCTCGTGCGCTCCAGTCCCCTGCTCGGATGGGGGACCTCTCGGATGGGGCGCCAGTCCCCTGCTCGGATGGGACCTTTGTGCGCTCCAGTCCCCTGCTCGGATGGGACCTCGTGCGCTCCAGTCCCTGCTCCGGATGGGACCTTGTGAGCTCCAGTCCCCTGCTCGGATGGGACCTGGTGCGCTCCAGTCCCCTGCTGGGATGGGGACCCAGTCCCCTGCTCGGATGCTCCAGTCCTCCGGATGGGGGTGCTCCGGATGGGACCTCGTGAGCTCAGTCCCCTGCTGGGATGGGACCTTGTGCGCTCCAGTCCCCTGCTCGGATGGGACCTCGTGAGCGCTTGTCCCCAGTCCCCTGCTCGGATGGGACCTCGTGTGCTCCAGTCCCCTGCTCGGATGGGCTCAGCTCCAGTCCCCTGCTCGGATGGGACCTCGTGCGCTCCAGTCCCCTGCTCGGATGGGACCTCGTGAGCTCCAGTCCCCTGCTCGGGATGGGACCCGTGAGCTCCAGTCCCCTGCTCGGATGGGACCTCGTGCGCTCCAGTCCCCTGCTCGGATGGGACCTCGTGCGCTCCAGTCCCCTGCTCGGATGGGACCTCGTGCGCTCCAGTCCCCTGCTCGGATGGGACCTCGTGCGCTCCAGTCCCCTGCTCGGATGGGACATTGTGCGCTCCAGTCCCCTGCTCGGATGGGACCTCGTGCGCTCCAGTCCCCTGCTCGGATGGGACCTCGTGCGCTCCAGTCCCCTGCTCGGATGGGACCTCGTGGCTCCAGTCCCCTGCTCGGATGGGACCTCGTGCGCTCCAGTCCCCTGCTCGGATGGGACTCGGATGGGACCTCGTGCGCCCAGTCCCCTGCTCGGATGGGACCTGTGTGCTCCAGTCCCCTGCTCCGGATGGGACCTCGTGAGCTCCAGTCCCCTGCTCGGATGGGACCTCGTGGCTCCAGTCCCCTGCTCGGATGGGACCTCGTGAGCTCCAGTCCCCTGCTCGGATGGGACCTCGTGCGCTCCAGTCCCCTGCTCGGATGGGACCTTGTGGTGCAGTCCCCCCAGTCCCCTGCTCGGATGGGACCTCGTGGCTCCAGTCCCCTGCTCGGATGGGACCTCGTGCGCTCCAGTCCCCTGCTGGGATGGGACCTCTTGTGCGCTCCAGTCCCCTCGGATGGGACCTCGTGGCTCCAGTCCCCTGCTCGGATGGGACCTCGTGAGCTCCAGTCCCCTGCTCGGATGGGACCTCGTGCGCTCCAGTCCCCTGCTCGGATGGGACCTTGTGAGCTCCAGTCCCCTGCTCGGATGGGATGGGACCTTGTGGGCTTGTGTCCCCTGCTCGGATGGGACCTCGTGAGCTCCAGTCCCCTGCTCGGATGGGACCTCGTGCGCTCAGTCCCCTGCTCGGGATGGGACCTCGTGATGGGCTCCCAGTCCCCTGCTCGGATGGGACCTCCTGCGCTCCAGTCCCCTGCTCGGATGGGACCTCGTGCGCTCCAGTCCCCTGCTCGGATGGGACCTCGTGCGCTCCAGTCCCCTGCTGGGATGGGACCTCGTGCGCTCCAGTCCCCCCCATTTGGATGGGACCTCGTGCGCTCCAGTCCCCTGCTCGGATGGGACCTCGTGGGCTCCAGTCCCCTGCTCGGATGGGGACCTCGTGCGCTCCAGTCCCCTGCTCGGATGGGACCTCGTGCGCTCCAGTCCCCTGCTCGGATGGGACCTCGTGCGCTCCAGTCCCCTGCTCGGATGGGACCTTGTGTGCTCCAGTCCCCTGATCGGATGGGACCTCGTGCGCTCCAGTCCCCTGCTCGGATGGGACCTCGTGCGCTCCAGTCCCCTGCTCGGATGGGACCTCGTGCGCTCCAGTCCCCTGCTCGGATGGGACCTCGTGCGCTCCAGTCCCCTCGGATGGGATGGGACCTCGTGCGCTCCAGTCCCCTGCTCGGATGGGACCTCGTGTGCTCCAGTCCCCTGCTCGGATGGGACCTCGTGCGCTCCAGTCCCCTGCTCGGATGGGGACCTGTGCGCTCCAGTCCCCTGCTCGGATGGGACCTTGTGATGGGCTCCAGTCCCCTGCTCGGATGGGACCTCGTGCGCTCCAGTCCCCTGCTCGGATGGGACCCACGTGCGCTCCAGTCCCCTGCTCGGATGGGACCTCGTGCTCCAGTCCCCTGCTCGGATGGGACCTCGTGCGCTCCAGTCCCCTGCTCGGATGGGACCTCGTGCGCTCCAGTCCCCATTTCGGATGGGACCTCGTGCGCTCCAGTCCCCTGCTCGGATGGGACCTCGTGCGCTCCAGTCCCCTGCTCGGATGGGACCTCGTGCGCTCCAGTCCCCTGCTCGGATGGGACCTTGTGCTCCAGTCCCCCTGCTCGGATGGGACCTCGTGCGCTCCAGTCCCCTGCTCGGATGGGACCTGGTGCGCTCCAGTCCCTGCTCGGATGGGACCTCGTGCGCTCCAGTCCCCCTGCTCGGATGGGACCTGTGCGCTCAGTCCCCTGCTCGGATGGGACCTCGTGCGCTCAGTCCCTGCTCGGATGGGACCTCGTGGCTCCAGTCCCCTGCTCGGATGGGACCTTGTGCGCTCCAGTCCCCTGCTCGGATGGGACCTGGTGCGCTCCAGTCCCCTGCTCGGATGGGACCCTGTGCGCTCCAGTCCCTGCTCGGATGGGACCTGGTGCGCTCCAGTCGGATGGGACCCTGCTCAGTCCCCTGGATGGGACCTTGTGCGCTCCAGTCCCAGCTCGGATGGGACCTCTTGGCTCCAGTCCCCTGCTCGGATGCTCCAGTCCCCTGCTCGGATGGGACCTTGTGCGCTCAGTCCCCTGCTCGGATGGGACCGCTCCAGTCCCCTGCTCGGATGGGACATTATGCTGCTCCAGTCCCCTGCTCGGATGGGACCTGAGCTCCAGTCCCTGCTCGGAGTCCAGTCCCCCCCTCGGATGGGACCTCGTGCGCTCCAGTCCCCTGCTCGGATGGGACCTCGGATGCTCCAGTCCCCTGCTCGGATGCGCTCCAGTCCCCCTCGGATGGGACTGTGCGCTCAGATGGGACCTCGTGCGCTCCAGTCCCCTGCTCGGATGGGACCTCGTGCGCTCCAGTCCCCTGCTCGGATGGGACCTCGTGCGCTCCAGTCCCCTGCTCGGATGGGACCTCGTGCGCTCAGTCCCCTGCTCGGATGGGACCTTGTGATGCTCCAGTCCCCTGCCGGATGGTCCCTCCAGTCCCCTGCTCGGATGGGACCTCGTGAGCTCCAGTCCCTGCTCGGATGGGACCTGTGTGCTCCAGTCCCCTGCTGGATGGGACCTCTCCAGTCCCCTGCTCGGATGGGACCTCGTGCGCTCCAGTCCCCTGCTCGGATGGGACCTCGTGTGCTCTCAGTCCCCTGCTCGGATGGGACCTTGCGCTCCAGTCCCCTGCTCGGATGGGACCTCGTGGCTCCAGTCCCCTGCTCGGATGGGACCTCGTGCGCTCCAGTCCCCTGCTCGGATGGGACCTCGTGCGCTCCAGTCCCCTGCTCGGATGGGACCTCGTGCGCTCCAGTCCCCTGCTCGGATGGGACCTCGTGAGCTCCAGTCCCCTGCCGGATGGGATGGGACTGCTCGGATGGGACCTCGTGGCTCCAGTCCCCTGCTCGGATGGGACCTCGTGCGCTCCAGTCCCCTGGATGGGACCGGATGGGACCCCGGTGGGGCTCCAGTCCCCTGCTCGGATGGGACCTCGTGCGCTCCAGTCCCCTGCTCGGATGGGACCTGGGCTCAGTCCCCTGCTCGGATGGGACCTTGTGCCCTCCAGTCCCCTGCTCGGATGGGACCTCGTGAGCTCAGTCCCCTGCTCGGATGGGACCCCGTGTGCTCCAGTCCCCTGCTCGGATGGGACCTCGTGAGCTCCAGTCCCCTGCCAGCTCCAGTCCCCTGCTCGGATGGGACCTCGTGCGCTCCAGTCCCCTGCTCGGATGGGACCTGGTGCGCTCCAGTCCCCTGCTCGGATGGGACCTCGTGCGCTCCAGTCCCCTGCTCGGATGGGACCTCGTGCGCTCCAGTCCCCTGCTCGGATGGGACCTCGTGCGCTCAGTCCCCTGCTCGGATGGGACCTCGTGCGCTCCAGTCCCCCTGCTCGGATGGGACCTCGTGAGCTCCAGTCCCTGCTCGGATGGGACCTTGTGCGCTCCAGTCCCCTGCTCGGATGGGACCTCGTGCGCTCCAGTCCCCATTCGGATGGGACCTCGTGCGCTCCAGTCCCCTGCTCGGATGGGACCTTGTGCCCTCCAGTCCCCTGCTGGGATGGGACCTCGTGAGCTCCAGTCCCCTGCTCGGATGGGACCTCGTGCGCTCCAGTCCCCTGCTCGGGATGGGACTGGTGCGCTCAGTCCCCTGCTCTCGGATGGGACCTCATGCTCCAGTCCCCTGCTGGGATGGGATGGGAGCACTCCAGTCCCCTGCTCGGATGGGACCTTGTGGCTCCAGTCCCCTGCTCGGATGGGACCTCGTGAGCTCCAGTCCCCTGCTCGGATGGGACCTGGTGCGCTCCAGTCCCCTGCTCGGATGGGACCTGGTGCGCTCCAGTCCCCTGCTCGGATGGGACCTGGTGCGCTCCAGTCCCCTTTGGATGGGACCTCCTCGGATGGGACCTTGTGCTCCAGTCCCCTGCTCGGATGGGACCTGGTGCGCTCCAGTCCCCTGCTCGGATGGGACCTTGTGCGCTCCAGTCCCCTGCTCGGATGGGACCTTGTGCGCTCCAGTCCCCTGCTCGGATGGGACCTTGTGCGCTCCAGTCCCCTGCTCGGATGGGACCTTGTGCGCTCCAGTCCCCTGCTCGGATGGGACCTCGTGCGCTCCAGTCCCCTGCTCGGATGGGACCTCGTGTGCTCCAGTCCCCCTGCTCGGATGGGACCTTGTGCGCTCCAGTCCCCTGCTGGGATGGGACCTCGTGAGCTCCAGTCCCTGCTCGGATGGGACCTCGTCGCTCCAGTCCCCTGCTCGGATGGGACCTTGTGCGCTCCAGTCCCCTGCTCGGATGGGACCTTGTGCGCTCCAGTCCCCCAGTCGGATGGGACCAGTCCCCTGCTCCGGATGGGACCGTATGCCCTCCCCTGCTCGGATGGGACCTTGTGAGCTCCAGTCCCCTGCATGGATGGGACCTCGTGCGCTCCAGTCCCCTGCTCGGATGGACACTGGTGGCTCCAGTCCCCCTCTCGGATGGGACCTGGTGAGCTCAGTCCCCTGCTCGGATGGGACCTTGTGCGCTCCAGTCCCCCCTCGGATGGGGATGGGACGTGGTGCGCTCCAGTCCCCTGCTCGGATGGGACCTCGTGGGCTCCAGTCCCCAGTCCCCTTTCGGGATGGGACCTGGTGCGCTCCAGTCCCCTGCTGGGATGGGACCTCGTGCGCTCCAGTCCCCTGCTCGGGATGGGACCTGGTGCGCTCCAGTCCCCTGCAGGGATGGGACATCTTGTGGCTCCAGTCCCCTGCTCGGATGGGACCTCGTGCGCTCCAGTCCCCTGCTCGGATGGGACCTGTGCGCTCCAGTCCCCTGCTCGGATGGGACCTGGTGCGCTCCAGTCCCCCTGCTCGGATGGGACCTTGTGCGCTCCAGTCCCCTGCGGATGGGACCTTGGCTCCAGTCCCCTGCCTGGATGGGACCTGGTGCGCTCCAGTCCCCTATTCGGATGGGACCTCGTGTGCTCCAGTCCCCTGTCTCAGATGGGACATTGTGCGCTCCAGTCCCCAGCTCGGATGGGACCTCGTGAGCTCAGTCCCCTGCTCGGATGGGACCTCGTGAGCTCCAGTTCCCTGCTCGGATGGGACCTCGTGCGCTCCAGTCCCCTGCTCGGATGGGGGCGCTCCAGTCCCCTGGGGTGCGCTCCAGTCCCCTATTCGGATGGGACCTTGTGGGCTCCAGTCCCCTATTCGGATGGGACCTTGTGCGCTCCAGTCCCCTGCGGATGGGATGGGTCCCCTGGATGGGACCTTTTGCGCTCCTCCCCAGTCCCCTGTGCGCTCAGGATGGGACCTCAGTCCTGCTGAGCACTCAGTCCCTATGGGATGGGACCTCGGATGGGACCTGGTGCGCTCCAGTCCCCTGCTCGGATGGGACCGTGCGCTCCAGTGGGATGATGGGACCCGTGCGCCTCCAGTCCCCTGCTCGGATGGGACCTGGTGCGCTCCAGTCCCCTGCTCGGATGGGACCTGGTGCGCTCCAGTCCCCTGCTCGGATGGGACCTTGTGAGCTCCAGTCCCTGCTCGGATGGGACCTTGTGCGCTCCAGTCCCCTGCTCGGATGGGACCTGGTGCGCTCCAGTCCCCTGCTCCGGATGGGACCTTGTGCGCTCCAGTCCCCTGCTCGGATGGGACCTTGTGCGCTCAGTCCCCTGCTCGGATGGGACCTGGTGAGCTCCAGTCCCCTATTTGGGATGGGTCCCTGTGGCTCCAGTCCCCTGCTCGGATGGGGACCTTGTGCTCCAGTCCCCTGCTCGGATGGGACCTGGTGCAGTCCCTCCAGTCCCCTGCTCGGATGGGACCTTGTGAGCTCCAGTCCCCTATTCGGATGGGACCTTGTGCGCTCCAGTCCCCTGCTCGGATGGGACCTGGTGCGCTCCAGTCCCCTATTTGGATGGGACCTTGTGCGCTCCATTCCACTGCTCGGGGATGGGACCTCGTGCGCTCAGTCCCCTGCTCGGATGGGACCTCGTGTGCTCCAGTCCCCCTCGGATGGGATGGGACCTTGCGCTCAGTCCCCTGCTCGGATGGGACCTGGTGCGCTCCAGTCCCCTGCGGATGGGATCGCTCCAGTCCCCTATTCGGATGGGACCTCGTGTGCTCCAGTCCCCTTCTCAGATGGGACATTGTGCACTCCAGTCCCCAGCTCGGATGGGACCTCGTGAGCTCCAGTCCCCTGCTCGGATGGGACCTCGTGCGCTTCAGTTCCCTGCTCGGATGGGACCTCGTGCGCTCCAGTCCCCTGCTCGGATGGGACCTGGTGCGCTCCAGTCCCCTATTCGGATGGGACCTTGTGCGCTCCAGTCCCCTATTCGGATGGGACCTTGTGCGCTCCAGTCCCCTGCTCGGATGGGACCTGGTGCGCTCCAGTCCCCTATTCGGATGGGACCTTGTGAGCACAAGTCCCCTGCTTCGGATGGGACCTTGTGCGCTCCAGTCCCCTGCTCGGATGGGACGTGGTGCGCTCCAGTACCCTATTCGGATGGGTCCTTGTGCGCTCCAGTCCCCTGCTCGGATGGGACCTCGTGCGCTCCAGTCCCCTGCATGGATGGGACCTCGTGAGCTCCAGTCTTCAGCTCGGATGGGACCTCGTGAGCTCCAGTCCCTTGCCGGATGGGATCTCGTGGATCAGTTCCCCTGCTCGGATGGGAGACCCAGTCCCCTTCCTCGGATGGGACCTACAGTCCCCTGCTCGGATGGGACCTGGTGCGCTCAGTCCCCTGCTCGGATGGGACCTCGTGCAGTCCCTCCAGTTCCCCTCGGATGGGACCATGGGGTGTGAGCTCCAGTCCCTGCTGGGATGGGACCTGGTGCGCTCCAGTCCCCTATTCGGATGGGACCTTGGCTCCAGCTCCAGTCCCCCTATTGGGATGGGGACCTCGTGCGCTTCAGTTCCCCTGCTCGGATGGGACCTCGTGCGCTACAGTCCCCTGCTCGGATGGGACCTGGTGCGCTCCAGTCCCCTGCTCGGATGGGACCTCGTGCGCTTCAGTTCCCTACTCGGATGGGACCAGGTGCGCTCCAGTCCCCTGCTCGGATGGGACCTGGTGCGCTCCAGTCCCCTATTCGGATGGGACCTTGTGCGCTCCAGTCCCCTATTCGGATGGGACCTTGTGCGCTCCAGTCCCCTGCTCGGATGGGACCTGGTGCGCTCCAGCCCCCTATTCGGATGGGACCTTGTGAGCTCCAGTCCCCTATTCGGATGGGACCTTGTGCGCTCCAGTCCCCTGCTCGGATGGGACCTGGTGCGCTCCAGTCCCTTATTCGGATGGGTCCTTGTGCGCTCCATTCCACTGCTCGGACGGGATGTGGTGCGCTCCAGTCCCCTATTCGGATGGGACATCGTGTGCTCCAGTCCCCCACTCGGATGGGACCTGGTGCGCTCCAGTCCCCTGCTGGGATGGGACATCATGCGCTCCAGTCCCCTGCTCGGATGCGACCTCGTGCGCTCCAGTCCCCTACTACCGGATCGGACCTTGTGCGACCCAGTCCCCTGCTCGGATGGGACCTTGTGCGCTCCAGTCCCCCGGTCGGATAGGACCTCAAGTGCTCGATTCCCACACTTGGGATGGGACCTAATGCCCTCTTGTCCCATGCTCTAATGGGACCTCTTGAGCTCCAATCCCCCGCTTGGATGGGACCTCGTGCGCTCCAGTCCCCTGCTCGGATGGGACGTCGTGGGCTCCAGTCCCTGCTCGGATGGGACCTCGTGCGCTCCAGTCCCCTGCTCGGATGGGACCTCGTGAGCTCCAGTCCCCTGCTCGGATGGGACATTGTGTGCTCCAGTCCCTGCTCAAATGGGACCTCGTGAGCTCCAGTCCCTGCTCGGATGGGACCTCGTGCGCTCCAGTCCCCTGCTCAGATGGGATATTTTGCGCTCAGTCCCCAGCTTGGATGGGACCTCGTGCGCTCCAGTCCCCTGCTCGGATGGGACCTCGTGCGCTCAGTCCCCTGCTCGGATGGGACCTGGTGCGCTCCAGTCCCCAGCTCGGATGGGACCTCGTGCGCTCCAGTCCACTATTCGGATGGGAACTCGTGCGCTCCAGTCCCCTGCTCGGATGGGACCTGGTGAGCTCCAGTCCCCTGCTCGGATGGGACGTTGTGCGCTCCAGTCCCCTGCTCGGATGGGACCTGGTGCGCTCCTGTCCCCTATTCGGATGGGACGTCGTGTGCTCCAGTCCCCTGCTCAGATGGGACATTTTGCGCTCCAGTCCCCAGCTCGGATGGGACCTCATGCGCTCCAGTCCCCTATTCGGATGGGACCTCCTGCGCTCCAGTCCCCTGCTCGGATGGGACCTGGTGCGCTCCAGCCACCTGTCCCCATCGGATGGGACCTTGAGAGCTCCAGTCCCCTATTCGGATGGGACCTTGTGCGCTCCAGTCCCATGCTCGGATGGGACCTGGTGCGCTCAGTACCCTATTCGGATGGGACCTTTTGCGCTCCATTCCCCTGCTCAGATGGGATGTGGTCGCTCCAGTCCCTATTCGGATGGGACCTCGTGTGCCCCAGTCCCCTGCTCGGATGGGACCTGGTGCGCTCCAGTCCCCTGCTGGGATGGGACATCATGCGCTCCAGTCCCCTGCTCGGATGCGACCTCGTTCGCTCCAGTCCCCTACTCGGATCGGACCTTGTGCGCTCCAGTCCCATGCTCGGATGGGACCTTGTGCGCTCCAGTCCCCTGCTCGGATGGGACCTCATGCGCTCCAGTCACCTGCTCGGATGGGACCTGAAGCACTCCAGTCCCCTTGCTCGGATGGGACCTTGTGCCCCCCAGTCCCCTGCTGTAATGGGACCTCGTGCGCTCCAGTCCCCTGCTCAGATGGGACATTTTGCGCTCCAGTCACCAGCTCGGATGGGACCTCGTGCGCTCCAGTCCCCTGCTCGGATGGGACCTCGTGCGCTCCAGTCCCCTGCTCGGATGGGAACTGGTGCGCTCCAGTCCCCTATTTGGATGGGACCTCGTGCGCTCCAGTCCCCTGCTCGGATGGGACCTCGTGCGCTCCAGTCCCCTGCTCAGATGGGACCTTGTGAGCTCCAGTCCCCTGCTCGGATGGGACCTCGTGCGCTCCAGTCCCCTGCTGGGATGGGACATCATGCGCTCCAGTCCGCTGCGGATGGGACCTCGTTGCGCTCAGTCCCCTGCTCGGATGAGACCTTGTGCGCTCCAGTCCCCTGCTCGGATGGGACCTTGTGCGCTCCAGTCCCCTGCTGGGACAGAACCTCAAGCGCCTCGAGTCCGATGCTCATGGGACCTTATGCCCTCTTGTCCCATTCTCTAATGGGACCTCGTGCGCTCCAGTCCCCTGCTTGGATGGGACCTCGTGCGCTCCAGTCACCTGCTCGGATGGGACCTTGTGCCTCCAGTCCCCCTGCTCGGATGGGACCTCGTGGCCTCCAGTCCCCTGCTCGGATGGGAACTTGTGCGCTCAGTCCCCTGCTCAGATGGGACCTCGTGCGCTCCAGTCCCCTGCTCGGATGGGACCTTCGTGGGCTCCAGTCCCCTGCTGGGATGGGACCTTGTGTGCCCCAGTCCCCTGCTGGGATGGGACCTCCAAGTCCCCGCTCCAGTGGGACCCCCTGCTCCGGATGGGACATTTTGTGCGCTCAAGTCCCAGCTCGGATGGGACCTCGTGAGCTCCAGTCCCTGCTCGGATGGGACCTCGTGTGCCCAGTCCCCTGCTCGGATGGGACCTGGTGCGCTCCAGTCCCCTATTTGGATGGGACCTCGTGCGCTCCAGTCCCTATTCGGATGGGACCTGTGGCTCCAGTCCCCTGCTCGGATGGGACCTTGTGCGCTCCAGTCCCTGCTCGGATGGGATGGGACCTGGTGCGCTCCAGTCCCCTATTCGGATGGGACCTCGTGTGCTCCAGTCCCCTGCTCGGATGGGACCTCGTGCGCCCAGTCCCCTCGGATGGGATGGGACCTCAATCGCTCCAGTCCCTGCTCGGATGGGACCTTATGCCCTCCAGTCCCATGCTCGGATGGGACCTCTTCGCTCCAGTCCCCTGCTTGGATGGGACCTCTTGCGCTCCAGTCACCTGCTCGGATGGGACCTGTGCGCTCCAGTCCCCCCTGCCCGGATGGATGGGACCCGTGGCCTCCAGTCCCCTGCTGGATGGGACCTTGTGCTCCAGTCCCCTGCTCGGATGGGACCTCATGCGCTCCAGTCACCTGCTCGGATGGGACCTGAAGCACTCCAGTCCCCTGCTCGGGATGGGACCTGTGGGTGCCCAGTCCCCTGCTCGGATGGGACCTCGTGCGCTCCAGTCCCCTGCTCAGATGGGACATTTTGCGCTCCAGTCCCCTGCTCGGATGGGACCTCGTGCGCTCCAGTCCCCTGCTCGGATGGGACTTCGTGCGCTCCAGTCCCCTGCTCGGATGGGACCTGGTGCGCTCCAGTCCCCTATTTGGATGGGACCTTGTGCGCTCCAGTCCCCTATTCGGATGGGACCTCGTGCGCTCCAGTCCCCCGGCTCGGGATGGGACCTTGTGCGCTCCAGTCCCCTGCCCGGATGGGACCTTGTGCCCCCAGTCCCTGCTCGGATGGGACCTCGTGCGCTCCAGTCCCCTGCTCGGATGGGACCATTTGCGCTCCAGTCCCCCTGCTCGGATGGGACCTCGTGTGCTCCAGTCCCCTGCTCAGATGGGACCTCGTGCGCTCCAGTCCCCTGCACGGATGGGAACTAGTGCGCTCCAGTCCCGATTCGGATGGGACCTCGTGCGCTCCAGTCCCTGCACGGATGGGACCTCGTGCGCTCCAGTCCCCTGCTCGGATGGGACATTGTGCGCTCCAGTCCCCTGCTCGGATGGGACCTCGTGCGCTCCAGTCCCCCTCTCGGATGGGACCTCGTGTGCTCAGTCCCCTTCTCGGATGGGACCATTTTGCGGATGGGACCCAGTCCCCAGCTCGGATGGGACCTCGTGCGCCCAGTCCCTGTCCCCTCGGATGGGACCTCCTGCGCTCCAGTCCCCTGCTCGGATGGGACCTCGTGCGTTCCAGTCCCTGCAAATGGGATGGGACCTCGATGGGCTCCAGTCCCCTGCTCGGATGGGACCTCGTGTGCTCCAGTCCCCTGCTCGGATGGGACCTCGTGCGCTCCAGTCCCCTGCTCGGATGGGACATTGTGCGCTCCAGTCCCCTGCTCGGATGGGACCTCGTGCGCTCCAGTCCCCTGCTCGGATGGGACCTCGTGCTGGATGGGCTCCAGTCCCCTGCTCGGGATGGGACCTCGTGCGCTCCAGTCCCCTGTTCGGATGGGACCTTGTGTGCTCCAGTCCCCTGCTCGGATGGGACCTGGTGCGCTCCAGTCCCCTGCTCTGGATGGGATGGGCGCTCAGTCCCCTGCGGATGGGATGGATGGGACCCGCTCCAGTCCCCTGCTCGGATGGGACCTCGTGCGCTCCAGTCCCCTGCTCGGATGGGACCGTGTGCTCCAGTCCCCAGCTCGGATGGGACCTCGTGAGCTCCAGTCCCCTGCTCGGATGGGACCTCGTGCGCTCCAGTCCCCTGCTCGGATGGGACCTCGTGAGCTCCAGTCCCCTGCTCGGATGGGACCTCGTGCGCTCCAGTCCCCTGCTCGGATGGGACCTCGTGAGCTCCAGTCCCCTGCTCGGATGGGACCTCGTGAGCTCCAGTCCCCTGCTCGGATGGGACCTCGTGCGCTCAGTCCCCTGCTCGGATGGGACCTTGTGCGCTCCAGTCCCGGATGGGACCTCGTGGCTTCAATCCTGCTCGGATGGGACCTCGTGCGCTCCAGTCCCTGCTCGGATGGGACCTCGTGAGCTCCAGTCCCTGCTCGGGATGGGACCTCGTGAGCTCCAGTCCCCTGCTCGGATGGGACCTCGTGCGCTCCAGTCCCCTGCTCGGATGGGACCTCGTGCGCTCAGTCCCCTGCTCGGATGGGACCTCGTGCGCTCCAGTCCCCTGTTCGGATGGGACCTGGTGTTCCAGTACCCTATTCGGATGGGCTGCCAGTCCCCTGCTCGGATGGGACGACCAACCCCCACCACTTTCTTCATATCACCTCCCAATTACAAGAATTTTTACTTATCCTGCTGAAATCTGCGAACTAAGCAAGTTTAGGTGCAACTATTATATCTCGCTGCCAAAATGCAGGATGAGAATGTAAACCCCAAAGGTGCAAAAAGAGGCAAACTCAGCTAAAATGCAAGATTTTTCTTGCTTCATATTAAATCCCATAGCCGATACTATTTTTTCCCTACTAGTTAATTTTTGTGCTCGGTTTTCAAAATTGAATTGAAATTAAAAACATTCTGACCATTATTATGATTCTTTCACCTAGATTGGCATGATGTGTTACATTTTCCCCTACCTCTATGGAATCTCACAGTACCAGGAAAACAAGCATGGAGGACGAAACAAGCCGGCCAATCGCTTGCGAGAATGAGGGGGGAACCCAATAATGGTGGATTTGCTCTAATACAACAAAAAGAAAGGAACTTTTAAAAGACCTGGATGCTAAGCCCAGGGCAAGCGCCAGTAAGCATCGCTATATTAATATTTAATACCTTTTTTTCCTGAAGAAAATAATTAATTTTGGGAAAATGGCGATAATATAAAGAAACATTCATTGGCGTGAAAAATTGGGCATTCTGAATTTTTATGAAAATGTGTTTAATTTAACAGTAAATTTTCACAATTATTGCAGTCTATTGCTGAACTGGATTCAAAAATAATTTGGGATTCACGTTGGCGTAGTGATTACAACAACGTAATTGGAATAACTTCCTCAATCCGAGGGTGGAATCGCTTGTACGATCTTAAGCAATATTTTCTTAAATTTATTGTTTTCATTGGTGTGGTTTAAAATTAGCTCTCATAGAAAAAATCAGCGGCCACTACAACTGCTTTCGTTCATGAACAAACTCAGCAGAAGCGCAAGAATAAGTTAATTTGGAAACCATTAGGGCATCATCAGTATTCTTGAAAATGTGAAACATAGTAATTTCGGGCCACTTCCCCGTGTAATAAATGGGCAATATATCCTGGGAACTGATATTTTTCAATTTTTCCCCACCCGTGATATGGTTACCATATTGGGCTGAGGATGTTTAACGTTAATGTACCAACGATCTGAAAAACAAAACAAAGAAGGGGGGTAATCCACCGCATAAATATTGTGGCGCGATCAATTCCAACTTAACAGCGAAACTCAAGCCCCCAGTGCCCTCAGACAAAAATGAGGGGAAATCTATGCTCGGTCTGAAGCTACTACCTCAAATGCAAGAGAATAAAAAAGGGTAACAATTTTCCAAAGCAAAACTGAGACCATAGCTAAAAAACAAACCGTACTGTAAGTGAACTCATGACATGACCCGTTTATAAAAGGAAACTTTTCTCAAGCCATGAATTTTTAAATGGTCTGACTTCGCAACCTTGTCGTGAGTCAGAGAAAGTAGAAATTTACTTGCCTCTAGAACAAATCAAAATCACCAACATAAATATTCAGTTTCTGCTGCAATCTCTCAAATCAAAACAAGCAACAAAGTATTCGGGTTTTTGCTACCAATTTTCTCAAAGCCGAAATTCAGGAACCAATTGAAAAAGTTGGACGAAGTGTAAATTGTGAATAAAATCAAAATGCAATGACCAGATCACATGAACCATATGTTATTTACAATGAACATGAAAAGCATTTCAAATTTGAACTAAGACATTTTACATTTTATCCAAAAAAAAGACAATTTTATATAAATTATAATCCCTAAATTATAAAACGAATCAGCTGAAGAACATTTTGCAAAATGAAAGTTAACTGGCATCCAAATTTTGTAGCATTTCAAGCATAAAAAGGGGTGTCTTAGAGGCGAGTCTCTCAGAAGTAAATGGAGGCTCTCCAACCTATTGAGCTTGCGTAAAAAAAAGCAAAAACTTTAAAAAAAATGCTCCCCCAAGGTTAAATTGCAAAGGCTTTAAGAGTCTCATCCCACAGTGCATAACTTATCATCAAAGATTCAAAAAATGGCAAAATCTCTATCGTGAGGGACAAGGCGAGACCTTTACTGGTGCGCGATCTTCGGGCCTTCAGGCGTTCACTGCATCACTCACGGCATGATTCTGTCATTAAAAATTACTAAATGGGCCCAGGAATACTTTGAAGCCACTGTCAGTAAAACAATTTACCTGCCATACAAGGGCCCCCTAAAACTCCCATCATACAAAAGGAAGCCATTGTTCAGCATGATCCAGCCCCCATGTTCTGTGGGCCCAGGCTCATCTAAAATGGGGCTGTAAGTATCGTGTCCTGGTCAGACAAGTCCAATTTGACATTCTTTTTGGAAATCATGGCGTCGTGTCAAGAACCCAAAAAGGAGAACCCTCCTGTTATCATTTCGATTCAAAACTAGTATCTCTGATGGTATGGGGATGCATTAGTTTTCCCATAAATTTTGGGATACTTGCATGTTTTAAAAGCACCAGAAAAACGAAAAGGGATATAAGGTTTTGACAAATATGCTCCCCCCCAGGCGACATTTTTTCAGGAAAGGGCCCTTTTGTTTTCATGGGACAATGCAAACCAAAATGTCGCTATTACCCAAAAGCAAGGGTTAGGGAGAGAGTCAGTGTCCTGAACGGCACTGCCTGATCCTGATCTTTCACCGAGAACTTTGGCACATAATTAAGGGAAAAGTCCATCAAGGGCCCAAAACTCTCCAACGGTTGGAAGCCTGCATTAAACGAATTGGGGTCAAATTCTAATGGCTAAACTCAAACTTGTCTCCTCAATGCCCAATGCCTCCCCCTCTGTGTTAAAAAAAAGGGGTGTTAAACCCTGGGAAAAAAAATTTGATCCCCGCTTTGAGACCTGCTTTCCAAAATTTTAAATGAGCTCATTTTGTGGATAAAATTGTAAAAATTTTCTCGAAATTTCAACATTTTCTTGTTATCTCTGTGCTATTGTAGGATAAAATTTTGGCTGGTATGATTTTAAAAACCCTTGCATTTTGATTTTACTCACAATTCCCCTTTGTCCCAACTATTTCCAGAATTAGGTTTTTATTTATAATGAAAACCAAAAAGGCCGGGTCGCAAAACCCCAAGCCTGGCCCCCAACAAATCTTTGGCGCCTCAAATTCTTCCCCGCGGTAAACCAATCCTGACTTCTTGCCCGCAGTTTTCCTTGAACCTTAACTCAAAATCAGCATTAATTTTAAGCCCCAAATAAAAGAATTCTTTACAAAATGTTAATGGAATTTTAGTTCTTTTTGTAAAAAGGTTTGAAATTGGTAACTTAATTTTTTGAAATCCTCAGGGGTTTGGGAAATTTCCCAAAATTTTAGGAGAACATTTTAAATAAACTCAGTAGCATTGAGATTTAAAAATTTTAAATAAGATACACAACAAATTTTAAATTTTCTACAGAATAAAAAATATAAATTATAAATTTAATTTATTTTAAAAAATTTTTATAAGAATATCTTCAAATAAACCAAAAATCCCTTTTAAAATTTGGGAAAAAAATTTAAAAAAATAAATTCTTTTGAATAAGGAAAAAGGGCGAAGGAAATAAAATAACAAAGGGGATTTAAATGGAAAAGCTTATTAGTTGAACTAATAGATTAGTGTAACAATCCATTTAAAAAAAATTCAATTTGAAACGAAAAAGGCTTATAACTATCTTTGGATACCTTTAATTAAACCTTCAATTTTGTAACCGTCAGTTAATATAGCAATTTCTTGAATCAATGCTTTTTTTCTTCCGTCAAATTTTTAAATTCTTCCCAAAAGGGGCGGTTAAGTCCCTTTTTAAAAAATTTCCCGTTTTTTAATCCGTCGAAAGTTCCCTAATTCCCAACTGTTTTGGCGCTTATCAAAACCTCGTTGAATTTTCCGTTAAAATTTCCTTAGCAAAAACCTAAAGTTCCCCTTTTTTGATTATTAAATATATAATTATAAGCTACTATAAAATTTGTTACCACAAAAAGGGGCCCTAAGGGTTTAACTTTTGTTGTTTTTTTTAAAATATTAAATATAACTAAAATAATTTTACAGCTAAAGTTAAAGGGTTTTTTTTACTCAAAATGCGATGCGATAAGCTAACTATATGTCGTGTGTTGTACTATCGTTAAAAGCGTGTGTATAGATTATAACTAAACGCCCATAATATTTAAGACAATAAGCTAAAAGCGTGTTTTTGGTGATCGGTCCAAGTCAATTGCCTTGTAATAAAAGAGTAGATTGAATACGGATGCATATTGAACAAAGCTGAAACTCCGCCATGCTAGGTTAAAACATGCAGGGATTTATTATTTTATAACAAAATAAGCTTGTATTTCTTCAAAACAATTTTTTTTTCTTTTTTTTAAAAGGGTTTTTTAAACCAAAAAAATAAAACCCCTTAACCTCTTCTTAAAATGTATTTTGGGGTTTAAAATCATTGAACCCAAAGATTTTGAGAAAAATTTTTTTTATTCTTTGACTTGCTCCTGGGATTTTTTTCCAGTTCAGCCCCCAAATTCGCTAGACTTAAGTCCGCTCGGGTTGTCTTTACGATCATCTCGTTTTTTTAAAAAGCCATTTCTGGGTGGATTGAGTTGCATCTTGGGTCCCTTTTCCCGTTTATTAATTCTGTATTTTAAATAAGGCCCTTTTAAATTTTGGGTTTAAAAATTTTTTTTATTTTTTCTCCTTTTTTTTTTTGGCTTTCGTTTTATACAACCCTTTAAATTTTTAACCCGGGCCCCATATGTGCTCATGCAGCAATTGGTTTAATAATAATCTAAACACCCCGCTTGGGCAACAATAACAGCATGAGTCCAGCTTTTGGGGAAAAAAGTTTTCACTAAAATTTAAATTTTTCCCCCAAAAGGTTTTTTCTGATTAAATGGGGAAATTTTGGGGAAATGATCGAGACCGCGGGGTTTAATTCAATGAGCAGCATCGCTGTATAAACGAGGGCCCCGCTTTTGGGCAAAAAAGGGGCCCCATGCAAAATCCCCCAAAATTTTCATTTTTTAAAAACCCCGCAGATGGCGACGTGGGTGGTTGCGAAAGAGTTCAATCCTATTCATGGTTTCAGTCATGTAACGTTTTTTGGCGCCATTTTGGTCCCCACGGGGCCACCGCAGGGCCCCCAGGCACAGCTAAGACCATAGACTGGATGGGTTTAAAAAAAGGGTGCCTCCCGTCTTTATTTCTCCATAACAACAGATAACTCACCCTTATCCCCCCAAACCGCATGGGGGAAAAAAAAGGCGGAATGTTGATCAAAACGATTTTTTTTTTTAAAAAATTGTCTTTTTGCAATTCTCCCTCCTGTACTTCCCCCTTTTTTTTCTTCCCCCCCGGTTGGGGGTTGGCCTGTGATTTAAAAAGGGGCCTGGGCCCCGCAAAAGGTTGGCCCCCGGGGAAAAATTCAATACCCGTTCCAAAAACAGAACATTGATTGTACCCGAAAAAATGTTTGGGGAACCATTGGGATCACCCAGAAAAGTTTCTCAAAATTTTTTTTCCTTTTTTCTCCCGGGCCCCAAACGTTTTAAAAAAACCCCCGAAAAAGGGGGAAAAAGAGGGGGAATCAATCCGTGTCAATTTGGAATTTTAGCTAGCTTTTGATCTCATCGGCCGGGTTTTTTTTTTTCTTTTCCCAAAAGTTATGATGATGAATTTTGATGATATTGATGCAAATAAAAATATATTTTTTCGTTGGTGGATAGTTCGGTTGATAGTAATGGGATTTATGAATCGGCTTTTTTATTTAACAATTGAAGTTGATGGAATAATTATCACATGATGATGATAATGAAAAGAAATACGGGGGGCAATTTTAAAATTTGAGGTTTTTCGATGGGGTTTTATGATGGAATAATAAATCCTATTAAATAATAATGACATCGTGGACACCCCAAAAAATTTTTTATATAAAAAATTTAAATTTTGGGAAAAAAGCTTTTGGGGAAAAAAAAAAAATTAAAAATTTTTAAAAACCCGAAACCCGTCCATCCCGCCCCGATTGACAATGAAATACCACCTGAAAAGAGCTTTTTTTTTAAAATTTTCCCCTTTTTGTTTCTGGGTCTTTCTTTCTTTGGGGTTTTCCCTAAACCAATTGGGGTACCCCGAACTTAAAACTGGGTGGGCACCCCTCTTTTTAAAAAATTTAATTTGTTCGCTCAAAAACCCGTCTTTTTTTCCCCAAATTTAAATATCATTCAAACAAAAAACCCCCCCCTTTTTCAGGTGTTGCTTATTTCCCCCGTTCAGGCAAAGACAATCATTCATTTTTGGGTCCAAATTTTTTTTCTTATCAGTGGGAAAACCCCCTAAAAAATTGGGCCCCACAACACGGTTTATTACAATTTTATACCAACTTTTTACCCTTTCCTTTTTTTAAAGCAATTTCCCTTTTTAAAAAATCAACTGGCAAAAAGACAAAATTTTTTTGTGGTGCGATCTAAAGGGGATAATCAATAAAGGGAAAAATTCAGTTCAAAAAAAAAAGTTACTCAAAAGGGTTTAGCTTGGTTTAATAATATTTTTGGGGAAGGGGGAAAAATTTTTTGGGAAAATTCGCTTTTTTTGGCTCTTTTAAAGGGGTCTAACCCCGTCTTCATGATGATTAATTTTTAAAAAAAAACAAAAAACAAAATTTGAAATGCAAAAATTTTTTCATCAAATGGATGTTTTTCTTTTTTTGGGGGGGTGAACAAGCAACACCTGATTTTTGGGAAAAATTTGTTTTAAAACATAGTTAATTAGAAAAAAAAATAATTTCGATGAGGCAAAAAAATTTTTAAAAAAAATATTTATTTACGAATTTTAAGTTCTGGCTTTCAATTTTAAAAAACGTGTTTGAAACTTTGGGGAAAAGGGAATTTAAAAACCCGGGCGCACCCGTGGGGGAGGCTGTGAAAACGGGTCGGGCTCTGACCCCTTTTGGTTTTTGCCAAAACGGGGGAAGGGAAAACCCCCTCCCTTAAAAATTACAAGTCATTTTTTCAACATCACAATTAGTCGAAGCTGTTTTTAAAGAAGGGGAAAATGAAACATAAAAAAAATTTTTCATAGTTCTTCTCCTCTGTCTCCCCCCATCAGGCCGGGCCCTAAAGGGGTTTCTTTGCAACAGTCCCGTTATCAGAAATAAAAGTAAAATGTGAATCAAGTGAAAATTTATTAACAAAATCAGCATTAAAAAAAACCCCCATTTTAAAAAAAAGTTAATCCATTTTTTGTGAACCCCATCACAGCCCCCGGCAAATATAGATGGCCTTTTTAAGTCAGTACCCAAAATGGCGGGCCTAGAGTTTAGGCGGTAAAAGCGTTTTAAACCAGCTCCGTAATTTAATAAAAATCTTGAAAATGACCCTCTTTCCACCGATTCCTTTAATTTTTTAAATTTTTTTTTCCCAAATTTCTTTATTATGTTTTACCTTTTCCTAACCCATGTTTAAGATTTCTTTTGCCCCCGCACAGGTGATTAAAAACCCTCAGGTTTCCCTCACCAAAAGGGGTGATTAAGGTGATCATTTGAATCACCTGTTAAGGGAAAATCGAAATCAGGAAAGGGGCCTCAGAAAATTTAAAAATTTTTTATCTATTCCTTTTTAAGTCCCCCCGATATATCATGATTTTCTTTTTTGAAATTTATGGCCCAAAATTTAAAAAAAAGGGATAAACCCAGGGAAAATGCCCCTAAGTGTGGCATCATCTGGCCCCTTTCAGATGGGGCAGACCCAAAATAGATCCACCCCCCTCCTTTTTATTAAATTTCCCCCCCCTCGTAAAAGGAATCACATCCTGTTTAAAAGGAAAAAGGCAAATTCAAACCCAAAAAAGAGGTTTTTAAAAGGGGATCAAACCAATAGGTATGTCACGGTTGCCCCTTTTCCCTCTTCTTATCGGGCTATAGTAGCATGCGACGATCGTTTTAATGTTTTTTTCAAATGCATGTGATATCCCAAAGCCAGGAATTTTTGGGGGAAAAATTTTAAAAAATTTTAAATTTTTGTAAAAAAAAAATTTTTTGGGAAAAAAAATAATTTTTTCCCCAAAAAAAAAACAAAAAAATTTTTTCCCCCGGGGGAAAAAAATTTTTTGAATACGAAAACACGACCTGTTCATGAGATTAAAAAAGGGGGTTTTTCCCATTTAGTTAAAAAGGGTGAATAAACAAAAAAATCCCACCCCGGGGCAATATCTGTGGGGGGGTCCTTTTTTTAAGAGATAAAAAGGCATCTTTCACCAAGGGGGGGTGGGGTTCCTTAAACCCTAAAAAAGTTAAAAATATATGGATAATTTTCCGGGTGATTTTTTACATCCCACCATCTTTATGTCACATCTTTTCTGCTTGTGTTAAAAAAAAAAAAGGGCCCGGCCTTTTTAACCCTTTTAAAAATGGTTAACTTTTGGGGCCCCCCCCCTGTGAGCGGGGGGGTTTTAAAAAGCATAAAAAGGACAGAAAGGCTACAGGCAGACTTTTTAGCCTAATCCTTTACCTCGGAGGGGAAAAATTTTCTTTTTTTTAGAAAGGAAGGGCCCCGGGGGGGACGTCAGCATTCAAAAAAAATAAATTCCCCAGGTCAGCCCTCCAATCCCGGGGGGTCCTTTTTTCTTTTTTAGGGGCAAAAGGGGGGGGGGCCCCAAATTTTTTTGAAAGCAAAAAAAAAAAAAAAATCCCCTATAAGGCATTTAAAAAAAAGAAACATTTTTTTGGGGGTTTAAATTTATCTTTCTGTATTTTTTTTGGAAAAGGGGGATATAGGCCAAAAAGGGTTTTACCTTTTTCAAAACCCCCGTTACCTTGCCAATCAAAAATGAACATCTTTTTTTGGACATGTGGGCCCTGGGCAAATTCAAAAAAAAAAAGAAGAACGTGGACCCTTTGATTGGCATGGTAAACAAGGGAGATGAAAGCCAGACAAAAATTAAAAACTTTCCCCGAATGGGCCCCAAAAACCAAAAAAACATGAGACAAACGAACATTATGGCATTCTTTCCGTTTTGAAATATTTTGGAAGAATGCAAAAAAATTTTATGGGCCCTTTTAAAAAACAAAAAACCCGCTTTTTTCTCAAAAAAAAAAAATTTTTGGAAAAAGGCTTTTTGTGTTAACAATTCAAGGTTTTTTTAAAGAATTGTGGCGAAATTTCTCAAAAACAAACGAAAGACAAAAACCTAAAAAAAAAAAAATAAAGACCAATCCCCCGGGGAAAAAAGAGCAAGTATAAAAGGCAGTACACTAGAAGAGACAAATGATCAGGGAAAATTTTTAATGAATAGTCCCAAAAAAGAATGATGCTTTTTTTACTTCCCCCTTTTTTTCCCTCCGGGGAAAATTTTAAATTTTTTTTTCCTTGAATTCTCCCCCAAACAATAAAACAAAGGAGATTTTTTATTAAAAAAAAAAAAATGAATTTATAAATTTTTTTGGTTGTACCCAGGGGGTTTTGGGCATGAATTTTTGAAAAATTTAAATTTTTTTTAAAAGGGGAAAAACTTGCCCCCCGAAACAAAGGCTTTTTTCCTCCTTTTCCCCTTTTTTATCTTAAAAAAAACCTTTTTTTAAACCCCAAAATTTGGAAAAAAAATAAAAAGGGAAAACTTGGGTGTTTTTTTTAAAAAAAAAATTCAGGAAAAAAAAAAATTTTTTTTAAAAAAAATTTTAAAAAAAAAATTTCTCAAAGGGGCTTTCCCAAAAATTTTTTTAAAAAAAACCCAAAAACGACTCTGCTTCACCCGAGATTACCAAAGGGGTTTCCCGGAAAAAAGGGGGGAAAAAACAAAAAAAACATCTCACCAACAGGACTCCCGGGGGGGGTTTTTCTGCTGAAGACAAACTCTTGGGGGGTTTTTCCCCGGGGTTTATGAGTTTTCATGCCCCAAAGGAAAAATATGGGTTTTATAATTGCCCCGGGGTTTAGCGTCCCAACAAAAATTTTTTTACATCCTTTTCGTTGTGTTACAACACAAAAAAAGGGCAGGGCTTTTTTTCCTTCTCCCGGTTACCCTTTTTTTAATTTTTTTCTTGAGCAGGGCTTTAAAAAAGGCATAAGTGGACGAAAAAGGGACTGACAGGGAGACACTAATTTTTTCATCCTCTGGGGGGGGTAATTTCTATTTGTTTTTAAAAAGGGGAAAAACCCCGGGGTTTGGGGGCCCGCATTCACAAAAAAAAAATTCTTTTTTTGGGCATCCCCCCAAACCAGGGTCCCCCTTTAAATTTTTTTTTTCTCAGGTTCAAAGAGGCATTTTTTTTTTTTTGTGAAATCAAAAAAAAAAAAAAAAAAAAACGCATATGGCCCAAAAAAAAAATAGGGCGTGAATCCCCTTTTTTTTAAAATTTTTTTTTTAAAATGGGGGAAATTTTAAAAAAATTTTTTTTTTTTTCGACCTTGGGGTTTCATTTTTCAATGAAAAACTTCCTCTTTGGAAAATTTTGGGGTGGTTTTAAATTCCGTCAAAAAAAGAAGAATAGTGGATCAAAAAAGGGGGCACAGGTACAAAAACCCCCCGGGCCAGACCATTAAAAACTTTCCCCCAATGCCAAAAAAACCCCCCAACATGGGGAAAACAGGGGGTTTTTTGGCATTGTTTTCCCCTTTTTTTGGGGGAAATTTTTTGGGGAAATATTGGCAAAAAATTTTTTTGTTTTCTGCAACCATGACGACCTCCCGACCTAACTTTTAAATAAACTTCTTACTTGGGGAAAAATTTTTTGGTTAAAAAAAAACAAAAAAATATTTTAAAAAATTTTGGGGCTAAATTTCTCAAAGACAGACAGACTGAAAAAAACAGAAAAAAAAAAAAGTAAAAACTCAAAAATTTTTTGAAAAAAAACGATGCTGTGAAAAACACTCAGCAGTAAGTCCCCAAACCCCAAAAAGGAAAAAAAATTTTAAAAAAAACAGTACATAACAAATGAGAAAAATGATCGGGGGAAAAATTTTGAATGAATAACCCCCATGGAGAATGATGCCTTTTTTTTCCCCCTTTCCCTTCCCCCTTTATGGGACTAATTTTTTTTTTTTTGTGAAATTCTGCAGAAAAAATAATACAAATTGAATGATTTTTTTTTTTAAAAAAAAAAAAAGTAATTGTAAAGATACCTTTTTTTTTGGGGATGTGGGGAAGGGTTTCCCACATTTCATTTTTTTTGGGGGGGGAAAATTTTTTTTTTAGGAAAAAATTTTCCTTTGAAAAAATTTAGCCCCATCCCCCCTTCCTTCCCCCCCTAAAAAAAACCCTTTTTCACAATTTTAAAATTTCCCGAAATTAGGGCAAAAATAATCAAGAATACTTGGCTGTTTTAAAAAAAAAAAAAAAAAATTTGGGAAAAAGGATAGTTGTCTTTCAAAATAAAAAACAAAACCCCCTTTTTTAAAGATTCCCAAAAAATTTTAAAAAAATATTTAAAAAACAAAAGCTGTGTTGCACATGAATTACACAAAAGGGTTTTTTTAGTTAAGGAGAAAAAAAAGAAAATCTAAAAAAAGGGCAATAAACCTTTTTGATCTTTTCTGGGGAAATTGGCATTTCACTGGATCATGATTTTTCCCCTAATGAAATTAAAATATGATGGTTTTTAATTCCGGGGGGGTTTTCTTTTCCATCTTTTTTCCCCCCCTTTTACTTTGTTTTTAAAACCAAAAGGGGGGGGCTTTTCCCTTTTAAAAATGGGGTTTAAAAATATGGCCACTACTGCACTGTGAGCGGGAAACTTAATGCTGAAAATAAATTTGGGCAGAAGGCACAAAAGCAGACTTTTTTTGGAAAAAAAAACCTTTTCCCCCCTGGGGGAATGTAATTCTCTATTCCGTTTTAAAAGAAGGGGGCCCCGGGGGGGGTCCCCCACAAAATAAAAAGTCCTCATAGTGCCGCCCCCCCAAACAGGATCCCCCCTTTTTTTTGTTCCCAAGTTTTAAAAATCCAAACTTTTAATTTTTGTGAAAGCAAAAAAAAAAAAAAAAAAAAAAAAAAAATCAAAAAAAAATTTAAAAAATTTTTTGGGATTAATTTATCTTTCTGTATTTTTTTTAAGGATTAGGGGAAAAAAATTTTTTTTTTTTATGACATTGCCCTTACCCCCCCAAACCAAAAAAGAAAAGGGGGGTGGTTTTGGGGTTAAAGGGGCCCCCTGGGACCAAAATTTTTCCTCAAAAAGCTGAAGAAAAAAAGGGTGCTAGACTGAAACACAGGTAAACAAAACACAGGCCCAAAAAAAAACAAAAAATTAAAAAATTTCGAATGCCCCCCAAAAAAACCCGAAAAATGAGGCAAACAGAACTTATGGCATTCCCCCCAAGGGGAAATTTTGGAAGAGAAATATAAAAAAAAGGTTTTTTTTCTTTTTTTGAACCAAGACATTGACCTCTGATTAAATTCTCAAATAAACTTTGGGCCCGGGCATATGGCCTGTGTTAAAATGTCAAGTTTGGGCCCCCAAAATTATGGCCCAAAAGGGGTCCCAAAAACGGGCAGACTGACAGACAAACGAAAAAAAAAAAACTTTTAAAACTCAAAATTTGCCGTAAATAAACTGATGATGTGAACTTCCCCCCAAAAATTTTAAACCAATCCTTTGGGTTTTGACAGAAAATTATAAAAAGCGGGGACAGTAACAATGGGGAAAAAGATCAGGAAGATTTCTGGAAAACCGCCCGTGCAGAAAAAGCTTTTTTTAAAAACCCCTTTCCCCCCTCCACGGTAGGTTCTTTCATTTTTCCCGGGGAAAAACGGAAAACCCCCCCAAAAATACAAATTGTAAAAAATTTTTATATGAATTAAAAAAAAGAATTTGGTAAACAACCTGGCTGGTGATGTTTTAGGGAAGGGTTTCCCGGGCATTAATTTTTGGGGAAACGGAAAAATTTTTTTTTTTTAAAATGAAACTTCTTACCCCAAAAAAAAAAAACTCCTCTCTCCCCTTTTTTACGAACAACTAGAAAATCCTTTGTCCGGGAAAAATTCCAAATAAGGACAAAATAATGAAAAAAATACTTTTTTGTTTTTAAAAAAAATTTAGGAAAAAGTATTGTTTTTTTTTAAAAAAAAATAACAAAATCTTTCTCCCGTGATTCCCCAAAAAATTTGAAAAAAAACCGGTTTTTTACACAGAGTTTTTTTCCGGGAAATTTCACAATGGGGTTTCCCTATTTAGTTTAAGGATGAAAAAACAAAAATAACATCTCACCCCAAAAGGACAATACCGGATGATCTTTGCTGCTGAAAAAAAATCTGGCATGTTTCACTGGGGGGTCATGATCTCATCGCCCTAAGGTTAGGGAAAATGATGTTGAAAATTGCCCGCTGTTTTCATCCGCCCCCCTCTTATTTTTCTTATACTGCTTGTGTTTTTAAAACAAAGTTCCAGGCCTTGAACCTTGCCTCTGGTTTCCCCTTTTAAAAACCCCCTGTGAAAAGGGCTTTTAAAAGGGGAAGTGGACAGAAAAGGGTACACTGGGGAAATTTTTTTGGGGGCTAATAGCATCCTCTGGAGGAATGTAATTCTCTATCTGTTTTGAAAGGGGCCCCCCCGGGGGGAGGGATTTCAAAAATACAAGTCCGTCTAATTTTTTTAATCCAGGTCCTCCTTTTCTATTTTCTCAGGGTCAAAAAAGGAGCTTTCAATTTCTTTTTAAAAAGAAAAAAAAAAAAGAAAAAAAAAACCTATAACCATTTTTATGAAAGTTAAAAAATTTTGCTTAATTCTTCTTTCTGTTATTTTTTTGAAGGAGATAAGGCCAAAAAAAAAATTTCCCTTTTTTAACAAGGTGGGGTTACCTTCCCTTTAAAAAGAACATCCCGTCTTGGACATATCTTTTTTGGGCAAAATTTAAAAAAAAGCTAAAGAATTTGGGGAAAATGATTGAGCCGGGTAAACGACCAAAAATAAAAAGACAAAATTTTAAAAAATTTGAAAGGAAAAAAAAAACCAGAGAACAAAAAAAAAAAAAAG